>OY986971.1:14567744-15218313 GCA_963920575.1 Narthecium ossifragum | reverse complement strand
GGGAATTTTTGGAGGGAAGTAAAATTTGGGTGGGAATCTCAAAGCAGATGATGAAATCTGGACCGTTGGATGTGTTTAGAGATAGATCTGGACCGCTCTTTATGTCTTATAGTTGAGACATTTCAAAAACCGCTCTTCCTTATATAATAGATGTATGTTATGTATATTTATTTTATATACATAAATATATATAATATGTACACATATATAATCAATTATATAAATATATCTGAAGGTTAGCAGCCTCCTTCCTCTATTCCTTTCTTCCTCACCGCGTTAGTTTTTCCTTCTCATCATGTTCTCCTCCGACGGGTTCCCATCGATTGGGTTGTTGGTTGTTTGATTTTTTTCGTTGGATCTGATGGGATTTTGTTGGTCGGATGTGCTTTGTTTTGCCATCTTCCTTCACCTCAGCCTTCACTTCGTTGATTGGATTTTTGGCTCTTGTTCATAGCTAGATTCGGTTGCTGCGAGACGTTTGATTCTTTTGGATCTAATTCTCTTCTTTGTTTTCGTGTCTCTGTTTTTGTAGCTAAAGCAGAGGATGTACTGGGTCTTTGGATGTTGGGTTTTGGTTTAGGTTGTATGATTCTTGTCTCTTCTTTTGATCGGTTAGTTCTAGCTTTATAAATTCTATTAGTTGCTTCCAGCTGAGAGTTATGGGGATTCAACTATATCGAGGGTCTGAGTTTTAGTTTTTGGATTGTTGATCAATGGCAGACCGGATGGGATTCTTAGTTCAGATCGTGCTTGTTGGTTCCTTTTCTTTGAAACTTATTGCCTTTTGGGTATGCGTGTATTGTGTTTGATGTTATGCTTCTTTGTCGCAGAAGCTTTGTTTGGGTTGGATTTCTTTGTTCTTCTTTTCGATTCATGTAGGGATTTCGACTAGTTATTGCTTATAGAAGCAGAGGTCAGAATAGGGGATTGGTTGCTCTTTCTCCCTTACCTGATATCTAATTGTCCAATTTTCTTTTGTGTTGTCTGGTGGGATTGGTCTGTTATTGATTTTGGTGTTAATCTTTAGTATATCGGTTGAAGTTTTCTTGAGCTCTTAGCTTCCCTCTTGTTAATTGGATTAATTCTTGCATGGAGGGCTACGCTGGTTCATTGGCTATGTCTGGGTTGGGTTTTAGTGTTTAGCATATCCTAGCCTTGCAGCAATTGTGCATACCTTTTTGGTTTCGGTTTAGAATGAGTAATCAATTCCGAACTCCCTTTCTTTGCTTCTTTTCTTTCCTGTTCGCAGCTTCTGTGGGTTTGCTGTAGTAGGGTTAACTTCACTTGGTGTTACCAGCTAGTATTTCCTCTTAATAAGTAGAATGTATTCTTGCATGGCGACAGAGGAAGCTGAGGTGTAGTGCTTGGATCTTGTGGCTTGGGGAGTCGTTCTTGTTCTTCTGTTTGAGGTAGCTGGACTATCCAGATACATATATGAAACTAATTATTATAACTAACATATATCATGGATGATGCGTGGATAAATATATCTCATGTGATACTCATGGTAATAATTCTATGCTGGTTACATTATGGTTATCTTAGTATACATGCTCTACTATTTTGCTTGAATTGTAGAATTTCCTATTAGTGTGTAGGTGACTGCACAGGTTGTTTAATTAGACGTTGATTCATGTTTGATCACTTCACATGGAAGGTTATGGCTGTCTGTGATGTGTGATGTGTTAGTTATGACTAATTGTTGCTGTGCAATTAATGTGATGTGGAATTGCTTATTCGTATGTATGTGAACTACCTTAATGCTTGGATGGTATGTGATTAGATACAACATTGTGATGGATATGGGTGCTATGATACTTTGCTGGATTAGCCATATGTGTACTATTGTTTGGCGATGTTCAAATTAAGTCTTGTACAAGAACGCATTGCATGACTAGGCCGGGGGTCAGGTCTAGGAACTTGCGATTGAGGCTACAGGTGGACGAGGTCCCCGTGATCGATCGGGGTTTTAGTAGAATGATTATGGAATCCAAATTGGATAAGCGAATTAAATTGTTATTGTTTGAGAATCGATTGATTGTCTGGAACCTTAGTCTTAGTGGCTATTGGGAGGTAGCCTAATGTCTGCTGGTCGACGCCAGTCTAGCTGTGCCCATAGTTGGCAAGGTAATGTCCCGGACTGTGGTGGAGAGTGAGCTGTGCCCACGGTTGGCAGGATAGTCGCCCGGACTGTGGTGGAGAGCGATGAGTCGATTGCGAGCTTGGGCTTAGGTTGTAACTTCCCTTGGGCTAAGACTTAGGCGTCAGATTACTTGCTTATTTATGTTGGTCTTTAGTTAGTTTCTTATGTGTCATTAGTAGTCTCCTACTGGGCTTTTTGCTCACCCCTACTTTTGCAGGTTCATCAGGTGATGATGCCCGAGCTTGAGATCGTTGGAGGATTCGACATTAAATTCATTTATTTTATTTCATTACATTCATTTGAGAGTTGTAGTGATATTCGAATTATGAGATTTGAGTAATAATTTGATTCATGCATTCGGAATCAGGGAATTGTAGTTAATCTTTTGAATTATGTATTGGATTATTTGAATTTATGTGATTGATCCTGGAAGTCTAGAATAAATTATAGTGCTGTTTATGAATAAATTAGTGCATTATACCTTGATTATCTGTCAGGATGAATCTAGTGAATTGATGATGGTTTAGATTGTAATGTTTCAGAGCAGGTTGATTATGTGTATTAGTGTAGGACAGGTTTTCCTCACGTCCAGTGGTCGGGGTGGGTATATCCCGGGGCGGGGCGTGACATCAACAAAAGATCTACGCTTATCATGCGCACTCCAATGGGAAGGAATCTCACATGTCACCAAGTAATTGATGATATGCGCATACCAGGGCAGCCGTGCAACTGAAAAGAGCTGCTCATCAGGGAAATCATCCATGATCAGTGGCTCTCCTGGGGCCACCTCCACCATCAAGCTTGAAAGGTGATCAACAACGACATTCTCTTCGCCTTTCTTGTCTTTGATGGAGATGTCGAATTCCTGCAAGATCAAAATCCAATGAATTGATTAGTAAAAATAGTAATGGGAGAACCAATCAAATAAACATGAAACTTGTTTAATGCAAAAAGACTATATCTAACAGTTCTTTCTCAGTGGTCAAGTAGTTCATCTGTGCACTATTTAGGGTTCGGCTAACATAATGAATAACATGAGGTTTCCCATCTCTTCGCTGCCCTAAGACAGCTCCTACAACAAAATCACTTACATCACACATCAGTTCAAAAGGAAGGCTCCAATCAGGTGGCTGTACAATAGGTGTAGTGGTCAATTTATCAAGCAAGACATGAAAAGCCTCTTGGCAAGCAACAATCCACTCAAAAGGGATATCCTTTATCAAAAGGTTACACAAGGGACAAGCAATAGCAGAAATGTTCAGAATGAATCTCCTGTAAAACCCAGCATGCCCTAGAAAAGATCTAGCATCTTTAACAGTCTTAGGCACATGAAGCTTTGAGATGAGATCGATTTTTTATCGATCCACCTCAATGACTCTGGAAGAGACAATATGACCGAAGACAATGCCTGAGGGCACCATGAAGTGGCACCTTTCCCAATTAAGCACAAGGTGCTTCTCTTCACACCTGACCAAGACTCGCTTTATGTTCTGCAAGTGTGCATCAAAAGTATTACCAAACACAGTCAAATCATCCATGTATACTTCCATGCATTCCTCTATCATATCAGCAAACATACTCATCATGCAACGCTGGAATGTAGTTGGGGCATTACATAGTCTAAATGGCATCCTATCAAAAGCATAAGTACCAAAAGGGCATGTAAAAGTCATTTTTTTCTGATCCTCTAAAGCAATCTCAATCTGATAATATCCAAAAAAATCATCAAGAAAGCAATAAAAAGGATGTCCAGCTACTCTCTCTAAGATCTGGTCTAGAAAAGGCAATGGGAAGTGATCCTTATATGTGGTTGCATTTAATTTTGTATAGTCTATACACATGCGTCATCCTGTGACCAATTTAGTGGAGACAAAGTCCCCACTTTCATTTTTAACAACGGTGACTCCAGATCTTTTAGGCACAACTTGAGTGGGGACCCACTTACTATCGACAAGGGGATAGATGATCCTTGCATCCAACAATTTCAGCACCTCAGTTTTTACTACCTTTTTCATTATAGGGTTCAACCTACGCTGAGGATCCCTATGAGGTACTGCACCCCATTCAAGATTAATCTAATACGAATAAATTAAAGGACTAATACCTTTCAGGTCTGTGTTACTACAACGAATAGCTGATTTATGCTCATTCAAAACTCTTACTAACCACTCATCTTGCTCTGCAGTTAATGCTGAAGAAATGATAACTGGGTATGTATCACTTGGACCAAGGTAGGCGTGCTTTAAACCTTGAGGAAGCGGCTTCAGGTCCAGCTTGGGCGGCTCGATCCACTGCTAATGGCTTTAGTGGTTGTCCTCTTTCTGGCAGTTCTTCAAACCTTGGCTGCCATGGACATGCAAAGGAACAATATTCTAAGTTTAGTGCATATACCATCAACCTCAGAATTTTTTGTCAAATCAAACTCAAGAGATTCAATTTCAGCCGCAGCAAACTCGTCTTCAGTGAGCGAGTCAATATGGTAAGTCTGCTGGCATTCATCATCCTCATGAGGCTGCTTGGCAACATTAAAAACATTAATTTTTAAGGTTATATTCCCAAAAGTCAGCTTCATTAAGCCATTCCTGCAATTAATTATAGCATTAGTATTAGCAAGAAACAGTCTAGCTAAAATAATGGGAATTCGAGAGTCAGCAGTTACTATAGCTTGTGTATCCAAGACTAAGAAATCAACAGGATAATAAAATTTTTCTATTTGCACAAGCACATCCTCTACTACTCCCCGTGGAATCTTTGTGGATCTATCTCCCGGTTGCACAACAACGGATGTCGACTTAATTTTTCCTAAACCTAGTTGCAAGTACACAGAATATGACATTAAATTGACACTTGCACCAAGATCTAATAAAGCCTGTCCTACTTCATGCTCTCCATGTATGAGCTTTCTCAGCGAGCTCTGTCAAATACTCAATAGTTGCATCATGATCATTTTACAGAAATTCACCATTACACATCATTTCAACGAATTGGCGTTCTCTAACAGTTAATCCATCTTAAAAATAACTAATAAGACACCAACTCTCATACCCGTGGTGAGGACACAAGTTCAACATGTCTATAAACCGTTCCCATGCTTGATACAGAGTCTCGCTGTCCTTATGAGCGAAGGTTGAAATCTGTCTCTTAAGTGCATAAGTTTTGTGCTGTGGGAAATACTTGTTGAAGAACATCTGTTACATTTCAACCCAAGATCTTACCGATCATGGCCTCAAGGAATATAACCAAGTCTTCGCTTTATCCTTCAGTGAGAAGGGGAAGAACTTAAGTCGAATTATGTCTAGTGCACCTGGTTGGCAATGGAAAGTTGCTACTACCTCTTCAAACTCCCTAACATGCGTATATGGACTTTCATTTTCCAACCCGTGAAAAATAGAAAGCAACTGAATTATGCCAGGTTTAAAGTCTACATGTGGTGCATTGGGTGGAAACATGATGAATGCAGGTGTAGCAGTGCGTGTGGGATGCAAATACTCCTATAGACTCCTAGGAGCATTTTGTCCCTTGTGCTTAGCCATAGTCAAAGTATGTTGTGAAGTCTGTGACAGTACGTCAAAGAGGTCAGCAATGTGTATGCCACTATCAGAGGTATCATAATCACCATCGGGGCGTTTAGCAAATATGTCTAATTCGTCTCTATACCAAGGCATACACCGGTAATCACGCAATCCCAAAAGATGCAAAGCAACCAAAGAAAGTAAACATAAATAAGAAAAAAAAGAAACAAAGAATAAGGAAGGGAAAGAAGTTACCGCCTTGATGTAGTCAATAGTTATCTGATGATTCTGGTGCTTCTCTGAACTGCCTCCTCGGCAACGGCACCAAATTTTGATGTCGCTCAAATGTATCTCACACAGCGGTAACGGTGCAGTACAACATAAGAGAGGTCGATTCCATAGAGAGACAAGCAGAAAGGATCCAGAAAAATATATAATAATATATCGAAAGCAATCAAGTGCATAAGAGTTAAGAAAGTTAGATCGAAGATTTAATGGCAATGCGAGGTTAACAAATGAAATCAGGATTTGGAAGAGGCTCTTCGGGAATCCCTCGCTCAGACTTGTTTTTTTCTCTTATCAATCGTACACGCAATACTCAGTCGAGGGATTCACATCCCAATAACCTCAACTGGAAGATATGGAATTATGCACCTAGCAGAATATGAATGTATCTTCCTATGTTCGGTTCTTTCTTGTTACAGCACTAACTCCATCCTATCATAACCTAAGAATACACGGTACCCGCTGTCACTACAGGTAGCGTGTAGCAAAGGTTTCACGGGATAAAGCCCTAACCTTATCTTACCAGATCCCTAAGAGTAGGCAATACCGACTGTCACAACAGGCAATGCATAACAAATGTTTCACGAGACAAGGTAAAAAACAAAAGAGATAACTATGGGATCACAATATCATAAAAGAAGCATGACTGTAATTATAATAATGTTCAACCACATAGCAATCTGTCAGGATCCGTTCCTCTAACATGGATCGACCGGGTAGGTCGAGAGCCGTTTTGTGAGGACCTGTCCCTCTATTCCTGTAGCTCCTTATTGACCACAAGGGCAATTTGGTAAATTGCGCCTTGTCGGTTTGTTTCACACCCGCGTGTTCACACACCGGCCTTGTTTGGTGTTAGTGTTTGATTAGAATGGCTAGTTGGACCCGGGATCGGAAGATCCGAGCTTGGGCTTGTGATTTAACCCAAGTTTGTCTTTCTGGGCAAGAAGATCGATCTTTCTTGCTAAAAAGATCGATCTTCCTTGTTAAAGGGATCGATCTTCCTTGGGAAGAGATCGATCCCTCTGTGCCAGAAAGTCCTGGCGGTGACTCTTGCGAGGATGACCGCCGTTGGCCGTCGCTCTCCTCTGTCAGAGGGAGAGGAGGCTTTCTCTCCTGTCCTCCCCCTTTTCCCCTCCTTCCCTGGCTTTCCCCTTCCCTTTTCCTTCCTCTTCTTCCCCTTCTCCTTCTCTTCTTCTTCCTTCTTCCTTCTTCTTCCGCGGCTCTGCTTCCTCTGTTTTTCCCGGCAACCACTTTCTTCTTCTCCGTTCTTCCTCCTCCGGCCACCGTTTTGGTCGTTCCAAGGCTCGTTGGAACCGTGGCGGCGTGAGGAAGATCCTTGGTGTGGTTTGAAGCTTTATTGGTGACCGGTTTGCGGAGAATCAGCGGAGGAGTGCGTTTCCGGTAGGTTTTCTACTTATGAGAGTTGTTTAATGGGTTTCTCTTAATCTAGCCTGTAGATCTTGTACTTCTTTGTGTTGTTGGTTTCCTCTTGCTTAGTATAATTTCTTTTATAAGTTTCATAAGCTTTGGTTGAGATTTTAGTAGGATTTATGCATGTTTAATCTCGGATTTTTCTGTTTCTGCTGTTCTTGAAGAACAGCCGGTTTGCGGCGAGTTTTCCGATCAGTACATGCATGTTCTTAGGTTATGATGAACATAAGAGTTGTAGATCTTTGAATCGACTCTCAAATCCAACTGATTTCATAATTCTCGGAGTTTTCTACGATTTGTTATGAATTTATTACTAGAGGGCTGCGTTGCAGCAAGTAATTGGTAAGTTAGTTTGATTAGCGGTTTCGATTAGCATTTTACTGTTAATCTAGCCGTTGGATGTTTCTGGATTTTGGATATATTAATCCCGGCATGTTGGTCTACTGGAGTCTAAGTTGAATCTCGAATCCAGCATCGTTTGGATGTCGGATCGACGGGGTTAATTAGCTCTAGGTAGAGAATGTTTTGGTGTTTTAAATAATATTATATGTTTGAAACATATAATATTATATTTTACTGTTCATCGTTGTTTTCGGGGTTGTTTCCCGTTGCAGAAGTCCATGGTTGACGGTCATGGTACCGTCGTAATACCGGGACCCGCTGCGGATTGGCTGGCAGCGGTTGGTAGTACCGCTGTAGTGATCCGGTTGACTTGTATGCTACCTGTATCAAACTGTTGCATGCCTATTTCTTGTATGTGTGTGTTCATAGCATGCATTGTTGATTGGGGTTTGTCCCTAATACTCTAGTAATATTTGCTAAGAGGTGGATGTCGTTACCTCGACATGTGTCGTCATGCTTGGTGTCCAGCATGGGAAAGGGTGTTCTACATGTGCTGAGGTTCTCCTTGTTTGTGGCGGGAGAGGGTTACATGGACAGGAACCCTGCGGGTATCAATGGGATTTATGGGCTCCCAGGCAGGACTTAGCGTTGTTTTGCTCTCGTTGAAGGTCGCGGGTTTGCGATTCTTCTGGTTGTCGAGAGCTGGGGTTTGTTCACCAGTCTGTGGTGAACTCCTCCCTCTTTTGTTTTGAGGGTACTCAGGAGAGCAGGTTTCCCTCGTGTTATTGTTTGTGCAGCTGTCCTTTTGAGAAGCTTCCAGGGTATTTCGCCTTCGCAGGATTGCCGAGTTTGGACTCGAGATTCGTTCGGGGTAATTCAAGCAGTGTCTTCAGTGAGCGCGTCGCAGAGACCTTAGGGCCGAGTAGGCTGGGCTGTATTTGGGGTAGAGGTGACCGTCGAGGACGGGTGTTCGCTCTTCCGGACCGTGGGCAGCTGGACCGCGTGCAACAGTTTTCATCGTCTCAGCAGCTTCAACAATCACATCAGCAGGCCATCCCCGAACCTTCATTCTCCGAGTAGTATGTGCCCGTTGCAGTGCATCGTCGAGATACTCGTCAGCTCAGAGTTTTGTCAACCTTCTTGTAGGTTGGACTTCACACCAGCTACAATCAGATAAAGTTTCGGGATTGCGACATCCCGAGGATAGTTTCCAGTACGAGATACGGACCGTGTTAGCGGCAGACAGATTAGTTGATCTAGCTGAGCTCGAAGCAGATATGTGACGGCAGGGATCGAAGACTGTATTCTAGTTTCAGCAGAGATATCTTCAGGACTGCGGGACTGTTGACCAGATTGACCAGGAGACCGGAGCTCTTGTCTTAAAGTCACTATGTCAGTGCCTTTAAGGGTGATAGCAACTGGTAGTTGATAGAAAGGTTTCGACCTTCCGAGTATATCACCTTTCAGTTTAGGCCAATGTCGTAGCTGTTTCCTCGAGCAGATGGGCCAGAGTGCTTAGAGCAACTTTAGTGGCAGTGACAACCCGTTAGTAGCGGAGATGGAGTTAGTTACCTAGTTTAGACAACACTCATTACCAGTCAGAAGATGTCAGTATGTCAGTCCAAAGTGATGGTGATGTGAAGCGATGACACGAATCTTGCGTAGGTCCGTGCTCAGATTGATACCCAACGTGTAGATGAGAGTCAGACAACGTCAGCATGCAGTAGGTTGTGTTTCAGAGGCCGAACCTCTGTTCCAGAGTTGTGCAATGATGGCGTTCAAGTGTCCTGCTCTTTTCCCTCGTTGGCCACCTCGGAGCATGGTGGTATGTCGTGACCGTCATCAGCGTTGGTGGCACGATGTGCAGAGTTTGTCCCCACTACTTCATCTGTCAGGAGGTGAAGGCGGAGCATCATTAGATAGTAGACCCGTTGCAGCTTTTCCACTGTCAGCGAAAGTGGAAGCATAGCATGGCGGATGTCATCACCAGATTACCGAGGACTCAGAGGGGATGATCCAGATCTCGGAGGATATGCTTAGGGCATGTGTCCTTGATGCAGCAGGCAGCTGAGAGGAGTTCATCGCTTTGCTGGAGTCCTACTTCAGCAGTCGTCAGTCTAGACTTACATACCATTCGAGGCATAGTATTACAGTTCGCGCCATTCTTCCGATTGCTCAACAGAGGTTGTCAAGACATCACCCATCTTTCCAGACATCATCAGTTAGTCTTCAGAGAGCTTAGCACAGATCAGACAGAGACTCTTGACGGCGCAGAGCAGACGAGAAAGCTACGCAGATCAGCGGCGATGACCTTCGGAATTTTTCAATTGGTGAAAGTGTTTCTGAAGGTCCATTTGCACAGAGGATTAGTCAGGATTTGCAAAGAGCAGAGACCGGACGAGGTGGAGGCCGAGACAGTCCTACTCCGATAGTCTGCACCAGAGTCATGATGACGTGGAGCGACGACGACACAGAGCCTATGGAGATACATCATGGACTTCGTCATCAGCTTAGTTGGCATCAGTGCAGAGGTCAGAAAAGAGAGTGTCATTTCAGATGATACGAGACATAGATCCATTCAGTGTTGGCAACAGAGGTGCCGAGGAGGCGTTGTTCAGTTACATCGTGCGTCATCAGACGTGATGATTCGAGCTTGGGCCAGATACATTGCATAAGAGGGCAGTCAGTTCAGATGATTGGCATGAGAGACCAGTCTCGAGAGACAGGATGGTTTCGTCAGAGTTAGCCTTTGAGGTACAGAGGTGTTGTAGGGGTAACTTGGGAGCGCTGGAGGCGCATGTGCAGTTTGTCCCATGTGGTTCTCACCCCGAGGTGTTCCTCTGTCTTGTGTGGCCGTTGCGGGAGTTGGTGCCCGGTGGATTGTGTTGCGGGCGTTGATGTCCGGTGCCTTGTGTGGTTGCTCGGGTTGCGAGCTTGCTAACCTTTCTTGTTTTGTGTAGGTGTGTTTGTTTTTGCTTTGTTGTTCCCGAGCCTACTCTTATCGAATTTCTGGACGAAATTTCTTTAAGGGTGATAGGTTGTGAGGACCCGTTCCTCCAACCCGGTCCGACCTCGGTAGGTCGAGGGTCTAGTTTTGTGGTTTGGCTTGGTTGGCCTTGGTTCGCGATCGGTTGGTTGTATCGCTGCTTTTGGACTCCAAGGGCAATTTAGTAAATTGTGCCTTGACGGTCGGTTTCACACCCGCGTAGTGCACACACAGCCTTGATTGATGTACGTGATTGAATAGATGTTGTAGGAGCGTCCGCGATCGTCAGATCCGGATGAGGTTGCGACGAGATCGCAATTTGGGGTCAAATCGGATTTAGTCCGATTAGTTGACTCAGCTAGACCAGCTCAGCCACTTAAGTGGGTTAGCTCTTTCTCTCTCCTACTTTCCTTTCCTCTCTCTCTTCCTTTTTCGTTTTCTTTTCTCTTTCCCCTTCTTCTTTTCCTTCTCTTCATTCCCAGCTTTCCCGTGCCCAACGCCCCTCCTCCTTCCTTCCCTTCTCTCTCCCGCGGCGACCCCGTCCCTTCCCTGGCGGCCTGGAGGCGGCGGCGAGGTCCCCTCCTCCTTCTCCTTCCTCCCCTCTCTCTCTCCCGTGGCAGCCTTCTTCCTTCTCCGACGACGGCTGTGGCTATGGGAGGACTCCGGCGGCTCTCCGGTCAGCTGCAGATGACGACAACGACGGAGGACGGCGGATCAAGGTGGATTAGCGTGTGAAGGTAGGTTTTCTACCTTAATCCTTGGATTAAGCTAGATCTAGGATTTTGGTTGTTGGATCTATGGTTTGTTTGTGTTAAATGATGTTTGTAGGCTTGATTAGCAATTGATCTAAGTTTGGGAGGATTTGATTTCGATTAATGCTGGATTTAAACATGTTTTTCCCGGGTTTTTGTCGGTTCCCTGTTCTTTGATGAACAGTCACGTTTGGGCTCGATTTTTGAGCTGTGTGAGCATAATCGCGTGAAACTTTCAAGATGAAAGTTGTAGATCATCGAGTTATCTTTCGATTTCCGCTGATTTCATGATTTTTGGATTTTCCTACGAGTTTGGACGAATTGTTTCCTAAACTGCTGCGAAACAGAGATTAAGAAATTGATTAGTAAAATATGTGGAAATTAGACATCAATTAGATCCAATTCTTGGGTTGCATGTTCCTAGTATGCTAATCTACTTTTTCCCAAGTTTCATTTCCAATTCGACGTCGTTTGGACATCGAATTGATAAGATTTCATCGCCTCTAATTAGGGTTTAATGTAGAAATCTGGGATTTGGCTATTTAGCGGATTTTCGGTGTTTTATCGTGTTTAACTCTTCGAGATGCATGCAATTAGTATTCCTAGTGATCTCAAGGGTTAGCATGTTCTAATGGATGGTCTTTAGATGATTAATGGTTTGATTTTCGGCATGATTAGTTAGTTATGAATCATCCCTGTCCAATTAGCAATAAATTGCATGCCATGCTTATTTTACATCGTATTGTATACATGTATGCTTGCCTTGTGGTTGAACCAAGGGAGTCACGCCCCTTGGGATGTTTAGATAATTAAGTGGGCCGAAGGTGTGCCCTAATTGATGTATATTGCAAATGTGTTTGATTATTATCTGTGTGGCCGGGGTTGTGCCCCCGTTGTAGAAATTTCGGTGGATGGCCTTTTAAGCCTTCATAATGCCGAAATTTCGATTGAATATGTTGTTTCTTGTATACGGCCCGTGGGCGCCGTTATAATATTGGATTATTATAGTTTAGACCTTTATCTGCTTTATGTATTTTTACCCCTTGGCAAGCTGTAGGCTTCGCCTAGCCTGTGTATGTTGTCTTGGCATATTGCTGCATGCTACTATTCCTGTATTCCTGTGCCTGAGCATTGTATGCATTTGATTGCATTAGAAGCATTAGGCTAGGTGGTAGGCGATGGTTTCGATCGTCGATCCGGGGTTCTTGGGTAGCCCGGATCTAGCCCTAGGACCGGGGTTTGGGTAGTCGAGGATTAGGACGTGATTGTCATCAATGATCATGTTTGATATCATTCAAGATTATTAGGTAGTCGGACTGGAATATTATATTGTTTGAGGTTTAGAAGTCGTGCCGGTTCTCCAAGGCCAAGTGCTAAGGATGGTTGTCGATGTCCCTGACGTGTGTCCCTAGGCAGTGGTTTCCTGCTGGGTAAAGTGTGTTCCTACTGGTTCTGGCTATTTGTTACCTCCCAGCGTGTTTGGTTGATATTCCCAACGTGGTCGGTTGTGAAGAGTAGGATTCCTTGGGGAATCGATAGGGGTTATGGAACCCCGTGGCATCCTTTAGACTTAGGGGAAGAAACGACACTGTTGTTGTTTTCCTCCCTTCTGTGCGACGTAGAATAGTGTAGAGCCCTACTGAGTTTTGTTGCTCACTCCTACCAGGGATGCATCGGCGATGCAGGTCGATGCAGTCCTTTCCTTTTAGGTGATCTTCTGGGTGTTGGCACGCCATTCTTGAGGTGATTGCGGACTTGGAGTTTCGAGGAGTACTTGGCGATCCTGGAGTTTTCCCTTTTGTTAATAGTTGTATATCTGTAGTTTGATTAAATGTATAATTTCCCTCTTCGAGGATTTGATTATCTGTATTAACTTATGTGATGAGGGTTGGTGGAATAATTGTATAAATTGATGATGTACAAGAACATGTGTCAGTAAGTGAAATGATAATGGTAGAACTGTATTAATGTTGATTTTGGAATTTTTTTATTTATTGTTTTAAATCTGTGGTGAATTTGTAAACTGCACATGCATCAAATTGAGGGAATACAGGGGAAACTCTCACCGTTTGATTTCAAAAATAGAGTTTAGGACCTTCACGCCCCGGACCGGATCAGTTTTCTGGGTCGGGGCGTGACGACTTGGTATCAGAGCAGGCTGTAGGTCCCAGGGATAGGATTAGGCTTGCGGTTAAGGTTTTGAGTGTGGAATGGGATAGTTCTAGGTCTAGAACATCCTTGCATGGCTGTTTGCGTTTGTGTGATATGTTTTCGGTTTATTGATTGTTGCCTATTTTGTTGCTTTCCGGCTGTGACATGACGTCTCAGGGGGAGATGTGCATGCACACCGGTGTCGTCCGTTCCCTCGCCTGACAGTCTCCCCCCGTGCTGGAGATGAGCGAGTAGGGATTGGACGTGTGTTGCCTCTGTACTCTTGGAATCCTGAGAGGTGGACCCGTTGTGGTCCAGGGGTGTTGTTGGAGATCCTTCGACAGTAAAGGACTGATTGAAGGAGAAGTCCCGGATCCTGGATGTTTTGGACATCCTGGAGTATCGCTTGCTTGGGAAGCCTTTTTTTTCTTGCCTTCCTAGGAAGCGATGTGTAGTGGCGCTTGTCGGGGCCACTAGGGACACTGTTGGTTGTGTGTTGAGAACAGTTCACGTATTTTTCTTTGGCACCTACCCTTGGAGGGTGGTGTAGTTGGGAGTACCTTCCTCTGTTCTTGGTACTCGCACCGCGTGGCAGCACGCGGGTTGGTTGGATCACCTGATTCGGTATGCTGGAGCGACAGCGGGGGACGCCCTGGACTGTACTCTGGATACTGAGGCAGATGACTTGAGGCTTGACACCAGACTATTGGTCGGTAGTCGTAGTGAGTTTCGGGGTTGTCGTTCCTGGTTCTAAGGAACGGCAGGGTAGCCGTTGGTAGAGGCAGTGGTTTCAGCATCAGCGACAGCCGTGGCAGCAGCAGCGTCGTGCCAGTCCTTGAGTGGTAGCCTGGACCGCTAGACTGAGGGGGAATCCACAGGGTGCTCGAGTGCTAGCCGCCGGGTGCCTTTCCGCCGATGGTGCTGGTTGCGAGGGGAGCGAGATGCCTACCGCAGAGCAGTCGGGCGTGACGAACGGCTTGGGGCAGAGCATTGGGTTGATACCTCAGTTGGGACAGGTACCTGGGGCCGACGCGGAGAAATTCTGATTCCAGATAGAGCCTTGCTGGAGACGAGGCATCGACCAGTCTTACCAGAGTTTCACGCAGTTCTGGGCAAAGAATAGCTTCAGCAGCAGCTCGTTTCAGAGCCGCCTTCCTTCAGATTTCAGCTTCAGCCTTCAGCTTTCGGAGTTTCTCGTGGCTTGCAGTTTCCTTCTGGCTCTGGGTTTTTTCCCCTGCGACTCGTCCCTGTGTGGCCGTGTTGGCTTGGGACTGGAGTCGGGTGTGGCTTTGGGAGTAGCCACCGATTTGGGACAAGAGCTTGGGTTGGTTGCTCTTGTCAGGGCGTTTGCTAGAGGTTGGAGACTTCTAGGTGCCCGTCACCCACGTGTGGGACACGTTGGGGTTCGACGGCTTCCTCGGTTTGCGCTGGTTGGTCGCGCACCGAGTTGTACTTCTTTGGCCATGGGAAGGTGTCGTGGGTACACCTGACGGTGTTGTTTTGCTCTCGTTGAAGGTCACGGGTTTACGATTCTTCTGGTTGTCGAGAGCTGAGGTTTGTTCACCAGTCTGTGATGAACTCGTCCCTCTTTTGTTTTGAGGGTGCTCAGGAGAGCAGGTTTCCCTCGTGTTGTTGTTTGGGCAGCTGTCCTTTTGAGAAGCTTCCAGGGTATTCCGCCTTCGTGGGATTGCCGAGTTTGGACTCGAGATTCGTTCGGGGTAATTCAGCCAGTGGCTTCAGTGATCGCGTCGCATTGACCTTAGGGCCGAGTAGGCCGGACTGTATTTGGGGTAGAGGCGACCGTCGAGGACGGGTGTTCGCTCTTCCAGACCGTGGGCAACTGGACCACGTGCAGCAATTTCCGTCGTCTCAGCAGCTTCAACAATCACATCAGCAGGCCATCCTCGAACCTTCCATTCTCCGAGTAGTATGTGCCCGTTGCAGTACATCGTCGAGATACTCGTCAGCTCAGAGTTTTGTCGACCTTCTTGTAGGTCGGACTTCGCACCAGCTACAACCAGAAAAAGTTTCGGGATTGCGACATCCCGAGGATAGCTTCCAGTACGAGATACGGACCGTGTCAGCGGCAGACAGATTAGTTGATCTAGCTGAGCTTGAAGGAGATATGTGACGGCAGGGATCAAAGACTGTATTCGAGTTTCAGCAGAGATATCTTCAGGACTGCGGGACTGTTGACCAGATTGACCAGGAGACCGGAGCTCTTGCCTTAAAGTCACTACGTCAGTGCCTTTAAGGGTGATTGCAACTGGTAGTTGCTAGAAAGGTTTCGACCTTCCGACTATATCACCTTTCAGTTTAGGCCAATGTCGTAGCTGTTACCTCGAGCAGATGGGCCAGAGTGCTTAGAGCAACTTTAGTGGCAGTGACAACCCGTTAGTAGCGGAGATGGAGTTAGTTATCTAGTTTAGACAACACTCATTACCACTCAGAAGATGTCAGTATGTCAGTTCAGAGTGATGGTGATGTGAAGCGATGACACGAATCTTGCGGAGGTCCGTGCCCAGATTGATACCCAACGTGTAGATGAGAGTCAGACAACGTCAGCAGGCACTAGGTTATGTTTCAGAGGCCTAGCCTCAGTTCCAGAGTTGTGCAATGATGGCGTTCAAGTGTCTTGCTCTTTTCCCTCGTTGGCCACCTCGGAGGCATGGTGGTATGTCGTGACCGTCATCAGCATTGGTGGCACGATGTGCAGAGTTCGTCCCCAGTACTTCACCTGTCAGGAGGTGAAGGCGGAGGATCAACAAATAGTCGACCCCTTGCAGCTTTTCCACTGTCAGTGAAAGTGGAAGCATAGCATGGCGGATGTCATCACCAGATTACCAAGAACTCAGAGGGGATGATCCAGATCTCGGAGGATATGCTTAGGGCATGTGTCCTTGATGCAGCAGGCAGCTGAGAGGAGTTCATCGCTTTGTTGTGTCCTTGATTCGATACGTTTTGATAAATCCAATCCAAGAAATTGGATTTCAGTTACTATTCATATATGCTGTCGGCGCAAGAAGGATCGATCTTCATGAAGATTTCAGTTACTATCCATGAAGATCGATCTCTTTTGTCCAGGCAGATCACTCCCTTAAGGAAGATCGATCTTCTCTTGAGTGAAGATCAATCTTCCCTTGGGTGAAGATCGATCTCCCTTTGGGTGAAGATTGATCTCTTCCTTAAGGCAGAGAACACTCATATAGAAGATTGATCTTCTTGGGTAAGAAGATCAATGATCTCTTATATGCTGTTTGATACTATTGATTCAGTCTTCAACAATTTCGATTTCCTTTCAACCCGGTTTTCTCGTGTGGCTTTTCCGATGATAGGTAATGATTATTATAATATTTTAATCGGAAATTTGATGGGTTTATGTCGGATTAGGTCGTGATTTGTGTTTCGGATCGGTTTATCGATTTCTATCGGTTTTCAACCAGTTTCTCGATAAACCATGTTATACCTATATAGATATAGTTTGTGTCGCGCCCCGACCCGCAGAGCGCGGCGGGGCCGGGGGCGCGAGGGGGAGAGAACCTACAACCACAGCCTCAACTGGCAGAAACAGTTGAGACTAAAGCCCAGCTGGCGGAAACAACTGGACGGCACAGAGAAAGAGCGGAAGCAAGCTAACTAAACAACTATTAACATCTATTACAAACCAGCAATAAAAAATTAACAGAGTTTAGTACAACAGCTACAAGGGATCACAGTCCCCAAAAAGGAACCACAACACCCACCGGGGTCTCCACGAACGCACAGACGAACCCATCCTGACCCTCAGACATGGTCAGGATCCGGAGCGCTGCCTCGAGACGACCGAGGGGGTAACACTGGGACAGAGCGGCCACCTGCACCTGCAACAAACACAGTCCAGGTAGGCATGAGCAACAGCTCAGCAGGGTCCTACTCTACAACTCCCACAAACAAGGGTAAGGCAACCGGACACACTCTGATGCCAAGTACCGAGCCTTGCCAAGGATCCCACAATCCCATCAATAACCCGAAGGGTTCCTGTCCTAGGTGCGTATCTCCGATAACGCCACTGCTCAGGGGTGGACAACTCCGACATTCCCTGACACAGGGTGGACACGACCCAACCAGTAGGACCCCCTTCTCCAAGCGGGATCTCCGCACTTGGCGGAACAACCGAGGTTAAGACTACCATCACTCGGTACTCTAAGTAGCAGAGTCAACACCCACCCAACCTACCCTAGCATGTCTAATGCACAGGAGAACATGGCAGGATAAGTATGATAAAGCTGTAAACAACTAACACAACAAGGGCACACCTTCGGCCCATTTATACTAAACACTCCCGAGGGTCATGGCTCCCTCGGTTCACCACAAAGCGGTAAGGGCATACCGTCAGCCCATTTATTCTACACACCCCGAGAGGCATCACCCTCTCGGTTCAACCACAAAGCAATAATCATTCATGCATAACTCATTACAGGATAAGCTCCGAGGGCAAAACCGTAAAAATCACTTGCATGCGAAGCCCCGCGGGAAAAACAGCACTTAAAGCAAGTAAAACCCTCTCTGCACTGAAGGAGATCGATCTCCTATAGCATGGAGATCGATCTTCCTCGAGGCTAGGAGCACCCGTCCCGGTCACCCCCACGAGATCGATCTCCACCCATATGAAGATCGATCTTGTAGGTGACGTGGACGCAAACCGCACAGGCACCAGCCGCCAAGAGATCGATCTCCCTCCCAGGGAGATCGCTCTCGCTCGAGCGGGCTGGGCCACCCCGACCAAGATCGATCTCTTTCCAAGAGATCAATCATGATTGGGTTCACGCCGGCGGCCGGACGGCGAGGAACACCGCCGAAAACTGCCACCATACCTCACCAAACTAGGTGGGCTGGTAGATCTCAGTGCCACGAAGCTACTCAAGGCTTCCAATCCAAAAACAAACATCAATACACGGAGATCTATGGAAAACAAAATCCGGATCTCAAAACCCTCAAACAGCCGGAGTTTTAGAAGGAGAACCCTACCTCTTCAACGCAGCTTCGATCCACAAGTCCTACCCCAGGACCTTCCTCGCCTTGCCACGAACCCAACGAGCCTTCAAGCTCCCGGAGAGGTGGCCGGAGGAGGAAGAACGGCGAGCGAAAGCTCTCAGCCGGAACAGGGGAAAACAGAGCCGCGAGGAAGAAGAAGAGAAGAAGGGGGAAGAAAGGAAGGGGGAAGGGGCGGGTAAGGCCGGGGGAAAGCCGGCGAAGGCGGGGAAAAGCTGGGGGAGGGGAGGGAAAGTCTTCCCTCCCCTGACAGGGGAAGCGACGGCCACCGCGGTGGCCGTCCTTCGAAAGCCACCGACAGAGACTTCCAGGCACAGGGAGATCGATCTTTATGGACATGGAGATCGATCTTCCTCGCCCAGAATGGCGACCACTAGGCACAGAGAGATCGATCTTCACCCCCATGGAGATCGATCTCCCTTGCCCAAAACGGAAACCTTGGCTGAGACACAAGCCCAAGCACAGGACTTCCGAACCAGGGTCCACCTAACCTTTCTAACCAAAAACAAGCATCAACCAAGGTCGGTGTGTGCACAGCCACTGTGAAACGACTGCCAAGGCGCAATTTCCCAAATTGCCTTTGGGGTAAACAGCAAGCCACAGGGATGGAGGGGCAGGTCCTCACAGTTTGTGTTTGCTTATCACTTTATGGGTAACCGGGAGGGTGATGACTTCAGGGAATGTTTAGTATAAATGGGCCGAAAGGTGTGCCTTGCATGCTTAGTATAGATTTACTGCTTTGATTAATAGCCCCGCTGATAGCCAGCGTGCGTCGGGGGCATAACGCATTGTACTAGTAGATTATATATCTTGTTGTGTGGTTTGGCCGGGGTTGTATCCCCTTGTAGCAAATTTCAGTTGATGACTGTGGACCCCGTTGTAATGGCAAAATTGGCTTGATTGTTGTTGTTGCTTAGCTGTTAGCCAGTAACCTACGCGGTAACTGTGGAACTTTAGTCTGTCAGGTGTCGGAGAGAACTAAAGACTATTGTGTATCTGTGTTATGATTATCGCTTTGCTCTAATTGTTGTATTGTTAGTATAGCTTATCTGTATTTGAGACCCTTGCTATGCTCACCCCTTTTGCTAGCTATAGGCTATGCCCAGCCCTATATAATCGATGTCATCTTGTTGCATTCTTATATCTTTTTATTTGTACCTGAGCATTACATGCATCTTGTTTGCATTAGAACATAAGGTTAGGGCGTGGGTGAATAGGGTTTTCGCCTATCCAAGGCTCTCGGGTAGCTCGGATCTAGCTCTAGGACTGTGGTTGGGTAGAAAGGACTAGGCCGCGATTGTTATACTAAATCTCCGTATTATCTAGTTGGCTACTATTTGTTGTTTGAGGTGTAGAGGTCACCCAGAGTTCTAGTCTCATGCTCAGTATCTGTGTTAATGGAAGTTACGTGCCACCATGTGTCATATATCCTGTAGTTTCAGCACGGAAGCGCTTGGTTGTTGTGAGAGACGACTATTGACAGTGGAGGTCATAGGCCGCGTACCCTGGGATAGGCGGTGAACGTAACGTGAGTTTCCCTTAGAGATGTAACAGAACCCGGGACTTTGTAGTTTTCCCTTTTTCCTGTGCGACGTAGAGTACAGTAGAACCCTACTGAGCTTTGTTGCTCACTCCTACCCGAGCTCCATTTTAATTTGTAGGCATCGGCTCTTCCTCAGTGGTTCCAGCTAGATTAGGTCTTGGCGGCTCGTCGACTTCCGGAGGCGGTTGAGGTCTCAGAGGGACAGATGTAGTTTTTTTGGCAGCTTTTTGGTTTATAATTACCTTTGAGGATGATGTACTTAACATTTAATATATGAAATCTTATTCCGTCTTTGAATTGTGTTTTATTCCGCAATGTAATATTTAGTTTCACCTTTATGCCCTTGGAAGTCTCATAGTTCAAATTAATTCCGCTTTGTGTATTGTCACGCTGTATCGGATGTAAATAGTGTAGGTTTCCCCTCACGTTCCGGTCCGAATGGGTTTTCTGGGTCGGGGTATGACACAATCTATAAAGATCTGATACAAGTATAGAGTTTGAACATTAAAGATCAAAACATGAACCATCGACGAAGTAGAAACCCTTGTCCTTGCTCAGTCATCTGTCCGCCATACCTTGAAGATTTACTCAGCCATGGAGATGAAGATTCTCCTCTTTTCTTTGCCTCCAATTGTTGTCCAACCTCCTCCTTGAATAACCCTAAGCCTTCTATTAATAACCCCCAAGGCTTCTCAAACTCGGATTAAATCTGGGCTCTTTATGTTTCTCTTCCGTCAAACAAAAGATCGATCTTTTAATCCTGCTTCATGCTCTCTATGTATGAGCTTTCTCAGTGAGCTCTATCAAATACTCAATAGCATCAAGATCTTTTTGCCGAAATTCACCATTACACATCATTTCAATGAATTGGCGTTCTCTAACAGTTAATCCATCGTAAAAATAACTAATAAGACACCAATTCTCATACCTGTGGTGAGGACACAAATTCAGCATGTCTTTAAACCGTTCCCACGACTTATACAGAGTCTTCTGTGCGAAGGTTGCGATCTGTCTACTAAGTGCATTGGTCTTATGCAGTGGAAAATACTTGTTGAAGAACATATGTATCATTTCAACCCAAGATCATAACGATCGTGGCCTCAAGGGATATAACCAATTCTTTGCTTTATCCTTCAGTGAAAAGGGGAAGAACTTAAGTCGGATCATGTCTAGTGCACCAGGTTAGCCATGGAAGGTCGCGACTACCTCCTCAAATTTCCTAAGATGCACATATGGACTTTCATTTTCCAACACGTGAAAGGTAGAGAGCAACTGAATCATGCCAGATTTAAAGTCCACATGTTGTACATTGGGTGGAAACATGATGCATGAAGGTGTAGCAGTGCGTGTGGGATGCAAATACTCTTGTAGACTCCTAAGAGCCTGTTGTCCATCGTGCTCAGCCACAGTCAAAGTATGTCGTGAAGTCTGTGACTGCGTGTCAAAGAGGTCAGCAATGTGCGTGTCACTATCAGAGGTATCAGAATCACCCTCGGGGCGTCTAGCAAATCTACCTAATTTGTCTCTATACCGAGGCATACACCGGCAATAACGCAATCAAAATAGAAATAAGAAAAAGGAAACAAAGAATAAAGAAGGGAACGAGGTTACCGCCTAGACGTAGTCAATCGTGAGATCTGATGATTCGGGCGTTTCCCCGACAACGGCGCCAAATTTTGATGTCGCTCAAATGTGTCTCACACAACGGTCATTGTGCAGTACAACATAAGAGAGGTCGATCCTACAGAGAGACAAGCAGAAAGGATCCCGAAACATAGATAACAATATATCGAAGACAATTAAGAGCGTAAAAGTTAAGAAAAGAAATCAAGATAGGCTAGGTTTTGGGAATCCTTCACTCAGACTTGGGTTCTTCTCTTATCAATGGTACATGCAATACTTAGTCAAGGGATTCACATCGGAATCACCTCGATTGGAAGATATGGAACTATGCACCTAGTAGAATATGAATGTCTCTTTCTATGATCAGATCTTCCTCGTTACACCCCTAGCTCCTTCCTACCAGAACCTGAGAATACATGATACCGGTTGTCACTGCAGGCAACGTGCAGCAGAGATTTCACGGGATAAAACTCTAACCTTATATTACCAGATCCCTAAGAGTACGCAATACCGTTTGTCACCATAGGCAATGCATAGAAAATGTTTCATGAGACTAGGTAGAAAACAAAAGAGATAACTATGGGTTGACAATATCATAAAAGAAGCATGATTGGAGTTATAATAATGTTCAAGCACATAACAATCTGTAAAGATCTAATACATATAAAGAGTTTAAACAATAAAGATCAAAATATGAACCGATGATGAAAAAGAAACCCTCGTCCTTGCTCAATCATCAGTCCACCATGCCTCGAAGATTTACTCGGCCATGCAGATGAAGAATCTCCTGCTTCCTTCACCTCCAACTACTCTTGAACTGCAGCCAAAAAGTCCCCTTTGAATAACCCTAAGTCCCCTATTTATAGCCTCGAAAAGAGTCCTACTCGGATTAGATCTGCACCTTTAATTTTCACTTCCGTCAAACAAACTATCGATCTTTTAGGGGTGAAGATCGATCTTTTAATCCAGTATAATTGCCTGCGGTCGAAGAAGATCGATCTTTGAAATAATACACTCTGTCTTCATTCCTGCACAGAGAAGATCGGTCTTCTATAGAGAGAAGATCGATCTTTTGAAATCACACGCTCGATAACTGTTCCTGCACAGAGAAGATCGGTCTTCATATGATGTGAAAATCGATCTTTTAATCCTTCATGAAATTTTAAGCTTCTTTTTCAGCACTGCGCATTAGTACCAAAAATGTCGTAACTTCCGCTGGGAAAATCGGAATCATTTTTGGTACTAATGCGCAGTGCTGAACATTTCAATCATATATGGTAAATCATTTGTGTATTCTTAAGCAGGTACAATTTAATGTTTGAAGTTGACCCAAGTAATCTTTTCGCCTTCTTTGCTCATTTTGACCTCTATTTCCTGCATTTTTCAACAAGCTTTGTGAAGCATCATATAAGTGTAAAAACAATACTAAAGAGGCTAATTAAGGATGAAAAATCTAGCAATTGGGCTGGTGATAAGTGATGATGATGCATAATGTTATATTTTTATTTTTTAATACTTAGTCTCTTGTGCTTATTTGGTACCTAAATACACTCATTATTCTTATATTTTGATTTAGGATGCAATTGAAGTCCTTAAGTTTGAAAAGAAGTTGAAAAGAGTATCTGTATCAACTTTAAAGATTAAATTGTACCTGCTCATGAAGAACCAGATGATGTGTTATATATGGTTGAAAAGCTCTTGAAGTCTAGTTTGTAGAGAATTTTACTGTTCATGATTTAGAGTTTTCTAGAGAAAGTTACAGTGCTTTTACTACAACCAGCGCAGGCAGAATAGCATAAGAAATATGCAGAGAATAAAAGATCGAGCTTCCTAGGTTTGTGGGATTTGTTTGGTGGTAGAACATCCAATCGATATGTGCCCCACTCTTCAAGGGGAACCCATTGAACAAGTAAATGCAGCGGGTAGTTTCCCTGGATTACCGCAAAGGAAGTATGATCCATATTCAAACACGTATAATCCGGGATCGAGGGATCACCCCAATCTCAACTATGGGAATCCACAAGTAAATCAGCCCACAACTCAATTCCGCCCAACTGGCCAGCAATATCAGCAATATAGACCGCCATACCCCTAGAGACGACAACCAAACCCACCTCCTAATTCTAGTATGTCTTTAGAAGATATTGTTAAATCCCTTGCTACTAATACTTTGCAATTTCAACAGGAGACAAAATAATTTCAACAAGAGGCAAAGGCCAGCATCCAAGGTTTGGAACAACAGGTGGGCCAAATGGCGACTGTAATTAGCAAGCAAGAGGCGCAAAGTTCGGGAAAATTACCCTCTCAAACGGTAATAAATCCAGGAGGAATTGCTCGTGTAATTATTTTGAGAAGTGGCAAAGAAGTTGAGATTCCAGCAAAGGAAGTCACTGCATCATCACCGCAAGGAAAAGAGCAAAATATTATCGCGGACAAAGACTTTTCCGAAGACGACGACGTACCTAAACGTAAGTTTCCATCTCTTTCTGATTATAAACCAGTGCGTCCTTTTCCTCAGGCTTTAGTTGAATCAAGAAGATATGAGAAGAATTCAGATCTATATGAGACTTTTCGCTGATGCGAGATAAATATTGCACTCTTAGATGCTATTAAACAAGAACCTCGGTATGCTAAATTCTTGAAAGAATTGTGCACAATTAAGAGGAAACAGAAACTTAAAGGATGTGAGAAGGTGAGAGTAGGTGAAAATGTTTCTGCAATTCTTCAAAGAAAAATTCCTGCAAAGTGTAAAGATCTAGGTATGTTTAGTATCCCATGTACAATTGGTAACACTAAAATTGAGAAGGCCATGTTAGATTTAGGAGCTTCTATCAATGTTATGCCATATTCTATATATGCTTCTTTAAAACTTGGACCTTTGAATGAAACTGGTGTTGTGATTGAATTGGCTGACAGATCTAACGCCTATCCTAAAGGTGTAGGTGAAGATATTCTTGTGCAAGTCAATGATTTAGTTTTCCCTGCTGTTTTTTATGTGCTTGATATGGAGAATGATGATCAAACTACTCCTATTTTGTTGGGAAGACCTTTCTTAAAGACATATAAGATTAAGATAGATGTTCATAGTGGCACACTTACCATGGAATTTGATGGTTAAACTGTTAAGTTTAATATTTATGATGCTATGAAATATCCTGCTGATGAGTGTCCTGTGTATTCTATTGATGTGATTGATTTTTTATCACAGGAAGTTTTTGAACTTGATAGCAAAGACGAATTGGAAGTGGCTATTAGCAAATCCCTTGAGGAAGAAAATGAGGAGCTGTCTTTGAGTACTAATTTGCAGGAAACTGTTGCAACACTGAATGATTTTTCAACACTTCAACAATCAGGTAACGATTCTTATAGTCCATTACCTGTTTCTAATGAGAAATTATTACCTTCTGTGTTGCAAGCACCCATTCCAGATCTGAAACCTCTTCCTAATCATCTTAAATACGCTTTTCTTGGAGATGAAGGAGTGTTACCAGTAATTATTTCCAATAACCTTAGTGCACCACAGGAAGAAAAACTTGTGCAGGTTAAGAAGCATAAGACAGCTATTGGATGGAAAATTGCAGACATCAAGGGAATCAACCCGAGTACATGCATGCATCGTATCTTGCTTGAAGAGGGAGCAAAACCTTCCCGCCAACCACAAAGAAGGTTAAACCCGCCCATGATGGATGTAGTAAAGAAGGAGATCCTCAAACTTCTTGCAGTTGGAGTGATCTATCCTATTTCGGATAGCACTTGGGTTAGTCCAGTTCAAGTGGTTCCTAAAAAGACAGGAATAACCATGGTGAAAAATCATAAAGATGAGTTAGTTCCCACCCGTGTTCAAAATGGGTGGAGGGTGTGTATAAATTATAGAAAATTAAATGCTATAACCCGTAAGGACCACTTTCCTTTACGTTTTGTTGATCAGATGCTTGAAAGATTAGCTGGTCACTCTTATTATTGTTTTCTTGATGGTTATTCAGGTTATTTTCAGATTGCAATTGCCCCTGATGATCAGGAAAAGACGACAGGCACGTGCCCATTCGGGACTTTCGCATATCGCCGCATGCCCTTGGCCCTTTGCAACGCCCCAACCACTTTCCAAAGGTGTATGGTTAGTATATTTTCAGATTATATTGAACATATCATAGAAGTTTTTATGGATGATTTCACAGTTTATGGAAACTCCTTTGATAATTGTTTACATAACCTTACACTTGTTCTTCAAAGATGTATAGAAACTAGCCTTGTGTTAAATTCTGAGAAATGTCATTTCATGGTTGAACAAGGTATAGTTTTGGGTCATGTTGTTTCATCTAAAGGAATTGAGATTGATAAAGCTAATGTTGATGTTATTCAATCTTTACCTTATCCCACTAGTGTGCGGGAAGTTCGTTCTTTTCTTGGACATGCAGGTTTTTACCGAAGATTCATCAAGGACTTCTCCAAAATAGCATTACCGCTATGCACGTTGTTACAAAAGGACAAGGTTTTTGAGTTCGATGAGGCATGCAAAAAGGCATTTGATAAACTGAAAGAATTGTTGACTTCAACCCCAGTTATTCAGCCCCCTGACTAGAGCGTTCCTTTCGAGATAATGTGTGACGCGTGTGATTATGCAGTGGGCGCGGTTTTGGGTCAAAAGATTGGAAGAGCTTCTCATACAATTTACTATGCTTCCAAGACTTTGGATGATGCCCAGAGAAATTATTCTACAACTGAAAAAGAACTTTTAGCCGTTGTGTTTGCTTTAGAAAAATTTCGGTCTTATTTACTTGGTACTAAAGTCATTGTTTACTCTGATCATACAGCTCTTCGTTATTTAATGACAAAGGAGGTAAAGCCGCGATTAATACGATGGATACTTCTCTTGAGTGAATTTGATTTGAAGATAAAAGACAAAAGAGTAACAGAAAATAGGGTCGCAGATAATCTGAGTCGTTTAATTCATGTTGAGGATGAACTTCATCTGCAGGAAACATTCCCTGATGAACAACTGTTCTCTGCAAATGTGACATTACCTTGGTATGCAAATGTTATGAATTATTTTGTTACTAAAATGTTACCTTTTGATTTGTCAAAGGCTCAAAGAGATAAGATCAAAAGTGATGCCAAATACTATGTGTGGGATGACCCATATTTATGAAAACATTGTGCAGATCAAGTAATATGAAGGTGTGTTCCTGAAAATTAAATTATTTCTATACTCACTTTTTGTCATTCTTACGCTTGTGGAGGTCACTTTGGAGTTAAGAGAATGGCAAGAAAAGTGTTAGAATGTGGTTTCTATTAGCCTTCTTTATTTCGATACTCATACTCTCTTTGTAAGTCATGCGAGAATTGTCAAAAGACAGGTAATATATCTCAAAGGAATGAGATGCCACAAACCCCCATATAATTTTGCGAAATTTTCGATGTTTGGGGCATCGATTTCATGGGTCTGTTCCCTATATCTTTCGGTTATGTTTATATTCTACTTGCTGTTGATTATGTTTCAAAATGGGTAGAAGCTAAAGCTACAAGGACTGTTGATTTTAAAGTTGTTGCAGATTTTATCAAGTCTAACATATTATCTAGGTTTGGAATTCCAAGAGCTTTCATAAGTGATCGAGGCACACACTTTTGCAATCGAACTGTGGAGGCGTTGCTAAGGAAGTACCATGTGACCCATAAGGTGTCAACCGCCTATCATCCGCAAACTAATGGGCAAGCGGAAGTGTCAAATCGAGAGATCAAGTCCATCATTGAAAAGACGGTAAATCCAAATAGAAAAGATTGGAGTTTGGGTTTGGATGATGCTTTGTGAGCATATAGGACTGCATATAAGACACCCATCGGTATGTCACCTTATCGTTAGGTGTTTGGGAAACCATGTCACCTTCCAGTTGACTTAGAACATAAGGCCTATTGGGCTATCAAGAGCTTTAACATGAAGATGGATGAGAGTGGAGAACACAAGAAATTGCAACTACAAGAATTAGAGGAAATTCGCAACGATACCTATGAGAGCGCCAGGATTTACAAGGAAAAGACAAAAGCTTTTCATGACAAGATGATCTCTAGAAAGGAGTTTAAAGTTGGTTAAAAAGTCCTCCTTTACCAATCACGCCTACGTTTGTTTACAGGTAAGTTGCGTTCTCGTTGGAGTGTACCTTTTATTGTTACTAATGTTTTTCCTCATGGTGCAGTTGAAATTTAAAGTTTTGCCACTTCCAAAATGTTCACGGTGAATGGCCATCGACTTAAACCTTTCTATGAAGACGTTCAAACAAAAAAGGTGGAAAAATTGGACCTTGCGGAGCCGATTTATACTTATTAAAGAACAAAACATGAAGTCGAGACAATGACAATAAACAAAGGCGCTGCTTGGGAGGCAACCCAAGGGGAGTTCGTTCCTTGCTCTTTTTATTTTCGCATTTCCATTTTAGTTATTTTTGCCTTCTCTTTGCATTCCACATTACATTGGGGACAATGTCGGTTTCAAGTGTGGGGGAGGAGATTTAGGTTGCATATGCCATGAGAAAGAATTAATTAAGCTTGAGATATTCATAACATGATTGAACGAGTGATCTTGCGACTTAGAATTAATTAGTTGAGTTATTTTCCTTGAGATGGTAGTGACTAAAATGAGTAGATAACAGCTGGCGAGATTTTGAGCCTTTAGACTGACAAATTCATATCAGTCTCACTATTTTCTTTCATGAGAGATATTCTTCCATGGATTTGTTTCTCTAGAACTTGCTTTGATTCTATTCGAGATCACATTGGCACATGTATACATGAACATGATTAAGGCCATCTTTGTTATAAGCTACATAAGCCAAATAGCCTACCTTGTGATTAAATTTTCCTTTTGCTAAACACCCTTTGAGCTTTATTGACTTCATTGTTAACCCACATTACAAGCCTTGAACCTGAAAAACAATGCCGATACCCAAGCCATAAAACTAGTGGAGCATTGATCATCATTATGACATGTATGGTTGTGCAAAATTCAAGTGTGGAGGTGTTTGGATTTGTGGTGTGGCTATTGTTTGAAAAAAAGAAAAGAAAAGAAAGTGAAGGTGGAAACTTTTTCTCATGTTACAATATGTGTTTATGAACCTCCCAATAGTTTTGTATGATTTCTACAAAGATGGAAATTTTTGCAAAAGATTGTCCCCTATGTCAGTTAAAAAGTATTCATTGGAACAATCTCTTTGCCAATGTAGTGATGTTAGATGGGTTGAGTATATAAAGCTAAGTGAGGAAGTTGTTGAATGGTGTGATTGGTTATACATGTATTATTGATGCATTTTTGCTCCATTAGTTCCATTGGCTTTTGAGCTACATTCCCAAATATTTCCCGCTTTAATCCTGGACCCCATTACAACCTTTTAAAGTCCTTATGATTCGTGTTATATAAGTGATTCTAGTGGTGGAGAATGAGAAGATATGCAAGATTATGGTAGATCATTTTCATTGGAATGAATTTGAGTGAAATACATGCCCTTCAAACACATGAGAGTTGAGTGTTTATTTCCGTAAGGGTCTATTTATTTAGTTTGTTACATCTTCAAGTGAAAATGCTTACTGATTGATTTTTAAGTAGTCTAAAAATGTTTGTTCATGATATGTTATGAGTTGTAAAAAGCTTGATTGTTCTTTGTTGATGGCGTTGCAACCTTGATTATTTTGAATAAGTTGAATTTTAGTTTTGCCCGAGGACGAGCAAAAACTAAGTGTGGGGGAATTTGATGATGATACATAATGTTATATTTTTATCTCTTAATACTTATTCTTCTGTGCTTATTTGGTACTTAAATACACTCATTATTCTTATATTTTGATTTAGGATGCAATTGAAGTCCTTAAGTTCGAAAAGAAGCTGAAAAGAGTATATGTATCAACTTTAAAGATAAAACTGTACCTGCTGATGAAGAACCAGATGATGTGTCATATATGGTTAGAAAGCTCTTGAAGTTTAGATTCAGGAGAATTTTACGGTTCGTGATTTGGAGCTTCCTAGAGAAAGTTACAGTGCTTTTACTACAACCAGCGCATGACAGAATAGCAGAAGAAATATGCAGAGAATAAGCGATCGATCTTCTTGCCATAAAGGATCGATCCTTTATGCACCCAGAGATTAAAAGACCCACGATCGACCGTTACATCGACCGTCAGGCTCTGTCTAAAATATACACTCGCAGGGTCGATGCGAGGATCGACCGCGAGGATAAATCTGAAATCTGGAAAAAGAGATCGATCTTCTTTCCAAAATAGATCAATCTGAGTCGGGACGCGGCCACAATCTGGGAAGAAAAGATCGATCTTCTTTCCATAAAGATCGATCTTTGTTAACCGACTTTGCAGAATAAAGGGCTCAGATTTGATCCGAGGATGGGAAACTTATGGGTTATAAATAGGGTTCTTTTTAGGGATTGAGGGGGCGGATTCTAGAGGATTTTGGGCTACTACTTTCTATTTCTTTGATATTTCTGGGGTTCTTCTTTCTTCTGTAAAGGATTGGATTGTTCTTGATGGCCTTGCATGGCTAAATCTTAATTCTTGGTCGAGGAAACTGAAACCTCGGAATCAATGAAACTATGAGATCTAATCTATTTTTATTGGTCAATTTATACTTGAGTATTGGATGTTCTTGTGTGATTAAATATTCATGGTTGTCTTGTTTAATTGCTAGGAAGCCTACTAGTTTATTACTCATTACGATCTACTGCTAGGTTGGATATCAAATCCGTAATTGTTTGATCCCTCTAATCTGCGAAGCAACTAAGATCTATTGATTTACTGCATTTCAGAGATTGTTAGATCTTAAGAAGAACGTTTGACTAAATTAAATGCAACCGCTTGTGCTTGTGTTGTTTAGCTTCATCGATCTCTCTATTCTTAAGGCTGCTACTAGATTAATTCTACAGCGCTTGTCTTAGGTTGTTTAGTAGTTAGGGTTAATCGGATCGCTTTTTTCTAATTAACTATGATTGAGGGGAGATTCAAATTTAATTCGAACGGTGAATATTCGAGGTATGAATTGATACATTCTTGCATCAATTATCAGTTATAAAGATTTCGATGGTGAATGTTGACTCAGACCAAGGTTTGTTCTCTTGATTCAATTCGATTCTTCGCTTTAGATTGTTTCTTTACTATTTTCTTGACGTTTAAACCCCCCATCTTTGTTCACTAAGCACAAAATCAGGCTAAACACTCTTCGTGGGATCGACTCGTACTCATACTACTACATTTATCTTAAGGAGTATTGGTTTTATTTTTGAGTGTCTGCGATAACACATCAATAAGGCTGTTTAGAGTGCACTTTCATACACTCATCAATATTCCCCAGAAACCATAAATGCCTAAAGACGTCGACGGGCCACCAAGAGCCTGTCTAGCGGGTGCTACAGAAGAAGAGTTGATGCCTGCACCTGCAAAACGCAATCCGGGTAGGAGTGAGTGATAAGCTCAGTAGGGTTCTATACTACGTCACACAGAAAGGAAGGGAATAGTAAAGTCTCAGGTTCCATCTCATTTCTAGGGGATAAACACACGTTACGAACTCCGCCTATCAAAGGGCACGCACTCTGATGACCTCCACTATCAAAAGTTCTCCGTCTCAAACCAAGCGCTTCATCGCTGGACAACAGGGGTAGGACATACGGAGACACGTAATTTCCCCTTCTAAAATGAGACTGAGACAGGAACCTAAGATGAGCTCTACACCTCGATCAGAGTAATCACAGCCAACTAGACAGTATCTTCGATAACAACAACTCAATATTATAATCGGATCCTAAATCTTTCTACCCAGCCTCGGTCCTAAGACTAGATCTGAGCTGCCCGAGCCCCTGGATCGGCGAAACCCCAATTCACCGACGTCCTAACCTAATGCTTCTAATGCAAATAAAAGTGCATGCAATGCCCACACATACATAATTAAATCAGAATATGCAAAAATATGCCAAGCAGTATACATGCTTAGGCATAGCATCCTTGCTAGCCCTAAAGGGGTGAACATACATTAATAAGCATTAGTTTATACAACGGAACCACATGCCGCTAACAACAGTAAAACAAGTCTATAATATGGGAACATTAATATAAAAACCAGAGTTTGACAATTTATGTCTACTGTTAAACCGTGTCCAAGACACTCGCCAAAACCCTCGAAAATCCACTGATAATAGCATGCATGCTTCCTAACCTCATTGGCTATGTATCATGAAAGAATTCCAATCAAAGAAACATGTGATATCCTCATTCCGAACTGACGGTCGATGCGACGGTCGATGTCACGGTCGACCTCGAAAATGGCAACAGAGGCTCACGGTCTATGGGACTTCGATCGTGGAGCTTGGGCAAACAAAGGTTGGGAATGGCGATCGATCGGCGGATCAACCTTGAGAACCTATTCTGGGGATTTTGTCTATACGACGGTTGACTGTGGAGCCTGGGTAATGCAGAAATCGGGGGAACTCTGTTCTGTACAGTCCAGCCATTTAATTCAGTAAAAATCATACATAAATCTGAAAAATATGTGAAACAAGTTGGAATCAAAAGCTAACTAAGAGATATACAACTTGCATGTTGAAGATCCATTGAGAACAGGCATGTACAAGCCAGCAAACAAGATAGAACATAGTTGTTTCTGCTAGAACAAAAATCCGACAAAAAAATCGAAAAACTTGCATAAATATGGCTTAAATACAAGTAAAACCCAATGAAACTTCAATCAGCTATTAAGTACACCTAGAAGAACATTCTAGCACAAAACAATCAGAGAACAATCAAACTAAACCATAAATTTAGCTTAACCAGGCTAAACTCAAGCTAAACGCAAGAACCCTGCCTTACTACGCTATTCCACCGTCAAACCAGCTCCTCCCTTGTCGTCATCGCCTGTAAGCTCACTGGGGAATATCGGAGCTCTCTCTCCCTCAAGGTTAGACTCACGACTGGAAGGAAGAAGGAGAAGAAAGAACACGGGAGGTAGGGGAAGGAAAACAAAAGAACGCAGGGAAGGGGGGGGGGGGGTATTTATAAGGTCTTGCGTTGACTTTGCACAGTGTTCACGAACTGACTCGTGAACCGACCTGCTACAGTGCTTGTCGATTGTTCGCTTCAATCTTTCTCGATTGAGCTCTGATCTTCCGATCGGAAGCACCTATAATGATCTAATCAAACACATATATCAATCCAAGGCATTGTGTGCACTACGCGGGTGTTAAACCTACTGCCAAGTTGTAATTTTACCAAATTAGCTTTGGGGTCCAAAATCAACAATTCGATCAAATAGATCATGGTCGAGTCAAGTTAGAGGAGCGGGTCCTCACAGTGCAGATCCCTACTAAGTTTTGTTGCTCACCCTACAATGGTTGTTTTCTCTAAATTCTTGTAATTAAGGGTTGTAATAGCTAGATGATCAGTTTAGCTCCTTATCATTAAATTGTTCAAAATTTGTTATGGATTTGGATATGTAATTGTGCACCACAGGTTGAAATGTAGCTTTAGTTTGCTCATGCCTTGATCTAGATGGATTTGGAAGGCCAGTCCTTGGTGGGGCCTGTTGAGCTTGGGCCCGCATCCGGTCTGATCAAGCGAGCCTAGTCAGGTTTTTCAAAGCTCAAATTTTGATGCGTATCAAAGAGAGGAGGGATGTCGCGCCCCGACCCGTGAAAGCCCAACCGGGTCGGGCGACTCGAACCGGAACCTGATTAGTTGCGATCACCGCTAACAAACCCTCTAATTAGGATGGATTCGTCGCAAGAGAACGAACATGGTATGGATCTAGGTGTGATAGCGAGGTGATTCTAGCCCCTCGCTGCCCAAAATCACAATGATAGGATGGGTGGAGGGTTAGGAATAGATTGGTGGTGGTTCTAGCACCCCAATCTAGTCCAATCTCGGATTAGAATCCTTCGTCGTGAGAGAATCCATGGTTCTAGCACGAATCCCTCTCACGAGAGGTTCCATTCAAGCCGTAGCATGCAAGAGACCTAGATCTAGGGCACAATAGGGCAATCCAAGCATCCATCAATAAAAACAACACCAAATTGATATAAAAATTAAATCCAATCCATACAACCATTCAATAGAGTAGCAAAAGCCCTAAATCCTAGGATTCTTTAAAAAAAACCCTTATTACAACATAAGAATCCCTAAGCTAAGAGTTTAGTGACTCATCTTGGGGGTTTGATCCGTGGAGGGAGGTTGATGACGCTCTCCTTCCATGGATCTCCTTCAAAAAGGTCTTATTCTAAATTATGTAAGAGGAGTCTAAAAGAAGAAAGGCTGGAAAAAGCCTAAGAGAGGATCCCAAAATTCCCCCAAAGGGGTCTATTTATAGACTACAAGCATCCCCCACTCGGATTAGATCTGGGTCGTTGATTTTGCTCAGCTGGCACATAAGGATCGATCTTTATAGCGTAAAAGATCGATCTTTCTCTTCTGTGTGATTGCTGGTCCCGTGGAAGATCGATCTTCCTATAGATGAAGATCGATATGTGTTCTTGACTGGCGGCTGCATCCCGATGAAGATCGATCTTCTTATGCCGTGAAGATCGATATTTTGCGCTTCATATGATCCTCAGCTCCATAAGGTGATCGATCTTCTAGTAGACGAAGATCGATCCTCTAAATTGTTGCACTCTATCGTCTCTTTTGCCCGTGAAAGATCGATCATGCCCTAGGGAAAGATCGATGCTTTCAAAACTTGCGCTCTGTCACTGAAAATGCACATAGATGATCGATCTTCTCATGATGAGAAGGTCGATCTTTGTTGTTCCACCTTGATTTCTTCTTGATGTCTTTAAAGGATCGATCTTCTTCAATAAAGGATTGATCTTCTTCATACTGAACTAGCCCGAATGAGTTCGTTTTAGCTCCAAACTTGATCCAATCCTCATTGAGGGCTCTTGTACTTGTAATGGGGTATTAGTCGTCAATAGGGACTTGCTCGGAGACTAACAAGGGCAAGTTGAAAGGGTGATTTGTGCACTTTTCACGTCTTATCAACCACCACGAACTGGTCTAGAAAAGGCCGGAAGATCCTCTGCATGAGATCCATGAACGTTGCTGGTGTGTTCGTCAGCCCAAACGACATCACCACGAACTCGTATAGGCCGTACTGAGGCCGAAAAGCCATCTTCGGGATGTCACAATCCCGAACCCTCAACTGGTGGTAGCCGGTGCAGAGATCGATCTTCGAGAACACTGAAGATCCTCGCAGCTGGTCAAACAAGTCGTCGATCCTCGGCATCGGGTACCTGTTCTTCACCGTCACCCTGTTGAGCTGCCTGTAGTCTATGCAAAGTCGAAGGGTATCATCCTTCTTCTTTGCGAACAACACTGGCACCCCCCAAGGAGACATGCTGGGACGGATGAAACCTCTGCTGGTAAGCTCGTCTAGCTGGGTCCTCAACTCACTCTGCTCTGCTGGTGCCATCCTGAAAGCTGGGAGAGAGATCGGTACAGTACCTGGTACTAGGTCGATCTCAAAATCGACCTCTCTGAGCGGTGGAAGCCCTAGCAACACCTCGAGAAACACGTCGGTGTAGTCACATACAATCCTAGGAAAACTGCTCTGCTGCACTCCCTCAGAACCGAACAGGAACAGGCTGGCCAACAAGGCTGAGAGCTCGCTGCCATGCCTCCCCACACAACAAGCAAAGGAATCGACTGAGAACCGATCATCCAACAACACAAACTGTGTCCCGTCGGGTGTCCAAGCGACCACCCTCCGACGACCACAATCGATTATAGCTTGATATGCTGCTAACCAATCCATACCGAGTATCACATCGAAGGCTGTCTTGTCTAGCACCCGCAGGTCTAGACAGACACGGAGGCCTCCAACCTCCAAAGAACCAGATCGGCAGACCCAGTCTACCCTGGCTGTCCCGCCGATCGGTGAGTGTACTGATTGTGCCACCCTTAGCCAACTCGTCTCTAATTCTAGCGATACCACACACATGCTAGCAACATAGGAATGAGACGCCCCAGAGTCTATCAGCACATCTACTAAAGAACTAGAAAGCTGAAAGATACCTCTGAGCACGAATGGCTCTGCCGCTGCCTACTGATACTGCTGGTACTGCGCTGGCGGCTGGTAAAGCTGCACGGTGTCCAGCCGCTCACGCTCAGGGAGAGCAAACACACGCCTCCGTTGGCCGCCTCCACCTCTGGAGCGGCTTGGTCTAGCCCCTGTTCCGCGCCCACCACTGCTCCCCTGCCAGGCACCGGACCCTTCGCTTCTACTGCCCTGCGGCATAGCGCCCCGCGCTCCTCGCAGGGGACAGTCCCTACGGAAGTGTCTCGGTTGCCCGCACTAGAAACAAGTGGCTGACGCGCCACCAGGCTGCTGACCTTGGCCTCCCCCCAACGGAGGCTGCCCAGACTGCCAGGCCGTCGAGAGAAACTGGCCTGCTGGGCTCGACAGCTGCGGCCAAAACTACTGTGGCCGCTGCGATTGTTGCTGGAAGTGTCGCTGACGCCACTGTTGTCGTCTGCCGAATACCCCTCTGAACTGGGATCTCTGTGGTAAGCTCCTAGCGAATGCTGGTGGAACCGTCCAGCACATCTCGGCCTACAACTGTGCCTCCCCTGCCAAAGCACAGTTTAGGACCGCAGTATACACCGAGAAGCGTGGGAACTGGCCTGCCGTCTGATCTCTGAACGAAGACCCAACTTGAACTGCCGCTGAAACTCCAACAAGACCGCCGCAGCGGTCCGCGCGTCGACAGGAGGGGGGACCCTCTCCTCGACGAGAAGGGCCTCCTCCCGTGCGACCGAAACCGTCGTTGGTGATGACTCAGTCCGTCTAGCTCTGACCGCCCTGACAGGTGCCACCCTGTCCGGTCGGACGGGTCGACCAAGCCGTGCCCCACCCCGACCAACACAAGAAGGTCGGTCTCGAGCTCCCGAACTCTGCGCAATTGCCAACGACAAACGAGCGTCCACCCGTCAGAAAATGACAAAACAACCAACACAACAAAAAGCAAAAAGCATAATACATCAAAAGGAGCATGCACGGATGTTCTAGACATAGGACTATCCCATTCCATGCTCAAACTCAACCGAAACCTGATCCTAACCTTGGGATCTACAACCTATGCTCTGATACCAAGCTGTCGTGCCCCGACCCGCGAAGTCCCAACCGGGCCGGGCGATACTAAGCTAAGCAGGGAAACTACACTACGACACTCAGAAGGAAGAGGGAAACGCAACAGTATTTCCCTCAAGAAAGACCTGGGTGTATACAGAGGCCCCATAACCCCACCGCATGTCCCCGAGGCCCACGATCGTGGTCTTCTAGCAGGACTGGTCACATGTAAGGTCACACTCAGTAAGCAGGAACTAAGACTGCTGGCCCACAAGCAGGGAACGACACTGCAGGCGGGAAAAGGCACCGCTAAGTAGTCAACCACTCTACTCAAGGGTCAACACAATGGGACACCGGCTACACCTCAGCATCCGACTCGAGGCCGGCACGATCTCTACAATCATCAAGCAACAGGTGTACCAGTCATCGAGGCATATCATCGAAATTGACTGTACACCACAATTTAAACCGGGTCCAAACTACCCAACCCCGGTCCTAGGGCTAAATTCGAGCTTCCAGCCTCGGGACAGCGACCCACAAATCGCCCACGCCCTAACCATGCAACTAATGCACAACGAAGAATGCATGCGATGAACATACGCATAGAGAACAGTTAAAGCATGCAGGAGTATGTGATGATAGTATAACACGGTCTGGGCTCGGCACACTGTCACCCCGGGGTGGTGAACAGTTATTAAAGGTCTGGAACTGCTACGGTGGTACACCACCAACTGCCAGCCAGTTCACCAACAATCTGCATCGGGAAGCATCCCCGCAAACAACAGAGACAAACCACGCAGGTAAAAGCCCTCGGCGCACGTCGGCATGCAAAGCTAAGGAAAGCTGTAGGGCCACTCGCCCGCTTATTCTAAACACCCCAAGAGTCATCACTCTCCTGATTCACCACTGCCCCTAATGTGGGGCTAGCATGCTTAAGAGTATGTACAAGATATAAAGCTATAAGGAAAACCGTACATACAAAGCCCCGCGGGCAAAACCAAGAAAATCCCTCTCTGTCCTCAAAGGATCGATCCTTTCCCTAAGGAAGGATTGATCTTCTCAGCAACAGAGAGCTTCCTTCCCTGTCGAGCCAAAGATGATCAATCCTTCCTCCCAGGAAAATCGATCATCAGTATGACAGAGAGCATCCTTCCATATCATGCCAAGGATGATCGATCCTTCCTCCCAGGAAGATCGATCATCCTCACAATAGAGGACATCTTTTTTGCCTCGCCAAGGAAGATCGATCCTCCTCGCGACAAGGGGATCCCATGTTACCCAAGGCACACGATCTATCATCTCCAACCTGATGATCGATCCTTCATCGGGTTCAGCATGACCAACAAGAAGGATCGATCTTGTTGGCTTCTCCGGCAAACCTCCGGCAAGAAATACCGTCGAAAAACTCCACCAAATCCCATAAAACCCTGGGATCTGGTAGTACAAAGGACCAAGAGTCCAAAACCAGTGGAAATACTACAAACTAACATGAATTCAGTGATATCTAAGCGAAACAAGTCACGATCAACTCAAAACTCACAAAACCGGAAAACAAACGTAGGTAGGATCCCTACCTAGGCAATAGTTGCTTCAATCCCAGCTGTTAAGCCTTGGATCGTCCCAAATCACTCCAAAATCCGGCGGCTCTGAGCTCAAGAACGCGGATTTCAAAAGGGATTCAAGGAAGAGGGTTACGTCCGTTTTATAGACAAACGAACCGACCTATGAAAGATCGATCCTTCCCTGAGGGAAGATCGATCCTTCATGACGATCACACCTTGACTTTCTGACATTAAAAGATCGATCTTCTAGCAAGGAAAGATCGATCCTTTAGGTGCGGAAAGCTAGACTTTGGCTAAAACTCAAGCCCAAGCTCGGATCTTTCGATCCCGGGTCAACCTAACCTTTCTAATCAAACACTAACACAACCAAGGTCAGTGTGTGCACACGCGGGTGTGGAACAAACCAACAATGCGTAATTTACCAAATTACCCTTGTGGTCTACAACGAGCCACAGTAGTAAAGGGGCAGGTCCTCACAAGGGAGGAACCAGAGAGGAAGGAGGAAGAAAGGAGAAGGAGGAGGTGGGGGGGAGCGGCTTGGCCGCAGGGTTGTCCACACGAGGGCGGAGGCACACGACTGGTTTGACGCCAGGGGCTAGGAGAGAGAGAGAGAGTGACTAGACTGGGCGAAGACCAAGTCGAGAAAGAGAGAGAAGTGGTACCCGGAAGGGGAGGGATCATCGATGAGGGTGCCGGTGATTGTTGCGAATGGGACTCCTTCAAGAGCTCTGGAGGGGGGTGGTGACTTGGGAGCAAGCTCCTTCGAACAAACCTTTTGTCAAGGGACTGAGCCTATTAGCTGAATCCTTTGATCTTTATTTCTGAATGATAACTGTCACACCCCGACCCAGAAAACCTATCGGGTCAGGGGCGTGAGGGACCTAAACCTGTTCAATTCATCTTTGGCGCGTTTTTTTTATAAAATAACACATCTAATGTAAACAAATGATCTGGGGTCAATACTGTAATTTGTAATAATTTACTGAAGATCACTAACTGTCAATTTATACATCAAATATAAACAAAGTTTTCTGACAAATTTTGATCCTCAAAAGACATATTCAAAAATCCCCACAGATGGAAATTATACATTTATATAATCTAATAGGATAGACTGAACCCCACCTCCTCAAAAGTCGACGTGCCACCAAGTGCTTGTCCAGCTGATGCTACAGAATAAGAACTGGCTCCTGTACCTGCAAAACGCAGCCCGGGTAGGACTGAACGATAAGCTAAGTAGGATTCTATAGGAGGACACTGAAAAAGGAAAGGGAACTGCAAAGTCCAAGGTTTCCATCTCATCTATAAGGGAAACTCATGTTATGTCCACCGCCTACCGTAGGGTATGCACTCTTTGACCTCGACTATCAACAGTCGATCCTATCCACAACCAAGCGCTCCAGCGCTGAAACAACAGGGCGTAGAACCCAGGATGGTACGTAACTTCCCTTAACACTGAAACTGAGACATGAACCTAGGACAACCTCCACACCTCAATCAGAGTGCTTATAACCAACTAGACAGTAACCTCAATAACATAAAATTATCATGAAAAATCACGCCCTAAACCTTGCTACCCAGCCTTGGTCCTATGGCTAGATCCGACCTGCCCGAGCCCTCGGATCGGCGATCAACCCATCATCCACGTCCTAACCTTCATGCTTCTAATGCGAACAAAGGCATGCAATGTTCATAGGCACATAAATAAGATTAAAAACATGCAACAAGATGTCACAACAATATACAGGGCTAGGCGTAGCATGCAACTCGTCAAAGGGGATGACATAGCAATGGTCTAGATGAAGCGAATAAATAGGTGCAACAAGCCTACAAGTCTTCGTGAGATTAAACTAACAATCTAGTATATCATTCAATATAAAATTCGGCATGACGACAGCATGCGTGTCAACCAAAATTTTACAACGGGGTACACCCCTGGCCAAACAGATAACGACAACAACAAGCAGTTTATAATTTACCTAAAGCATAGGGCACACTTTGCCCCGTTTATTCTATGCATCCCAAGGGGCATGACTCCCTTGGTTCAACCACAACCCTCACATAGGGATGGGCCACACTTAGGGTCTAGATATATATAATAACATATATATATATATATATATATATATATATATATATATATATATATAGAACCAGATTGAAAAGCTCAATTTATAGAATTGAAGCAAACGAAACTACTAACTTCGAAAAATCATAACTCTCAATCCAAGCAACCACTGACATGAAACTTGATATGCCTACTCATTGACATACCACAAACCATATATCCAAAAATTGGATCAAACGGGTAAAGGGAAAAAGATGAAAACCTATAATTTCGGTTTCAAATCAGATTTGATAAACGACTCATGACCCCTTTCAAAAGTTCCTCGGATAAAAATCAAAACTTGTAGATATATCCTAAAGGTCACTAAGATAAACATATCCAAGAATCAAATAAATTGGATATCAAATGCCCACTTATTTGACAAATGAAGCTCACTGCCCTGTTTCAGCACAATTCGGAAATTAATTCACCACAAATCATATATAAATCTGAAAAATATGAAATCAGTTGGAATTGAAAGTAGACTTAGGGATCTCCAACTTTAATGTTGAAGAGCAACTGAGATTATGCACGTACAGGTCTGTATTTGAGCTTAAACATAGCTATTTCAATTAAAATAGAAATCCAGATAAAATCCAAACAAAATCCAATGAAGCTTCAATCAGTTATTAAGCATACCAAGGAGCATTATGTAGCATAGAGAAATCAAGGAAATAATGATTCAAACAACCTAGAACACCTACACAAGGGTTCAAGTGAAGAATCCTACCTTTGTACGCTAATCCTTGATTAATCTTTGATTAATCCGTGTTGGGAAGGTCTGGATCAGTTCCCCTACTTGTTGCCAACGTCTTCAACCCTCTGAAACAAGTGGAACAAGCCCCCCTCTCAAAACCCTACCAATGACGGAGAGAGAAGGAAAGAGAAAGAAACTGAGGAGCTGGCGGGTTCTTATACTAGCCATGTCCGATCGATCGCATAAAGCAGCGATCGATCGGACAAGGTCGGTTCAATGCCCAAACATATACCTCAACGTCGGTGCCTACATTGAGTCCGATCGGTCGCTCCCTGTAGCGACCGATCGCTCCTGGGCTGATAGCTGTACCAAAGACAAGCATTCGTGTCTGAGCTCGGATCTTCCAATCCCAAGCTCGCCTAGGGTTCTAACAAGGACATTCATCATTTATGGGGCCATGTGTGCACTACGCGGGTGTGAAATCGATCGCCAAGGCATAATTTATTAAATTGCCCTTGGAGTCCAAAATCAACAGCTGTCAGCCGCGTGGTTGAAAAGATAGAGTCCTACTACAGGTTGATAGCTAATTAGGAAACCACCTAGGAATGCAAGTAATTAGGAAACTAAGTAGGATAGGATGAGAGATCTTGGAGGCAGGTGGGGCTGGCCTAGTGCTTGGCCGACTCAGGAAGGAACCGGCCCCCTGGTGGGCCGGTTTGGGCTGGAGTTGGGCCCATGTCGGGTTTGGCCAGTTGTGTCAAGTCAGGTTTTTAAAGTTCAAATTTTGACGCATAACAAAATTGTCCAATTTTGAAGGTAAAAAGGATGAACTAGGTCTCGGAGGAGCTTCTCAGGAAGACTTCGAATCGGAGGTGAACTTCACCGGCGATTCTCTACCAACACTACCGACGCCTTGATGACCTTCTTCTTCTTTGCCACTGCTAGATAGTGATAAGACATGGCTTGGCACGAGACCATCATCTTCCCATGGCTTTTGGGACATGGTCGCGAAGTTGAAGGCTGATTAAGAACTTCAATCAACCTCAACAACATCATCCTCGAAATCGCAAGATGATAAAAGACGGTTTTGCAATGTAGGCAAAGTAGAGGCGAAAGGAGGAGCGGTGTCCAACTTCGTGGAGTTTAGATCTGACACCGAAATCAACTCTCCAGCCCGAAATAGGAAGGATGAATTAACAAGACATTCATACGAAAAGATGAATTGAGATATTGGATAAGCGCATACCAATGGAATGGAAGCCTCCTTTCCAGCCGAGACAGCTTCTGAAATCCCAAGGGGGAAATGATGCTTGCCTCGTTAAGAATAGTTGACATCTCAAAATTCGTGGGCAGAATGATCGAGAATTCTATAAACTCAAATTTGGTGAACGATATGTCCAAATCTTCGAGTGGCGATCCAACGACAACAACATTCATAGGCGGAACATCGGCCGTAGAGGTAGTCATATCATATCTCTATGTAACGGCCAAGTACGGAGAAGCCTGGCGAAATGGGAAGAACTTGGACAGGAGAAGGGGTGCGCTTCGAAGATGATGAGCGTTCTGAAGCAACAACAGGGTTTGCCTGCGAAGCCGCCACCTCCTTTGTCACAACAGTCCGCTATGAAGGAGAAGGCTTAGAAGAACCCTTCTCAGTTTTCTTTGGAGATCTTGCCTTGGAGGCACCTGAAAAGAAAAGAGGACATATAAGACACCAATGCTGACACACGAAAGAGAAAATTGATGAAATAGTGATATATTACTAGTTTGCTTTCTCTTTCGCATGAGAGGAGAAGATGGGACATTAGCAATTGTGTCTTCGTCGTCGGCAGCGGTCGACATACCCCATCCTTTTCTTCGACAACCTTTTCCTTAGGCATCTTAAAAATGAATTGTTCCCTAACCTAAGCCGGCTCCTTATAAAAAAAAGATGTTGCACTTAATGCCCCAGTGCTTTTGGTACAAGGAATGAACGGTGATTGCCAGCTCAAAAGGGGCCATGCTAAATCCTTCCATTAAAGCCCCTGCGCGAATGTTGACGCGTAAGAAATTATTGTTGGAATTGATGGTGTAACGATCCTCCATGAAAAGATTGGTACCAAAAAGGAGAGGGATGGGCTAGGCTTGAATAAGGCCGAATTGATGGGAATTAAAATGAGGTGGGATACAGTTCCACCCCACACTCGTTACCAAGATTAGAGAAAGAGAAGTAAAAATGAAGATCACGGCCAACTAAGAAATAGCCCCATAGCGAAATGAAGTCTGTCACTTCCCGACCCAAAAAACCCAGCCGAACCGGGACGTGAGCCAACTAGACCTAAAATCAAACGGCGAGAGCCTCCCCTATAGATATCACTTTAAATCCTGAAGCATAGTTATAGTATTCACATTAATTTAAACTATTCTATAATCAATCATAATACAAATAACTAACAGCTACAAACGTCAATTAGCATTATGTGAAACAACAATAATACCAGTCCTCTAGAATACAACAATCTCTATCAATTTACATCAATTTGGATACATATACATCTCCCCTTAGGATTATAATTTATACATATACAATTAAAGTTGTAAATAAATTGAATTGAAATAAGTTGATGACGATTTCTCGTCCTCATACACCACCGAGAGAAGGACCACCTCCGACATCGTAACTACCTGACAATGGAACCGCGTGTGAGGACCTGTCCCTCTACCCCTGTGGCTCGTTATAGACCGCAAGGGCAATTTGGTAAATTGCGCGTTGTTGGTTTGTTTCACACCCGCGTGTGCACATACTGACCTTGTTTGTGTTAGTGCTTGTTTATAATGGCTAGATGAACCCGAGATCGGAAGATCTGAGCTTGGGTTTGTGTTTTAGCCCAAGTTTGCCTTTCTGGGCGATGGAGATCGATCTGGATTGCTAATGAAATCGATCTGGCCTTGCTAGCCAGATCGATCGCTTAGTGCAGAAGGTCTTTAGGCTGTTTGCGGCTCGAGAGCGATCGATCGCTCCTTGGAGAGATCGATCGGACTCGTGAGCAATCAGTCGGTGGCTTTTTTCTCTTCCGCGATGACGGCAGCCGGCCGTCGCTCTCCCTTGTCAGAAGGGGAGGACTTTCCCTCCCCTCCCCCAGCTTTTCCCCTCCTTCGCCGGCTTTCCCCAGGCTTTTCCTTCCTCTTCTTTTCTTCCCTTCTCTTCTCTTCTTCTTCTTTTTTCTGTTCTTCCCGCGGTGCTCTGTTTCTTCTCCTTCTCCGCCGGCGAGCTTCTTCTTCGCCGTTCTCCCTCTTTCGACCACCGTTTTTGGCGTTCCAAAGCTTGTTGGATTCGTGGCGACGAGAGGAAGGTTGCTGAGGTGGTTTGGAGTCGTGTTGGTGACTAGTTTGCGAGGGATCAACCGAGGAATGCGCAGTTGGGTAGGTTCTTCAACCTACATGTGTTCTTTAATGGGTTTCTCTAGATCTAGCCGTTGGATCTTATTGATCTTTGTCTTGTTGGATTCCCTACGCCTATTAGAATTACTGATATGAGTTTCATGATGTTTGGTCGGATTCTCTATTTTCTACTGTTCTTGAAGAACAGCCGGCTTGCGGTGTGTGTTCCGGGCGGCACGTACATGATCTTGGCTTTTGATAAACATAAGAGTTGTAGATCTCTTCGTTAGCTTTCCATTCCATCTTATTTCGTATTTTTCCAATTTTCTACAATTTGTTATGAATTGTTTGCTGGAGGGCTGCGTTGCAGCAATTAATTAGAAAGTTAGTTTGATTAACGGTTTTGATTAGTGTTTTCCCGTTAATCCAACCGTTGGATGATCCTGGATTTTGGATATGTTGATCCTGGTATATACACCTACTGATGGCTAGGTTGGATCTTGAATCCGACGTCATTTAGACATCGGATCGACGGGATCAAATAGCCCCTAATAGAGAACTTTTGGGTGTTTTAAATATAATATTATATTTCAGAATATAATATTATATTGTTTACTGTTCATCGTCGTTTTCGGGGTTTCTTCCCGTTGCAGGAGTTCGCGGTTGACGGTCGTGGTACCGTCATAATGTCGGGACCCGCTGCGGATCGGCTGGCAGCGGTCGGTGGTACCGCTGCTGCGATCTGGTTGACTTATATGATGTTTGTCATACTGTTGCATGCCTATCACCTGTTTGTGTATGTCATAGCATGCATTGTTGATTGTGCATTAGTTGCATTGGTTAGGGCGTGGGTGATCCTTGGGTCGCCGTCCTGAGGCTGGAAGCTCGGACTTAGCCCTTGGACCGGGGTTGGGTAGTTTGGACCCGGTTTGAATTGTGGTGTCCAGTCGAATCTTATGATAGGCTTAGAGGACTGGTACACCTGATGCTTGATGATTGTAGAGGTCGTGTCGGCCTCAAGTCAGGTGTTGAGGATGCCACCGGTGACGGGTCTTATTCTTTGGGTAGTGTCCGTTCCTGCCAGTAGGGGCATCAGTGTGGGCCCATGGCGAGTTGGGTGACCACAGCTGGCACCCTGCGACACTAGGCGTATCCAGGATGGGCCCAGTCCGTTGGGGTGACCATGGTTGGATATGCCTAGAGATCACCGGTGAATGGTAATGGGACCATTGTAGCTCACTCGAGTCTGGCTTGAGGGCGACACTGTTGCGTTTCCCCCTTCCTTCTGTCTGTCGTAGTGTAGATCCCTACTGAGCTTAGTGCTCACACCTACCCGGGCTGCGTTTTGCAGGTGCAGGCATCAATTCCTCTTCTGTGGCCCCTACCGGGCAGTTGGTCGGCGGTGCGGCGGCGCCTGGTGGACTTTGAGAGGTGGTGATCGTTTACTGTTTTTACCCTATGTTAGTTAGTCTCCTACGGGAGTAATGTTGTACTTTGAATCTTCCCCTCTCCGAGGATTTGTATATTTAACACTTTGAATTTATAATCTGTGGTTCGAGGTTTTGCTAATTAATGTTGTTTTAATTGAGGGTGCTTTTGGTGAACTGTTAGGGAGACCAATAGGTTAGAGGGAACCCTCGCTAGCTTTGTTTTCCGCGTTTTGTCGGTTCCGGTTCGACTCGCCCGGCCCGGTTGGGCTTTCGCGGGTCGGGGCGCGACACCACGCTTGTACCTGCAAACGCAGACCGGGTAGGAGTGAATGATAAGCTCGGTAGGGTTCTACTCTACGTGTCACACCCCGACCCAGAAAACCCGTCCGGGCCGAGGCGTGAGGGGAAAACCTACACTATTCATCTCCAGCTGGCGCGATACAATGCGGAATTAAAGAAAACTTAAACAATATATATCTCAGAGGTGAAACAGAAATTCAATTCATATAACATCAGTTGTACTATTCAACACTTGATACAAATCTTCCAATGAACGAATATTATACATTAATCTCAATAGTCCTCGAAATGTACATAATTTACAAAATCTGCCAAAAGTACAACAATCGATCCTCCAGCAACCTCAAGCACCTCTGGATGTAGTCGCGCCGCCAAAAGCTGATCCGCCGGCTCTACTGAAGAAGAACTGGCGCCTGCACCTGCAAACGCAGCCCGGGTAGGAGTGAGCGATAAGCTCAGTAGGGTTCTACTCTACGGCACACTGAAGGGAGGAAAACAACAACAGTGTTGTCTCCCAGCTCAAGTCTAACGGATGCCACGGGTCCCATAACCCATCGATGTCCCAAGGGCTCCTGTCATGAACCTCTCTCTTGTCCAAGTTACCAAGATCACCCTAAGCACTAACAGGGGAACAGTACCATGCAGGATCACCCTTACCCAGCAGGGATACCACTGCCTTGAGACCACGTCGGGAACACATCGATTGCATCCTCCGATCGACCGTGAGGCCACGGACGATGTCACGGTCGATCCACCGATCGACCGTGAGGCCAAAACTAGAAAAACCACATGGCGACGGTCGATCCGCCCATCGACCGTGGGGAGCCCAAAACGAGATAGAGCCTCACGGACGATGCGACGGTCGATCCGACGGTCGATCGTGAGGCGAGATGAAAAGAGAGAAGACCCACGGTCCATCGACCCATCGACCGTGGGAGGCCAAAATCCCGACAGAGCCCGACGGTCGATCCGACCGTCGACCGTCAGGCCCAGAAAACGCGAATTAACACTTGACGGTCGATCCACCTATCGACCGTCGGGCCTTAGGCACAGTTCATCACAACAGTGCCGGAAATCCAATTTCTTAGATTTCAAGGATCAAATCAAGTTGGAAATCATTGAAACTTTGCAAGTATGCATAAAAGATGATGGGGAAACCAGCAGTGCAAAGAAATCATATTTTTGACGGATAAATCTCCTATTTAGGTCAAAATGGAGAAAATCGACGAAACGGCGATAATACGGAAAACCAGCCGTTAGAATACGGAATTCGCGAGGTAGGAATACTTCAAAGCATCTATAACACATGCACAAAGAACTACACAGCATTCTAATAAGTACCCCTACAGCGAACAACCATTAAACCTATCCTAGGAGAACCCGATCCAAAGATCGAGGTAGAAACACCTACTTGGGCGAGTAGGGAAGCTCCTCCATGATGAGTGCATGAAAGTGCACTCTGAACAACCTTATAACCATCTCAATTGCTAGATTATTATCCTTAATCAGCATCTTTATTACTATTTTTATATATCTATATGTGCTTCACATGGTTGTTTGGAAAATGCAGGAAAAAGGAGAAAAGAAGCTGAAAAGAGTGCATGGATCAACTTTAAAGATTTATCTGTACCTGCTCATGAAGAACCAGAGGATGTGCCATACATGGTTGGAAAGCTCTTGAAGTCTAGATTCTGAAGAATTTTACGGTTCGTGATTCCGAGTTTCCTAGAGGAAGTTACGGCAATTTCAGTACCGATGCGCAGTCTGAATGGCAGAAAGGAAAATAAGCTGGACGTCCGAGCGAAGGTCCGATCGATCGGACCACGCAAAAACGTGACAGAACATGTGTTTTTCAGCCACAACACATCCGATCGATCCCTCCATCGCTCTTATGGGGTCCGATCGATCCGACACCAATGGTTCGATCGATCGGACTCGAAAAAAGTCAAAAACAACGGATTTTTACTCAACCGATCGATCCAACACTCATAATTCGATCGATCGGACTTGGGAATTAAAGGGTGACAGAACGTATGCTTTTTAGAGGAACACAATTCGATCGATCGGACCATCGATCGAACTCGGGAAGAGCCAGAGATGAAGAATTTTTACGAAGTCGATCGATCCGACTCCCTTAGTCCGATCGATCGGGCTCGGGCGTAAATAGAAGTTGGAGATCTCAATGAGACCGATCGATCCAACATCCCGAGGAGGATCGATCGGACGTTTCCAGTGAATTAAATCAACGGTTTTGATTTAACCCGAGTTTAGGCCTATAAATAGGATACTTAGGGTTATCAAAAGGGGACTTTTGGAGGACTTTTTGGCAGCGTTTGGAGGCGAGGAGAAGGGTTCCAGGCTTGGTTTTCTTTTCTTATTTTTTCTTTATTTCTTCATTAGTTTTGTTGCGCTCATGGTGAACATGAGTGGCTAGTTTCTTTTCTAAGGTACCGATGTAGCCTAACTGAATCGTTCTATGTTATTGGATCATGATTATTTAATCAGTTTATTTTCCTTGTTTCATTCATTATTATAATTGAGATCTTAAATACCTTTATCTGGCCAATAGAAGTATTATAGATTGTTGTATGTGAGATTGGGCGAGGGTTCATTCCCTAATCTTGCAGGATCTATGAATGAATGAGTTTATGTCGAGGCCGGGTTCAAGCTAAGAGTATTCTTGGTTCATGATTGTTCTTCAAAGCTTAATGGATTCTTAATTAACACTTAGTTATGGGTTCATTAGCTAGGGTTAATTGAGGGTACTTGGTGAAGACCGCGGCCGAACGGATCATCATACCGGAAGAACGAGCCCTTGGAATTAAACTGAAACTTGATTGATTCAATGCATAGAATGAGGATGTTATGGTGAAATCGGAACCTTAGTATTCATCCATCATATTTCTATTGTTTTCTTATTTCGTTATTAGATCTTCTATTCTCAATACTTCATATCTCTTATTTTCCCTTTCTTATTTTCTTTCTTTTCTGTTCTTTAGTATTTTACTCTAATAATCTCTACAAATCTCTGTGGGTACGATACTCGTCTTGCTACTATACTGATTGCACCGATTCGTATACTTGCGAGATATAAAATTTATTCATCACTCCACGCGTCCAGCCAGTCGAGTCGCGAAGATCCGCTCCGTGGAAGCCGCATGCCGATGCCCTAGCTCCCAGCCAGTTGGAGAGAAGAAGAAGAAGAAGAACGGCAGGAGGAAAGAAAAGAAAGAGAGAGAGAGGAAGGAAAAGGTTTTAAATAGAAAGCTGGAATCCATCACATCCGTCCGATTCGATCTCTCCCGATCGAGCTCCGATCTTCCGATCGGAACCGCCCTAAAGGTTCTAATCAAACACATCCATCAATCAAAGGCCATGTGTGCAACGCGGGTGTGAAACTGACCACTAGGGAGCATATTTACCAAAATGCCACTGGGGTCAAAAGGAGCGATGCGATCAACCGATCGCATCCCAAGGCCAACCGAGCCAAACCACAAACTCAGACCCTCAACCTAACGCAGTCGGACCAGGCTAGAGGTACAGGTCCTCACAACCTATTACCCTTAAAGAAATTTCGTCCCGAAATTCAAGGGTAGGGCCGGAAAGAAGAACCAACTAGTCCTAGTGGCACAAACACCCACACAAAGGAAACTACCTGCTGGTTCAAACACTCGGTGAAATTCCTGGCACATGCGATCCTCTCACCCCCACGTCAAGCTCTCTGCACTACCATGCCTCTATCTCATCATCACCAACGGTACCGATCTGCATCTCAGCATCTGATCCCGTCTACCCACAATCTGCACTGGCTGCTCTATGTAGGCGACGTCCTCCTCGACCACGTTACCGTCGTGTCTGATCATGTGGGACGGATACTGACTGTACCTCCTCAACGCCGAACATGTGGCGGTAGGACACGCAACTGACGAGTGCATAAGATAGATCCGATCTGTAAGCAAACCCTCTGTCGCCAACTGCGAACTCTAACGGCTGTCACCTCTGATCTGATTTGCACTGATCTCTCTGCTCCAAAAGGTGCAACTCTGGTGCTGAGCCGTCAACTGCTGAAGTAGGCAAACTCCGCCATGAGGATGTGCTCCCGTCGTCTGACGTCTGCATCAACAATACGTGCCCTAAGCACGTCACCATGGATCTGAATCGTCCTCTCTGACCGTCTGTCCATCTGCGCCGCGAGATGCTATGCTGGAAGTCAACGCTGTGATCATCGGCTCCTAAGAGCTGTACTAGACTCAAGTCTGTGATCCTGGAATCATGGCCTGAAGTGATGGAAGCTGAAGCATCACGCCATCTGATCACCTCTCTGACATGTGGACTGCTATGTGGCACACATACTCATCTCACATGGTATGTGCTGACCTGACCTCTGCATCTGGTCTCTGGATCTGACCTCTGAATCTGGTCCTGAGTCTGATCTCTGCACCTGATCCTGAACCTAACCTCTGCATCAGGTCTCTGGATCTGGTGCTAATCAGCTGAGGATGAAACCCACGATGTATCTCCATGCCTCCTGAATGAACAACAACAGGAGAGGAGTGAACCTCACGTAGGATGTCCTCGTGCAACTCTGGATCTGCTAATCCACCTCTGAAGTACAACCAACCGTCTGCTAAAGTCACAAGGAATCTCTATAGGCTCGATGTCATCATCGCTCCACGCCATCATGGTTCTGGTGCAGACTCTCGGAGTAGTGTTGCCTCGGTCTCCACCCCATCTGGTCTCTGCTCTCTGCCAACTCTGATTGGTCCTGTACACGAACGAACCTTTAGGAACACTCTGCCAGGGACTGAGAACTCCAAAGATCATCGCCTCTTACCTGAGTAGCTCTCTCGTCTGCTCTGTGCTAATCTCTCTGATGGTTGCCTCGACCCAACTCGGTTGAGCAATCTGAAGAACGACGTGAACTGTTGTGCTATGCCTCGAATGGCACTGCATCCGTCTGGACTGATGGCTGCTGGAATAGGAAAACTCTGGCAAAGGAAGATGCTCTTCTCAGCTGCCTCCTGTAATCTGGTGATGACGTCTGCCATGGTGTGCTTCCGCTCCCTCTCTGACACAGTAAGGGAGGATGCAATAGATCTGCCGGATCTGCAACACTGCTAACGAAGCACAACCTGCGATCTGCTGACGCTGTCCAGCTCTCAGTCACGTGCTCGGTACCAACCGAAGCACGGATCTCCACAAGCTTCTGATATCTACCCTGGGGCTATATCACTCTGATCGGGAGAGCTGGGATGCTGCAACCACTAAAGGGGAAGTCATCTGGAAAGCTGATCCTCGAAACCTGATCCAACTGACTGTCTGCCTCCGATGAGCTGACAAATCCACCAAAACTGCTCTAGCCTCTCTAACAACTGCTGGGGGCTATTACCCTTAAAGGCACTGACGCAGTGACTTTAAGGCAAAAGCTCCGGTCTCCTGGCCACTCTGGTCAACGGTCCCGCAATCTTGGGGATGCTTCTACTGAAACTCGAATATCGTCTTCGACCTTTGTCGTCACACATCTGTGTCAAGCCCAGCTGAATCAATCGATCTGCTTACCGCTGAGACTGCTTGTCGGTCGAAACTTGCCTCTGAAGTCCAAGACCTCGCGCTGGGAGCCAAATAACGCCGATACACCCTCGGCAAATGCGATGTAAACGCCAACATCGCTCGTGCTCCTCCTCAACGCGCCAGTAGATATGATGCTGTCGACGACGCCACTGCAACTGGTCAGGATACGGCCTGAAGATTCTCCACATCACATCTGTGGAGATTGCTGGTGCGTTAGTCAGATCAAACGGCATCACTATGAACTCGTACAGTCCGTACCTCGTACGGAAGGCTGCCTCCGGGATGTCTCAATCCCGAATCCTCGGCTGGTGTAGTCGACGTGAAGGTCAAACTCTGAAGGAGTCGACAAGTCTCTCAACTGCTAAACCATCATCGTTACACTGCAGCGGGCGCATACTCTGTGCTGTAACGCCGTCCAGCTTCCTGAAGTCTATGCATTTATGGAGGGAACCATCCGCTCTGAGAACCGGAACACACTCTGTGGCAATACACCTTGGCGAACGAAGTCCCGAGCTACTGACTCGGCCGACTGAGTCCTCGAATCTCCAAACACTGCTAGCATCCACGTGCGAACTCGCAACGCTCAAGACCGTCCAAAGGAACCTCAACCTCGAACTCGGTGTCCCGCGAAGGCGACGATACAGAAAGCTCTTCATAGAGGACAGCTGCTCAAACAAAAACAACAAAACGAGGGGAAGCTGCTCTCCAGAGCACCCTCGAAAACAACGGGGAGGGAGTTCACCACAAGCTGGTAGACAAACTCCAGCTCTCGACAAACAGAAGGATCGCCGAACCGCGATCTTCAACGAGAGCGAAACAACGCCGCCAGGTGTACCCACGACACCTTCTCACGGCAAAAGAAGCACAACCCGGTGCGTGGCCAACCGACGCAACCGAGGGAGCCGTCGAACCCCAACGTGTACCACACGCGGGCGACGGACACCTAGAGGTCTCCAACCTCTAGGGAACGCCCCGACAAGAGCAACCAACCCAAGCTCTTGTCCCGATCGGTGGCTACTCCCAGAGCCACACCGATTCCAGTCCCAAGCCGGCACGACCACACAGGGACGAGTCACAAGGGGGAAACCCAGAGCCACAAAGAAATCGCAAGCTGCGAGAAGCTCCGAAAGCTGAAAACTGAAGCTGAAAGCTGAAACTGGAAGTCGAAGCTGGCGGCTCTGAAACTGGCTGCTGCTGAAGTTACTAACTCCTCTGGAGTGCGCGAACCGCTGGCTAGAACGGTCGCCGCCTCGCCTCCAGCAAGCCTCAATCTGGAATCTGAATTCCCGCGTCTGCCCAAGGTACCTGCCCCAACTGAGGCACTAGTCCACCGCTCTGGCCCACGCCGTGTGTCACGCCCGACTGCTCTGCGGTAAACGCCCAGCGTCCCTCGCAACCAGCACCGTCGGCGGAAAGACCCACAACGGCTAGCACTCGAGCACCCGGTGGAACACCTCTCAGTACGGCGGCCCAGGCTACCTCTCAAGGGACCGGCACGACGCTGCGGCTGCTACGGTTGTCGCTGATGCTGAAACCACTGCCTCTGCCAACGGCTACCCTGCCGTTCCCTAGAAGCAGGAACGACAACCCCGAAACTCACCACGACCACCAGCCAACTGCCCAGTGTCAACCCTCAAGTCACCTGTCTCAGTAGCTAGTACACAGTCCATGGTGCACCCTGCTGTCGCGCTAGCCTACCGAGCCAGATGAACCAGCCAACCCACGTGTCGCCACGTGGTGCGAGTACCCAGAACCAGAGGAGGGTACTCCCAACTGCACCACCCTCCAAGGGTAGATGCCAGAGAACAGTACGCGAACTGTTCTCAACACACAACCAACAGTGCCCCTAGTAGCCCCGACAAGCGCCACTACGAATCGCTTCCTGGGAAGGCAAGAAAACAACAGCTTCCTAAGCAAGTGATACTCCAGGATGTCCAAAACATCCGGGATCCGAGTCACCCCCATCGATCAGTCCTCTACTGTCGAAGGATCTCCAACACCGTCTCTGAACCCTACAAGGTTCACCTCTCGAGATTTCGAAAGTACAAGACGACACACGTCCAATCCCTACTCACTCGTCTCCAGCACGGGGGGAGACGCTGTCAGGCGAGGGAACGGACGACACCGATGCGCATGCACATCTCCCCCTGAGACGTCATGACACAACCGGGAAGCAACAAAACACAACAGCAAACATAGAAAAATAAGCATGTCACACACAATCGCAAACAGACATGCAAGGATGTTCTAGACCTAGAACTATCCCATTACACACTCAAAACCTTAACCGCAAGCCTAATCCTATCCCTGGGACCTACAGGCTGCTCTGATACCAAGTTGTCACACCCCGACCCAGAAAACCCGTCCGGGCCGAGGCGTGAGGGGAAAACCTACACTATTCATCTCCAGCTGACGCGATACAATGCGGAATTAAAGAAAACTTAAACAATATATATCTCAGAGGTGAAACAGAAATTCAATTCATATAACATCAGTTGTACTATTCAACACTTGATACAAATCTTCCAATGAAAGAATATTATACATTAATCTCAATAGTCCTTGAAATGTACATAATTTACAAAATCTGCCAAAAGTACAACAATCGATTCTCCAGCAACCTCAAGCACCTCTGGATGTAGTCGCGCCGCCAAAAGCTGATCCGCCGGCTCTACTGAAGAAGAATTGGCGCCTGCACCTGCAAACGCAGCCCGGGTAGGAGTGAGCGATAAGCTCAGTAGGGTTCTAATCTACGGCCGCGGACGATGTCAAAAAGGAAGATCCTCCGATCGGTGGATCGACCGTGACGCCAAAACTAGGAAAACCACATGGCGACGGTCGATCAGCCCATCGACCGTGGGGAGCCCAAAACGAGACAGAGCCTCACGGACGATGCGACGGTCGATCCGACGGTCGACCGTGAGGCGGGATGAAAAGAGAGAAGACCCACGGTTGATCGACCCATCGACCGTGGGAGGCCAAAATCCCGACAGAGCCCGACGGTTGATGCGACGGTCGATCCGACCGTCGACCGTCAGGCCCAGAAAACACGAATTAACACTTGACGGTCGATCCACCGATCGACCATCGGGCCTTAGTGCAGTTCATCAGAACAGTGCCGGAAATCCAATTTCTTGGATTTCAAGGATCAAATCAAGTTGGAAATCATTGAAACTTTGCAAGCATGCATAAAAGATGATGGGGAAACCAGTGGTGCAAAGAAATCATATTTTTGACGGATAAATCTCCTATCTAGGTCAAAATGGCGAAAACCGACGAAACGGCGATAATACGGAAAACCAGCCGTTAGAATACGGATATCGCGAGGTAGGAATACTTCAAAGCATCTATAACACATGCACAAAGAACTACACAACATTCTAATAAGTACTCCTATAGCGAACAAGCATTAAACCTATCATAGGAGAACCCGATCCAAAGATCGAGGTAGAAACACCTACTTGGGCGAGTAGGGAAGCTCCTCCACGCGTCCTGCCAGTCGAGCCGCGAAGATCCTCTCCGTGGAAGCCACATGCCGATGCCCTATGTCGCGCCCCGACCCGCGAAAGCCCAACCGGGTCGGGGCGCGAACCGGAACCTAACAAACGCGGAAAACAAGCTGCCGAGGATTCCCTCTAACCTATGGGTCTCCCTAACAAATCACCAAAGCACCCTCAAAATAACGATACAATATTATATTCAAGCCTCGAACCACAGATTTAAAAATCAGAGTATAAATATATACAAAACCTCGGAGAGGGGGATTTCAAATTACAACATCACTCCCGTAGGAGACTAACTAACATAGGATAAAAGCCATAAAGATCGCCACCTCTCAGACTCCACCTGGCGCCGCCGCACCGCCAACCAACTGCCCGGTAGGGGCCACAGAAGAGGAACTGACGCCTGCACCTGCAAAACGCAGCCCGGGTAGGAGTGAGCACTAAGCTCAGTAGGGATCTACACTACGACACACAGAAGGAAGAGGGAAACGCAAAAGTGTCGCCCTCGAGTAGGATCTGGGTGTATACAGGGGTCCCATAACCCCACCGCGTGTCCCTGGTGCCCAGGAGCAGCACACAGTAGCATGAACAGCACTGGCGACAGCGCAACTGCAGGGAACGGCACTGCAGGCGGGAAAAGAGCACCGCTGGGTAGGCAACTCCTCTACCCCAGGGTCCGCACAGTGGGACACCGGCTACACCTCAGCATCCGACTCAAGGTCGACACGACCTCTACAATCATCAAGCCACAAGTGTACCAGTCATCTAAGCCTATTATCGAAATGACTGGACATCACAATTCAACCGGGTCCAAACTACCCAACCCCGGTCCTAGGGCTAAGTCCGAGCTTCCAGCCTCGGGACGGCGACCCAAGGATCACCCACGCCCTAACCAATGCAACTAATGCACAACAGAGGAATGCATGCTATGACATACACAGATAAGAAATAAAGCATGCAACAGTATGACATGACATCATATAAGTCTACTGGATCGCTGCAGCGGTACAACCAACCGCAGCCAGCCGATCCGCAGCGGGTCCCGGCATTACGACGGTACCACGACCATCAACCGCGAACCCTTGCAACGGGAAGCAACCCCGAAAACCGCTGAATGAACAGTAACAATATAATATTATATTCCGAAATATAATATTATATTCAAACATCCAAAACCTCTACTTAGGGGCTATTTGATCTTGTCGATCCGACATCCAAACGACGTCGGATTCAAGATCCAACTTAGCCACCAGTAGGTATATATACCAGGATCATCATATCCAAATTTCATAATGATCCAACGGTTGGATTAACGGGAAACATTAATCAAAAGTCGCTGATCAAACCAACTTACCCTTTAATTGCTGCAACGCAGCCCTCCAGAAAACAAATCATAAGAAATCGTAGAAAATTCGGAAAAATATGAAACAAGATGGAATGGAAAGCTAACGAATAGATCTACAACTCTTATGTTTATGAAAAGCCATGATCATGTACTTGCCGGCCGTAAAACTCGCCGCAAGCCGGCTGTTTCTCAAGAACAGCAGAAAACCAGAAATCCGAGACTAATCATGCATGAAACCTACTCAAATCTCAACTGATTAACATGAAACTTAAATCCGTTATTCTAACAGGTTTAAGGAATCCAAAAAAGCAAGGATCAACAAGATCCAACGGCTAGATCTCAAGAAAACCCGAAAAGAACACAGTAGGTATAACCCTACCTAGCTGCGCTTTCCTCGGCTGATTCCCCGCGATTTGATCACCAACAAGCCTCCAAACTTCTTCAGGGATCTTCCTCTCGTTGTCACGAATCCAACGAGCTTTAGAACGCCGGAAAAGATGACCGGAGGAGGGAGAACGGAGGTGAGGAAGGTGGCTGCCCGAAACAGGGGAAAAACAGAGCTTCGGGAGAGAAGAAGGAAGGAAGAAGAAAGAGAGGAGAAGGAGGAAGAGGAGGGGAAGAAAGGAGGGGAAAGGGGGAGGGGACAGCCGGAAAAGAGGGGAAAAAGTGAGGGGAGGGGAGGGAAAGTCCTCCCCCTCTGACAGGGGAGAGCGACGGGCAACGGCGGCCGTCCTCGCAAAGCAGAAAAACCAACCGACCTATGAATGATCGATCCTTCCTCAAGGGAGGATCGATCCTTCATGACGATTCACAAGGCTTTCTGGCACGAAGAGGATCGATCCCTTGTGACGATTCACAAGGCTTTCTGGCACGAAGAGGATCGATCCCTTATCCATAGAGGATCGATCATCTGTGTGCTGAAAGCTAAACTTGGGCAAGAACTCAAGCCCAAGTCCGGATCTTTCGATCCCGGGTCCACCTAGCCATTCTAAACAAACACTAACACATACAAGGCCAGTGTGTGCACACGCGGGTGTGAAACAAACCAACAAGGCGCAATTTACCAAATTACCCTTGCGGTCTACAACGAGCCACAGGGGTAGAGGGGCAGGTCCTCACACCCTAGCTCCCAGCCTGTTGGAGAGAAGAAGAAGAAGAAGAATGGCAGGAGGAAAGAAAAGAAAGAGAGAGAGAGGAAGGAAAAGGGTTTAAATAGAAAGCTGGAATCCATCACAGCCGTCCGATTCGATCTCTCCCGATCGAGCTCCGATCTTCCGATCGGAAGCGCCCTAAAGGTTCTAATCAAACACATCCATCAATCAAAGGCCATGTGTGCAACGCGGGTGTGAAACTGACCACTAGGGAGCATATTTACCAAAATGCCACTGGGGTCAAAAGCAGCGATGCGATCAACCGATCGCATCCCAAGGCCAACCGAGCCAAACCACAAACTCAGACCCTCGACCTAACGCGATCGGACCAGGTTGGAGGTACAGGTCCTCACACTACGTCACACTGAAAGAAAAGGGAACACAATTGTGTCGCCTCCTCATCTAAGTCTAAGGTATGCAAGGGGCCCCATAGCTCCATCGATGTTCCTAAGGGCTCCAGTCATGCACCTCCTCAAAAACGGTAACATACAGGATCACCCTTACCCAGGAAGGAAGAGCCCTCTGCCTGGAACCCATACCAGGCGACACCGACTTACATCCTTAGCACTCAGCTCTGGAGTCAACACGACCTCTACACCACAAACGATAATGTATTTTAGTTTACAAGATACTATCCTCGAGGAAACAATGATTTAATAGTATAATTATATCCTATACCTTGCTACCCAGGCTCGGTCCTAAGACTAGATCCGAGCTGCCCGAGCCCTCGGATCGACGAAACCCCTATCCGCCCACGTCCTAACATTATGCTTCTAATGCAATCAAAAGCATGCAATTCTCACGCGCACATTAATAAATTAGGACATGCAACAGTATGTCATACATCATACCGGGTTAAGCATAGCATCAAGCTTGCTGGAGGATAAACATAGCATAAAGCAGGTAGAGTTCTAAGCATCAACATTATAAGGGCTCAACAAGCCCACAAGCCTTTGCAAGGCTAAACAACAAATAAGCATTCAATATATTACAACAACACACATACATGCCGCTAACAAGCAGGTACACATTTCAATCCGAATTTTCGCATTACCATGACATAAATGGGCGTCAACTGAAATTCCTACACGGGGGCACAACCCCGACCAAGCAATTAACAACAAACAGTAGTAATTCCAATCCACATGATGTAGGGCACACCTTCGACCCATTTAATTATCTAAACATCCCAAGGAGCATGACTCTCTTGGTTTAATCACGAACCTCACATGGGGCTTAATTATATCTATGAGTACATGTATATACAAATAAAGCATGCTTTGCAGAGTAATTGCTAATTAAACAAGAAAACATAATAGCTAAACCGACATAACAAAAATCGAGGTTTCAAACAACCAAAGAGTTATCAAATCTAGCATATAAATCCTAAATGCTATTAAGGACATCAATTCAAAGCTATTAGATGAATTAATCAAGATTAAAGAAAATCAAGTTATCGAGTTTACGCTAATGAAACTACTAACTTCAAATAATCATAACATTAAATCTATTCACCCAATTGACATGAAACTTGATATGACTACTAAATGGCATACCCCAAATCATATATCCAAAAATTAGATCAAACGGGAAAAAGGAATCAGATGAAAACCTATAATTTTGGTTTAAAATTAGATTTGATAAACGACTCAATATTCTTTCAAAAATTCCTCAAATGGAAACAAAAACTTGCAGATCAGTCCTAAGGGTCACTAAGATCAACATACCCAAAAATCAAAATCATTCAGATATCAATTTCTCACTTAAGTTCGCAAATTAAGCTCACTACCCTGTTCCAGCATAGTCTGGAAATTAATTCACCAAAACTCATACATAAAATATACAAAAATATGAAACCAGTTGGAATTGAAAGTAGATTCGATGATCTATAACTTTCATCTTGAAAGTTACTCCAGATCATGATCACACAACTAAGAAATCGAGCTTGAGCTTAGATCATCAATGAACAAAAAACTGACAAAATCTGGGAAAAACTTGCTAAAAACCAGATAAAACCACTATCATATAGCATGAGGCTTCAATTAGTTACTAAGGATGCATCAAGGAACTAGTTAGTGCAAAGAAATCCATGGATTAACCAACCAAACCCTAACTTTTACTTAAACGAAGGAATCTGTCGTTAATCCTTGTTGATCCACGCTAATCCGCCCTCCTCCCTCGCTGTCGCCATCTCTAGCTCGCTGAAGAGCCGCCAGGAGCCGTCCGACACCTCCATCCATGGACGACGAGAAGATGGAGAAGGAGAGGAGGGAGAAGCTGGAAGGGATCTAGGAAAAGGAAAGGACGAGGAGAGCTCGGGAGGGATGGTGACCGGCGAAGCTTGTTGAAGGCCAAGAGGAAGGCTTTCCGGCGACCTCGGGAGAGAGGGAAGTAGGAGAGAGTCGGATCTGGGGGGGGAGGGGTTCTGCCGCTAGACAGAGATGAGGGGGAGCTAGTGAGGAGGCAGTGGGCAGTGATGGTGGCGAAGAAGCTCTGGAGAAGGGGGAGGGACCGGCATGGTCGCGAGTGGGGGAGAAGAGAAGGTGGGTCGTGTGCAGGGGAGAAGAAGGAAAGAAAAAGAGAAGGGGAGAGAGGAAAAGGGTATTTATACTAAAGTTATGTTTGATCTTGGCCGTCCGTTTCGATCTTACCCGATCGAGCTCCGATCTTCCGATCGAGAGCGCCTATAAGGATCTAATCAATCACATATCTCAATTCCAGGCAATGTGTGCACCACGCGGGTGTGAAACAAAACTCCACAAGGGAAGATTACCAAAATGACCTTGGAGTTGCAACGACGAAGCGATCGTTGAATAAGGCCAACCGGGCCAAAACCAAGCCAAACCCTCGACCTAACGCGGTCAGACCATGTATAGAGGCACGGGTCCTCACAAAGTCCTTATCTTGAAACTTGGGAAGATATGAGAAATAAAGAAAAGGCCTGAGAAAGGCCGGAACAAATTGATCAAGGTGATCATCAGAAGGGAGAAAATTGGCATAATCGCTCAAGGAGTACAAATAATCAAAAGAATCTTCGAAAGAACGGTTATCAAAGGAAGTTAAAATATACAGATGGCCAAAAGTAGGGGTGGAAGGGATGGAAGAATAAGTATGGAAATAGGGAAAATAAGCACAAAGTCAGCTTTGCATGATCCACATAGAACCGGAGCCCTTGAACCCCTGCGAAGAATACCCTTGAATGATGTGTTTTACCGCATCATGCATACCGCGGTAAATGGTGAAAGTCCAAGAGGGGGTGATTTGGACCTTTAATGAAAAATCGATAAGAGGAAAACCTAGGTAGAAGGAGTTTAATAAAACCGTATGCTTGTAAATGAAGAGAGTAATAATTAAAGCAAGTAAAGGAATGATAAGATGAGAGTTAAGAGAGATTGTACCATATTTTATAATGGTTCGGCCAACCTTTCCTACTTTCACTTCACCCAAGGGTGCTCCTTGGGGTTTGATGAGTGCATGAAAGTGCACTCTGAATAGCCTTACAACTAGTTTGATTATGGGATGTTTCATGCTTAATTAGTCTTTTTAGTACTATTTTTATACTTATATGTTGCTTCACAAGGTTATTTGAAATATGCAGGAAAGTGGAGCTAAAGAAGCAAAGATATGTCATATTCGACATCAAATCTGTACCTGCTCAGAACGAACCAGATAATCTTCTATACATGGTTGGAAAGCTCTTGAAGTCTAGTTTCTGGATAATTTTACGTTTCGTGATTCCGAGTTTTCTAGAGGAAGTTACGGCAATGTTAGTACCAATGGCGCAGCCTGGATGGCAAAACAGTAAATACTCAAGAAAGACGGATCGATCATGTTCCCTAAAAGGATCGATCCTTTTATGCAGACAGACCTGACAGAACGTATACTTTTCAGATGATCACAGAAGGATCGATCCTCCTTTCACTCGAGAATATTGAAGAAATCGTCGAGGAGAAGGATGGATTTTTCTCCTATCGAAGGATCCATCCTACTGAGAAGGATCCATCCTACTCTTTCAGTATGATCCATCCTACTGAGAAGGATCCATCCTACTCTTTCAGTATGATCCATCCTACTGAGAAGGATCCATTCTACTCTTACAAAGGATCAATCTTCCTCAGGCGTAGCCAGGAATTGAAGATTTTGATATCAAAGGATCAATCTTACACCTATGGAAGGATCGATCTTACCTTCGCAGTGAAGAAAATTAACGGCTCCGATCTAATACAAGGATGGCGACACTTTAAGGCTATAAATAGGACTTTTTCTATGGTTTGTGGGGGATCTTTTGGAGGACTTTTCTGGAGGATCTGGAGGAGAAGAAACCACGTTGGGGTCTCGTTTTCTTCATCTTTCTTTCTTTATTTTTCCATGAACACTTTTGTCGTCTTCATGATGAACACGAGTGGCTAGTTTCTTTGCTAAGGAACTGATGTAGCTCTAACTGAATCATTCTATGTTATTGGATCATGATTATTTAATCAGTTTATTTTCCTTGTTTCATTCATTGTTATAACTGAGATCTTAAATACCTTTATCTGGCCAATAGAAGTATTATACATTGTTTTATGTGAGATTGGGCGAGGGTTCATTCCCTAATCTTGCACGATCTATGAATGAATGAGATTTAGTCGAAGCCGGGTTCAAGCTAAAACAATTCTTGGTTTATATTTGTTCTTCAGAGCTTAATGGATTCTTGATTGACACTTAGCTATGGGTTCATTAGCTAGGGTTTATTGAGGGTACTTGGTGAAGACCGCTGCCGAACGGATCATCATACCGGAAGAACGAGCCCTTGGAATTAAATTGAGATTTTATTGATTCAATGCATAGAATGAGGATGTTATGGTGAAATCGGAACCTTAGTATTCATCCATCATATTTCCATCGTTTTCTTATTTCGTTATTAGATCTTCTATTTTCGATACTTCATATTTCTTACTTTCCCTTCCTTATTTTCTTTCTTCTTTGTTATTTAGCATTTTACTCTAATAATCTCTACAAATCTCTGTGGGTACGATACTCGTCTTACTGCTATACTGATCACGCCGATTCGTATACTTCCGAGATATAAAATTTATTCATCAGGGTTCCTCTACTTGTAAGAACTTTACAAGCTTTCCACCAAGCTTATGGGTACTTGGTAACTTATCCATCAAGCTTACGGGTGCTTGACAAACTATCCACCAAGCTTATGGGTGCTTGGCAACCTTACAATCTCCCCAAGAACTCTTGGGTATCGTTCAAGTTCACTCTTGGATATCTCTCTCCAATTCTACTTCACAACTTGAAGTTATTTTATAAAGTTAAGCTCACAGATAAAAAGGATAAACTTGCTACAAATATTTCCCAATGATACCTTAGCTCCCCCTAAGTTGGTTGCAAGTTTGCTGCATCTCTCCATTTATAGCTGAGTGATCGCTTACAAACGCGTCGTTAAAACGTTGCAAACTCAATCAAGAATAAAATTTATAAACCCTTATTCAAAATACTAAACTATGGAGTAGAACAGTGATGAAATACGGGATCGAACCACAGGGAAAAGTCTGATTGTGAAGGAGAAATCAGAATTAAATCTCAGAACTCTAAACCTAAAGCGAAAAGGATTGATTTGGATTTTTGAAAATGATTAATTAAATCTAATTAAGAAAGCGATGTAAAAAGGTTGAAATATATTAATGAGAGAAAACCTAGGGATTACTCAATCCACTTTAGTTTCACTTCCTATATTCTCTAGTTATCCTCTTGTTTTCTTGTCTAGACATTATAGATTCATAGCTTCTTAAGCTTACATGAATCCCTAAAAGAAGATGAGTGCTTTCCAGAGGCATATTTTATCTTTGATTAGCATAGATTGTCTTCGGGGTAACCTTAGCACAAGATATCGTCACTAAGCATAAAATATCTCATTGATTATTCACAAACCACATAAAAACCATCTTATATATCTCTACCATCAATCACCGAAATCAGATAGAACTAAAAGTACGTCAAGGAACTCTGTTCCCTCAACTCTATTATCATTAAAACCAAATCTATAAGATCATGTCCAGAAAAAGAATACAATATTCAACTAGAAAAATACAAGGAAGATCTACTAAAGCTTCATGAGATCCCTAAGTACAGAAGTTAGCTACTCATCTTTGTGATGGAAGCCATAGATTCGATGAAGAAGGATTGGGATCCACGCTGCAACTCCATCTTCTCCAGAGAATCTTCCAAACCCTAATTCTCTATTTTCTCTGTTTGAGGACCTCCAATGTTTGGCCAGCAAACACCTTCTTATAGGTGTATTCCCGGAATTAGGGTTATGGCTAAGTTGGACTCCTACTACAACTCGGTTCCTTGAATTAATTCCTGGTTGTCCTACTCCGGTCGCAGCTGGGTCCAATAAAGCTGGCATTTGGAAATGTACTCAACATGAAAGATGTCGATTAGGACGTCTTCTGTCCTAGCCCGAAAATTTCACATTATTTGGACTTATATGGAATATTTGGCGAATATTCTCTTGAACGCAGACGAACCAGTTTCTTAGCATCTGTTTATCTTTATAGTCTTTAAAACTGGTATTACTCTATCCGGAATCTCGCAAAGTGTTCAGCATCAAAGTTGTTCGCCTTGCTGTCTTCTATACGTCCTCCAAATTTCAGGAATTTATAATTTATCTGGAGAGTTTCGCGAATTCTTTTCAAACTGCCAGCGGAGCGGCGTAATTTCCACATATTAGTCTGTTTTTGTATTTTCTAACTTGAATCTTCATTAAACCTGAAGTCAACTAACAAACTATCAAATACAAACACTCTCGGGCTAACAAATGTAAATTAAGGGGTTTAAGTATGAATATTTAGTGACTGATCACTGAGCTCCAACGCCCTCCAAATAGCCTTCCAACGACTATTTTTGCCTTCTCCAACAGCTCTTTGACAGCTCTGTTTCTGACTGGCGGTCGACCGTCGCATCGTCGGCCATATCGTCTGTTGCTTCTCCAAGACAAGTCACATAGGCCACGGTCTATCGGTCCATTGATCGTCACATCAACTGTCGGCCCTTTTTCGAGGAACAACAACCGTGGTTGTTCCGTGCATCAATCGCCAGTCTTGACGGTCAATCCGTGCATCGACTGCGAGTACCAAAACATGTCAAATATGATTTTAATGCTTTCCAAATTAAGGGATATTAATATCAAAACATTGTTTTGTCATCATGCATAATATGACATCATCAAAACAAAACACCAGGACTAACAAATGGATGCCAAAAAAAACTGGCACAAAGCCAGAGGCTGTTCTTGAAAGATCTCAGTAGCGAGATCGATGTAGCGGCGAAATTGTTTTTTGGAAGACAAACAAAGAACAAATTTGCACAGCCAGTAGTGCACGAAGGCTACCTGCTCCTCGAAAGAAAGGTCCTGAAGACGTGGAGGTATCAAGTTGATGTGCTGTCGTAGGCACTCAAAAATAAAACCAATACCCTTCAAAATAAATGCAGTAGTGCGAGTACGAGTCGATCTAACGAAGAGTGTTTTGCCTAGTTTTGTGCTTAGTGAACAAAGATGGGGGGGTTTTAAACGTGAGGAAAATAGTAAAGAAATAATATAAAGCGAAATATTGAATTAAATCAAGAGAACAAACCTTGGTCTGAGTCAACATCCACCATCGGAATCCAACAACTGATCATTGATGCAAATATCAATCAATTCATAACATGAATATTCACCGTTCGAATTAAATTCAAATCTCTCCTCGATCATAGTTAATTAGAAACAAGCGATCTAATCAACCCTAACTACTAGACAACCTAAGACACGCGCTGTAGATTTAATCTAGTAGCAGCCTTAAGAATAGGGAGATAGATGAAGCTAAACAACACAAGCACAAGCAGTTGCATTTAATTTAGTCGAATGTTCTTCCTTAGAACTATTAATCTCTGAAACGCAGTAAATCAATAGATCTCAGTTGCTTCGTAGATTAGAGGGATCAAACAATTACAGATTTGATATCCAACCTAGTAGTAGATCGCAATGAATAATATACTAGTAGGCCTCCTAGCAATTAGACAAGACAATCATGAATATTTAATCCCAGAAGAAGATTCAATACTCAAGTATAAACTGAACAATAAAAATAGATTAGATCTCACAGTTTCATTGATTCCGAGGTTTCAGTCTCCTCGACCAAGAATTAAGGTTTAGCCACGCAAGTCCATCAAGAACAATCCAATCCTTTAAAGAAGAAAGAAGAACCCTAGAAATATCAAAGAAATAGAAAGTAGCAGCCAAAAACCTCTAGAATTCGCCCCCTTTAACCCCTAAAAAGAACCCTATTTATAGCCCATAAGTTTCCCATTCTCGGATTAATTCTGAGCCCTTAATTCTGTAAAGTCAGTTAAGAAAGATCGATCTCTATGGAAAGAAGATCGATCTTTTCTTCCCAGATTGTGGCTGCGCCCCGACTCGGATCGATCCCTTTTGGAAAGGGGATCGATCCCTTTATTCCGGATTCAGATTTCTCCTCACGGTCGATCCTTGCATCGACCCTGCGAGCGTATATTTTTGACAGAGGCTGACGGTCGATGTGGGGATCGACCGTGGGTCTTTTTCATCTCTGGGTGCATAAGGGATCGATCTCTTTTGGAAAGCGGATCGATCTCTTATTCTCTGCATATTACTTCTGCTGTTCTGCCCTGCGCTTGTTGTAGTAAAAGCACTGTAACTTTCTCTAGGAAGCTCCAAATCACGAACCATAAAATTCTCCAGAAACTAGACTTCAAGAGCTTTCCATCCATATATGACACATCTTCTGATTCTTCATCAGCAGGTAGAGTTTAATCTTTAAAGTTGATCCAAATACTCTTTACAGCTTCTTTTGGTACTTAAGGACTTCAATTGCATCCTAAATCAAAATATAAGAATAATGAGTATTTAGGTACCAAATAAGCACATGGGATTAAGTATTAATGGATAAAAATATAATATTATGCATCATCATCACAAGGAAAAGACTAAAAGAGCAACAATTATCGTCGTTAAGAAACTCCATCACGGAGGGGGCCCACATTGGACATCTCCCCGAAAATTGTGTCCCCAAGTGGGGACAAGCAGTACGGAGCGAAAGGTCCTTGTCACGCCCCGACTCAGAAAACCCATCCTGGCCGGGACGTGAGGGTCCTAAATCTAAAATCAAACGGCGAGAGTCTCCCTTGTAAACATCACTTTTAAACCTGATGCATGATTATAATATTCACGATTTATTTAAACTATCCTATCATCAAATAATAATACAAATTAACCACTACAATACTCAATTACCTTTAAAAAGATACAATAATGGCTCAAGTCCTCTGAGTACAGCAATCTCTGATTAATTTACATTAAATTGAAATTCAAATATATTTCTCCTTCATATTACAATTGATACATTCAAAGTTGTACATCAATTGAATAAGATAAAGTGATGATGTCCTCGATCTCACGCACTACCAAGGGGACTGTCGCCTCCAAGCCGCAACTACCTGAAAAAGAAGGAACTGCATCGACCTGCATCGCCGATGCAGCCCAGGTAGGAGTGAGCAACAAAGCTTAGTAGGGTTCTACGTCACACTGAAGGGAGGAAAACAACAACCGCGTTGTCTCCCCGCCTAAGTCTAAGGAATGCCAAGGGTCTCATAACCCTATCGATGTCCCAAGGGCTCCCGTCATGAACCTCTCTATTCAACATGTTACCAAGATCACCCTAAGCACCAACAGGGGAATGGTACCATCCGGGATCACCCTTACCCAAGAACAAATGAGAGGAAACAAAGACTGCGGGCTCCTGTCCAGGTACCACCCTGCCCAGTCTTACCATCTCTTGCGGGGACACACATGTCAGGGAATGCATCGACATCCATGTCCGACTACCTAATAATCCTTGGAGAAACAACACGACCTCTAAACCTCAACCACAATATTCCAGTCCGACTACCTAATAATCCTTGAATCATATCAAACATAATCATTGATGACAATCACGTCCTAATCCTCGACTACCCCAAATCCCGGTCCTAGGGCTAGACCTGGGCTACCTGAGAACCCCGGATCGGCGATCGAATCCATCGCCTACCACCTATCCTTAATGCTTCTAATGCAAGCAAATGCATGCAATGCTCACGCCCAAACCCAAGCATGGGTGGATCCATGGTCAAGGTTAGGTGGGACCCACGTCTCTTTGGGCGTCCTAAGCCCAACTGGCCAAAAGGAATCCTATTCCTAGCTGGTTACTTCCTTAGTTAGTTTCTTAATTGCTTTCCTAGTTTATTTTCTAGTTTGAGTTCAATTTATGCTTTGCTTTATTAGTTTCTACTATGAGTCCTAGTTATTAGGAAGTTTGAGTTATGATTAAGTCTTTGTAGAAAAGTATCATTACTTGCTGATTAAAGCAAGGTAGTTCTCTAGTTGGATTAGGACTTTGTCAAGGCCTCTATAAAATGACCTCTATAGTTTGTATTAGGAGAGGACGAATTTAATAAAGTTAGTATTTAGTAGAGTAAACCTTAGGAGTAGAATAATGTAATTGCCATCAATTCCACCTGCCACCTTCACCTCTCTTCCTCTATAGCCGGATCCTTCTCCACCAGCCGGCTACCATCATCACCGCCCTCTGCCACCATCAATCACCATCCAAGCCGTCCTTCACCAGCGTCCTCCTTGGCCACTACCTCCCATCCGCCACCTCCATTGGCTAGGTTCCCAAGTGCAGCCGGCCATCTTAGAGGAGCTGCAAGGTATCCCTCTTCCCTACTTCGTCTCTCTCCTCCGGTTAGTCTCTTCCTAGTCGAATAATTAGGTTGCTTCTCCTAAAACCCTAAAGGTATCTCTCAGTCTAGCCATAGATTTGGCTAAGGAGGAGCCGAAACCCGACAAGAGACCAGGTACCCGTGCCTACGAGAAGGCTCGGCGTATCAACTTGGTATCAGAGCTCTATTCCGACCACTGTGTCGCCCAAACCCTTCCGAAAGCTGCACTGATGGCAGGAGTACCTGGCCCTATTCCCCACTATCTCTGGGTTGGATCGGGACCAACTCCTCCAACCTCACTTCCTACTCGCCAGACATCTGCTCTACCAGCCTATCCTACATCCACCTCCTGTCCCTGCCTATAACCTACCACCTAATCAGCCTCTACTCCCACCCTATGCAGCCTACAACCCAATTCCTCCACAACCCCAATATTACCCCCCTCACACTCTACTAGCCTATGAACCACACCTTTCCTGTTGAGGACGTGGTGTGATTTGGTATACATTGGCGCCAGTTATGAATCAAAGTCAGAAGTATGAAAGTTTGAGAGAAAAGCTGAAGAAATTAATTAATAACGTGGCAGTTAATGACCTAGTCAGACTGACTAGAGCGATGGATCGGATTTGAGGCCGATGGATCGCTCCGATGACGTCATCAACCTGGAATTTAGGGAAATTAGAGTTTAAGTTCAACTATAACTCCTAATTCCGGGATTAAGGGTTTCTATTATATAAAGGGGTTATTTCAGCCGAATTTCTCATCTTTTTGACAATCTTTGGAGGAGGAAGAAGAAGACGGAGAGGATGTGGATGGTGACAGCTTCTTATTCCAACCCGATGGCTTTCATCCAAAAGATGCGTTGCTAATTATTGTACTTAGGATTATTCATGAAACCCTAGTGTAGTTTTGGTTTTTCTTTAGTTGGATTCTTGTGAACTTCTCGATGCATGATTTCATGAATATGGTTTTCTTGTTGATAGAGTTGAATATGATTTCTTTAGTTTTTCTTAATGTACTTTCAGTCCTACATGATTTCTGTGATTAATTGTAGAGATTTATGAGATGGTTTTTATGAAGTTATTGGTTTGCCTTTGAGATAAGCTATACTAAGCGAAGATAGGTTGTGCCAAGGTCATTAGGAGTAGTATATATAATTTAAAGTAATCATAGGACCAAAGACAATCTATGCCAGGCAAAAATAGGTTATGCCGTTGGGAACATTAACTTTCTTTTAGGGATTCATGTGAGCTTGTAGCCATATGATCCATAATGTTGAGAGAAGGGAACAAGATAATAACTAGAGAAGACTAATAACGAAATTAGGGCGGATTGAGTAATTCCTAAGTAACTACTCCATTGATTTGAATTGATCAACCTTTTATCTCTTTTATTTATTAGTTTAGATAACTCTATTCTATCTTTGATTCTTTTCCTTAGTTTTAGGGTTTTGAGAATTGATTTCAGTTTCCAACGTTTTCCCTGTGGATCGACTCCCGACTTCACCACTATTCCTACCTAGTAGTGTCGTGTTTTAATAAGGATTATAATTTTAATGTTTGATTGAGTTTGCAATGTTTTAACGACGACGTTTGTGAGCGATCAATTTTTGGCGCCGTTGCCGGGGATTTCGACGGTTAACTAATTGATTTTCTCTTAACTCGTTTTCTTTGCTTAGTTAGGTTTTTATCTTTCTTATTTTTCCCTTTTATTGATTTTACACTTTTTACGAATTTACTGACAATTTTTTTGGAATTTTTGCTGCATTGGAACGGATTTTTCTTGAAGGAAGAATCTCACCCGCAGCCTGGAGCGATCGGTCGGACCCTAAACTGACCGATCGGAACTGCGCAGTCAGGTAAGTTTTCTAAATTCAAAATTTTTCGTTTCAATCATTGTTTTCCAGATTTTCTCCTCTACTCCGAATCTTCTGTTTTCTTTTTGTCTTTCTGATATATGATTTTGCATGCATGGCCAATTTTTATATGCCACCGGGTGCAATGTCGAATGATGATTTGCCTTTTGGTTATGAACCCGCTTACAAAAATGACATATATGGTTTCTCAAATCCGGCATATAATTCACATTCATATCCCTATAATTCGAATTTTAGAAATAATACAAACCCTAATTGGCAATTCGAAGGTTCTCAACCATGGAATATAGAAACACCGGCTCAAAATTTTGAATTTAGTTTTGAACGGCAATATCCTTCACAAGTACCCTCTAACCCGACTTTGGATAAACTCATGAGTTCAATTGTTGATATGAAAACTGAGCTTCAGAATGAAATGACGTTGAAAAGAAACGAATGTTAACTCTAATGATCAGTCAATTAAGAAAATAGAGACACAAATAGAACAACTAAACCACATGGTTGATTCATATTATGAGAATGAGGACTATGCAAATAATTCCGTTTCGGCTGTTTGTGATGACAATGTTGGTGCGGCTTATGTTTCAAATGAGAATGATGCCTGCAATTTTGAGATGTGGTCTAATACTTTGCCGAATTATACAACTATTGACAATATTTTGCTGGGCCCCGAAAATAATATTCCTGAATGCATACCTAACAAAACTGGACCTTATATGTATTTTGATCATGCTTTAGAAGCTAATTTTTTTAGTGATGATGAGAATTGTTGTGATGAATTACCAGTTTTACATGATATGTTGAATGACGATGTAGTGCATATTTGCATTGATGGTAATGAGGATAAGCTCTTTTGTGAGATTCCCTGTCAGAAACCTCAAATTGAGCCTCTATATTCTGCACTATCCACATTAGTTGAACGTTGTGAGGAGAAGAAACCGAACATGAGTGAAGACCATGTCAATTTCTATCGTCCTTTCATCAAAAATCATTTTAAACGTTCTCGTCCTGTGTACACTTTATTTGCTAAAGACTTCTTTTTATTCTTTGATGAAGCATGTATGTATATCTTCACCATGATCATGGCCATGTATTTCTTCACATGTGTTTCAGGAGCGTCTAGCGAAAGAGGTAAATTTACGTGCTTTCTGGGAGGCAACCCAGTTTTTAGGATTTTTCCGAAGCTTTTTAGAATTTTATTTAATTTTTATGATTTCCCCTTGATTTTTAGGATTTTCTCATATTTTCCTGGAATATTTCTCCACCTTCTTCCTTTTTTCCTTATTTTTCGCTAGATTTTCTCTCTCCTCCCCCACTGTTCCTCGTCGTCCCGGCTCGATCGGCTTCATCGGCTCGTCCCCGAGCCGTTACCCATCGCCGCCCATCGCCACCTCTCCAGTCGCCCCCAGCCCTCCAAAACACTACCAAAACCTCCGCCAGCCTTCCGCCTACCAGCCTCCGTCCTCATCTTCCTTTAATACCTTCTCTTCCGACGCCGATGCGCCCCCCGCTTCTGCCGGCCATCATCGGTCTCCTTATCCGCGACCTACCACTGCTCTACAACCCATCCAAAAGCTTTCCCTTGCCACCACGAACCTTTCACCACCATCAGAACCATTTTTTGTTGCCTGGATCACCGGTATCCAGCTCCGGCCATTTTCCCTTCCTCTGACAATCACCATTACACCAATCCACGGCCTCCCGCAGCTCTGAACCTCCTCTAAAACCTTCTTTAAGCTACCATGATCCTTCGTCAACCCTTCACAACCTCCATTGTTGCCTGGATCGCCGGATTCCACTTGTGACCATCTTCCACCGAGCCGGCCATCTCCAATCCACCGCCTGGAAGTCTCAATTCTTCGATCAGACCCTATAGATAGACTCCCCGATCTTCCACGACTCTATCCCCACCAGTCCCGTCCTCCGGCGATGAGGTTTCACCGTCAATCTATCGCCGGTGAGCTTTCAGCCGTCCGATTACTCCAGATCACGATCCAGGTGTAGAACGCTTCAATTTTGCATCCAATGGTTTAGATTTTCAATCAGGACCACACTTAAGTACTCCAGACTATCCACATCTCATCTACTACATCCCAGCTTGTTGCCTAATGTTTTCATTGAGTCCTAGGATTAGTAGTCTTTAGGAAGGACACATTATCGGAGTCTACGAGTCCTCTGCGATGTAGTATTCCACAACCCTGAGCCAGTTTGACCAGTCCGGACCTGCCTCTAGGGTTGATTTTTGCACTTACAATAGTAGTTGACACCGCGATTGTCGACTTAACGGCAGAGGTTTGCCATGGCTTTGCAAGATTGGCCATCTTAGCAGCTCACACGTCTACTTCCATGAGACCACTTGATTTTAGGGATTCTAATGAACATTAGCTAAAAATAAGGGCACTTTTTGGATATTTTGGGTGTTGGTATGTGTTGGTTCTTATTGCTCCTTGGTGTTGGGATGAAGATGATGATATCTCCTGTACTTCTGTTTGTGCATTTTCTATTTTCTTTGAGGATGAATGCTTGTACAGGATTGATATATCATGAAAATAGAAAGGAGACTCTGCCGAAATTTTCTATGATTCTAATACTTTTTTTAAACTTCTAGGTGTTATATTTGATCTTTTTGGAAAGGTATATATTTTTGTAACAGGTTATGTAGGAAAGGAAGTATTTATTCAATGATGGTGGTGCCTAAACTAAAATTGGAAGAGAGAGAAATCTATTTCTGAGGCGTTCATTATGGTTATCTGTACCCTTTACTTCTTGATTTATTTTTATAACTTAGTGTAATTGGGGACAATTACATTTAAGTTGGGGGGTAGAATTCTAGGAATTCAGGCTTATTATTTTCTGGTAACCAAATATTATACATCCCTTGAATTATGTCAAAAGAATGAAATTATGATATGATTTGACAAAAGTGCATGTTTTAGAAATTTATCTTATGAATTATTTTGAGACTTGTATGCCATATAAGGGATAGTAAATTTTTACTATGCATGATATTATTTCTATACTTTAACACTTTTACCATGATTTAAGGATAACTTGACATATCCTAATGCACATGTTCACTTTCAAATGTTAAGGGGTTGATATTAGATTCTAAGCATGATACTAGGATAGTTTTACAATTCTATGTCATCACACAGAAAATATATGAATACATGCAATTATCTAAGTATGCGGGAAAAAAGGGATATTCAACTTAGTAACCAGGCAGTGTGCCTAACCAGCGTGGTGTTCGCGTAAAACGATTGAGTTTCCTGAATCAAAAGAAAAAAATAAGGGTTTCATACTTAGTAACCGGGCAAGGTGCCTAACAAGGTGTGTTGTTCGTAAAACAGTTAAAATTCTTGCAGAAAAAAAAAAGAAAAGAAAAATGAATGAAAATAGAGATTGCTATGTGATGAGTGGAAAATATGTGCTGAATAGGATTGTGATCTTGAATAGTTGAAGTGTTTAAATATGATTGATACTCTGAAACATGTGGAACCCCATTCACACACAAGAGTGTTAAAGTTATTTTTAATCATGATTAAATATGTTGAAGTGTTGGAAATGTGTTATGACATGTTTTGACTTGCTATATTTTTACATGACTATGAGTTGAAAGGTTTATTCATGGATATTATTTCTATTTCATGCATTAGAGTTGATGAATATTGTGATTGATTTCTAATAATATATTCAAGGGAATGTATAGATGTTTGTAGGTGTCATTCCTGAAAACCCTCAGGAGACTATAACTCCTCCACTGGGTTAACCCAGGGGTTTAAAGGCTTGTTGCATATGCTAAATGCAATCGTGAGACCTACGAAAGTGGCTAGTTAGATTTATTGCTTTCTTTTTATTTTTTTCTTTGCTCGAGGACTAGCGAAGTGTAAGTTGGGGGGTGTGATAAGTCACTAATTATGTTAACTATAATATTGTTTCGATGATGTCAATATATAATTGATTATAAAACATTGGTTTAATATTATTATCCCTTAATTTAGAAAGCATTAAAATCATATTTAATGTGTTTTTGTACTGACGGTCGATGCGACGGACGATGCATGGATCGACCGTGAGGTATGGCGGTTGATGCGTGGATCGACCGCGGAAGATGTTTTTGGAAAAATAGGTTGACGGTCGATGGACCGATCGACCGTGGCCTATGTGACTTGGCTCAAAGGAGCGACGGTCGATCGGAGCATTGACCGTGGGAAGTGGTTTTCTTAACAGAGCCTGACGGATGATGTCACGGTCGATGGGATGGTCGACCGTGAGGCTTGACGGACGATGTGTAGATCGACCGTGGCTCTAGAAGAACCTAGCGGATGATGTCACAGACGATGCGACGGTCGACCACCAGCCCAGAAAAGAGCCGTTGCAGCCGTTGCAGGAGAAGAAAATAGCTGTTGGGAGGCTATTTGGAGGGGTTTGAAGCTCAGCTATAAAAGGAAAAGGGCAGCAAACTTGCCAAGGACTTAGAGGGAGCTAAGAGATTATTGTAATCATATTCTAGCAAGTTTCTATCTCTTATTTGTGAGCTAAGCCTTTGTAAAACTACTTCAAGTGTGAAGTAGACTTCGAGAGAAATATCTTTGAGAGATATTAGAGAGATTGTAAGGTTGCCAAGCACCCGTAAGCTTGGTGGATAGGTTGCCAAGCACCCGGAAGCTTGGTGAACAACTTGTAAGAGGTCTTGCAAGTAGTGGAACCTCAAGGAGGACCTTGAGTGAAGTGGACGTAGACAAGGATGGCCGAACCACTATAAAAATTCTCGTGCAATTTCTCTAACTCTCATCTCATATCCCTCTCTTAAATACATTATTTGCTCTTATCTTTAGCAAGCATATGTTTTAATTAGACTCCTCCTATTTCGATTTCCTTAATTGATTTTATCGTATAAAGCCTAAGATAAACCCCCCTCTTAGAGCTTCAAATTCTACATAATTAAACCCCTTAAATTACCTTTGTTAGGCCTAGAGTAGGTGTATTTGATATCCTATTGTTTGATTTTAGGTTTAAGTAGGATTTGAGAAGAAATACAAGAAATTCGGCCAAAAATCACGAAATTCTGTAAAAAGACTACTTCGTCGACTGTTTGGAAATAAATCTCCAAAAATTACACAAAACTCCAAATATTCTGCTATTCTGGGATATGAACGAAGACTGCCAGATCTACAACTTTTATGTTGAGGACTTGGTGAGATTCGGTATACATTGGCGCCAGTATTGAATCACAGTCAGACGTATGGAAGTTTGAGAGAGAAGCTGAAGAAATTAATTAATGACGTGGCAGTTAATGACCCAGTCAGACCGACTAGAGTGATGGATCGGATTTGAGTCCGATGGATCGCTCCGATGATGTCATCAACCCGAAATTTAGGGAAATTAGAGTTTAAGTTCAACTATAACTCCTAATTCTGGGATTAAGGGTTTCTATTATATAAAGGGGTTATTCCAGCCAAATTTCTCATCTTTTTGACAATCTTTGGAGGATGAAGAAGAAGACCGAGAGGATGTGGATGGTGACAGCTTCTTATTCCAACCCGATGACTTTCATTGAAAAGATGAGTTACTAATTATTGTACTTAGGATTATTCATGAAACCCTAGTATAGTTTTGGTTTTTTTTTAGTTGGATTCTTGTGAACTTCTCGATGCATGATCTCATGAATATGGTTTTCTTGTTGATAGAGTTTAAGGATCAGAGTTCCCTTGATGTACTTTCAATCCTACATGATTTCTGTGATTGATTGTAGAGATTTATCAGATGGTTTTCATGAAGTTATTGGTTTGCCTTTGAGATAAGCTATGCTACGCGAAGATAAGTTGTGCCAAGGTCATTAGGAGTAGTATAATTTAAAGTAATCGTAGGAACAAAGACAGTCTATGGCAACCAAAGATAGGTTATGCCGTTGGAAACATTAACTTTCATTTAGGAATTCATGTGAGTTTGTAGCCATATGATCCATAATGTTGAGAGAAGAGAACAAGATGATAACTAGAGAAGACTAATAACGAAACTAGGGCGGATTGAGTAATTCCTAAGTAAGTACTCCATTGATTCGAATTGATCAACCTTTTATCTCTTTTATTTATTAGTTTAGATAACTCTCTTCTATCTTTGATTCTTTTTCTTAGTTTTAGGGTTTCGAAAATTGATTTCAGTTTCCAATGTTTTCCCTGTGGATCGACTCTCAAATTCACTGCTATTCCTACCTAGTAGTGTAGTAATTGAATAAGGATTATAAATCAAATATTTGATTGAGTTTGCAACGTTTTAACGATGACATTTGTGAGCGATCAGCAGGTATGGTACCAACTTTTGAAAGAACCTGATGAGTGCGCGACATGGCTTACCCTCCAGCATGCCTTGCACTTGCGCTATGGACTGACGACCTATGAGGACCCCATCGGCGAACTCACTTAGATTCAACAAGATGGCTCGGTCCGAGACTACCCGATCCGATTTGATCGAGGTCTAGGTGATGTCCCGCACTTGGCTCGGGATGTTGTACTGAGTCTTTTCATCAGTGGCCTGAAGCCGGCCATATGGTATGAAGTTCAGCTCACTAGACCAGCCACCATAACCGAGGCCATCAGCTATGCCAAGACTCATGAGGCGAAGCAGTACCCCATCGGCGAATATTCTCCTGAGCATCGACGGACCAGTTTCCAGCAGCTGTATATCTTCATAGTCTTCAAAACTGGTATTAATCTGTATGGAATCTTGCCAAGTGTCCAACATGAACATTATAGCTCTTGAAGTCTTCTATCACATACTAAATTTCCAGAATATTTAGACTTATACATAATATCTAGAGAATATTGTCCTGCAAGACGACGAAACAGTCTTTATCACATAAATTCATCTTTTTAGCCGAATTTCCTGTATTTCTTCTCAAATCATAATTAAACCTGAAATAAACTAACAAACTATTAAATATAAACACTCTAGGCCTAACAAAGATAAATTAAGGGGTCTAATTATGAATATTTAGTGACTCATCACTGCCCTGGTATGCACACATTGTTAATTACTTAGCGACAGGTGAGATCCCGTCCTTTTGGAGTGCGCAGGATAAGCGTAGATTTTTTGTTGAGGTAAAGAAATTTTATTTGGATGACCCTTGTCTGTTTAAGTATTGTCCTGACCAGATTATGCGTCGTTGTGTCCCAGATTATGAAATAGAAAGCATCATTACATTCTGTCACTCTCATGAATGTGGAGGTCATTTTTCGATGAAAAAGACTGATGCTAAAATTCTTCAATGTGGTTTTTACTTGGCCTACCATGTTTCATGATGTTAACATTTTCTGTAAATCCTGTGATAGATGCCTAACGTTAGGAGCTTTATCTAGGAGACATATGATGTCTTTGAATCCTATTCAAGCTGTAGAGATTTTTGATTGTTGGGGTATAGATTTTATGGGACCCTTTCCTTCTTCTTTTGGGTATTTATATATATTGTTGGTTGTGGAATACGTGTCTAAGTGGGTGGAGGCTATTGCATGTAGAAATAATGATCATTCCACTGTCATCAAGTTTCTTAAAGAGCATATTTTATCCCGGTTTGGTACTCCTAGAGTTATTATTAGTAACCAGGGATCACACTTTTGTAATCGCCCCTTTGAGGCTTTGATGCGCAGGTATGGAGTCACACATAAGATTTCCACTGCTTATCATCCACAGACGAATGGCCAAGCTGAACTAGCCAACAGGGAGATCAAGCAAATCTTAGAGAAGACAGTGAACCCCAACCGAAAGGACTGGTTGTTGAGGCTATCAGATGCATTGTGGGCCTATCGTACTGGTTACAAGACTACCCTGGGGATGTCGCCATTTCGCCTAGTTTATGAAAAACCATGTCATCTTCCAGTCGAATTAGAACATAAGGCATATTGGGCTATTAAGTCACTAAATTTTACTTTGGATGCTGCAGGTCAGGAACGGAAACTCCAGCTGTCTGAGCTGGAGAAACTCAAGAATGATGCTTATGAGAGTTCCCGGATCTTCAAGCCAAAGACAAAGGCCTACCATGACAAGAAGATCCTGCGGAAGACGTTTAAAGTCGGACAGCAAGCTTATCTGTATGACGCACGACTGCATCTCCATCCTGGGAAGCTGAGATCACACTGGACATGCCCCTTCACTGTTAGCAGAATATTTGAGAATGGGGCTGTGGAAGTTGAAGACCCATAGGATGGGAGGCTGTTTACGGTTAATGGACAGCGCTTGAAACAGATTCCAGAGAAAGAGGACCCTGAGGAGCACACCATTTCTTTTGTAGACCCTGTCTACGAGGGATGATCTCTTTACTATCTACCATTTCTATTTTATTTAGGTTAGATTGATTTAGTTTATTTGCTTTCATTCTCATTTGCTTTTGTTTGCTATTTTATGCTTTTAGGATGCTTGAACTTCCGTCTTCCTTGCTTGTGAAATTCGGCCACAATGCAGACCCCTGTGCAAGATTTCAGATATTCTGTCAGGTGGCCTCGCTCCTATTTCGATTTCCTATTTTTATTTATGCTATATATGGAAATTCCGCTAACACCCTTCTGCTTATTTACATGATTACACACATTGAGGACAATGTGAATTTCAGGTTGGGGGGTGTAGGCATACATGATCTCATGCATGCTACCTTATTGAGTTTAATAGTGTTGAATTGAGTATGTTACTAGAAATTGTACATGAGCTGAAATTTTTATCCTTATTATATATGTTGCTTTCATATGGATTGGCCTATACATTGATTACATGCGTGATAACCTGAAGGTAGAACATCAAGTGATTCAAACACGAACACTTTATGTGCAGTGGCGATTATACTCACCAGAGGAATGAGCATGCTATTGTTAATCTAGACCACGATTTCAGCATTAGCTAGTGTTGAGTATTGCAAACAGAAAAAAAAAAAAAAGTTTTGGAGCTTGATCAAGCTGTGCCTAAACAACTATTAGGTGATCTACTGAGTAACTGGGTGTTCTTGCCTCAGGAAGCGGCGAGCTCGCGTAAAAAGGTAGAACCACTAATAGCTAAAAAAAACTATTCAGTGTTTTGCTAAGTAACCGGGTCTCTGCGCCTCAAGAAGCGGAGAGTGCTCGCGTAAAACGGCAAAATGTCTGATAGTTGGAGAAAAAAAGAAAAACAGAAAGAACATGTTGTACTTAAAGTGCGAGGGTTGGATGATTGGTCATGAAGATAGTAGTGTGTTTGGACTAATGGTGGGTAGAAGTTGCTTCTGTACGTAAAATTTATTTGTCACGTCACATGTGTTCTTCTGGATGGTGATTATCATGTTTGATGTATAGAAGTTGATTTCATGTGTTTGTAGTATGTGCATGAGTATAAGAAGTTTTCATACTCTGTACTATATGAAACATTTTTGACTTAATAAGGTAGAATTTTTATCATGCATGTCTACATCCTTGAACCGTTGGTGTGCTTAATTATATTTTATGCGATTTGAATTGCTAGAGAGTAGCAATAAGCTGGTTGGGGGGGTGTGATGAGTGCATGAAAGTGCACTTTGAACAACCTTATAACCACCTCAATTGCTAGATTATTATCCTTAATTTACATCTTTACTACTATTTTTATATCTATATGTTGCTTCACATAGTTGTTTGGAAAATGCAGGAAACTGGAGCTAAAAGAAGCTGAAAAGAGTATATGGATCAACTTCAAAAATTAGACCGTACCTGCTCATGAAGAACCAGATGATGTACCATATATGGTTGGAAAGCTCTTGAAGTCTAGTTTCTGGAGAATTTTACGGTTCGTGATTTCGAGTTTCCTAGAGGAAGTCACGGCAATTTTAGTACCAATGGCGCAGTCTGGATGGCAAAACAGTAAATACGCTGGAACGTCCGATCGATCCGACACCTAGAGTAGGATCGATCCGACTATGCAGAAACCTGACAGAACGCATACTTTTCAGCTGTACACAGTCAGATCGATCCCTCCATCCTTCCTACTAAGTTCGATCGATCCGACACCCATAGTCCGACTCGGGCGTAGCCAGAAATTGAAGATTTTGATGAGTGGGATCGATCCTACACCTATAGAGGGATCGATCCTACTTTCCCAGTGAAGACAATCAACGGTTTAGATTTAATCCGAGAATGGAGAGACTTTGGGGCTATAAATAGGAAACTTAGGGTTAATCAAAAGGGAGTTCTTGGACGTTTTTTGAGGCTCTTTTCTGGACGTTTTCCAAAGGAAGAAGATGAAGGAATCTCCATTAATGACCGAGTAATCCGCGGGCATGGCGGACGGATGATCTAGCGAGGACTAGGGCTTCTTCTCCAACAATGGTTCATAGTTTAAATCTTTATAGTTAAAAATCTTTTCTATGTATTGGATCTTCAAAGATTATTTTCAGATTATAGATTTCTATGTGGATGATTAATATATTATGAATCTAGTTATGCTTCTTTCATGATCTTATAATCTCATAGTTTTATCTATTGTTTTGCCTGCTTTATCTCATGAAACCTTTGCTATGCATTGCCCGTAGTGACAGCTGGTATTGTATATTCTTAGGGATTTGGTAAGACAAGGTTGGGGCTCTATCCCGAGGAATCTTTGCTATGCATTGCCGATTGTGAGAGTTGGTATTGTGTATTCTTTGAGATTCGGTTAGATAGAGTAAGGGCTTTATCCCGATGAACTTTTGTTGCGCGTTGCCTGTAGTGACAGCCGGTATCGTGTATTCTTAGGTTTGGGTTGGATGAAGTTAGAACTATAATAAGGAAGAATCAATTGTAGGAAGAGACGCTTTTGTATTTTTTTAGGTTTATAGTTCCATATCTTCCGGTTAAGGTAATTGGGATGTGAATCCCTTAACTGAGTATTATATGAACCATTGATAAGAGAAGAACCTAAATCCGCGTGAAGTGATTCCTGAAGCCTAGCCTCATTCAAATCTTGATTTCTTTCGTTAACTTTATCTTATCATTACATCTTCGATCTATTTCTTTCCTGAAGCCTAGACACATTTGAGCGATATCAGCGAGCTCCTCTCTAGAACGGTCACGACACATTTTGTAATTCTCCTTGGCTGTGTCATACTGTTAATGGCGAGTTAAGAAAGTTTGGTTAGATTAACACAATATAAGAATTAATTACTAACGAACAAATTATATTTACTAGCTTCCGTAGCAGGTGTATGTTCGGCTGATAGGCCATTCTGTCCTCCAATCTAGGCCTACTGACATACCGCCCGGTGATCCCCCTGTATCACTGCAAATTTGACGCAGGATTCTCTCCATCGTCCACTGCACCGTCAATGATTCTCTGGTGCTGCTCCTCCCATTGGGTGATATACTGGTGATGCGTAGTTACCCAGTCCGCAGTAACATTACCCCGACGACTTGCATGCGCTAGTCTCTCTGTCACCGAGGGCGGTATCTCTTGTTGCAGGCCAAACTGCCGCATCACCCGTAGTGCATGGTGCATATCCACAACATCAAAGCATATGAGCGGCACATGACTCCTCCAGACAGCAAACCCTGTCGTGCAAAGGGCCGGTAATTGTGCTAGACGCTGCGGTGTATATGGATACCATATAATCTATAATTTTGAAATACGAACTCGATTAGATCACATCAACATTAAAGTAGGTAACAAAATCATGGATTGTGAGCAATAATACCTGGGATGACAACTGCCTATCCAACTACTCTCGGTAGTAGGCTAAGTAATGGCCATGTGGGTTCCCTCTACCGCTATGTGGTGCTGTCCATCTACATTGCACATAAATAGTTAGATGTTAATGCTAACCAAACTTTAAAAAATATTTGAAACAAGTGAAGAGTTCGTACTGGATTGCTAAGGGGCCTTCAAGGATACGCAAATCACGCTCCTCATTTTGCTCTTGGGTAGCTAGCTGTCGTCGTGGCATTAGTTCAGGCTGTCCTATATGGACGTGCTCCCATGACCATACCTGTGAAAACAACTCCATATTAGGTATAAAATAAAATATTTAAAGCAGCTATATATAATATTTAAATGATAAATCACCTATAAGAGATAAAGGCATCCAGAGTTCTCATGTTTTCCTCTTTGTGAAGCTTTACATAGCTCCCGAAAGAGATGTGCTAGGCAATCCGCCCCCCAAGCATATTGTCCACATATGTCCAAGTCATACAACAAAGGTAGGTACTTCATATGTACCTACAATTGAAAGTCCATGTTAGTTGATCCAATAGATCGATAAATAAAATATAAATAGACAATTGTACTTACTCTGGAGCCACTTGCGTCAGGTACTACTAAACAACCCAACACACATAGGATGTTGGTGCGCGTAGACTGATATACAAGTATATCCGTGGTATCTGGTCCAATATGTCCGAAAGTAGCGCGTAGCCACGACAACTCAAGCATAGTCGGTCGGGCCTCCGTGGGTACAACACCGAGCAACTCCAAGCATATGTCATGCCAAATGCATGACGTGCTCCCTGAAACTATCGGGCCATCAACAAGTAAACCCATCAGTATCCCAACATCCTGCAATGTGATCATCATCTCCCCGTGGCGCAAGTGAAAAATAGTAGTCTCTGGTCGCCATCGCTCCACTAGTGCTGTGATCAAACACCGATCAAGTCGAATCGGCATCAGTCTATTGACAACATAAAACCCCGGACGCCGAAGCAACTCTATCTGACGCTCGTCCACAATCGGCCAAGACTATAAATGCAATGAGTGCTCTGTACACATAAGGCTGAGGTCATTGTCATCCTGTATGTAAAAATACAATAAATTAAAATATTAAATTTAATAACAATAAATTTTCTATATTTAACATTTATCTGGCCATCCCAAATCGCCGCGGAGTGGTGCTTACCCTGGTCCCAAAGTACGTCTGGAGAAATTGGACCAGGCACACCCTCATAAGGCCTCGGGTCAAAGGCCCTCATGTGAGCCATCTCGAGCCTATTGCATGCATTTAAAAAATGTTAGTATATAGTCCAAAATGAAGGGTATGTGCCGTCTACAAAGGAATACACTTTAGTATAATAATTAGAGAAGAATTATTTCTCGTATATCTGTGTTAGGTAATGGCTTGCGACATGTAGCCCTGTTGTGACCCGTCTGATTGCACCTACTGCACCTTACATGTTGCGGTCCTCTCCTTTCATCCATGCCATTACGCAACCTTGTACTCCTCGGATGCCTAGCCGGCCTCCGCACATGTGGGGGAAGCAATGTGTACTCTTCAACTACCGGCTAGTGTTGACGTCCACGAATAGGATGGAAATGAGTTGCATATTTTTGTTTGTACTTGTTGAAGGAGTAAAACGGTGAAACAAAATCGTACGCCGAAGCCCTGAATGATATGTCATTGCATACGGCTAGAACGTGCGGACATGGATACAACATCATCTCAAATTAGCCACAATTGCATGTTCCTTCCTGTCCAGATAACTGGACACTAAATGTCACGCCCCGACCCGCGAAAGCCCAACCGGGCCGGGCGACGCGAACCGAAACCTAACTAAACGCGGAAAAAATTTGACGAGGGTCCCTCTAACCTATTGGTCTCCCAAAAAAGTTCATCAAATCACCCTCAAATTTAAACAACAATAATTTAAGCAACCTCGAACCCAAGATTACAAATCGAAAAGAGTTTAATATACATATTGTGAGGACCTGCCCCTCTACCCCTGTGGCTCGTTCTAGACCACAAGGGCAATTTGGTAAATTACATCTTGTTGGTTTGTTTCACACCCGCGTGGTGCACACACAGCTCCATTGTTTGATTTACGTGTTTGCTAGAACCCTAGGCGGGCTTGGGATCAAATGATCCAAGCTCGGGCGCCAGAAGCCCATTTTTGGGGCAGCTGGCGGCCCGTGTGCGATCGATCGCTCCTTGGAGCGATCGATCGGCCTTGTGTCGGTGGTCAGTGTGGCCGACGTGTCCAGATAAGGACGCGAACCGACTTAACCTGGCCCAGTCCGATCGATTGGTCCTGGAGCGATCGATCGGACTCGAGTCTATAAATAGCCCGCGACCTTACCCTGTTTTTCCGGTTTGCTCCCGTCTTCTTCTTCCTCTCCGTTCTCCCTCCTCCGGCCATCGTTTTGGGAGCTTGAAAGCTTGTTAGACTCGTGACAACGTGAGAAAGATCCTTGGCTTGCTTGGATGCTGGCTTGGTGGTCGTATCACGGGGAATCAACCGAGGTTTAGAGTTTTTGGTAGGTTTCTACCTACTGTGTTAGTTTAGGGGTTTTTCTTTGGATCTAGCCGTTAGATCTTGCTGTATTTGTGTTGTTGGATACATGTTGCTTAGTATAATTTCTGGTTTAAGTTTCATGAACTTTGGTTGAGTTTTTAGTAGGATTTATGCATGTTTAATCTTGGATTTTCCGGTTTCTACTATTCTTGAAGAACAGCCGGTTTGCTGCGCGTTTTTCGACCGGTACGTGTATGTTCTTTGGTTGTGATGAGAATAAGAGTTGTAGATCTTTGAATCTACTCTCAAAACCAACTGATTTCATAATTTTGCTGATTTCCCTACGATTTGTTTTGATTTTCGCACTGGTGGGCTGCGTTGCAGCAAGCAATGGTAAGTTAGTGTTGATTAGCGGTTTTGATTAGTGTTTTCCAGTAATCCAGCCGTTGGATGTTTCTATATTTTGGATATGTTGATCCCGGCATGTTGATCTACTAGTGGCTAAGTTGGATCTCGAATCCGACATTTTTTAGATGTCGGATCAACGAGGTCAATTAGCCCCTAAGTAGAGGACTTTTGGTGTTATAATAATATTATATGTTCGAAACATATAATATTATATTTTACTGTTCATCGAGGTTTTCAGGGTTGCTTCCCGTTGCAGGAGTCCATGGTTGACGGTTGTGGTACCGTCGTAATGCCGGGACCCGCTGCGGATCAGCTGGCAGCGGTTGGTAGTACCGCTGCAGCGATTTTTCCAACCGCTGCCAGCGATCTGATTTCACTTGTATGATATGCTTAAACATACTGTTGCATGCTTATCTCTTATCTGTGTATGTTCATAGCATGCATTCTCTGTTGTGCATTAGTTGCATGGTTAGGGCGTGGGCGATCTGTGGGTCGCCGTCCCAAGGCTGGAAGCTCGGACTTAGCCCTAGGACCGGGGTTGGGTAGTTTGGACCCGGTTCGAATTGTGGTGTCCAGTCAAACTTGATGATAGGCTTAGATGACTGGTATACCTGTTGCTTGGTGATTGTAGAGGTCGTGTCGGCCTTTAGTCGGATGTTGAGATGTAGCCGGTGTTCCACTGGGTTGACTCCGGAGTAGAGGAGTTGCCTACTCAGCAGTGTCGTATTCCTGCTTGTGAGTCAACAGTGTTGTTTCCTGCTTCTGAGTGTGACCTGACATGTTACCAGCTCGACTGGAAGATCATGATCGTGGGCCTCAGGGACACGCGGTGGGGTTATGGGACCCCTGTATACACCCAGGTCTTACTTGAGGGCGGCACTGTTGCGTTTCCCTCTTCCTTCTGTGTGTCGTAGTGTGGAACCTTACTGAGCTTTATGCTCACTCCTACCCGGGCTGCGTTTTGCAGATGCAGGCGTCAGTTCTTCTTCTGCGGCCCCTACCAGGCAGTCGGTCGGTGGTGCGGCGGTGTGTCACGCCCCGACCCAGAAAACCCATCCGAATCGAGGCGTGAGCCACCTAAACCTGTTTACATTATCAATTGGCGCACAAGTATATAACTGCTATGAATTAAAACAATTTAATCCTCAACTATAACTCGTAAAACTCACATCAATTCAAAACGGAAGTTTGAAGAGGTTCACATGCACCCGGCCATACATGTACAGAGGAGAAACTCCAACCTTCGGCAGGCCAAGAACAGGGGAGAGAAATCCAAGGAAGAACTATACCAATCACCATGGCAAAGGGGAGGAAGAAGCAAACATGGCCACGAGATCATAGAGGGAAAACTAAAACTCCAAGGAAACAGGGGAATCCGATCAAATCCAAGGAAAGAAGAGAAAACCCGTCGAAAACCCATCAGCATACAAGGAACTAGGCAACGGCAGCGAAGAAGAAGGAAGAACATCACCAGCGAATTCAAAAACACCCAATAGCATGCATCAATCCATACCATGGCAGCAGAGAGAGGGAGAACTTCGAGCAATCTAAACTAACATGCTTCAAATGGAGCATCCACTAATCTAGTAGAGTCCTAAACCAGGTTTAGGGAAGGAACCCTACCTCTAGCGTCGGATTCGCCTTCTCCTTCCTCTTCTCCAGCCGTGCGTCGCCCCCGAGCTCGAGATCTCTGCTGCTCGCACGTCGCCGCTGATCGTCGTTGAGAGAAACCCAGCCACCGCCGTCCTCTCTACCGGTCACCGTTGCCTCGGGTCGCGATCGCCGCCGTCCGCCATCGCCGCCGACGTCACCAAGTCCTCCTCTCCCCTCTGGTTCGCCGCCGCCTCTCTTTCTCTAATGATCGGGATAGAACCCTCACGAGAGAGAGAGCAGGGTTAAGAAGGTTTGGGTTTAGTCGAGTGGTGATTAAGTCTCCTAACCACTCGATCAGCCAGATTTAATCACGACCGCTCAAATCTTGATCCTTATGATCTAACTCAGATCCTCCGATCTGGGGTACTCCTATTAGTCTAATCAAGCACATACATCATTACAAGATCGTGTGTGCGCAACGCGTGTGTGGAACCAACTCCGCAAGGGTAATTTACCAAATTACCCCTGGAGCTGCAACGATCAGCGGGGATCGCAAAGCAAGGCCAACCGAGCCCAAAACTAACAGAACCAGACCCTCGACCGACGCGGTCGGACCAGGATGGAGCTTGTCTCCGTGGGAAGTATGCTTCTGATGTTCTCTTATCTCCCCGTTTTACATGGATTTCTGCTATCCCGATTTTGCTAGCTTTTCCTTATCAGGTTGTCCATGAAATCTGAGATTTATTCGCTTTGCTAACCCTTAATGCCATTTACTCCTTTCGCTATTCAAGTCTTGTATTCTCGTACGAATTATGCCAGTAGTATATTCTCATATCATGTTCAAGCCTAGGGCCGGCTGTGCGCCCGTCTCTATTTTCTTCGTGGGATTGACCAAGGGAGTGATGCCTTTGAAAATGTTTATATTAAATGGGCCGAGGTTGTGCCAGATGTTTAATCTGTTTCTTAATACTATGGAAATGCTTATATTGTGCGGGCCAGTGGCGCCCTGTTAATTGATTAGCTAGGGGTGTGCCCATTGTACAATTTCTGGTTGATGACGGTGCATGCCGTCGTAATGTCGAAATTTGGATTGAAATATGTCGACTGCTTGTGGTGGTTATGCATTGACCGTATTATGTGTATGGTTAAGTAATTGTTATTCCTTGTTGTACATTAATGGCTTAGCTCCCTCTTTTATCATATTGTATGCTATATTGGACATGCTTGGTGAGATGTCATATAGAGACACCTAGGCCTAGTTGCTTGTATAGGCTCATGCATGTTGTATGCATTAGAAGCATTAAGGCTAGGTGGTAGGCGATGGGTTCGATCGCCGATCCGGGGTTCTCGGGTAGCCCGGATCTAGCCCTAGGACCGGGGTTTGGGTAGTCGAGGATTAGGGCGTGATTGTCATAAATGATTATGTTTGATAGCATTTGAGGTTATTGCTATAGTCAACCATGGATTATATTCTTGTATTTGAGGTGTAGAGGTCGTGTCGGTCTCCAAGGCCAAGTGCTAAGGATGGTTGTCGATGTCCCTGATATGTTTGTCCCCGCGAGAGATGGTACGACTGGGCAGGGTGGTACCTAGACAGGAGCCCGCAGTCTTGGTTTCCTCTCGTTTGCTCTTGGGTGAGGGTGGGACCTGGACAGGAGCCCTCGGGAATCGACGGGGTTATGGGGCCCCTTGGCATACCTTAGGCTTAGGCGGAGAACGACACAGTTGCAGTTTCCCTTCCTTTCTGTGCGACGTAGAGTAGAACCCTACTGGGCATTGTTGCTCACCCTACCTGGGCTGCATCGGCGATGCAGGTCGATGCAGTTCCTTCTTTCAGGTGATCTTCTAGAAGATGGCGCGATATTTTGAGGTGATCGAGGACTTGAAGCTTCGAGGAGTTCATCTACAGTTAATTTACAATTTTAATTAGTGATGTATAAATTGAGGTATAACATAATGTATTCGAGGACATGATTGTATGATCTATTAATTCAATTGTATTGGAGAAATGTTGTAACATTCTTTAATGTAGACATTTGAGGAATGTAATGATTAATCTTTTGTCCTAATTGTAATTTGTAAAATTATCAAATGTACAGGTTTCCTGTGTTATAATTATAAAGGGAATTTTGTCAAAATTTTTATGAAGTTGAGGATTAAATTGTTTTAATTTATAGCAGTTATATACTTGTGCGCCAATTGATGATGTAAACAGGTTTAGGTGGCTCACGCCTCGATTCGGATGGGTTTTCTGGGTCGGGGCGTGACACGGTGCCAGGCGGAGTTTGAGTGGTGATGATCTTTTACTGCTTTTACCTATGTTAGATAGCCTCCTACGTGAGTAATGTTGTAGTTGGATCTTCCCCTCTCCGAGGATATGTATATTAAATTCACTTTGGTTTTGTAATCTGTGGTTCGAGGTTTGATTATTTACTTGTTGTTCTAAATTGGGGGTGTTTGATGAATTGCTAGGGAGACCAATAGGTTAGAGGGAACCCTCGCCAATATTTTTTCCGTGGTTTGTTAGATTTCGGTTCATGTCGCTCGGCCCGGTTGGGCTTTCGCGGGTCGGGGCGCCACACATATCCTTGGAGAGGGGAAGATCAAGTACAACATAATACACTCCCGTAGGAGACTAACCATCAAAGGGTTTAAAACAAGTAAACGATCACCACCTCTCAGACTCCTCCTGGCGCCGCCGCACTGCCGACCAACTGCCCGGTAGGGGCCATCGAAGAGGAGCTAGCGCTTGTACCTCCAAAACGTAGCCCGGGTAGGAGTGAACAACTAAGCTCAGCAGGGAAACTACACTACGACATACAGAAGGAATAGGGAAACACAATAGTGTCACCCTCGAGTAAGACCTTGGTGTATACAGGGGTCCCATAACCCCACCGCGTGTCCCTGAGGTCCACGATCATGGTCTTCCAGGAGAACTGGTCACATGATGGGTCACACTCAGTAAGTAGGAACCAACACTGCTGACTCACAAGCAGGGAAATGGCACTGCAGGCGGGAAATAGCACCGGTGAGTAGGCAACCCTTCTACTCAAGACTCATCACAGTGGAACACCGCCTACAACTGAGACTCCGACTCGAGGCCGACATGTGAGGACCCGTACCTCCAACCCGGTCCGATCGCGGTAGGTCGAGGGTCCTGTTTGTGGTTTGGCCCGGTTGGCCTTGGGATGCGATCGGTTGATCGTATCACTGGTTTTGAGCCCAAGGGCATTTTGGTAAATATTTTCCCTGGTGGTCAGTTTCACACCCGCGTTTCTCCCTCTCTTCTTTCTTTCTTCTTCTCCTGCCGTTCTCTTCCTCTCTCTCCAACCGCCTGGGCTAGGGCTTCGAAGCGTGGCTTTCGAGGAGCGGATTCCGGCGATCGAAGTTGGGGGATGCGTGGAGGAGCTGCCCTGCTTGTGCGAGTAGGCGTTTCAACCTCGATCTTATGAACGGGTTCTCCTAGGATAGGTTTCTTGTGCTTTCGCTGTAGGAATACATGTTAGAATGTTATGTAACTTGTAGCACATGTGTTGTGCCTTGTTTCAAGTATTCCTACCTTGTGATTTCTGTATTTTAACCGCTTGTTTTCGTATTATCGCCGTTTTGTCGGTTTTCGGCCATTGAGACCTAGGTTTGAGATTTAACCATCAAAATGGTGTTTTTATCATACCATTAGCTTCCCCATCATCTTTTACACATGCTTGCAAAGTTTCATCAACTTCCAACAATATTTGATCATTCAAATCCAAGAAATTGGATTCCCGACACTGTTGTGAGGAACTGTGCCGTGGAGCTGACGGTCGATCGGTGGATCGACCGTCAAGCGTTAATACGCTCCTTTCGGGCCCGACGGTCGACCGTCGTATCGATCGTCGGGCTCTGTCGCATTTTTGGCCTCCCACGGTCGATGCCCCGATCGACCGTGGTTCCTTCTCCTTTTCATTCCGCCTCATGGTCGACCGTCGAATCGACCTTCGCATCGTCCGTGACGCTTTGTCCCGTTTTGGGTCTCCCACGGTCGATGCACCGATCAACCGTGGCCGTTATGCTTTTCCCTTGTTTGGCTTCACGGTCGACCGTCGGATCGACCGTGACATCGACCGTGAGACCAAAACGAGGAAAACCATAAGGGTGACGGTCGATCCACACATCGACCCTGGGAAGCCCAAAACCAGGCAGAGCCTGACGGTCGATCCGACGGTCGACCGTGAGGTAAAATGGAAAAAAGAGAAGATCCCGCGGTCGATCCACTCATCGACCCTGGGAAACTAAAAACCACACAGAGCCTGACGATCGATGCGACGGTCGATCCGACGGTCGACCGTCAGGCCTAGAAAAAGCGTATCAACGCTTGACGGTCCATCCAACGGTCGACCGTCAGGCCTATTGCGCTGTTCATTAGAACAGTGCCGGAAATCTAATTTCTTGGATTTCAACCATCAAATCTTGTTGGAAAACAATGAGATTTTGCAAGCATGCGTAATTAACGATGGGGAATCCAATGGTGAGAAGAAATCACATTTTAGATGGTTAAATCTCCTATCTTGGTCAAAACGGCGAAAACCGATGAAACGACGATAATACGGAAACCAGCCGTCAAAATACGGAAATCGCAACGTAGGAATATTTCAAACCATCCACAACACATGTGCAATGAGCTACATAACATTCTAACAAGTATTCCTACAGCGAACAGGCAATAAACATATCCTAGGAGAACCTGATCACGAGATCGAGGTAGAAACACCTACTTGGGCAAGTAGGGCAGCTCCTCCACGCGTCCAACCAGTCAAACCGCCAAGATCAGCGCTTCGAAGCCCACACCTCCTAGCTTTAGCTCAGCCGAACGAAAGAGAAAGAGAGAGAAGGAGACAACGACAGGGAGGACAAAAGAGAGAGAAAGGGGCAGGCTATATATAGAGATTAGGATCGATCTCAGCCGTCCGATTCGATCTTTCTCGATCGAGCTTCGATCTTCCGATCGGACGCACCCTTAAGGTTCTAATCAAACACATACATCAATCCAAGGCCGTGTGTGAAACGCGAGTGTGAAACTGACCACCAGGGAGCATATTTATCAAAATGCCCCTGTGGTCCAAACCGCCATACGATCACCCGATCGTACCCGACACGAAAACAAACCAATAGGAAAATGGCCCTCGACCCACGCGGTCGAGCCAGATCTGAGGGACGGGCCCTCACATGAGATCTTTGTTTTGAGGTTTAGAGGTCGTGTTGTCTTCCCAAGGCTAAGTACTAAAGATGGTTGTCGATGCGTTCCCAATGTGGTTCCCCAAGGCATGATATTCCTGCTTGGGTAAGGGTGATCCTGCATGTTACTGTTCCTTGGCCTCCTAGTAACATGTTCAGGAGAGAGGTTTCATGACAAGAGCCCTTGGGACATCGATAGGGTTATGGGACCCGTGGCATCCGTTAGGCTTGAGCGGGGAGACGACACTGTTGTTGTTTTCTTCCTTTCAGTGTGTCGTAGAGTAGAACCCTACTGAGCTTATCGCTCACTCCTACCCGGGCTGCGTTTGTAGGTGCAGGCGCCAGTTCTTCAGCAGTAGAGCCGGCTGGATTAGCTTTTGGCGGCGTGACTACATCCAGAGGTGCTTGAGGTTACTGGAGGACGATTGTTGTACTTTGGCAATTTTGTAAATTGTAAACATCTTTCGAGGACTTTTGGGATTATTTGTATAATATCTTTTCCCTTGGGGGAGTTGGATAAGAATTGTAATCAGATGTTTAAATAGTACAACTTGACGTATTTATGAATTGAATTTCTGTTTCACCTTTGGAATATAAATTGTTTAAATTTATCCGTCTTTTCCGCATTTTATCGCGCCAGTTGGAGATGAATAGTGTAGGTTTCCCCTCACGCCTCGTCCTGGATGGGTTTTCTAGGTCGGGGCGTGACACGACACGACCTCTACAATCATCAAGCAATAGGTGTACCAGTCATTTAGAACTATCATCGAATTCGACTGTACACCACAATTCAAACCGGGTCCAAACTACCCAACCCCGGTCCTAGGGCTAAATCCAAGCTTCCAAACCCTGAGACGGCGACCCACAGATCGCCTATGCCCTAAACATGTAGCTAATGCACAACAGAGATGCATGCGATGAACATACACATATAAGCAGTTAAGCGTGCAGCAGGATGTGATGATAGCATAACAAGGTCTGGGCTCAACACTCTACCGGCCCGGGGTGGTGAACAAGTATTTAAGGTCTGGAACTTCTGCAGAGGTACCCCACCAACTACCAACCTGTTCACCAGCAACCTGCATCGGGAAGTAGCCCCACAAACAACAGAAGACAAACCATGCCGGCGTGCAAGGTTATGGAAAACAGTAGGGCTACTCGCCCACTTATTTTAAACATCCCAGGAGTCATCACTCTCCTGGTTCACCACTACCCCTAATATGGGGCTGGCATGCTTCAGAATATGTACAAGGTATAAAGCTGTAAGAAATCTGTACATACAAAGCCTCGCTGGGAAAACCAATGAAAACTCCTCTCTGCCACCAAAGGATCGATCTTTTCCTAAGGAAAGATCGAACTTCCATGTAAAAGAGAGCCTTCCCTTCCTCTCGAGCCAAAGAAGATCGATCCTTCCTCCCAGGAAGATCGATCCTCCTCACAACAAAGGGGATCCCATGATACCCAAGGCACAAAGATCGATCATCTTCACCGGATGATCGATCATGCTCAGGTTCAGCATGACCAACAATGAAGGATCGATCTTTCTCTCAGAATGATCGATCTTGTTGGGTTCTCCGGCGAACCTCCGGCGAGAAATACTGTCGGAAAACTCCATCAAATCCCACAAAACCTTGGGATCTGGTAGTACGAAGGACCACGAGTCCAAAACAGGTAAGAATACTACAAACAAACAAACGTGCATCAAGATATAAGGAAAAGAAGATCACAAACAACTCAAACTCACAAAAACCGGGAAACAAATGTAGGTAGCATCGGTACCAAGCCTAGAGCAGCTTCAATCCCAGCTGCAAGGCCTTGGATCGTCCAAAATCTCTTCAAAATCCGACAGCTCTGAGCTCAAGAACGCGGATTTCAAAAGGGATTCAAGCAAGAGGGTTACGTCCGTTTTATAGACATACGAACCGACCTATGAACGGACAAGACACAATTTACCAAATTGCCCTTGCGGTCTATTACGAGCCACAGGGGTAGAGGGACAGGTCCTCACATCCTATTACCCTTAAAGGAAATCTCGTCTCGAGATTCGATAACGGTAGGGCTCGAAAACAGAAAGAACTACACTAGAAGAGAGGACAAAAGGTATGTTACACCGAGCCTTCTTGTAGGCACGGGTACCTGGTCTCTTTCCTGGTCTTAGTTCCTCCTTAGCTAAATCTATGGCTAGGTCAAGAGATACCTTTAGGGTTTTAGGAGGAGGACCCTAGGTATTCGACGCGAAAGGTGAAGACTGGAGGAGGGAGATGAAAGAGAAGAGGATACCTTGCAGATCCTCTTGGGGTTGGCTGGTTACTCTTGGTGATCCAAGCCAAAGAAGGTCGAAGAAGACGGCAGCGGCCAAGGAAGGACGTCGGGGGTTGGAGTCGTGGCTGGTAGTGGCGGACGGCGGTGATGATGGTGGTGGCCGGCTGGTGGAAGAAGGTGATCCGGCTGTAGGGAGAGAGGAGGACGTGGGGGAGATAATGTAGTGGGATATTTAAGTTATGGCTACTCCTAGGGTTACAGCTACTCCTATAATATCTCTTAACTTTATTCTTCAATGCATAAAACCCTAATACAAGCTATGGAGGTCCTTCTATAGAGGCCTCAAAGAGTTCTACTCCAACCTGGATACCTACTTGCTAAAACAGCAAGTGACTTGACTCAACCCAACTAGGACTTATAATCTGAACTAACAAAGAACAAACTGAACTCAACCTAGGAAATCAACTAGGAAAGCAATTAAGACCCAACTAATGAAACAACCAGCTAGGACCTGCTTGGTTGAGCCGCCCAAGGGTCATGGGTCCATCATGGATCCGCCCATGCTTGGCTTGGGTTTGGATCTGGTTCAGTTCTGAATTGGCTTGTAACAAGGTACCTCGAGAAGAAAACAACTGTGGAAACTCCTGCCGCATACGCGCCTCGCGCTCCTAGATCATCTCCTTGGTGTCTCTGTGCCTCCACAGTACTTTGACCAAGGGAATCGTCTTGCCCCGCAAGACCTGATCCCTCCGGTCAAGTACTCGAACCGGCTGCTCAACGAAACTCGCGTCTGCCTCAAGCTCAATGTCATCCACCCTGATGACATGAGACGGATTTGGGTGATACTTCCTCAGCATCAACACGTGGAAAGTCGGGTGCACCACTGACATGTGCTGAGGAAAATCCAGGCGGTAAGCTACCTTGCTGATCCTCTCTTGGATCTTGATGATGATGCATAATGTTATATTTTTATCCCTTAATACTTAGTCTCCTGTGCTTATTTGATACCTAAATACACTCATTATTCTTATATTTTGATTTAGGATGCAATTGAAGTCCTTAAGTTCGAAAAGAAACTGAAAAGAGTATATGGAACAACTTTAAAGATTACACTGTACCTACTCATGAAGAACCAGATGATGTCCCATATATGGTCGGAAAGCTCTTGAAGTCTAGTTTCTGGAGAATTTTACGGTTCGTGATTCCGAGTTTCCAAGAGAAAGTTATGGCGATTTTAGTACCTATGACGCAGTCTGGATGACAAAACAGAAAATACTCTGGAACATCCGATCGATCCATCTCCCTAGTAGGATCGATCCGTCTATGCAGAAACCTGACAGAACGCATACTTTTCAGCTGTACACAGTAGGATCGATCCTACTATCCATCCTACTAGTAAGATCGATCCGACACCCCTAGTGGGATCGATCCGACTCGGGCGTAGCCAGGAATTAGAGATTTCGATTCGACTTTCCCAGTGAAGAAATTCAACGGTTCAGATCAAATCCGAGGATGGGAAACTTATGGGCTATAAATAGGGTTCTTTTTAGGGATTAAGGGGGGCGAATTCTAGAGGTTTTTGGCTGCTCCTTTCTATTTTTTTGATATTTCTAGGGCTCTTCTTTCTTCTTTAAAGGATTGGATTGTTCTTGATGGGCTTGCGTGGCTAAATCTTAATTCCTGGTCGAGGAGACTGAAACCTCGGAATCAATGAAACTGTGAGATCTAATCTATTTTTATTGTTCAGTTTATACTTGAGTATTGAATGTTCTCTTCAGATTAAATATTCATGATTGTCTGGTCTAATTGATAGGAGGCCTACTAGTGTATTATTCATGGCGATCTACTGCTAGGTTGCATATGAAATCCGTAATTATTTGATCCCTCTGATCTGCGAAGCAACTGAGATCTATTGATTTACTGCGTTTCAGAGATTAATAGATCTTAGGGAGAATATTCAACTAGATTAAATACAACCGCTTGTGCTTGTGTTGTTTAGCTTCATCGATCTCCCTATTCTTAAGGCTGCTAGTAGATTAAATCTACAGTGTGTGTCTTAGGTTGTTTAGTAGTTAGGGTTGATTAGATCGCTTGTTTCTATTTAACTATGATTGAGGAGAGATTCGAATTTAATTCGAACGGTGAATATTCATGATATGAATTGATATATACTTGCATCGATGATCAGTTGTTGGATTCCAATGGTGGATGTTGACTCAGACCAAGGTTTGTTCTCTTGATTTAATTCAATTCTTCGCTTTAGATTATTTCTTTACTGTTTTCCTCACGTTTAAAACCCCCCATCTTTGTTCACTAAGCACAAAACCAGACTAAACACTCTTCGTGGGATCGACTCCTACTCGCACTACTACATTTATCTTAAGGAGTATTGGTTTTATTTTTGAGTGCCTGCGACAGCACATCAAATTTCATCCAGGAGCTCGTTGGTATTGTCTTAGATTGTATTTAGGGGGCAGTTGTGTAGTCTTGGTTGGTTGGGACATATTTTGCTTTGGGGTTGTGTTTCGCGTTTTGTGCGTACTCCCGTGATATTCTGTACTCTTTTGACAGATTCACCTGTTTAATTATACAGTGGATTTTGGCTATGGGGGTGTGCCCCATGTGTGGGTGGCTATATATATATGTAAATGTGGGGGCGATGATGGAGCAATATGTATGTGCATGGGAATGTGGATGTGGATGTGGATTGGTGGATGTTAATGTAGATGTGATGACAATTTTGTACATCCCTTGTGCTTATTGGATAAATAGAGGAAATGCTGCCCAATTTTTCTCCAATTTTTATGCTTATTCGTCACTTTCTATAAATGCAATCATGGGGTATTTCTTCTTTGATTTTACCGGGCATATATGCTATGGCATGCACATCCACAACCAGCTTGTTGATATTACGACATTACTTGGTTTTCACGACTAACCTTGATCCGCCAATCTGTTTTTATTTTTATCACCAAGGTTACCTTTTCTTACGAAGCCTCTACATGTTGTCTCTACCCTATATTCTTTGATTTATTTTTATGACTTAGTGTAATTGGGGACAATTACATTTAAGTTGGGTGGTTGAATTCTAGGAATTCATGTTTATTTATTTATTTTATGATAACCAACTATTATACATCCCCTGGATTATCTCAGAAGAATGAAATTATGAGACTTATTGATAAAGATGCTTGATTTAGAAATTTGTCTTATGAATTATTCACAAATTTATATATCATATAAGATTTAGTAAATTTAGCTATGCATGACATAAGTTCTATACTTTAACACTTTTACCATGATTTAGGGATAACTTGACAGATCTTATTGCACTTGAGCACTTTCACATGTTTAGCAGTTGAAGTTAGATTCCGAGCATGAGACTAGGATAGATCTACAGTTCTCTGTCATGTCACAAAAGATACATGAACACATGCCATTTTCTGTTCGCAACAAATATATGTGTTGGCAAGTGTAAGGCTTTCAACTTAGTAATCGGGCAATGTGCCTAGCCAGCGTGTTGTTCGCGTAAAATGGTTGAATTGCCTAATAGTGAGAGAAAGGACGTCAACATAGTAACCGGGCAGGGTGCCTAACCAGCATGCTGTTCACGTCAAACGGTTGAATGTCCTAACAGGAAAAAAAAGGACTTCATACTTAGTAACCAGGCAATGTGCCTAACAAGGTGTGTTGTTCACGTAAAACGGTTAAAGACCCTTGTGAAAAAAAAAGAAAAAAAGAACAGACATTGTTATGTGATAAGTGGAAAATATGTGCTTGACTAGAATTATGATCTTGACTAGTGGAATGTTGGGATATAATGGATACTCTGACACATGTGGAACCAAATCCACACACTGGAGAGTCAAAGTTATTTTCGAACCATGATTAAATATGTTGAAGTGCTAGAACTATGCTTTAACGTGTTCTTATTTACTTTATGTTTATATGACTTTGGATTGAAGAATAGACTCATGGATAATGTTTCTACTTGGTGCATTTGAATTAATGAGCATTATAATTGAGTTCTGATGACATGTTAAAGGGGATGTATAGATGTTTGTGGGTATCATCACTGAAAACCCTCAGGAGACTATAACTCCTCCATTGGGGCCACCCAGGGGTTTAAAGGCTTATTGCACATGCATGCTAAGTGCAATCGTGAGACCTACGAAAGTGGCTAGTTAGATTTACTGCTTTAATTTTAATTTTTATTTGCTTTGCTCGAGGACTACCAAAGATCATGTTGGGGGGTGTGATAAGACTTGAAAAGTGCACAAAACATCCTTGTAATTTGGCTTTGTTGGTCTCCGAGCAATGCTTCACTGACTATTTTTATCCCATTTCAGGTATAATAGCCCCTAATAGAAATTAGATCAACTTTGGAGCTAAAAGAACGTATTTTGGCAAGTAAGATTGATCCGACTCTATTAGTGCGATCGATCCTACTCGTCCAGCGACGGGACAATGAGCAATTGAAGGATCAATCGTTCTCAACATGAGGGATCGATCCTCCACGGGACGTAGCGTAACAACACGTGAACGATCGATTGGACTAGATAGGTCCGATCGATCCCTCTCGGGGCGACACTAGCAATTGAAGGAGTCCGATCGATCCTACTCCAGAGGTCCAATCGATCCTTTGCGGCCATAATTAAAGATCAACGGCTCAGATCTAATCCGTGGGAGATGTTTGCTTAGGCTATAAATAGTCAATGTTTAGGGATTTTTTGGGGCTTTTTCCAGACGTTTTTGGGGAGAGTTTTCCTATCTTTTTCTACACTTTTCTTCGGCGATTCGTTGGAGGAGATGCATGGCGGGAGGAGATCATCAACTTCCATCGATGGATCGACCCCTGAAGATGAGTAGCTAAAACCCTAACCATGGGATTCTTATGATGTAACTAGGGTTTTTACTAGGGATTTCTTAGATCTAGGGCTTGTATACACGATTGTTTGACTTATATGGATTGATTTCTATTTTCTTTATATCTTTGTGTTGATTTCTTGCTGGATGTATGGATTGTTCTTATTTGCACTTGATTCTAGAGCTTGTGTATGCTAGGGCTTGGATTGGAGTCATCCAAATAAGAGGATCATGCTAGTCCCATGATATCTCGGATGAAATCTTCTTCGTGATTAGGGATTGTGATACGAGTCGATCCGACTCGACCAACTGGACCCGAACCTAGAAGAGGAACCAAGCTGGTTCAACCTCTTTCCTAGTTTGACTTGGACTTCCCTAGTTCAAACTAGAGTATTTAATTAGTATTTATCATTAGTCTTTTATTGAGTCCTAGTTGATTGTTAGGAATTAATTAAGAGTCCCTTTGAGTTAGGAAGTTGAGTTGAGTCAGAAACCTTATTACTTGCTAATTAAGCAAGGGGGTTTTCTAGTGGATTAGGACTCTGTCAAGGTCTCTATAAAAGGACCTTAGGGGGCGTTTGGTTGCTTGCATCAGTTGATGCAGTGCATCAGTTGATGCAATGCATCAGTTGATGCAGTATTAGCATCACCTGTTTGTTTGGTTGCTTGTATCAACTGATGCAGTATTAGCTCATTTTCTGTTTGGTTGGTATGTATTGCATCAGTTGATACAGCTGTTTTATATCATTTTTTTTCTTTAGCTGTTTTTTATTTAGCTATATTTTTTCTTTGACTATATTTATTAAATTATTGAGCACGTGCTAACTTAATAATTTCTTAATTATTAAAGTAAAAAAGATCAAGCAGGTGTGAGTATTAACCTAAAATCGTCTTAGCAAACTCTTAACTACAAAGTATCAACCAAATCTTGAACGACAGTGTCCAATTCTTTACTTATCTTCCGGGCTTAATTCGTTCATGATAATTTTTTTTAATAAAAAACAACAAAAATACAAGCAAAAATAATATATTCATGTAAAGTTTTTTTCCCACGAATTTTCGGATTTTCTGGTTGGGTTTTCAGATTTTTCAGAATTCATATATTGATTTTTCAGATTTATTCAAGGTTTTATTAATTCCGAAAATAATATTTTAATTCATATAGTGTAAAGTTTTTTCCCACGAATTTTCGGATATTCTGGTTGGGTTTTATGATTTTTCGGAATTCATATATTGATTTTTCAGATTTATTCAAGGTTTTATTAATTCCAAAAATAATATTTTAATTCATATAGTGTAAAGTTTTTTTTTCCACGAATTTTCGGATTTTTTGGTTGGGTTTTCAGATTTTTCGGAATTCATATATTGATTTTTCAGATTTATTCAAAGATTTATTAATTCCGAAAATAATATTTTAATTTATATAGTGATGCATCAGCTGATGCTGCATCAGCAGAAACAGCCATTTTGGCTGCATCTGCTGATGCAGCATCTGAGCCTCTTTTTGCATCAGCTGATACATGCATCAGCTGATGCATTGATCAACCAAACACAGGTTTGTATCAAAAGGCTGCATCAACTGATGCATGTATCAGCTGATACATGCAACCAAACAGCCCCTTAGTAGTTTTGTATTAGGTGATGATGATGCATGATGAATGAAAAGTTATGAATTATTAGGAGTAGTTGATAAATTATCATAGGAGTAGAGATAATATAGCTTCCACCAGATATCTACCATAGATCCACCTTCTTCCCCGTCGGTCATCTTCCCCGCAGCCGGCACCGCCTCCACCAGTGTTTCTCTCTCTCCCGTCACTTTCTCTCTCCTCCACGTCAGCGCCACGTCAGCACTCTCTCTCCTCGTCACTAGCCACTGTTCATCGTCTCCCTCCCGTGGCCGAACCCTAGCTTCACCGTCGTCAGCCGTTCTCTCCCTCTCCGGCTAGCCCCGTCGCCACCTAAACCCGCCATCTTCTTCCCCTACCTCCCACGACTCCGGCCATATCCCTTCCATCGCCTTCCACCTTCTCCGGCGTCTTCCCCGGCAACCTCATCTTCACAGCCACCGTCCGCCATCCGCCAAACGACCTGATCTCACCCGTAACCCTTCATAAAACCCTTCCCCGGCCTCCGTAGACCCGATCCCAACCATCCCTGACCATTCCCGGCCTCCAACCGAGCTCCTCGTCGTCCCCGACGCCGGTGAACCCAACCCCGCCGCCCTCGACCTCTAGATCCCGCCGATCTAGCCCACCTCCGACCAATCCACTCCGGTGGATCTCTTCACCAACAACCCGCGACCCGTCCTGCCACTATCCCGACCGCCGCCGCCACCCCTACGCCGGCGATCCACTCCGACGATCCTCAGCTGTCGGATATTCCTCAAGCCACTTGACCAAATTGGTTCAGTCAAGTCCAGTCCGGTTCAGCCCAACCACTGATTCAGCCAGATCCAACTAATTGAACCTGGTCCACCTGATCTAGATCAATTCAGACTTGACCCAGTCAAGTCCCATCCAATCAGGCTTAGCCAGATCCGATCCAGCTCAAGCGAGATCCGATTCAGCTTGCCAAATCAGCCCATTGGACTCAAATCAAGTCCGATCAGGCCGATTCTGATCGATTGGAGCAGTAGAGACCCATTACGAGAGGATCACGAGTAGACTGCTCGTAACAGATTGTATAGTGCTAGTCCTACTATAGTAGTGCTAGTCCTACTACGTTCCATACCTAATCTTTCATGCATCTTACCTTTGTAGTTTCGGGCATCGAGATGCGAAGTCATCTCGATCTTACACCTAAATCCATATCCATGTTATTATTTGCGATGAATTCATCCTAATAAAAGGGTTTATTAGCAGTGAACGTAACTAATCATTCGATCACTGATAATTAGATAATTGTTCTTGCTAACAAGGAATCCTAAACAGAACTTGTTGAGTGATAAGGAGAACTAGCCATTCACTTATCAACTTTTAGGAAGCTATTCATCGTGTTTGCATGCCCTGATCTTAGGAAGACCTGGTATAACCTTAGTTATTGATTAAGAATAATGTGGTCCTTTGTCTCATATTCATAAATCCTTTTGTATAAGTTTAGTTTAATTTCAACCTACAATCTTTTCTCAACTCATTAGTAGGAAATTTACTAAGTGTTCGATCTCAATCCCTTAAATCCCTGTGGACTCGACTTGGACTCTCGACTATTGATGAGTGCATGAAAGTGCACTCTGAACAGCTTTATAATCATCTCAATTGCTAGATTATTATCCTTAATCAAGAACTTTACTACTATTTTTTATATCTATATGTTGCTTCACATAGTTGTTTGGAATATGCAGGGAAAAGGAGAAAAGAAGCTGAAAAGAGTGCATGGATCAACTTTAAAGATTTCTCTGTACCTGCTCATGAAGAACCAGATGATGTGCCATATATGGTTGGAAAGCTCTTGAAGTCTAGTTTCTGAAGAATTTTACGGTTCGTGATTCCGAGTTTCCTAGAGGAAGTTACAGAAATTGTAGTACCGATGGCGCAGTTTGGATGGTAGAACAGTGAATATGCTGGAAAGTCCGATCGATCCGACACCTAAAGTGGGATCGATCCAACTATGCAGAAACGTGACAGAACATATATTTTTCGGCTGAACATGGTCCGATCGATCCATCCATCCCTCCTACGGGGTCCGATCGATCCGACACCCATAGTCCGATCGATCGAACTCGGGAATAGCCAAAAACGGAGGATTTTTATGCAACGGATCGATCCGACACCTATAGTTCGATCGATCCGACTCGGGCGAAGCCAGAAATTGATGTTTTTAATGAGAGGGATCGATCCGACACCCTGGGAGGGATCGATCGTACTTTTCCAGTGAAGAAAATCAACGGCTTTGATCTAATCCGAGGATGGATATACTTAAGGCTATACAGGACTCTTTCTAGGGTTTGAGGGGGCTTTTGGGAGGACTTTTCTGGAGCATCTGGAGGATAGGAAGCCACGTTAGGGTTTTGTTTTCTTCGTCTTTCTTTCTTTATTTTTCTTTGAACACTCTTGTCGGCTTCATGATGAACATGAGTGGCTAGTTTCTTTTCTAAGGTACCGATGTAGCCTAACTGAATCATTCTATGTTATTGGATCATGATTATTTTATCAGTTTATTTTCCTTGTTTCATTCATTATTATAACTGAGATCTTAAATACCTTTATCTGGCCAATAAAAGTATTATAGATTGTTTTATGTGAGATTGGGCGAGGGTTCATTCCTTAATCTTGCAGGATCTATGAATGAATGAGTTTATATCGAGGCCGGGTTCAAGCTAAGAGTATTCTTGGTTCAAAATTGTTCTTCAGAGCTTAATGGATTCTTGGTTAACACTTAGTTATGGGTTCAATAGCTAGGGTTAATTGAGGGTACTTGGTGAAGACCGCGGCCGAACGGATCATCATACCGGAAGAACGAGCCCTTGGAATTAAACTGAAATCTTTATTGATTCAATGCATAGAATGAGGATGTTATGGTGAAATCGAAACCTTAGTATTCATCCATCATATTTCCAACGTTTTCTTATTTCGTTATTAGATCATCTATTTTCGAGACTTCATATTTCTTATTTTCCCTTCCTTATTTTCTTTCTTTTCTGTTCTTTAGCGTTTTACTCTAATAATCTCGACAAATCTCTGTGGGTACGATTCTCGTCTTGCTGCTATACTGATCACACCGATTCGTATACTTGCGAGATATAAAATTTATTCATCAAGTTTTTGGCGCCGTTGCCGGGGATTTGATTAGAGTTTATTAGTAGTGAATGCAAGGTTGCCGATCACGGAAAGAAATGTTGTTGCCCTTGAACGATAAAGTAGATCAAATTGGTTGGAAGAAGAAATCTAACAAAAACAGCCTGTCCACATCAGATCTAGGAGTTCAAGAGGAGATGGAGCTTAATAACAATGTACGTCCTTTGGAGGAGTACGCGAGGCCTACTATTTCTACCTCACCTTCGTGCATCGCATTACCAGCAGAGGCTAGGAATTATGAACTTAAAAATCTACATTTTTCTATGCTTCCTGAATTTCATGGTTTACCTTCTGAAGATGCACTAACGTTTGTGAATGATTATTATGCTACTATTCAGACTTTTCCTCTAGGTGGCATTACTGAAGATCAACTGAGGATGCGATGTTTTCCTTACACCTTGAAGGATAAAGCGAAGAGATGGTTGATGTCGTTGCCTCCTGGATCACTTACTACTTGGGATGCAATTTATAATAAGTTTGTTAGCAAATTTTATTCTCATGCCATGACTACTAACTTGAGAAGACAAATTCCATATTTTTAGCAAGCTGATGGAGAACCATTCCATAAAGCATGGGATAGATTTAAAATGCTTTTGATGCAATGTCCACATCATAATTATTCTTTAGAAAATCATATGCAATATTTTTATGATGGACTAAATCTTTCTTGTCAGACTATGGCAGATAATGCTGCAGGTGGAGCGATGTTCAAAAGGACACCACCGGAGGCATATGAAATTTATGAGATGCTAGGATCTAACTCGCAGCAGAGGGACATAAGGAATAAGGCGAGAGGCATCTATGAGCTGAACCAGAACGACGACACGGTAAGGCAGATTGCAGCCCTTAACAAGAAGATAGATGCTATGATGTCCATACAAGCAAAACCGGTTGAGGTTTGTTCAATTTGTAATGTTGTTGGTCATAGGTTGACTCATGTCCTTCTGGTAGTGAATTTCCTGAATATGTGCAAGAGCAAGCTAATTTGATGAATGCTTATAACCCGAGACCTAGATTTGACCCTTATGCAAATACTTACAATCCTGGTTGGAGGGAACATCCGAATTTTTCATGGAAAAATACTGCTAATGCTAGTATGCCGACTGCTAATCAGTCTAACCCACCTGTTAAGTCGTCTTTGGAAGCGACTATGTTAGCTTTTATGCAGAAAATAGATTTAAAGATGGAAAAACAAGATTCAGCCATTGCTCGACAAGATGCAGCCATTGCTCAACATGATGTGGTACTAAAGAATGTTGCAGCATCTATTGAGAAGTTGAAAGTGCAAGTGGGACAACTTGCTGATGCTGTAAGAGCCCATGTTTCAGGCAGATTTCCAAGCCAACCTGAGCAAGCCAATGCAGTTACTATTCTTTGTTCAGGTAAGATAATTGATAATAATATTAATTCTAAAGTTACTGATATGTGTAGTGATGATAAAATTGAGGAAGTCGAGATGGAAGAGCCCTTGAAGAGGCCACCGCCGGCCACATCAGCTTTTGATCATGAAAAGAGAGCAAATTCAGTTCCGGAGGTTTATCACAGCAATCCTCCACCATATGTGCCGCCAATTCCTTTTCCAGGCCGCCTGAAGAAAGCCCAAATGGATAAATCTTATTCTGAAATTTATGATATTCTATCTAAGGTTAATGTGAACTTACCATTGCTTGATGTCATTAGGAAAATGCCAGCCTTTCAAAAGTTCTTCAAGGAACTATGTACTTTTAAGCGTAAGTATGAACCTCATGAAAAGGTGATGGTTTCAGAGACGGCAAGTGCGGTTCTACAAAGGAAGCTTCAACCCAAGCTTAAGGATCCAGGGAGTTTTAACATTAATATTACAGTTGGTGATACAAAAATAGGGGAGGCAATGCTTGATTTAGGAGCTAGTGTTAATTTGATGCCTTACTCTGTTTTCCGTCAGTTAGGTGTGGGTGAATTAAAACCTACGACTATGTCTCTACAACTTGCAGATCGTTCAATTAAATATCCATTAGTCATTGTAGAAGACATCTTAGTACAAGTTGATAAGTTAATTATCCCTGCTGATTTTGTGATATTGGATATGGATGATGCACCGTTGAATGATAGAAATTTACCTATTTTGTTGGGTCGTCCATTCATGGCTACAGCTGAAACTATAATTAATGTGAAGGATGGTAAGCTTAGCATGACAGTTCTAGGTGAAACTGTTGAATTTAAAGTATTTGAGTCTATGTCCTGTCTTTCAAATTCTTTTGATTGCTTCTCAAAAGATATTGCAGATTCATTGGTGTTCTCTAATTTCAAGCAGGAGCAAGTGAAGACTACATTGAAAGCGGATTTGAAGATGGTGCAGGATGATTTGCACAGCTATAAGAGAGCAAAGGAGGTCTTCGCACCCCTTGAAGCATTACAGCCATACAAACTTGGCTGAACGTTAAGTCTTTGCAGTACGTCTTGCCTAGACGTTAAATAAAGCGCTGGGTGGGAGGCAACCCACCAAGGTAACTTGTTTTTAAGTTTAAGTTTAAGTTGTCAGTTTTATATTTTCTCTTTTATTTTTCTTTTAGGATTTCAGCCACCCGGAGGATCCTTGAGGAGATGTTCGCTATTCTATCAGGTGGCCTCATTCTTATTTACAGTACTTGTCTTTTCTTTCTCTGGAAATTTTTGGATAGCCACCTCCTATATATTTTATTGGATAAATGCACACATTGAGGACAATGTTGATTTCAGGTTGGGGGGTGTAGACATTCATGACTTTATTCATTCTACCTTGTAGGTTTAATAGTGTTAAATTATACATGAACTGAAATGTTTATGCTTACTATACATGCTGTTTGCACTTGGATTGATCTATACATTGATTGCATGTATGATAACCTGAAGGTAGAATATCAGTAGAATATCATGTGATTCACACACGAACACTTTATGTGCAGTGGCCATTATACTCACCAGAGGAATGAGCATGCTATTGTCAATCTAGACCATGATTTCAGTATTAGTTAGTGTTGAGTATTGCATGCAAAAAAAAAAAGAAAGAAAAAGTTCTGGAGCTTGAATAAGCTGTGCCTAAACGACTATTACGTGATCTACTGAGTAACCGAGTGTCCTTGCCTCAGGAAGCAGAGAGCTCGCATAAAAAGGTAGAACCACTAATAGCTATAAAATAAAAAATAAAAAAAAACTATCAAGTGTTTTGCAAAGTAACAGGGTCTTTGCGTCTCAAGAAGCGGAGAGTGCTCGCGTAAAAAGGCAAAATGTCTGATAGTTGAAAAAAAAAAAAAAGGAGCATGTTGTACTTAAAGTGCGAGGGTTGGATGATTGGTCATGAAGATAGTAGTGTGTTTGGACTAATGGTGGGTAGAAGTTGCTTCTGTACGTAACACTTATTTGTCACGTCACATGTGTTCTTCTGGATGGTGATTAGCATGTTTGATGTGTAGAAGTTGATTTCATGTTTTGGTAGTATGTGTATGAGTATAAGAAGTTTTCATGCTCTGTACTGTATGAAACACTATTGACGTGATAAGGTAGAATTTTTATCATGCATGTCTACATCCTTGAACCGTTGGTGTGCTTAATATATTTTATGCGCTTAAAATTGCTAGAGACTAGCAATAAGCTGGTTGGGGGGTGTGATGAGTGCATGAAAGTGCACTCTGAACAGCTTTATAATCATCTCAATTATTAGATTATTATCCTTAATCAAGAACTTTACTACTATTTTTATATCTATATGTTGCTTCACATAGTTGTTTGGAATATGCAGGAAAAAGGAGAAACGAAGCTGAAAAGAGGGCATGGATCAACTTTAAAGATTAATCTGTACCTGTTCATGAAGAACCAGATGATGTGCCATATATGGTTGGGAAACTCTTGAAGTCTAGTTTCTGGAGAATTTTACGGTTCGTGATTCCGAGTTTCCTAGAGGAAGTTATGGCAATTTTAGTACCGATGGCGCAGTCTGGATGGCAGAACAGTGAATATGCAGAATCGTGACAGAACATATATTTTTCGGCTGAACATGGTCCGATCGATCCATCCATCCCTCCTACGGGGTCCGATCGATCCGACACCCATAGTCCGATCGATCGGACTCGGGAATAGCCAAAAACGGAGGATTTTTACGCAACGGATCGATTCGACACCTATAGTTCGATCGATCCGACTCGGGCGAAGCCAGAAATTGATGTTTTTAATGAGAGGGATCGATCCGACACCCTGGGAGGGATCGATCCTACTTTTCCAGTGAAGAAAATCAACGGCTTTGATCTAATCCGAGGATGGATACACTTAAGGCTATAAATAGGACTCTTTCTAGGGTTTGAGGGGGCTTTTGGGAGGACTTTTCTGGAGCATATGGAGGAGAGGAAGCCACGTTAGGGTTTTGTTTTCTTCGTCTTTCTTTCTTTATTTTTCTTTGAACACTCTTGTCGTCTTCATGATGAACATGAGTGGCTAGTTTCTTTTCTAAGGTACCGATGTAGCCTAACTGAAACCTTCTATGTTATTGGATCATGATTATTTTATCAATTTATTTTCCTTGTTTCATTCATTATTATAACTGAGATCTTAAATATCTTTATCTGGCCAATAAAAGTATTATAGATTGTTTTATGTGAGATTGGACGAAGGTTCATTCCCTAATCTTGCAGGATCTATGAATGAATGAGTTTATGTCGAGGCCGGGATCAAGCTAAGAGTATTCTTGGTTCAAAATTGTTCTTCAGAGCATAATGGATTCTTGGTTAACACTTAGTTATGGGTTCATTAGCTAGGGTTAATTGAGGGTACTTGGTGAAGACCGCGGCCTAACGGATCATCATACCGGAAGAACGAGCCCTTAGAATTAAACTGAAATCTTTATTGATTCAATGCATAGAATGAGGATGTTATGGTGAAATCGGAACCTTAGTATTCATCCATCATATTTCCAACGTTTTCTTATTTCGTTATTAGATCATCTATTTTCGAGACTTCATATTTCTTATTTTCTCTTCCTTATTTTCTTTCTTTTCTGTTCTTTAGCGTTTTACTCTAACAATCTCGACAAATCTCTGTGGGTACGATACTCGTCTTGCTGCTATACTGATCACACCGATTCGTATACTTGCGAGATATAAAATTTATTCATTAACTATCTACTATTTCTTAGTAGTTAAAGTAGAGCACAGGAATTTATTGTAATTTTGGTTAGACTCGGACTCTCTTATGTTAGTCGGAAATTTACTATTTCTTACTATTTCTTAGTAGTTAAAAAGCTAGTTCTTATTTTTGAAATTCGCCAATTGGATTTATAAGATAAATTAACCTTGGTGGCACTATGGAGGTCAAATATTCAGATTATAGCACCCAGTGATTTTGCATCCCATCGTGCTATAGAACGTCCGCCGACGGCACAATTTAAAACTCTCTATATTGTATAGAGTGGTTTAGTTGGCTTTATTTGCTTTCTTGTGTGCTTGAGCGTGCTTGAATTATTTTTAGGTTGTGTGCTTGCATGTTGCTTTTGTTTTTGCTTTGCTTTGCTTTTTGTTTTTAGGTGATCGAGCATTCCCTATCATACCTGAAGAATTCGCCTAACCATGGTGGTCATGGAAATTAAAAATTTGGCAACTCCCACAGTGTTCAAAGAAGAAAGCATGAAGTCAAGCCAATGACAATAAACAAAGGCGCTGCTTGGGAGGCAACCCAAGGGGAGTTCGTTCCTTTCTCTTTTTATTTTCGCATTTCCATTTTAGTTTTTTTTGCTTTCTTTGCTTTCCACCTTACATTGGGGACAATGTCAGTTTCAAGTGTGGGGGAGGAGATCGCATTTGCCATGAGCGAGAACTAGTTAAGCTTGACATATTCATAACATGATTGAATGAGTAATTTTGCGTCTTGGAATTAATTAGTTGAGTTATTTTTCTTGAGATGGTAGTGACTAAATGAGTAGACAAAAGCTGGTGAGATTTTGAGCCTTTAGACTGACACATTCATATCAATCTCACTATTTTCATTCATGAGAGATATTCTTCCATTGATTTGTTTCTCTAGAACTTGTTTTGATTCTATTCGAGGTCACATTGACACATGTATACATGAACATGATTAAGGCCATCTTTGTTTTAAGCTACATAAGCAAAATAGCCTACCTTGCAATAATTTTTTTCCTTTTACTAAACCCCTTAGAGTTTTATTGACTTCATTGTTAACCCACATTACAAGCCTTAAACCTGAAAAATATTTCCGTTACCCAAGCCATAAAACTAGTGGAGCATTGATCATCATTATGATATGTATGGGTGTGCAAGTTTTAAGTGTGGGGGTGTTTGGATCCTGGTATGGCTATGATTGGTGAAGTGGAGTATATTTTCATACGCAATTCGTGAGTATGTTGTTTCTGAAAAAAAGATGAAAAGAAAAAAAAAAGAAAAAAAAGAAGAAAAGAAAGTGAAGGAGGAAACTGTTTCTCATGTTACAAAATGTGTTTATGAATCCTCCTAATACTCCAAGAAAGAGGTATGTTTATGTATGATCTCTACAAAGGTGGATGTTTTTGCAAAAGATTGTTCACTATTTCAGTTAAAATGTATTCCTTTAAACAATCTCTTTGCCAAGGTCGTAATGTTATATGGTTTGAGTATGTTAAAGCCAAATTGAAGAAGTTGCTGAACGGAGTGATTGGTTGTACATGTCTTATTGATGCATTTTTGCTCCATTAGTTCCATTGGTTTTTGAGCTACATTCCCAAATATTTCCCACCTTAATCCTGGACCCCATTACAACCTTTTGAAGTCCTTATGATTTGTGTTATGCATTTGATTCTAGTGGTGGAGAATGAGAAGATATGCAAGCTTATGGTTGATCATATTCATTGGAATGAATTTGAGTGAAATACATACCCTTCAACACATGAGAGTCGAGTGTTTATTTCCGTGAGGGTCTACTTATTTAGTATACTAGATATTCAAGTGAAAACGCTTATTGATTGATTTTTAAGTTGTCTAAAAATGTTTGTTCATGATATGTTATGAGTTGTGAAGAGCTTGATTGTTCTTTGTTGATGGCGTTGCAACCTTGATTTTGAGTAGAGTGAATTTTAAGTTTTGCCCGAGGACGAGCAAAAGCTAAGTGTGGGGGAATTTGATGATGATGCATAATGTTATACTTTTATCCCTTAATACTTAGTCTCATGTGCTTATTTGGTACCTAAATACACTCATTATTCTTATATTTTGAAAATTTAGGATGCAATTGAAGTCCTTAAGTCGAAAAGAAGCTGAAAAGATTAAACTGTACCTGCTGATGAAGCACCAGATGATTTGTCATATATGGTTGAAAAGCTCTTGAAGTCTAGTTTCTGGACAATTTTACGGTTCGTGATTCTGAGTTTTCTAGAGGAAGTTACGACAATTTTAGTACCGATGGCGTAGTCTGGATGGCAGAACAGTAAATACTCTGGAAAGTCCGATCGATCCGTCTCCCTAGTCGTCTCGATCCGTCTATGCAGAAACCTGACAGAACGCATACTTTTCAGCTGTACATAGTCCGATCGATCCTACTATCCATCCTACTTAGAACATCGATCCGACACCCCTGGTAAGATCGATCCGACTCGGGCGTAGCTAGAAATTGAAGATTCTGATGCGAAGGATCGATCCGACACCCCTGGTGGGATCGATCCGATTTTCCCAGTGAAGAAATTCAACGGTTCAGATCAAATCCGAGAATGGGAAACTTATGGGCTATAAATAGGGTTCTTTTTAGGGATTAAGGGGGGCGAATTCTAGAGGTTTTTGGCTGCTCCTTTCTATTTCTTTGATATTTCTAGGGTTCTTCTTTCTTCTTTAAAGGATTGGATTGTTCTTGATGGCCTTGCGTGGCTAAACCTTAATTCTAGGTCGAGGAGACTGAAACCTCGGAATCAATGAAACTATGAGATCTAATTTATTTTTATTGTTCAGTTTATACTTGAGTATTGAATGTTCTTCTGAGATTAAATATTCATGATTGTCTTGTCTAATTCCTAGGAGGCCTACTAGTATATTATTCATTGTGATCTACTGCTAGGTTGGATATCAAATCCGTAATTGTTTGAACCCTCTAATTTGCGAAGCAACTGAGATCTATTGATTTACTGCGTTTCAGAGATTTATAGATCTTAGGAAGAATATTCGACTAGATTAAATGCAACCGCTTGTGCTTGTCTTGTTTAGCTTCATCGATCTCCCTATTCTTAAGGTTGCTACTAGATTAAATCTACATCGCGTGTCTTAGGTTGTTTAGTAGTTAGGGTTGATTAGATCGCTTGTTTCTAATTAACTATGATCGAGGAGAGATTAGAATTTAATTCGAACGGTGAATATTCATGGAATGAATTGATTGATACTTGCATCAATGATCAGTTGTTGGATTCCGATGGTGGTTGTTGACTCAGACCAAAGTTTGTTCTCTTGATTTAATTCAATTCTTCGCTTTAGATTATTTCTTTATTGTTTTCTTCACATTTAAAACCCCCCATCTTTGTTCACTAAGCACAAAACAATAAAGAAATAATCTAAAGTGAAGAAACGAGTTGAATCAAGAGAAAAAACCTTGGTCCGAGTCAACATCCACCATTGAAATCCAACAACTGATCATTGATGCAAGTATCAATCAATTCATACCATCAATATTCACCGTTCGAATTAAATTCGAATCTCTCATCGATCATTGGTAATTAGAAACAAGCGATCGAATCAACCCTAACTACTAAACAACCTAAGACACGCGCTGTAGATTTAATCTAGTAGCAGCCTTAAGAATAGGGGGATCGATGAAGCTAAACAACACAAGCACAAACGGTTGCATTTAATCTAGTCGAATACTCTCCCTAAGATCTATCAATCTCTGAAACGCAGTAGATCAATAGATCTCAGTTGCTTCACAGATTAGAGGGATCAAAAAATTACGGATTTGATACCCAACCTAGCAGTAGATCGCCATGAATAATAAACTAGTAGGCCTCCTAGCAATTATACAAGACAATCATGAATATTTAATCACAGAAGAACATTCAATACTCAAGTATAAACTGAACAATAAAAATAGATTAGATCTCACAGTTTCGTTATTTCCGGGGTTTCAGTCTCCTCGACCAAGAATTAAAATTTAGCCACGCAAGGCCATCAAGAACAATCCAATCCTTTAAAGAAGAAAGAAGAACCTTAGAAATATCAGAGAAATAGAAAGGAGCAGCTAAAAACCTCTAGAATTCGCCCCCATTAATTCCTAAAAAGAACCCTATTTATAGCCCATAAGTTTCCCATCCTCGGATTTCATCTGAACCGTTCAATTTCTTCACTGAAAAAGTTGGATTGATCCTACCAGGGGTGTCGGATCGATCCTTCTAATCGGAATCTTCAATTTCTGGCTACGCCCGAGTCGAATCGATCTTATCAGGGGTGTTGGATCGATCTTCTAAGTAGGATGGATAGTAGGATCGATCGGACTGTGTACAGCTGAAAAGTATGCGTTATGTCAGGTTTCTGAATAGACGGATCGATCCCACTAGGGAGACGGATCGATCGGACGTTCCAGAGTATTTACTGTTCTGCCATCCAGACTACGCCTTCGGTACTAAAATTGTCGTAACTTCCTTTAGGAAACTCGGAATTACGAACAATAAAATTCTCCAGAAACTAAACTTCAAGAGCTTTCCAACCATATATGGCAAATCATTTGGTTCTTCATGAGTAGGTACAGTTTAATCTTTAAAGTTGATCCATATACTCTTTTTAGCTTCTTTTCGAACATAAGGACTTCAATTGCATCCTAAATCAAAATATAAGAATAATGAGTAAATTTAGGTATCAAATAAGCACAGGAGACTAAGTATTAAGGGATAAAAATATAACATTTTGCATCATCATCAAATACCCCCACACTTAGCTTTTGCTCGTCCTCGGGCAAAACTAAAATTCACTCTACTCATGATATCAAGGTTGCAACGCCATCAACACAAAACAATCAAGCTCTTCACAACTCATAACATATCATGAACAACATTTTTAGACAACTTAAAAATCAATCAATAAACATTTTTACTTGAATATGGAGCAAACCAAATAAGTAGACCCTCATGGAAATTAACACTCAACTCTCATTTGTTTGAAGGGTATGTATTTCACTCAAATTCATTCCAATGAAAATGATCTACCATAAGCTTGCATATCTTCTCATTCTCCACCACTAGAATCACATGCATAACACGGATCATAAGGACTTTCAAGGGTTGTAACGGGGTTTAGGTTCAAGGCGAGAAATATTTGGGAATGTAGCTCAAAAGCCAATGGAACTAATGGAGCAAAAATGCATCAATAATACATGTATAACCAATCACTCCATTCAAGAACTTCTTCAATATGACTTTAAAGCACTCACATCATGAAACATTTCTTTGTAGAAATCATACATAACTATACCCCTTTTCTTGGAGAATTAGGAGGATTCATAAACACATTTTGTAACATGAGAAACATTTTCCTCCTTCACTTTCTTTTCTTCTTTTCTTTTCTTTTTCTTTTTTTTTTCTTTTCTTTTTTTTTTAGAAACAACATACTCATGAATTGAGTATGAAAAATATACTACACTTCGCCAATCATAGCCATACCAGGATCCAAACACCCCCACACTTGAAACTTGCACACCCATACATATCATAATGATGATCAATGCTCCACCAGTCCTATGGCTTGGGTATCGGCATTATTTTTCAGATTTAAAGCTTATAATGTGGGTTAACAATGAAGTCAATAAAGCTCAAAGGTATTTAGCAAAAGGAAAAAGTAATTGCAAGGTAGGCTATTTGGCTTATGTAGCTTATAACAAAGAGGGCCTTAATCATGTTCATGTCTGCATGTGTCAATGTGACCTTGAATAGAATCAAAGCAAGTTCTAGAGAAATAAATCCATGGAAAAATATCTCTCATGAAAGAAAATAGTGAGACTGATATGAATGTGTCAGTTTAGAGACTCAAAATCTCACCAGCTTTTGTCTACTCATTAGTCACTACCATCTCAAGAAAAATAACTCAACTAATTAATTCTAAGTCGCAAGATTACTCATTCAATCATGTTATGAATATGTCAAGCTTAACTAGTTCTCGCTCATGACAAATGCAACCTAGATCTCCTAGATCTCCTCCCCCACACTTCAAACTGACATTGTCCCCAATGTAAGGTGAAATGCAAAGAAAAGGAAAAAAAAACCAAAATGGAAATGCAAAAATAAAAAGAGAAAGGAACGAACTCCCCTTGGGTTGCATCCCAAGCAGCGCCTTTGTTTATTTTCATTGGCTCGAGTTCATGCTTCTTCCTTGAATACTGTAGGAGTTGCCAAACTTTGAATTTCCATGATCACCATGGCTGGGTGAATTCTTCAGGTATGATAGGGAATGCTCGATCACCTAAAAACAAAAGCAAAGCAAAGCAAAAACAAAAGCAACATGCAAGCACACAACCTTAAAATAATTCAAGCATACAATAAAGCAGATAAAGCAAACTAAACCACTCTATATAATATAGAGAATTTTAAATCGTGCCCTCGGTGGACATTCTATAGCACGATGGATGCAAAATCACTGGGTGCTATAATCTTAATATTCGACCTCAATAGTGCCACCAAGGTTAATTTAGCATAAGAGTTCAAGTGGTGTTTGTTAAAAATGAGAGTTAGCTTTTCCATACTCACACCAGTAAACAAGATAGCTATATCTCTCAAACAAAAATACATGTCATCATGGTGATCAGGAAGAAAGGAGTCAACATTATGCTCAAATATAATCGACTCATCCATTGAACTATTAATAATGTCGTCGTTCGGATTGTCAAGGATGTCAAGATTACATGATCGAAAATAAATCCATCGAGATATGAAAATATCTACTAAGGTCATCTCCTTTTTAACCACTAATGAAGAAGAAATAGTCACAGGAAATATACCTTGCGACGTAATAGGAATGCTTTCAACTTCAGCCGGAGGAGGTTCGTCGAATAAGTGCTCCTGGTATTCTCGGCGGTCGACCGAATCTTTCTTGCGGTCGATTGGACAAGGCTGGACAGCTTCTTCATCTGTCTTCTGTAGAGACTCCCCCGAAGCATCTCCAACTGTAGCTTTCAATTCCCTCACATTAATAGAATAAACATGACAATTATCAGAAGGATACTTCATGGCATCATATATTTCAAACTTAACAATTTTATCATCAAATTCCATGGTAAGTGTGCCACTACACATATCTATCTTAGTATTGGATGTCTTTAAGAATGGTCTTCCCAACAAAATAGGAGTTGTATGATCATCATTCTCCATATCAAGCACATAAAAATCAGCAGGGAAAACTAAATCATTGACTTGCACAAGAATATCTTCAACTACACCTTTAGAATAGGCGTTAGATCTGTCAGCCAATTGAATCACAACACCAGTTTCATTCAAAGGTCCAAGTTTTAAAGAAGCATCTATAGAATATGGCATGACATTGATAGAAGCTCCTAGATCTAACATGGCCTTCTCAAATTTGGTGTTACCAATTGTACATGGGATAGTAAACATACCTGGATCTCTACACTTTGTAGAAATTTTTCTTTGAAGAATTGCAGAAACATTTTCCCCTACTTTCACCTTCTCACGTCCTTTAAGTTTCTGTTTCCTCTTAATTGTGCACAATTCTTTCAAGAATTTAGCATAACGAAGTACTTGTTTAATAGTATCTAAGAGTGGAATATTTACCTCGCATCGGTGAAAAGTCTCATATAGATATGAATTCTTCTCATATCTTCTTGATTCTGTTAAAGCCTGAGGAAAAGGAGGCACTGGTTTATAATCAGAAAGAGGTGGAAACTTACGTTTAGGTACGTCGTCGTCATCGGGAAAGTCTTTGTCCGCATCAATGTCTTGCTCTTTTCCTTGCGGTGATGATGCAGGAATTTCCTTTACTGGAGTCTCAACTTCATTACCACTTCTCAAAATAATTGCACTTGCATTTTCTCTTAGATTTATTACCGCTTGAGAGGGTAATTTTCCCGAATTTTGCGCCTCTAGCTTGCTAATTGCAGTCGCCATCTGGCCCACCTGATGTTCCAAACCTTGAATACTAGCCTTTGCCTCTTGTTGAAATTGTTTTATCTCCTGTTGAAATTGCAAAGTATTAGTATCAAGGGATTTAACAATATCTTCTAAAGACATACTAGAATTGGGAGTTGGGTTTGATTGTGGTCTCGGGGGGTATGGTGATCTATATTGTTGGTATTGCTGGCCACTTGGACGGAATTGAGTTGCGGGCTGATTTACTTGTGGATTCCCATGGTTGAGATTGGGGTGATCCCTCCATCCCGGATTATACGTGTTTGAATATGGATCATACTTCCTTTGCGGTAGCCCAGGGAAACTACCCGCGACATTTACTTGTTCAATGGGTTCCTCTTGAAGAGTTGGGCACATATCGGTTGGATGTCCTGCCACCGAACAAATCCCATAAACCTTCGTTGTTTGCATGTTACCTACAACCAATTGACGAACAAGAGAAGTTAGACTCGTAATCTGTTGTTCAAGAGATGAAACATTTACCTCATTAACATGTTTTGAAAAAGAATCAAGTCTAGTATTAAATTGTTGAGAATTAGCCGCCATATTTCCAATCATGTTCCTCGCGGCTTCAGGAGTTTTATCCACCAAAGCTCCTCCACTAGCGGCATCAATTAAACTCCTGTCAGTGGTTAGTAAGCCCTCATAAAAATATTGGATAAGTAATTTGTGAGGGCCCGTCCCTCTGACCTGGCTCGACCGCGTGGGTCGAGGGCCGTTTTCCTGTTGATTTGTTTCCGCGTAGGGTACGATCGGGCGATCGTATGGCAATTTCGACCCCAGGGGCAGTTTGGTAAATATGCTCCTTGGTGGTCAGTTTCACATCCGCGTTTCACACACGGCCTTGGATTGGTGTATGTGTTTGATTAAAACCTTAAGGGCGCGTCCGATCGGAAGATCGGAGCTCGATCGGGAAAGATTGAATCGAACGGCTGAGATCGATCCTAATCTCTATATAAGGGCTGTCCCTTTCTCTCTCTTTCCTTCTCTTCTCTGCTGTCGTTTTCTCTCTCTCTCTTCTACGGCTGTGCTAGGGTTTCGGAGTGCGGCTTTCGAGGAGCGGATTTCGACGATCGGAGGAGGAGCTGCCCTACTTGCGCAAGTAGGTGTTTCTATCTCGATCTTATGATCGGGTTCTCCTAGAATAGGTTTTATGTGCTTTCACTGTAGGAATACATGTTAGAATGTTGTTGTGCGGACATGTCCCTCTACCCCTGTGGCTCGCTGTAAATCACAAGGGCAATTTGGTAAATTGCGCCTTGTTGGTTTGTTTCACACCCGCGTGTGCACACACTGGCCTTGTATGTGTTAGTGTTTGGTTAGAACGGTTAGTAGGACCCGGGATCGAAAGATCCGGACTTGGGCTTGAGTTCTTGCCCAAGTTTAGCTTTCAGCACACAGAGGATCGATCCTCTCTGGCTAAGGGATCGATCCTCTTCGTGCCAGAATGCCTTGTGAAATCGTCATGAAGAATCGATCCTCCCTTGAGGAAGGATCGATCATTCATAAGTCAGTGGCTTTTTCTGCTTCACGAGGACGGCCGCCGTTGGCCGTCGCTCTCTCCTGTCAGAGAGGGAAGACTTCCCCTCCCCTTCCCTCACTTTTTCCCCTCTTTCCCGGCTGTCCCCTCCCCCTTTCCCCTCCTTTCTTCCCCTCCTCTTCCTCCTTCTCCTCTCTTTCTTCTTCCTTCCTTCTTTCTCTCCTGAAGCTCTGTTCTTCCCCTGTTTTCCGGCAGCCACCTTGCTCTCCTCCGTTCTCCCTCCTCCGGCCATCTTTTCCGGCGTTCTAAGGCTCGTTGGATTCGTGACAACGAGAGGAAGATCCCTGAAGTGGTCTGGAGGCTTGTTGGTGATCAAATCGCGGGGAATCAGCCGAGGAAAGCGCAGCTAGGTAGGGTTATACCTACTGTGTTTATTTCGGGTTTTCTTGAGATCTAGCCGTTGGATCTTGTTGATCCTTGCTTTGTTGGGTTCCTTATACCTATTAAAATTACTGATTTAAGTTTCATGTTAATCAGTGTAGATTTGAGTAGGTTTTCTTGTATGATTAGTCTCGGATTTCTGGTTTTCTGCTGTTCTTGAGAAACAGCCGGCTTGGGGCGAGTTTTTCGGCCGGTTAGTACATGATCTTGGCTTTTCATAAACATAAGAGTTGTATAGCTATTCGTTATCTTTCTATTCCATCTTTTTTCATAATTTTCCGATTTTTCTACGATGTCTTATGAATTGTTTGCTGAGGGGCTGCGTTGCAGCAATTAATGGGTAAGTTAGTTTGATTAACAATTTTGATTAGCGTTTTCCCGTTAATCGAACCGTTGGATGATAATGAATTTTGGATATATTAATCATGGTAGATACACCTACTGGTGCCTAAGTTGCATCTTGAATCCGACATCGTTTGGATGTCGGATCGACGGGATCAATTAGCCCCTAAGTAGAGGCTTTGGGTGTTTTTGAATATAATATTACATTTCGGAATATAATATTATATTGTGTTTTGTTCATCATCGTTTTCGGGGTTGCTTCCCGTTGCAGGAGTCCGCGGGTGACGGTTGTGGTACCGTCGTAATGCCGGGACCCGCTGCGGATCAGCTGGCAGCGGTCGGTAGTACCGCTGCAGCAATCCAGTAGACTTATATGATGCTTGACATACTGTGCATGCCTTTCTTATTAATTGTGTATGTCATAGCATGCATTATTGTTGTGTGCATTAGTTGCATTGGTTAGGGCGTGGGTGATCTTTGGGTCGCCGTCCCGAGGCTGGAAGCTCGGACTTAGCCCTAGGGCCGGGGTTGGGCTGTTTAGACCCGGTTTGAATGGTGGTGCCCAGTCGATTCGATGACTGGTGCACTTGTGGCTTGATGATTGTAGAGGTCGTGTCGGCTTCGAGTCGGATCTGAGGTATAGCCGGTGTCCGGTGTTCCTAAAACTCTTGAGTAGAGGAGTTACCTACTCAGTGGTGTCTTTTCCCACCAAACAGTGTTCAGTGTCCTGTTGAGAGTTAGCAGTGTTGTTTCATGCTACTGAGTGTGACCTGACATGTGACCAGCCCGGCTGGAAGACCATGATCGTGGGCCTCAGGGACACGCGGTGGGGTTATGGGACCCCTGTATATACCCAGGTCCTACTTGAGGGCGACACTGTTGCGTTTCCTTCTTCCTTCTGTGTGTCGTAGTGTAGATCCCTACTGAGCTTAGTGCTCACACCTACCCGGGCTGCGTTTTGCAGGTGCAGGCGTCAGTTCTTCCTCTGTGGCTCCTACCGGGCAGTTGGACGGCGGTGCGGCGGCGCCTTGTGGCTTTTGAGAGGTGGCGATATTTACTGCTTTTACCCTTATGTTAGTTAGTCTCCTACGGGAGTGATGTTGTATTTTGGATCTTCCCCTCTCCGAGGATTTGTATATTAAATCTTTTTGAGTTTGTAAATCTGTGGTTCGAGGCTTCATTATAATATTGTCTTTTAATTGAGGGTGCTTTTGGTGAATTGCTAGGGAGACCAATAGGTTAGAGGGAACCCTCGCCCTTCTTTTTCGCGTTTTGTAGGTTCCGGTTCGCGTCACCCGGCCCGGTTGGGCTTTCGCGGGTCGGGGCGCGACAGTTGTGTAGCTTATAGCATGTGTTGTATAGCTTGCTTCTTGTGTTCCTATCAGTCGATTTCCGTATTTTATCGGATGATTTCTGTATTATCGCCGTTTTGTCGGTTTTCGGCCATTGAGACCTAGGTTTGAGATTTAACCATCAAAATCATGTTTTAATCATACCATTAGCTTCCCCATCATCCTTTACACATGCTTGCAAAGTTTCATCAACTTCTAACTTGATTTGATCATTCAAATCCAAGAAATTGGATTTCCGGCACTGTTCTGATGAACTGTGCAGTAGGCTCGACGGTCAATCAGTGGATCGCCCATCAAGTGTTGATACTCTTCTTTTGAGCCAGATGGTCGACCGTCGGATCGACCGTTGAATCGTCCATCAGGCTCTGTCGGGTTTTTGGTCTCCCACAGTCGATGCACCGATCGACCGCGGGCTCCCTCCCTTTTTCTTTCCGCCTCACGGTCGACCGTCGGATCGACCGTCGCATCGTTCGTGAGGCTCTGTCCTGTTTTAGGCTTCCCAGGGTCGATGTACTGATCGATTGTCGCGCCCCGACCCGCGGACGCCAAACCGGGCCGGGACACAAGGGGGAAAAACCTACGACTACTAGCTTCAACTGGCGGAAACAGTTGAGACTAACACACAGCTGGCGGAAACAGCTAACAACAAGGACAAGGCGGAAGCAAACTAACAACATCTATTACAAACGAATATAATAGAGTTAAATAAGGGTTCTAATACAACAGATTTACAAGGGATCAAGACAGTCCCCAAAAAGAGCTACAACACCCACCGGGGTCTCCGCAAAGGCACAAACAAAACCCTCTTGACCCTCAGACATGGCCAGAAGTCGGTGCGCTGCCACGAGACGACTGAGGGGGAAGCACCGGAGAGGAGCTGGGACCTGCACCTACAACAACACAGTCCAGGTAGGAATGAGCAAACAGCTCAGCAGGGTCCTACTCTACCACTCTCGCTAAGAAGGCAAACCCAAACGAACCAACTCTGTGCCAAGTACTGAGGCTTGCCAAGGATCCCATAAATCCCGTCAATAACCCGAAGGACTCTTGTCCCAAGTACGCCCCTCCGACAACCACTGCTCAGGGGAGGACAACTCCGACAATCCCTGTCACGGGGTGGACATGGCGCTACTGGTAGGACACCCTTCTCCAAGCGGGATCTCCACACTTGGCGGAATGACCGTGGTTAAGACTACCATCTCTTAGTACTCCAAGCAGCAAAGCCAACACGGCCCATAACTCCCGACCAAAGACTAAGTCTAACCAGGGAGTCCATCGATCCCATCGATGTTTCCCCCCCCCCAGGGTTCCTGTCCAACGTACGTCCCTCCGATAGCCACTGCTCAAGGACTGGGCTACCTCCGACGGTCCCTGACACAGGGTGGGCCAGACGATACCTGTAGGACACCCTTGCCCGTGCTAGACACCAACATGGGGACACAAGTCGGGTAACGGCATCCACCACTTAGCCTTTGATCACCGAAGTCCTCGGGTCAACCCCACCCAGTCTAACCTAGCATGTCAAATGCACAGGAAGCAGGGCAGGATAAATATAAAGCAGTAACAGGCAACACAACAGGGGCACACATTCGGCCCATTTATTCTAAGCACTCCCGAGGATCATGACTTCCTTCGGTTCACCACAAAGCGGTAAAGGGCATACCGTCAGCCCATTTATTCTACACATCCCGAGAGGCATCACCCTCTCGGTTCAACCACAAAGCAGTAATAATAAGCACATATGCAGGTTGAGAAAATACAGTAAGCCCCGAGGGCAAAACAACATTTAAAACAATAAAAGTCCTCCCTGCATTGAAGGAGATCGATCTCATGTAGCAACGAGATCGATTTGCCTCAAGGCGATAGGTACCAGTCCTGGTCACCCCAACGGGATCAATCTCCACCCATATGGAGATCGATCTCGTAGGTGACGTATGACGCACTGACGTCAGCCGCCAAGAGATCGATCTCCCTCCCAGGGAGATCGCTCTCGCTCGACGGGGTGGGCCAGCCCCAACGAGATCGATCTCATCCCATGAGATCGATCCGGATGGGTGCACCGGCGACCGGACGGCGAGGAATACCGCCGAAAACCGCAACCAAACCTCACCAAACTAGGTGGGCTGGTAGATCCAAGCACCACGAAGCTTCTCAAGGCTTCAAAACCGGAAAACATCAACTCCACAAGGAGATCCATTGAAATCAAAACCGGATTTCAAACCTTTAAAAGCAACCAGAGTATTTGAGAAAGAACCCTACCTCCACAAAGCTGCTTCGATCCACGAAGCCTAGCCTAGGGTCTTCCTCACGCCGTCACGGTTCCAACGAGCCTTCAAGCTCCGAGAACGGTGGCCGGAGGAGGGAGAACGGAGGAGGAAAGGGGCTGCCGGAACAGGGGAAGAAAACAGAGCCGGGAGGAAGAAGAAGGAAGAAGAGAAAGAAGGGAAGGAGGAGGGGAAGAGGATAAGGCCGGGGAAAGCCGGCGAAGGCGGGGGAAAGGCGAAGGAGGGGAGCAAAAGTCTCCCCTCCCCTAACAGGGGAAGCGACGGCCATCGCCGTGGCCGTCCTTAGAACGCCACCGCCAACGACTTCCAGGCACAGAGAGATTGATCTGCATGCCATGCTAGATCGATCTGGATAGCAAGGCCAGATCGATCTCACCACCAAATGAGATTGATCGCCCTTGCCCAGAAAGGCAACCTTGGGCTGAGACTCAAGCCCAAGCCCAGATCTTCCGGTCCCGGGTCCACCTAACCTTTCTAAACAAACAGAAGCACCAAACAAGGTCTGTGTGTGCACACCCGGTGTGAAACGATCGACAAGGCACAATTTTCCAAATTGCCCTTGAGGTCAACAACGAGCCAAAGGAAAAAGAGGGGCGGGTCCTCACATCGACCGTCGCCCATATGGTTTTCCTTGTCTTGGTCTCACTGTCGACCGTCGGATCGACCGTGGCCTCACGGTCGACCGTCGCATCGACCGTGAGTCCTTAAACACTGTTTCTTGGCCTTTCTTAAATGGACTTCATTTGTGATAAGTACTTAAGCATGTTGGGATGCATGCACGTTGTTTTCACGAGGTTTTCAAGGGATTTCTATTGAAGTGGAGGATTGAATTGCGTGCTTACCCTTTTGGGTGAATTGTGGTTTTATTTGCATTTAATGCTTGGTTTGATAAGTAGTTAAATGCTTATTTGATTGCCTAGCCATTAGCTAGCTATGAGTGCTAGCTAATGAGGAATTGTGGAACCTTAGCCTCTTGCCTGCGAGTGCCGAGGGCTATTGTATATCTGTTGGACCTATAACTGATATTGTGGCATTTAGAGACATCTAGGGTAGATGTTTGTATAGGTTCATGCATTGTATGCATTAGAGGCATATGAGGTTAGGCGGGCGATGGGTTGATCGCCGATCCGAGACTCTCGGGTAGCTCGGATCTAGCCTTAGGACCGTGGCTGGGTAGTAAGGATTAGGGAGTGATTAAATTGAATCTCTTGTTATCGAGGATGTATTATAGTTGACTCTGATCAATGTTTTGAGGTGTAGAGGTCGTGTTGTCTTCCCAAGTCTAAGTGTTAAGGATGGTTGTCGGTGCCCCTGACATGGTCCCCAGGCAGTGGCTATCTGCTGGGTAAGGGTGATCCTACTGGTTCTGGTTCTCTGTTTCCTCCCAGCATGTTTGGTTGATGTATCCCAGCGTTGTTGGTTGAGAATAGTAGGATCCCTTGGGGTAGTCGACAGGGGTTGTGGACCCCGTGGCATTCCTTAGGCTTGAGCAGGAAGTCAACACTGTTGTTGTTTTCCTCCCTTCTGTGTGTCGTAGAGTAGAACCCTACTGAGCTTATTGATCACTTCTACCCGGGTTGGGTTTACAGGTGCAAGCGCCAGTTCTTCTTCAGTAGAGCCGGCAGGATCTGCGTTTGGTGGCGCGAGTACTTCGAGAGGCGCTTGAGGTTGCTGGAGGACGACTGTTGTACCTATTTGATAGTTTGTATATTATAAATATCTTTCGAGGAATTTTGGATTATTGTATAAAATCTTTCCCTTGGAAGAGTTTGATAATGAATTTTGTATCAGTACAACTTGATGTATATATATGAATTGAATTTCTGTTTCGCCTCTGGAATATAAATTGTTAAAATTTATCTGTCTTTTCCGCTTTGTATCGCGCCAATTGGAGATGAACAGTGATAGGAACACTCACGCCCCGTCCTGGATGGGTTTTCTGGGTCGAGGTGTGACATAATTGCTCACTAATTTGATGATGGGGACAGCTTACACATTATTTCTTGAAACGTTCCTAATACTCGTGTAGAGACTCTCCGTTATGTTGCCTTACACCACAGAACTCTTTCCGAATGTTAGCTGCCCTTGAAGCTGGGAAATATTTTTCCAAAAACAACCTCTTCATCTCATTCCATGTAGTAATACTCCCAGATGGTAAATAATAAAGCTAATCCTTAGCCGAATCCTTCAAAGAAAACGGGAAGGTTCTCAATTTGATTTGATCTTCAGTCACCTCCATGGGTTTCATACTTGTGCACACAACATGAAGCTCCTTTAAATGCTTGTGAGGATCGTCACCTGAAAGTCCATGAAAATTGGGTAAGATATGTATTAGTCCAGATTTCAATTCAAAAGTAGTAGCAACATCCAAAGTAGGGAATGTAATGCATAAGGGTTGTTGATTCAAATCTGGGGCTGCAAGTTCTTTCAAAGTCCGATTTCCAGCCATGACTTCTTCCTCTTCTAATTCCGAATCACTAGCAAATAAGTGGTCAAGAGCCAAATCGTTCTCCTCAATGTTTCTCCGAGCTTCCCTCCTTGACCTGTGTAAAGTTCTTTCTATCTCTGGATCATACTACAAATCACGTTGATTAAACGATTTATACTCATAAACAATCAAGAAGATTCCGGTAAACCGAGAAAAACAAATCAAGAAAATTTGTGTAAACTCTTTTTTTTATGAAAATAAAGATCACAATAAGCACAAAAATCAACTAGAATCACTCCCCGGCAATGGCGCCAAAATTTGATGTCGCTCAAATGTGTCACGCACAGCGGTCGCGGTGCAGTACAACATAAGAGAGGTCGAACCCACAGAGAGACAAGCAGGAAAGATCCAGAAACACAGATAACAATATATCGAAAACAATCAAAAGCGATAAAAGTTAAGAAAATAGATCGAAGATGTAATGATAAGATAAAGTTAATGAAAGAAATCAAGATTTGAATGAGGCTAGGCTTCAGGAATCACTTCACTCGGATTTAGGTTCTTCTCTTCTCAATGGTTCATATAATACTCAGTTAATGGATTCACATCCCAATCACCTTAACCGGAAGATATGGAACTATAAATCTAACAAAATATATAAATGTCTCTTCTTACGATTGATTCTTCCTTATTATAGTTCCAACTTCATCCAACCCAAACCTAAGAATACGCGATACCGGCTATCACTACAGGCAACGCGGAGCAAAAGTTCATCGGGACAAAGCCCTAACTCTATCTAACCAGATCTCTAAGAATACACAATATCAACTCTCACAATCGACAATGCATAGCAAAGATTCATCGGGATAGAGCCCCAACCTTGTCTTACCAGATCCCTAAGAATACACAATACCAGCTGTCACTACAGGCAATGCATAGCAAAGGTCTCGCGAGACTCGGTAGGAGAATCGAAAGAGATAACTATGGGATCACAATATCATAAAAGAAGCATGACTGGGTTTATAATATTAATCATCCACATAGAAATCTATAATCTGAAAATAATCTTTGAAGATCAAATACATAGAAAAGAGTTTAACAATAAAGATTAAAACAATGAACCATTGTTGGAGAAGAAGCCCTAGTCCTCGCTAGATCATCCGTCCGCCATGCCCGTGGATTACTCGACCATGGATGGAGATTCCTTCATCTTCTTCCATTGAAAAACGTCCAGAAAAGAGCCTCCAAAAACGTCCAAGAACTCCCTTTTGATTAACCCTAAGTTTCCTATTTATAGCCCCAAAGTCTCTCCATCCTTGGATTAGATCTAAACCGTTGATTTTCTTCACTGGGAAAGAAGGATCGATCCCTCTATAGGTGTAGGATCGATCCTTTGCATCAAAATCTTCAATTTCTGGCTTACGCCCGAGTCGGATCGATCCCACTAAAGGTGTCAGATCGATCCTACTTAGTAGGATGGATAGTAGGATCGATCCTACTATGAACAGCTGAAAAGTATGCGCTCTGTCAGGTCTACGCGTAGATGGATCGATCCCACTATAGGTGTCGGATCGATCCTTCTTTCCAGAGTATTTACTATTTTACCATCCAGATTGCGCCATTGGTACTAAAATTGCCGTAACTTCCTTTAGGAAACTCGGAATCACAAACCGTAAAATTCTCCAGAAACTAGACTTCAAGAGCGTTCCAACCATATATGACAATTCATCTTGTTCGTTCCGAAAAGGTACAGTTTTGGTGTTAAAGACCCATCTTTGCTTCAATTTCCTGCATAATACGAATAACTTTGTGAAGCAACATATACGGACGAAATCACTTATATTAATCATGAAAACCAAGAAAAAAAGCTGCTCTTAATTATGTTCAGAGTGCACTTTCATGCACTCATCACACTCCCCAACCAGCTTATTGCTAGTCTCTAGCAATTCAAAGCGCATAAAATATAATTTTGCACACCAACGGTTCAAGGATGGAGAGATTGATGAATAAATTTTATATCTCGCAAGTATACGAATCGGTGCAATCAGTATAGTAGCAAGACGAGTATCGTACCCACAGAGATTTGTAGAGATTATTAGAGTAAAACGCTAAAGAACAGAAAAGAAAGAAAATAAGGAAGGGAAAATAAGAGATATGAGGTATTGAGAATAGAAGATCTAATAACGAAATAAGAAAACGATGGAAATATGATGGATAAATACTAAGTTTCCGATTTCACCATAACATCCTCATTCTATGCATTGAATCAATCAAGATCTCAGTTTAATTCCAAGGGCTCGTTCTTCCAGTATGATGATCCGTTCGGCCGCGGTCTTCACCAAGTATCCTCAATTAACCCTAGCTAATGAACCCATAACTAAGTGTTAACCAAGAATCCATTAAGCTCTGAAGAACAATTATGAACCAAGAATACTCTTAGCTTGAACCCGGCCTCGACATAAACTCATTCATTCATAGATCCTGCAAGATTAGGGAATGAACCCTCGCCCAATCTCACATACAACAATCTATAATACTTCTATTGGCCAGATAAAGGTATTTAAGATCTCAGTTATAATAATGAATGAAACAAGGAAAATAAACTGATAAAATAATCATGATCCAATAACATAGAATGATTCAGTTAGGGCTACATCGGTACCTTAGAAAAGAAACTAGCCACTCATGTTCACCATGAGGGCAACAAAACTAATGAAGAAATAAAGAAGAAATAAGAAAAGAAAACCAAGCCTGGAACCCTTCTCCTCGCCTCCAAACGCTGCCAAAAAGTCCTACAAAAGTCCCCCTTTGATAACCCTAAGTATCCTATTTATAGGCCTAAACTCGGGTTAAATCAAAACCGTTGATTTAATTCACTGGAAACGTCCGATCGATCCTCCTCGGGATGTTGGATCGATCGGTCTCATTGAGATCTCCCACTTCTATTTACGCCCGAGCCCGATCGATCGGACTAAGGGAGTCGGATCGATCGACTTCGTAAAAATTCTTCATCTCTGGCTCTTCCCGAGTTCGATCGATGGTCCGATCGATCGAATTGTGTTCCTCTAAAAAGCATACGTTCTGTCACCCTTTAATTCCCAAGTCCGATCGATCGAATTATGAGTGTTGGATCGATGGGTTGAGTAAAAATCCGCTGTTTTTGACTTTTTCCGAGTCCGATCGATCGGACCATTGGTGTCGGATCGATCGGACCCCTTTGGAGGGATGGCGAGATCGATCGGACTTCCAGCTTATTTACTGTGCTGCCATTCAGACTGCGCCATCGGTACTAAAATTGTCGTAACTTCCTCTAGGAAACTCGGAATCACGAACCGTAAAATTCTCCAGAATCTAGACTTCAAGAGCTTTCCAACCATATATGGCACATAAGCTGATTCTTCATGATCAGGTACAGATTAATCTTTAAATTTGATCCATGCACTCTTTTCAGCTTCTTTTCTCCTTTCTTCTGCATTTTCCAAACAACTATGTGAAGCAACATATAGATATAAAAATAGGAATAAAGATGTTGATTAAAGATAATAATCTAGCAATTGAGATGGTTATAAGGCTATTTAGAGTGCACTTTCATGCACTCATCACACCCCCCAACCAGCTTATTGCTAGTCTCTAGCAATTCAAAGCGCATAGAATATAATTAATCACACCAACAGTTCAAGGATGTAGACATGTCTGATAAAAATTCTACCTTATCAAGTCAATAGTGTTTCATACAGTACAGAGTACGAAAACTTCTTATACTCATACACATACTACCAACACATGAAATCAACTTCTACACATCAAACATGCTAATCACCATCCAGAAGAACACATGTGACGTGACAAATAAATGTTACGTGCAGAAGCAACTTCTACCCACCATTAGTCCAAGCACACTACTATCTTCATGACCAATCATCCAACCGTCGCACTTTAAGTACATCATGCTCTTTCTTTCTTTTTTTTTTCTTTTCAACTATCAGACATTTTGCCTTTTTACGCAAGCACTCTCCGCTTCTTGAGGCGCAGAGACCCGGTTACTTAGCAAAACACTTAATAGTTTTTTTTTTTATAGCTATAAGTGGTTCTACCTTTTTACGCGAGCTCCCCGCTTCCTGAGGCAAGAATACCCGGTTACTCAGTAGATCACTTAATAGTTGTTTAGGCACAGCTTTATCAAGCTCCAGAACTTTTTTCTCTCTCTTTTTTTTTTTCTCTGCATGCAATACTCAACACTAGCTAATGCTGAAATCATGGTCTAGATTAACAATAGCATGCTCATTCCTCTAGTGAGTATAATTACCGCTGCACATAAAGTGTTCGTGTGTGGATCACATGATGTTATACCTTCAGGTTATCATGCATGCAATCCATGTATAGGCCAATTCATATGGAAGCAACATGTATAATATGTATAAAAATTTCAGCTCATGTACAATTTAACACTATTATACCCACAAGGTAGCATGCAATACTCAATGAATGTCTACACCCCCCAACCTGAAATCAACATTGTCCTCAATGTGTGCATTTATCCAATAAAAATATGTAGGAGGTGGCAATCCAAAAATTTCCAGAGAAGGAAGAGACAAGATACTGTAAATAAGAAAGAGGCCACCTGATAGAATAGCGAACATCTCCTCAAGGATCCTCAGGGTGGCTGAAAACCTGAAACAAAATAAAAGAGAAACATAAGACTGAAAACTAAAACTTAAAATTGAAAACAGGTTACCTTGGTGGGTTGCCTCCCACCCAGCGCTTTATTTAACGTCTAGGCAAGACGTACTGCAAAGCCTCAAGATTCAGCCAGGTTCGTATGGCTGTAATGCTTCAAGCGGTGCGAAGACCTCCTTTGCTCTCTTATAACTGTGCAAGTCATCCTTCACCATCTTCAAATCCGCTTTCAATGTAGTCTTCACTTGCTCCTGCTTGAAATTTGAGAACACCAATGAATCTACAGCATTTATTGAGAAGCAATCAAAAGAGTTTGAAGAACATGACATAGACTCAAACACTTTAAATTCAACAGTTTCACCTAAAACTGTCATGCTTAGCTTACCATCCTTCACATTAATCATAGTATCAGCTGTAGCCATAAATGGGCGTCCCAACAAAATAGGCAATTTTCTATCATTCAATGGTGCATCATCCATATCCAATATCACAAAATCAGCAGGGATAATTAACTTATCAACTTGTACTAAGATGTCTTCTACAATGCCTAATGGATATTTAATTGAACGATCTGCAAGTTGTAGAGACATCGTAGTAGGTTTTAATTTACCAACACCTAGCTGAAGGAAAACAGAGTAAGGCATCAAATTAACACTAGCTCCTAAGTCAAGCATTGCCTCCCCTATTTTTGTATCCCCAACAGTAATATTAATATTAAAACTCCCTGGATCCTTAAGCTTGGGTGGAAGCTTCCTTTGTAGAACCGCGCTTGCCGTCTCTGAAACCATCACCTTTTCATGAGGTTCATACTTACGTTTAGAAGTACGTAGTTCCTTGAAGAACTTTGGAAAGGCTGGTATTTTCCTAATCACATCAAGCAATGGTAAGTTCACATTAACCTTAGATAGAATATCATAAATTTCATAATATGACTTATCCATTTGGGCTTTCTTCAGGCGGCCTGGAAACGGAATCGGCGGCACATATGGTGGAGGAGAGTTGTGATGAACCTCCGGAACTGAATTTGCTCTCTTTTCATGATCAAAAGCAGATGTGGCCGATGGTGGCCTTTTCGAGCGTTCCTCCTTTTCAACTTCCTCACTTGCATCATCATTTAACTCATCAATAACTTCAGCATTAATCTTATTATCAATAATCTTACCTGAACGAAGACTAGTAACTGCATTGGCTTGCTCTGGTTGACTTGGAAATCTTCCTGGAACATGGGCTCGTACAGCATCTGCAAGCTGTCCCACTTGAACTTCCAACTTCCCAATAGATGCTGCAACATTCTTCAATTCTACATCATGTCGAGCAATGGCCGAATCTTGTTGTTCCATCATTGAGTCTATTTTCTGCATAAAAGCTAACATAGTCGCTTCCAAAGACGACTTAACAGGTGGGTTAGACTGATTAGCAGAAGGCATACTTGCATTAGCATTATTTTTCCATGAAAAATTCGGATGCTCCCTCCAACCTGGATTGTAAGTATTTGCATAAGGGTCAAATCTTGGTCTTGGATTATAAGCATTCATCAAATTAGCTTGTTCTTACACATATTCAGGAAATTCACTACCAGAAGGACATGAATCAAACCTATGACCAACAATATTGCAAATTGAACAAACCTCAACCGGTTTTGCTTGTGTGGACATCATCGCGTCCATCTTCTTGTTGAGGGCTGCGATTTGCCTTGCCAAATCGTCATTCTGGTTAAGCTCATAGATGCCTCTCGCCTTATTCCTCGTGTCTCTCTGCTGCGAGTTTGATCCTAGCATCTCATAAATTTCGTACGCCTCTGGTAGTGTCCTTTTGAACATCGCTCCACCTGCAGCATTATCTGCCATAGTCTGACAAGAAAGATTTAGTCCATCATAAAAATATTGCATCTGATTTTCTAAAGAATAATTATGATGTGGACATTGCATCAAAAGCATTTTAAATCTATCCCATGCTTCATGGAATGGTTCTCCATCAGCTTGCTGAAAATTTGGAATTTGTCTTCTCAAGTTAGTAGTCATGGCATGAGAATAAAATTTGCTAACAAACTTATTATAAATTGCATCCCAAGTAGTTAGTGATCCAGGAGGCAACGACATCAACCATCTCTTCGCTTTATCCTTCAAGGTGTAAGGAAAACAATGCATCCTCAATTGATCTTCAGTAATGCCACCTAGAGGAAAAGTCTGAATAGTAGCATAATAATCTTTCACAAAAGTTAGTGCATCCTCAGAAGGTAAACCATGAAATTCAGGAAGCATAGAAAAATGTAGATTTTTAAGTTCATAATTTCTAGCCTCTGCAGGTAACGCAATGCACGAAGGTGAGGTAGAAATAGTTGGCCTCGCGTACTCCTCCAAAGGACGTAAATTGTTATTAAGCGCCATCTCCTCTTGTTCCTCCTCTTGAACTCCTAAATCTGATGTGGGCAGGCTGTCTTTGTTCGATTTCTTCTTCCAACCAATTTGATCTACTTTATCGTTCAAGGGCAACAACTTTTCTTTCCGTGATCGGCGACCTTGCATTCACTACAAATAAATTCTAATCAAATCCCCGGCAACGGCGCCAAAAACTTGATGAATAAATTTTATATCTCGCAAGTATACGAATCGGTGCAATCAGTATAGTAGCAAGACGAGTATCGTACCCACAGAGATTTGTAGAGATTATTAGAGTAAAGCGCTAAAGAACAGAAAAGAAAGAAAATAAGGAAGGGAAAATAAGAGATATGAGGTATTGAGAATAGAAGATCTAATAACGAAATAAGAAAACGATGGAAATATGATGGATAAATACTAAGGTTCCGATTTCACCATAACATCCTCATTCTATGCATTGAATCAATCAAGATCTCAGTTTAATTCCAAGGGCTCGTTCTTCCAGTATGATGATCCGTTCGGCCGCGGTCTTCACCATGTACCCTCAGTTAACCCTAGCTAATGAACCCATAACTAAGTGTTAACCAAGAATCCATTAAGCTCTGAAGAACAATTATGATCCAAGAATACTCTTAGCTTGAACCCGGCCTCGACATAAACTCATTCATTCATAGATCCTGCAAGATTAGGGAATGAACCCTCGCCCAATCTCACATACAACAATCTATAATACTTCTATTGGCCAGATAAAGGTATTTAAGATCTCAGTTATAATAATGAATGAAACAAGGAAAATAAACTGATAAAATAATCATGATCCAATAACATAGAATGATTCAGTTAGGGCTACATCGGTACCTTAGAAAAGAAACTAGCCACTCATGTTCACCATGAGGGCAACAAAACTAATGAAGAAATAAAGAAGAAATAAGAAAAGAAAACCAAGCCTGGAACCCTTCTCCTCGCCTCCAAACGCTGCCAAAAAGTCCTACAAAAGTCCCCCTTTGATAACCCTAAGTATCCTATTTATAGGCCTAAACTCGGGTTAAATCAAAACCGTTGATTTAATTCACTGGAAACGTCCGATCGATCCTCCTCGGGATGTTGGATCGATTGGTCTCATTGAGATCTCCCACTTCTATTTACGCCCGAGCCCGATCGATCGGACTAATGGAGTCGGATCGATCGACTTCGTAAAAATTCTTCATCTCTGGCTCTTCCCGAGTTCGATCGATGGTCCGATCGATCGAATTGTGTTCCTCTAAAAAGCATACGTTCTGTCACCCTTTAATTCCCAAGTCCGATCGATCGAATTATGAGTGTTGGATCGATCGGTTGAGTAAAAATCCGCTGTTTTTGACTTTTTCCGAGTCCGATCGATCGGACCATTGGTGTCGGATCGATCGGACCCCTTTGGAGGGATGGAGAGATCGATCGGACTTCCAGCTTATTTACTGTGCTGCCATTCAGACTGTGCCATCGGTACTAAAATTGCCGTAACTTCCTCTAGGAAACTCGGAATCACGAACCGTAAAATTCTCCAGAATCTAGACTTCAAGAGCTTTCCAACCATATATGGCACATAAGCTGATTCTTTATGTTCAGGTACAGATTAATCTTTAAAGTTGATCCATGCACTCTTTTCAGCTTCTTTTCTCCTTTCTTCTGCATTTTCCAAACAACTATGTGAAGCAACATATAGATATAAAAATAGGAATAAAGATGGTGATTAAAGATAATAATCTAGCAATTGAGATGGTTATAAGGCTATTTAGAGTGCACTTTCATGCACTCATCAGAGATGCATGATAAAAATTCTGCTTTATCAAATCAATAGTGTTCTATACACTACATAGCATGAAAACTTCTTATACTCATACACATACTACCAACACATGAAATCAACTTCTACACATCAAACATGCTAATCACCATCCAGAAGAACACATGTGCCGTGACAAATAAATGTTACGTACAGAAACAACTTCTACCTACCAAACACACTACTATCTTCATGACCAATTATCCAACCCTCGCACTTTGAGTACAACATGCTCTTTCTTTCTCTTTTTCTTTTCAACTATCAGACACTTTGCCTTTTTACGCGAGCACTCTCCGCTTCTTGAGGCGCAGAGACCGGGTTACTTAGCAAAACACTTAATAGTTTTTTTTTTATATAGCTATAAGTGGTTCTACCTTTTTACGCGAGCTCCCCGCTTCCTGAGGCAAGAACACCAGGTTACTCAATAGATCACTTAATAGTTGTTTAGGCACAGCTTTATCAAGCTCCAAAACCTTTTCTTCTTCTTTTTTTTTTTGTCTCTCTCCATGCAATACTCAACACTAGCTAATGCTGAAATCATGGTCTAGATTAACAATAGTATGCTCATTCCTCTGGTGAGTATAATTACCACTATACATAAAGTGCTCGTGTGTGAATCACATGATGTTCTACCTTCAGGTTATCACGCATGCAATCAATATATACGCCAATCCATATGAAAGCAACATATATAATAAGTATAAAAATTTCAGCTCATGTACAATTTCTAGTAACATAATCAATTCAACACTATTAAACTCAATAAGATAGCATGCATGAGATCATGTATGCCTACACCCCCCAACCTGAAATTCACATTGTCGCCAATGTGTGCTAATCATATAAATAAGCAGAAGGGTGTTGGCTGAATTTTCATATATAGCATAAATAAGAATAGGAAATCCAAATAAGAGCGAGGCCACCTGATAGAATAAGCGATTATCTCCTCAAAGCTCATCATGGAGGTCGAAATCTCCATCCCAATGATGGTTGGCCAACATCTCCAACGGAAGGCAGGGACTGCTCGAGCACCTAAAAGCAAAAGCAAAATAAACCGAAAACAAAAGCAAACATGCAAGCACACAATATAAAAACAACTCAAGCATTCTCAAGCATACAAGAAAACGAATTGAGGAAACTAAACTACTATATATAAGACAAGGATTTTTAACCGCACCCTTGGCGGCCGTGCCCTAGCACGATGATATGCAAAATCAGTAAGTGCCATGATCTGAAAGGTTAACCCTAGTAGTATCACTAAGGGTAATTCACCATGTGAATCCAAGTGGCACATTACAAGTGGGAGAACTAGCTTTTGCATTCTAACACCAATAAACAAGATAACTGGATCTCTCAAATAGAAATATGTATTATCATTGTGCTCGTGATCAAGGATGGTTAGATCACAAAATCTGAAATAAATCCGTCAAAGTTTAAAAGTATCTATCAAGGTCATGTTCTTCCTAACTATCCAAGGAGATGAAATAAACACTGGAAATATACCTCGCGGCTTAGAAGCAATGACTTGAAGTTCAGCCGATGGAGGTTCAGCGAATACATGGTTCTGGTGGTCTTGGTAGTCATCCGGATCTTCCACACTATTGTCCGGCCCGTACTGGAGTACTTCGTCTTCTTCCAATTTATGTGTCCCTCCGAGTTCGTGCACGCTGAAAGATGTGATTACCTCGCATAGTTGACGTGTCTTCTCCTCGTCCCTCATAAGTAACTACATAATGAAAGAGTCAAAATTAGGCTTGGTTTTAGCCTCCTTAAGTAAGTTCAAAATCTCTGCCATAGAAAGTTGAGCAGAAACATGTGCATCTTCAGCATCAGAGGCATGAACATGTGCATTACTAACATTGGAATCATGAGCATAGGCATAGTGAATGTTAGTATCATGAACATGGGTATGAGTGCTAAAATCATGTGCATATGCATCACACACATTAGAATCAATAGCTTGTGCATCAATAGGACTAGAATTTTGAACATGCACGCTAGCACAACATCTTGAGCATGTGCACCATAAGCATTAAAATCATGGATGTAAGCATCACAAGCACTAAAGTCATCGACACATGCATCATACGTGTTAGGCCCATCAACATTCACATCATGGGAAGTAGCAACATAAGTATCATGCACATAATCATCATAAGCCAAATTCTATCTGCAACACATTGAGCCTTTCATCAGGATCAATCTGCAAAAACTCACCCTTGCATCTTGTTTCAAGAATTTGACGTTCATGCTCAAATAATCCATAATAAAAATAACTAACTAAACGCTAATAAGCATAACCATGGTTAGGGTATGAAACTATTAAGCTTTTAAATCGCTGCTATGCATCACGTAATGTCTCATCATCCTTTTGTGCAAAGGATGAAATCTTTCTTTTCAATGCGTTAATCATATAATTAGGAAGATACTCATTGACAGAAATATGACTCGTTCTATTCTCCAAGCTCAATTCGTATATACTTTTCTTACGAACTGTTGTTTGAAACATTCCATCTCTCGACTTTATAGAACATGATCTCAAATAGTCTTGATATAGTTCATTTTCCATCCTTTTTTTTCAGCAAGTAAAAATAAAACTAAAAATTAAAATAAAACTAAAAAGAAAATAACGAAAACTAAGGAAAAAGAAATAAAAATCCAAAGAAAAGGGAACAAAGTTACCTTGCTGATCCTCTCTAGGATCTCAAACGGCTCGACGAACCTCGGCGCCAACTTGCCACCTTTGCCAAACCTGACGGACCCTCTGTACGGCGATGCTCGCAAGAACACCCTGTCGCCGACTGCAAACTCTAATGTTCGTTGCCTCTGACCTGCATAACTCTTTTGCGGGCTCTGAGCCGTCAGAAGTCTCTTTCTGATCTGCACTAACCTTTTTGACGACCGCCATATGAGGTCTGGACCGGTGAGTGAAGCCTGTCCAACCTCTGTCCAGTACACTAGGGAACGACACGACATACCATACAACGCCTCGAAAGGTGCTACTCCAAGACTGGACAGAGGTTGGACAGGCTTCACTCACAAATCCACCAAGGGGAACGTGCTCCTCCCAGCTGCCTCCGGCGTCGAGGACACATGCTCTCAGCATGTCCTCCAAGATCTGGATCGTCCACTCTAACTACCTGTCTGTCTGTGGATGAAATGTCATACTGAAGGTCAGGAGTGTGCCAACTGCCTCCTGGAAACCTCGCCAGAACCTGCTGGTGAACCTGGGGTCACGGTCTGACACAATAGAAACTGGAACTCCGTGTAGTCTGACCACCTCTCTGACATACATACTGCCCAACCTGTCTGTCGAGCCTGTCGTCTGCATAGGCAGGAAGTGCGCCGATTTGGTCAATCGATCAACGATGACCCAAATCGCGTCATTCCCCCTAAGAGATCTCGGTAGCCCGGTCACGAAGTCCCCATCGTGATGTGCTCCCACTTCCACTTAGCTAGTGGAAGCGGCTGAAGTAACCCCGGAGTCTACTGGTGCTCTACCTTAACCTTTTGACAGGTAAGGTAGCGCGATACGAACTCCGTCACTACCCACTTCATTCCGCACCACCAGAACTGTCGCCGCAGGTCCTGGTACATCTTGGTGCCCCCGGGATGAACTGCAAATCCACAACTCTCGTAGGACGTCGTCTCGTAGAACTGGATCTGCTGGAACCGCTACTCTGCCTCTGAACCGTAGCCCTCCGTCTGACGATACTGTCAAGTCCCCGTCGGCGCCCTCCGTGCCTGCCGATGTGCGCAACTCCTCGAGCTCTACGTCACTACGCTGTGCCTCTAACACTCTGGATAGAACCACTGGCATACTCTGCACTGTGTAGAGAAAGCTATCGGATCCCTGATCCTCAAACTCGACCCCCAACTAGCCCGCTGTCTCTAAAGCCTGCCACTGCCACGCTGACAACCCTGCAACTGCTGCTCTTGTGTCTCTCACCTGCCTGCTCAGCGTGTCTGCTACGACGTTTGCCTTACCATGATGGTAATGCAACTCAAAGTCGTAGTCTTCCAGTAGCTCCATCCTGAAGGTCCAAGAGGGGGGTGAATTGGACTCTTTTCGAAAAACTAGATTAATGGAAAAATCAGGTAGTAGAGGACTAACACCTTAAATACTTGTAGATGAAATGAACCTAAAGTAAATAAGCATGCAAGAAATATATGAAAGAGGGATAGAGAGATAACACCGATTTTTATAGTGGTTTGACCCAATTCTTAGTCTATGTCCACTTCTCTCAAGTCTCTCCTTGAGGTTCCGCTACTTGTAAATTTGTTACAAGCTTTTTCTCTAAGCTTCCTGGTGCTTGGTGACCTTACAATCACAATCACTTGCTGTTGGATAACTCTCAAAGTACTTCTTCACATTTGAAGAAGGTTTACAAAGGTTGTAGCCCAAAAGATAATAAGTAGAAACTCTTGATAAGACTTGCTCAGATGATCTCAATAATATCAATATTGGTTATGGCAAGTTTACAACATAGAACTACTTATATCTAGCCTTCAACCAGCTCAAAGATGACCTCAAACAACTCTCTGCAACTCTCCAACGGCTAGCTTTTTACTCTGCGCGTTGCTAGCGGTCGATCCATGCATCGTCCGTCAAGTGTCACGGTCGACCGTGACATCCAAAGTCATGTACAAAAACTCAGCCTTTGCGTCCCACGGTTGATCCACCCATCGACCGTCGTATCGTCCGTCAGGCTTTGTTGTGAAAAATGCTTCCCAAGATTGATGCTCTGATCGACCGTCACTTCTTTACTTTTCACCAACATCCGCCACGGTCGACCGTCGCATCGTCCGTGAGCCTACAACACAAAGTCCAAACCTCGCGTCGACCGATCCATCGACCGTCGCATCGATCGCCAGGCTCTGTTAAGAAAATGGCTTCGCAGGGTCGATGCAACGATCGACCGCAAGCCAACATTTCATTTTGTCAAGTATGATGCATCATCCGCGGTCGATCCATGGATCGACTGTCGCATCCCCATGGTCGATCCATACATCGACCGTCAGTACATAAACTCATTAAATATTGAATTTTAGACTTTGAATTAAAGGGATAATAAATATTAAACATATATTTTATCATATAATGTATGTTGGCATCATCAAAATAAGGTTAGGATCAACAATCTCCTCCTTTTTGATGATGACATCCCTTTTAAATGTGATGATAAAATATTTTGGCTCCCCCTTAATATATGCATCCATCTCTTTCAAGGAATGTGTTTTAAAGTGAATTCTTAAGATGCACACAAGTCATATATCACTAAGAGGATAAGAAAAGTTAATTTTGTGATATGATGACAAGTTAACTTAGAGAATAGCATTTCACTTCTTTTAAGAAGGTGAAAATTGGCTAACATGGAATAGTTCATATGGATATTGAAGTTCAAAAATTTATACTAATATAACTTAACATTATCCATCATCGTATCATGATTAAGAGATTATCCAACAACAACATTGCCTTTCATTCATTCAAAAGAGTTCAATACTTGCATCACAATACTTCCATTCAAAAACATTTCGGAAAACTTTGGATTACAAGAGTATTTCAAACACAAGGTTTTCCAAAATATAAGAGTAGAAAAATATGAAATGTAGGGAAATTTTCAACATTCATCACAACTTTCCCCCCCCTTTGGCATCATCAAAAAGAAATAACATGGATGGGGGGGTTTAGGAACAATCAACTGAGGGTGTGGAAGGTGGAAATTCAGTCTCGATGTAGGTGAAAATGTCTTCATGTTGATTTGACATCTTTGCTCGATCCGCCGTGATTTGTGCTTTGGAAGACTTGATGTCACCTTGATTCACTTCCATTCTTTCCAGTCTTGCTTCAAGATCATCGAGTCTTTGAGATGTGGTGCGACGAGCTCGGCTTTGGGAAGATTCACCTTGATGTCCTTCATGTCTAGGCTCTCCCCCTAAGTTTTCCACATCATGCTCTTCTTGATGCTCACCTTCCTCATCACGACTAACATAAGGAACACTATAGCGTAAGGCTCGCTTGGCAGAATTCATCATTTTGAAAGTGGATTTACTGAAGGGTTGAGAGAGGGGTTTTCTTTCATCAACAACTAGGTGAAGGCTAAGGGCTTGGAAAATATTCGTTAGAAGTCCTCCAAAAGGTAGTGATTGCCTAGCCATAAGGTTAAGCATTTCCTTGATAATGATATAACTTAGGTTTAGAGGCTTCTTCCTAACCATGCAAGAAAGGACATAGGCATGAAGGGGTTTCAAATGATCATGGTGTCCAAGCTTAGGAAAGAGATTTGTTCCTAGAAAGTGGGCAAGCTCCCCATAGTTTTGGTGTATGCTATTTAATTCTATAGGATTTTTGTCAACTAGATCAAATCTAAGAATTGCCCTTCTCCCTTGTTTATCCTTATCATGTCTTTTGAGATCATCATATGTAGTAAAGTATGCACACTCTCCTTGATTTGGTGCATTTAGCATCTCATTTAGCCATTCTACGGTAATCTCCATGTCATTTCCATAGATATAGCTACTAATGGCCATATATCCTTCATCATCAATATCTTCAGTCATATTGCAATAGAAATATCGAACCATTTCGGGATACATAAATTAGGGTAAATCTAAGAATTTCTTCCAACCCATATCAGTGAAAAATCTTTCAACTACATATTTCTTTCCTATGGGCAATTGAAGAGCTCTACCCGAAACCACAAATTTGTCCTTAAATTCTGGCCAAGAGTCATATCTATCTTTGTCTAGGAAGAGATAGTCATCAAAGGAAGGAGTGGAAGAAGGCATGGATGAGGACTGTCCAAGTGAGCCTTTGGCTTTCTTCAACAACCTTCTCTCCTTCACTGCCTGCCTCTTCTTCTCTCCTTGCGTCGGAGCAATCGGCGCCTGAGGTGGAGGATGTCACACCCCGACCCAGAAAACCCATCCAGGACGGGGCGTGAGGGTTCCTATCACTATTCATCTCCAACTGTCGCGATACAAAGCGGAAAAAAAGATAAACTTAAATAATTTATAATCCAGAGGTAAACTGTAATTCAAATTATAAATACATCAAGTCGTACTGTTTAAACATCTGATACAAAATTCTTACCAAACTCCTCCAAGGGAAAGATATTATACAATAATTCAAAACGTCCTCGAAAGATGTTTGTAATATACAAAACTGCCAAAGTACAACAATCGTCCTCCAGCAACCTCAAGCACCTCTGGATGTAGTCGCGCCTCCAAAAGCTTATCTCGCCGGCTCTACTGCTGAAGAACTGGCGGCTGCACCTGCAAACGCAGCCCGGGTAGGAATGAGCGATAAGCTCAATAGAGTTCTACTCTACGACACACTGAAGGGAGGAAAACAACAACAGTGTTGTCTCCCCACTCAAGCCTAAGGAATGCCACAGGGTCCCACAACCCCTGTCGATGTCCCAAGGGCTCCTGTCATGAAACCTCTCTCCTGTACAAGTACTAGGAGGCCAAGGAACAGTAACATGCAGGATCACCCTTATCCAAGCAGGATTACCGTGCCTCAGGGACCCATGTCGGGAACACATCGACATCCATCCATAGCATTTAGCCTTGGGAAGACGACACGACCTCTAAACCTTAAAGCAAAGATCTCAGCCAACTAGCGTACATCCTCAATAACATGAGATTCTGATTAAACAATCACGCCCTAATCCTGACTACCCAGCCGCGGTCCTAAGGCTAGATCCGAGCTATCCGAGAGCCTCGGATCGGCGATCAACCCATCGCCCGCCTAACCTGATATGCCTCTAATGCAAAGAAGATGCATGCAATGCTCAGGCACAGATAACGAGATATAGGCATGCAACAATATGACGATAATCATACAGGGCTAGGCATAGCCTGTAGCTAGCCAAATGGGTGAGCATAGCAAAGGCCTCAAATACAGGTAATCTATACTAACCAAACAAAGATTAGCGCAAAGAGATAGACACAGATATACAATAGTCTTCAGTGCTCTCTTGCACCTGACAGACTAAGGTTCCACAGTTACCCCATAGGTAACTGGCCAACAGTTATACAATAGCCCTCGGCACACGCCGGCATCAGGCTAAGGTTCCACAATTCCACATTAGCTAGCACTCATAGCTAGCTAATGGCTAAGCAACCAATTAAGCCTTTAAACTACTTATCCAACCAAGTATTTAAGTACGGGGAAAATCATAAATCCACTCAAAGGAGTAAGAACGATATTCAATCCTCAATCTCGATAAACTCCAATAATATCCCTTGAAAATGATGTGCATGCTTCCTAATATGATTGGATAGCTATCATGAGTGAAAACCAATCAAAGAAAACCAGAAAACATAGCTCAGTGGCCCACGGTCGATCCGACGGTCGACCGTGAGGCAACGGTCAATCCGACGGTCGATCCGACGGTCGACCGTGAGGCCACGGTTGATCCGACGGTCGACCGTGAGGCCACGGTCGATCCGACGGTCGACCGTGGAGCCAAACAAGGGAAAAGCAGAAGGACCACGGTCGATCGGTACATCGACCCTGGGTGGGCCGAAACGAGACAGAGTCTCACGGTCGATCCGACAAGTTTCACAACATTCTAACAAGTATTCCTACAGCGAAAACGCAAGAAACCTATCCTAGGAGAACCCGATCATAGGATCGAGGAAGAAATACCTACTTGAACAAGCAGGGCAGCTCCTCCACGCATCCCCCAAGTCCGATCGCCAAGATCTGCTCCTCGAATGCCGCTCCCCAAAGCCCTAGCACAGCCGGTTAGAGAGAGGAAGGGAGAACGACAGGAGAAGAAAGGAGAAGCCAGGAAAGAGAGAGAAAAGAAGGGTTTAAATAGAAAGCTGGAATCGATCACAGCCGTCCGATTCGATCTCTTCCGATCGAGCTCCGATCATCCGATCGGAAGCGCCCTTAAGGTTCTAATCAAACACATACATCAATCAGAGGCAATGTTTGCAACGCGGGTGTGATACTGACCCCCAGGGAGCATATTTACCAAAATGCCCCTGGGTCAAAAACAACGATACAATCAAATGATCGCATCCCAAGGCCAACCGGGCCAAACCACAAAACAAGACCCTCGACCTAACGCAGTCGGACCGGGTTGGAGGTACGGGTCTTCACAGAGGAGGTCCGGTGTTCTTGGTGTGAGGCATGGTGTGAGACTTTGTTACGGTTTTGCGGGGACAGGAGAAGTGAAGGGCGCGGTTGAACCAGGGAGATGCCGGACGTTGGAGATCTAGGGCACGGTCGAACCAGGCGAAAAGAGGTAGCTTTGATCGGGGGTTATAAGGGGAGATTGAGTTAAAATGACTGAAATGCCCTCACTTATTGTCACACGATCCGTGGCGGTCGACCGTAAGAAGTTGGCGGTCGACCGTCGCGAGCAATATGCGTAGTATTTAAGTCGCACGGTCGATCCGAGGAAGTTGGCGGTCGACTGTCCAGTGCGAATGTACATCACAAAACTTTGCATACACGTGTAACTAAATATTATGAGCTAAAAACAACTCTTAAATCATGAAAATTACTCAATTTACCAAAATTTAGCATTCAAGTAGGATATTGTATAAAAAGCAGATAAAGAGGTGACCATACCTTTTCTTTTTAGCTCCTTTATTTTGGACATCCATTGGGCATCCCAAGCTTCCTTAGTAGATAGAGAAATCTGTCTTCACTCAAGGGTTTGGTTAGAATATCCGTAATTTGATGCTCGGTGCTAACAAATTCAAGTTCTATATCTCCTTTTTGTGTGTGATCACGAAGGAAATGGTGTCGAATTTCTATGTGCTTTGTTTTAGAATGTAGGATGGGATTCTTAGATAAGCTTATGACACTACTTTTGTCACATCTAATGGGCATTTTGCCTACATGTATGTTGTAATCTACCAATTGCATTTTCATCCAAAGTAATTGTGCACAACAACTACCCGCCACAATGTATTCCGCTTCGGCGGTGGATAAGGCAACTGAATTTTGCTTCTTGGAGAACCAAGAAACAAGTGCATGACTGATGTGCTGTCGTATGCACCCAAAAATAAAACTATTACTCCTTAAGATAAATGTAGTAGTGCGAGTACGAGTCGATCTCACGAAGAGTGTTTAGCCTAGTTTTGTGCTTAGTGAACAAAGATGGGGTGTTTTAAACCTGAGGAAAACAGTAAAGAAATAATCTAAAGCGAAGAATTGAATTAAATCAAGAGAACAAACCTTGGTCTGAGTCAACATCCACCATCGAAATCCAACAACTGATCATTGATGCAAGTATCAATCAATTCATACCATGAATATTCACCGTTCGAATTAAATTCTAATCTCTCCTTGATCATAGTTAATTAGAAACAAGCGATCTAATCAACCCTAACTACTAAACAACCTAAGACACGCGCTGTAGATTTAATCTAGTAGCAGCCTCAAGAATAGGGAGATCAATGAAGCTAAACAACACAAGCACAAGCGGTTGCATTTAATCTAGTCGAATATTCTTCTAAGATCTATTAATCTCTGAAACGCAGTAAATAAATAGATTTCAGTTGCTTCGCAGATTAGAGGGATCAAACAATTACGGATTTGATATCCAACCTAGCAGTAGATCGCCATGAATAATAAACTAGTAGGCCTCCTAGCAATTATACAAGACAATCATGAATATTTAATCATAGAAGAACATTCAATACTCAAGTATAAACTGAACAATAAAAATAGATTAGATCTCACAGTTTCATTGATTCCGAGGTTTCCGTTTCCTCGACCAAGGATCAAGATTTAGCCACGCAGGGCCATCAAGAACAATCCTCAAAAGATTCCAATAAGTACGAGAAAACTTAGGAAAAATATAAAAGAGTAAAAAGTAGCAGCCAAAAGTCTCCAGAAAATCCCCCCTCAAACCCTAGAAAAAGTCCTATTTATAGCTTTAAGTGTCTCCATCCTCGGATTTGATCTGAACCGTTGAATTTCTTCACTGGGAAAGTAGGATCGATCCTTCTATGGGTGTCGGATCGATCCGTTGCATCGAAATCTTCAATTTCTAGCTACGCCCGAGTCGGATCGATCCTACCAGGGGTGTCGGATGGATCTTTCTAGGTAGGATGGATAGTTGGATCAATCCTACTATGTACAGCTGAAAAGTATGCGTTCTGTCAGGTTTATGCATAGACGGATCGATCCTATTCCTATGGAAGGATCGATCGAACTTTCCAGAGTATTTACTGTTTTGCTATCCAGACTGCGTCATTGGTACTAAAATCGCCGTAACTTCCTTTAGAAAACTCGGAATCATGAACCGTAAAATTCTCCAGAAACTAGACTTCAAGAGGTTTCCAACCATATATGGTACATCATCTGGATCTTCATGAGAAGGTACAGTTTAATCTTTGAAGTTGATCTATATACTCTTTTCAGCTTCTTTTTGGACTTAAGGACTTCAATTGCAACCGAAATCAAAATATAAGAATAATGAGTGTATTTAGATATCTAATAAGCACAGGAGGCTAAATATTAAGGGGTAAAAATTAACATTATACATCATCATCAAATTTCCTCACACTTAGCTTTTGCTCGTCCTCGGGCAAAACTTAAATTCACTCTACCCAAGATATCAAGGTTGCAACGCCATCAACAAAGAACAATCATGCTCTTCACAAAACTCGTAACATATCATAAAGAACATTTTTAGACAACTTAAAAATCAATCAGTAAGTATTTTCACTTGAAGATGAAGCATACTAAACAAGTAGACCCTCACGGAAATAAACACTCGACTCTCATGTGTTTGAAGGGTATGTATTTCACTCAAATTCATTCCAATGAAAATGATCTACCATAAGCTTGCATATCTTCTCATTCTCCACCACTAGAATCAAATGCATAACACAAATCATAAGGACTTCAAAAGGTTGTAATGGGGTCCAGGATTAAGGTGGGAAATATTTGGGAATGTAGCTTAAAAACTAATGGAACTAATGGAGCAAAAATGCATCAATAAGACATGTACAACCAATCACTCCGTTCAGCAACTTCTTCAATTTGGCTTTAACATACTCAAACCATATAACATTACGACCTTGGCAAAGAGATTGTTCAAAGGAATACTTTTTAACTGAAATAGTGAACAATCTTTTGAAAAAACTTCCACCTTTGTAGAGATCATACATAAACACACCCCTTTCTTGGAGTATTAGGAGGATTCATAAACACATTTTGTAACATGAAAAACATTTTCCTCCACTTTCTTTTCTTCTTTTCTTTTTCTTTTTTCTCTTTTTTTTCTTCTTTTTTTTTCTTCTTTTTTTTTCAGAAACAACATACTCACGAATTGAGTATGAAAAATATACTCCACTTCACCAATCATAGCCATACCACTATTCCAAACACGCCCACACTTAAAACTTGTACACCCATACATATCATAATGATGATCAATGCTCCACTAGTTTTATGGCTTGGGTAACTGAAATATTTTTCAGGTTTAAGGCTTGTAATGTGGGTTAACAATGAAGTCAATAAAACTCAAAGGGGTTTAGCAAAACGAAAAATTAATTGCAAGTTAGGCTATTTGGCTTATGTAGCTTATAACAAAGATGGCCTTAACCATGTTCATGTATACATGTGTCAATGTGACCTCGAATAGAGTCAAAGCAAGTTCTAGAGAAACAAATTCATGAAAGAATATCTCTCATAAAAGGAAATAGTGAGACTGATATGAATGTGTCAGTCTAAAGGCTCAAAATCTCACCAGCTGTTGTCTACTCATTTAGTCACTACCATCTCAAGGAAAATAGCTCAACTAATTAATTTCAAGTCGTAAAATTACTCATTCAATCATGTTATGAATATGTCAAGCTTAATTAATTCGTGCTCATGGCATATGCAACCTAGATCTCCTCCCCCACACTTGAAACCAACATTGTCCCCAATGCAAGGTGGAATGCAAAGAAAAGGTAAATATAACTAAAATGGAAATGCAAAAATAAAAAGAGAAAGGAACGAACTCCCCTTGGGTTGCCTCCCAAGCAGCGCCTTTGTTTATTGTCATTGGCTGGACTTCATGCTTTGTTCTTTTTGAATAGTGTGGGAGTTGCCAAACTTCGAATTTCAATTGACAGAATAGCTGAAATCCTGCCCAAGGCTCCTCTGTGTGGCCAAATTTTCATAACAACAATGGTCGGGACGAATTCTTCAGGTAGGATAGGGGATGCTCGATCACCTAAAAACAAAAGCAAAGCAAAGCAAAAACAAAAGCAACATGCAAGCACACAATCTAAAAATAATTCAAGCACGCTCATGCACACAAGAAAGCAGATAAAGCAAACTAAACCACTCTATACAATATAGAGATTTTTAAATCGTGCCCTCGGTGGACGTTCTATAGAATGACGGGATGCAAAATTAATGGGTGGCAAATTCTGAATATTTAACCTCAATAGTGCCACCAAGGTTAATTTAGCATATGAATCCAAGTGGCATTTTTCAAAAATGAGAGTTAGCTTTTCCAAACTCACACTAGTAAACAAGATAACTAGATCTCTTAAACTGAAATACATCTCATCATGGTGATCATGAAGAAAGGAGTTAACATTATGCTTAACTATAATCGAATCATCCATTGACTTATTAATAATGTCGTCGTTCGGATTGTCAAGGATGTCAAGATCACATGATCGAAAATAAATCCGTCGAGATATGAAAATATCTACTAAGGTCATCTCCTTTTTAACCACTAATGAAGATGAAATAGTCACAGGAAATATACCTCGTGGCGGAATAGGAATGCTTTCAACTTCAGCCGAAGGAGGTTCATCGGATAAGTGCTCCAGGTATTCTCGACAGTCGATTGCATCTACCTCGCGGTCGACCGGCCAAGACTAGACAGCTTCTTCATCTGCCTTCTGTAGAATCTCCCCCGAAGCATCTCCAATTGTAGCTTTCAATTCCCTCACATCAATAAAATAAACAAGACAATCATCAGTAAGATACTTCTTGACATCATATATTTCAAACTTAACAATTTCACCATCAAATTTCATGGTAAGTGTACCACTACGCATATCTATCTTAGTATTGGATGTCTTGAAGAATGGTCTTCCCAACAAAATAGGAGTAGTATAATCATCATTCTCCATATCAAACACATAAAAATCAGCAGAGAAAATTAAATCATTAACTTGCACAAGAATATCTTCAACTCTACCTTTAGGATAGGCATTAGATCTGTCAGCCAATTGAATTACCACACCAGTTTCATTAAAAGGCCCAAGTTTTAAAGAAGAATATATAGAATATGGCATAACATTAATAGAAGCCCCCAAATCTAACATGACCTTTTCAAATTTAGTGTTACCAATTGTACATGGGATAGTAAACATACCTGGATCTTTACACTTTGCAGGAATTTTTCTTTGAAAAATTGCAGGAACATTTTCACCTACTCTCACCTTCTCACATCCTTTAAGTTTCTGTTTTCTCTTAATTGTGCACAATTCTTTCAAGAATTTAGCATAACGATGTACTTGTTTAATAGCATCTAAGAGTGGAATATTTACCTCACATAGACGAAAAGTCTCATATACATCTTTATTTTGCTTCTCTCTTTTAGATCCTAATAAAGCCTGAGGAAAAGGAGGTATAGGTTTATAATCAGAAAGAGGTGGAAACTTACGTTTAGGCACATCGTCGTCATCGGGAAAGTCTTTGTCCGCAACAATGTTTTGCTCTTTTCCTTGCGGTGACGATGCAGGAACTTCCTTTACTGGAGTCTCAACTTCTTTACCACTTCTCAAAATAATTACACTTGCATTTTCTCTTGGATTTATTACCGCTTGAGAGGGTAATTTTCCCGAACTTTGTGCCTCTAGCTTGCTAATTGCAGTTGCCATCTGGCCCACCTGATGTTCCAAACCTTGAATACTGGCCTTCGTCTCCTGTTGAAATTGCCCATTGCATTCACTTGGATGGAATTGAGTTGTGGGCTGATTTAACTATATCTTCTAAAGACATACCAGAATTATAAGTTGGGTTTGGTTGTTGTCTCGGGGGTATGGCGGTCTATATTGTTGATATTGCTGGCCACTTGGACGGAATTGAGTTGTGGGCTGATTTACTTGTGGATTCCCATAGTTGAGATTGGGGTGATCCCTCCATCCCGGATTATACGTGTTTGAATAGGGATCATACTTCCTTTGCGGTAGTCCAGGGAAACTACCCATTGCATTCACTTGTTCACCGGGCTCCTATTGAAGAGTTGAGCACATATCGGTTGGACGTCCTGCAACCAAACAAATTCCACAAACCTTCACTGTTTGCATATTACCTACAACAAATTGACGAACAAGAGAAGTTAGACTCGTAATCTGTTGTTCAAGGGATGAAACATTTATCTCATTATCATGTTTTGAATAAGAATCAAGTCTAGTATTAAATTGTTGAGAATTAACCGCCATATTTGCAATCAAGTTCCTCGCGGCTTCAGGAGTTTTATCCACCAAAGCTCCTCCACTAGAGGCATCAATCATACTCCTTTCATTGGTTAGTAAGCCCTCATAAAAATATTAGATAAGTAATTGCTCACTAATTTGATGATGGGGACAGCTTGCACATAATTTCTTGAAACGTTCCCAATACTCATGTAGAGACTCACCGTTATGTTGCCTTACACCACATATCTCTTTCCGAATGTTGGCCGCCCTTGAAGGTGGGAAATATTTCTCCAAAAACAACCTTTTCATCTCATTTCATGTAATAATACTCCCAGAGGGTAAATAATAAAGCCAATCCTTAGCCGAATCCTACAAAGAAAACGGGAAGGCTCTCAATTTGATTTGATCTTCAGTCACCCCCATGGGTTTCATACTTGTGCACACAACATGAAGCTCTTTTAAATGCTTGTGAGGATCCTCACCTGAAAGTCCATAAAAAGTGGGTAAGAGATGTATTAGTCCAGATTTCAATTCAAAAGTAGTAGCAACATCCAAAGTAGGGAATGTAATGCATAAGGGTTGTTGATTCAAATCTGGCGCTGCAAGTTCTTTCAAAGTCCGATTTCCGGCCATGACTTCTTCCTCTTCTAATTCAGAATCGCCAACAAATAAGTGGTCAAGAACCAAATCGTTCTCCTCAATGTTTCTCCGAGCTTCCCTCCTTAACCTGTGTAAAGTTCTTTCTATCTCTGGATCATACTGTAAATCACCTTGATTAAAAGATCGAGCTATACTCATAAACAATCAAGAAGATTCCGGTAAACCGAGAAAAACAAATCAAGAAAATTTGTATAACTCATTTTTTTTATGAAAGTAATGATCACAATAAGCACAAAAATCAACTAGAATCACTCCCCGGCAACGACGTCAAAATTTGATGTGCTGTTGCAGGCACTCAAAAATAAAACCAATACTCCTTAAGATAAATATAGTAGTGCGAGTACGAGTCGATCCCACGAAGAGTGTTTAGCTTAGTTTTGTGCTTAGTGAACAAAGATGGGGGGTTTTAAACGTGAGGAAAACAGTAAAGAAATAATCTGAAGTGAAGAATTGAATTAAATCAAGAGAACAAACCTTGGTCTGAGTCAACATCCACCATCGGAATCCAACAACTGATCATTGATGCAAGTATCAATCAATTCATACCATGAATATTCACCATTTGAATTAAATTTGAATCTCTCCTCGATCATAGTTAATTAGAAATAAGCGATCTAATCAACCCTAACTACTAAACAGCCTAAGACACGCGCTGTAGATTTAATCTAGTAGCAGCCTTAAGAATAGGGAGATCGATGAAGCTAAACAACACAAGCACAAGCGGTTGCATTTAATCTAGTCGAATATTCTTCCTAAGATCTATTAATCTCTGAAACGCAGTAAATCAATAGATTGCAGTTGCTTCGCAGATTAGAGGGATCAAACAATTACGGATTTGATATCCAACCTAGCAGTAGATCACCTTGAATAATAAACTAGTAGGCCTCCTAGCAATTATACAAGACAATCACGAATATTTAATCACAGAAGAACATTCAATACTCAAGTATAAACTGAACAATAAAAATAGATTAGATCTCACAGGTTCATTGATTCTGAGGTTTCAGTTTCCTCGATCAAGGATCAAGATTTAGCCACGCAGGGCCATCAAGAACAATCCTCAAAAGATTCCAATAAGTAAGAGAAAACCTAGGAAAAATATAAAAGAGTAGAAAGTAGCAGCCAAAAGTCTCCAGAAAATCCCTCCTCAAACCCTAGAAAGAGTCCTATTTATAGCCTTAAGTGTCCCCATCCTCGGATTTGATCTGAACCATTGAATTCCTTCACTCGGAAAGTAGGATCGATCCGTCTATGGGTGTCGGATCGATCCGTTGCATCGAAATCTTCAATTTCGGGCTACGCCCGAGTGTAATCGATCCTACCAGGGGTGTTGGATGGATCTTACTAGGTAGGATGGATAGTTGGATCGATCCTACTGTGTACAGCTGAAAAGTATGTGTTCTGTCAGGTTTCTGCATAGACGGATCGGTCCTATTCCTATGGAAGGATCGATCGGACTTTCCAGAGTATTTACTGTTTTGTTATCCAGACTGCGCCATTGGTACTAAAATCACCGTAACTTCCTTTAGAAAACTCGGAATTACGAACCGTAAAATTCTTCAGAAACTAGACTTCAATAGCTTTCCAACCATATATGGTACATCATCTGATTCTTCATGAGCAGGTACAGTTTAATCTTTAAAATTGATCTATGTACTCTTTTCAGCTTCTTTTTGGACTTAAGGACTTCAATTGCATCCTAAATCAAAATATAAGAATAATGAGTGTATTTATGTATCAAATAAGCACAGGAGGCTAAATATTAAGGGGTAAAAATATAACATTATGCATCATCATCAATGACCAAGAAAGTGGCATGTAATACTTCTGCTTTTTCTACCAAGGCTACATCCGGCAAAATCCGCATCGGAGTAGTCAATTAGATCAAAAGATGATCTTCTAGGATACCACAAACCATAATTTTGGGTTACTATTAGATATCTAAAGATCCTCTTGATTACAACCAAATGAGATTCCTTAGGACAAGATTGATATCTAGCAAAAAGGCAAAACTAAACTTGATGTCCTGTCTAGTAGCGGTCAAATAAAATAAAGAACCAATCATCCCTCTATAAAGTGTTTGTTCAACGGGTTTCCCATCTTCATCCTTGTCTAATTTGAGTGTTGTACACATGGGGGTTCTATAAATTTGGGATTCAACAAAATCATATTTCTTGAGTAGGTCTCTAGTGTATTTGGCTTGATTAACAAAGATCCCTCCTCGAGTTTGCATGATTTGTAAACCAAGAAAATAATTGAGTTCACCCATCAAACTCATCTCAAACTCACTTTGCATACATGTGGCAAATTCTTCAAAATGTTTATCATTTGTAGAACCAAAAATAATATCTTCAACATAAATTTGAACCAAGAGCAAATCTTTGCCTTTTGATTTGGTAAATAATGTAGTATCAATTTTTCCTCTACAAAAATTATTATCCATCAAGAATTTGCTAAGCCTTTCATACCAAGCTCTAGGAGCTTGTTTTAATCCATACAAGGCTTTAGTGAGCTTGAATACATGATCTCTCAATTTGTAGTCTTCAAATCCGGGGGGTTGTTCAACATAGACTTCTTCCTTTAGTAAACCATTCAAGAAGACACTCTTAACATCCATCTATTATATAAGGAAGAGCGGTTTTTGAAATGTCTCAACTATAAGACATAAAGAGCGATCCAGATTTATCTTCAAACACATCCAACGATTCAGATTTCATCTACAATATCAAGATTCCCACCCGAAATTTTGGATTCCCGCCCAAAATTTTCACCAAAATCAGGCTGCCATCGATTTTTGAACACAGAGAGAGAGAGAGATGAGATAGCCATCCCATCCCCCTTCCATCTCCCATCCCCCTCTCCTACTATCTTCGCTTTCCTCGCCGGGAGAGGAGCTCCCCACGCCGTTGACCTCGCCCCACGTCATCGGCAATGCTCAACCCACCTTCGGCCATCTCCCATCTCCCATGGCTTCAGAAAAGATGGAGATGAACCCACTCCAGCCATCTCCATCTCTCACCTCTTCCCATCTCCCTCTTTCCCATCCTCCCATCGCAGCACCCTCGCCCCTCCATCCACAGACTCCACCTACCTCGCCGTCCCGATGAGGCCCATCCACCATTATTCCAAGCTAAGCTCCCAAGGTCGCCGCCACCTTCTCTTCTCCTCCTTCCCTGGTGAAGTCGCGGCCACCCGCGACATTCCTTGCTCCTCCCCGTCACTGTCTCGATCCTCCCCGATGGCCGCCCCGCCCGATGACGCCTCGAGGCCTCCCAACCTCCCCAGCATCCGTCGACGTCGGAAGCCCACTCGAGCTCCGCCCTCCTCGCGGATCCAGCGCCACCTTGCTCAGCACCGCCACCTCCGATGTCCGCAGCACCATCCACCATCAGGTCCAGGTATGCCACGCCCCCAAGCTCCTTCTCGACGCCGTCCGCTCGCCATCCTCGCCGGAAAGACTACCGAGCTCTCTCCTCCCTCTCAGATCCGGCATCACTCCATCGGAATCCATCACTTTAAGCCCTCCCAGCTTCGTCCGACCCCAGATTTGGATCCGGCATCACTCCATCGGAATCCATCACTCAGGAGAGAAGCTGTCCACCCACGCCGCTGTCGTCGAGCTCGACCCACGCCGCCGATATCATCAATCTTCGAGCATCCAAACCATGTGGAGCTCCCCTCTCCACATCTGGCCGCCATTGCCGCTGGCGCTCTGTCTACGACATCCTCTCCCGGACATCCAGGTACGTATCCTTGCCGCCGATCGCCCCAACCCCCCTTCGTACTCCCATCTCCCTCTCACTCTCTCTTCCCTTAGCTCGCTAGGAGAAGCTCTACAACAAGGATGCGTTTCTCCAGAAGAGCTCTCTGTTCATTGTGGCAAAGTCTTATGGAGGGAAGGATGCTGTCACTCTCGGTTTATCCATCATCTCTGCGATCAAAGCCGGCCAATTGAAGCTTAAATTCGGTGGTAATTGGATGTTGCTTTCGCTATTCTTTGCTAAATTTTTTGACTATATGTGAGTATGAGTTAGAATTTAATTGTTGTCATAGTTTCAATCAATACGTGTTGCTGAGGGTGAGTAATCAATAGGTGTTTAAATCAATGAGTTAGAATTTGAGCTGTCTGATCTCAATCAATAAGTGTTTCAATAAATAGGAGTTAGCATTTGATTGCTGTCATCGTCTCTGCGATCAAAGCCGGCCAATTGAAGCTTAAGATTTATTGAATACCTGGTGGGATTCATGCAGTACATTGAAAGCTATATTGTTGTTTGGGCTTCCTACCTAACTAAGGATCGAGATCAATAGGTAGGAAGCCCAAACGATGATCATGTTTTGAAATTGCTCATGTTCTTTTGGCTCTTTTTGTTGGAACTTGCTCATGTTTCGATCTTGAGCTCATTGGTGTTGATGTTTATTTTGTTCAAGCAATAATTGAGCTCAAGATCGGTGGTCATGAAGTAGTTGTCATTTTTTTGTAAACCTTTGTTGCAAAAAGCCATGTAATGCAGAAGGATATGTGATATGTATCTTTTTCTCCTTCCTTTGGTACCTTAATGGATGCTCCTTTTTTTTTTTTTTTTTTCTGTCGATACAGTTTTTAAAGGACATGATGGACATGTAAACATGCTGATTCTAGGACCTACATTTCCTAATAGCTATTTCTGTCTTGAATTCTGAGGAATTTTTATGGATCTAACCTGTAGACTATAGTGACTGGAGCGGGCGATGAGACATTGAGATTTTGGAATGCTGATGCTAGGACCTACATTTCCTAATAACTTAACACCAGTAAGACATTGGATCTAACCTTCAGACTATGTTTTTTCAACTTTTCTATTTTCAGTTGTTCTTTTTGTTGGAAATTCAGAGTTGGTGGCAGAGCTATAACCTTGAATTTTGAGATTTTGGATCACTTCACAGCTGTTCTACTTCAATTTTGGTGAGAAACTTATAACTGTGAACTTCTGTAAATTAACTTTCTATTTTCCACTGGATGCACACGTATACAATGGCCTAACTTCATTTAATGGTATTTGAGTTTTGCTGTCTTTTCTAGAGCACCAAAAGAACCCAAAGAAGCCACTACAAAAAAATCAGAACCCAAAGAGCCCACTACACATATACAATGGCCTAACTTTCTACTTTCTATTTTTCTTTCTTTCTATTTTTTGACTCTTTTTGTTGGACATTGCTTATTTTGTGCTCATGCTTCGATCTTGAGCTCCTTGGTGTCGGTGGTCATGAATGCTCATGTTTCTGATAGTTTAGAATCAGAATGGTTGGACATTGTTCATGTTTCATACACAGTATAAGATGATCCTTTGGATGAGTTTGTGCAAAGTAATGTAAGCAACAATTAGGGGGATGGCGTTAGAGATTAGTGAAAAAAGAACATAGATAGGGAGGCTTATCAAAATGGAGACTCTTCAGGTCATTCATGAATTCTGTATTTAAGTTATTGCTGAGGGTTTGGGCAGGCTCACGAGATCTGAACGTACAAAAAACTCTGAGCATATTTTGATGTCCCAATTCCCTTAAGCTAACTTCAAGGCATTATACACATGATGTATGTGTGTACACTTCATACATGTGATCTCTTTCTTAATGGCTTTTGGTCTATATTTCCATGAATTTTAGTTGGTTAGTTTCTACTGAGGGATATGTTTATACCACTTTATAAGATCATGAACTATTACTAGGTGTTTTGGTTGGTTCTTTTCTTGAGAGGAAGGAGTTAAGATCGCTTAAAATGTTTGTCAATGCCACTGATATATGTGCTATCATTGTTTTAATTTTTGTATTCTATGACCAGTTTTTGAAATCCAAATAGGTGCATTTCGATATTCATATCGTGTAGTGTATGTTTGTAGCTAGGCATTGTCTTCCTTCCTAATAACGTAAATGTCTAAATATTCATATCGTGTAGTGTATGTTTGTAGCTATCCACCCACGCCACCGTCGTCGAGCTCGACCCACGCCGCCGACAGGAGCTGTCCCCCCACGCCACCGTCGTCGAGCTCGACCCACGCCGCCGACAGGAGCTGTCCCCCCACGCCACCGTCGTCGAGCTCGACCCACGCCGCCGACAGGAGCAACCTCGACTGCACCCCCGCCAGGTCGTCGTCGCCTGACGCCGGAGCGATCCAGGAAAGAGAGAGAAAGGAGGAGGAGAGAAAGGAGGGGACGCCGGAGCGATCCAGAGGAGCACGAAGAGGGGGCCGACCATCTGGTGCTCCTCTCTCAGCTGGTGCTCTTTCTGAATCTGTGTAAGTTTTCATCTTTATACAGTGCAATGCTTAAGCAAATTCTTTGCTTTCGTGTTATCCTATGCACAGATTAAGCAGATTCTAAGCAAATTAAGATATCCATGGATAAGATGCAGAGATGTTAGAAGATTCCTTACTCTAATCCTACTTGCTTTCATGTTATCATGTTGTCAATCTCATAACTTGCACAGATTAAGCAGATTCATGCAAAGGTTCTTTGCCTTCTTTTAAAAAGTTTAGTGAGCTATTCTTTGGAACTCTTAATTTGCATGGATCTCTTAATTTGCAATGAATCTGCTAAATCTGTGCATAGGACAGATTTGGATTTGAAACTCTTAATTAGATATCTTTTAAATCTGCTTCTGATATGCAAATTCAGCTCATGTAGGGCAAATTTCTGATATGTAAATTACCCTATTGTAGAAAACAAAACTGGAAGGATTAGATGAATTAAAAGTATTCTTCCACGTTCCTATTAGCATGAGACACGCACTATGAAGATCACATGGCATATGTTAATGCTATAAATCTCCTATGCATTGATTCCTTTTCTTTGTACTTTAATTCTTAGATCTTGCCTTCTATTGTTTGCATATCTTTCATTGGTTTTGGCTCCCTGTTTTCAGTGGAAAGATAAAAGAAATTTCTTTGATGCAGGATGCATATCATCTAATAGAATTTTGCTATTTTATATCTTTCATGCAAGAACTGCTATTAATGCAATAGCTGAACCTGTTCATACTACTTCCGAGGTATAATGCTTGGCCTTTATATTCTATAATTTTAGGATATGTGTGCACTTGCTACTGTGAATGGGTGCAATAGCTTGGTTTATTACTTGGTTGCACTATCTAGAAGGTTATAGTTGAACTATCTTGGATCGTTTTTATGATGCGTTTTTATATCATGTGGGAATTCTAAATGCATGCTCATTTGTTTTCGTTAAGGTTAGTATGTACTTGATATTGGTTTTGCAAATCGGTTAGTTTTTTTTTGAAGTCGAGGAATTCACTTCTTTAGATCAGCTTGGTACTTTAAAATTATAAGCTTAGAGAGAATGTTTTGTTTTGTTTTATTTAATTGCTATACAATCAGCTTGGTACTTTAAAAATGTTTTAAGAGGTGCTGTTGGATAAGAATATTGGAGAGAGTGCATGATGCAAACCTATTCCCTACACCAATTAAAGATGTACTATAGTCAAGTTTCGTATCTGTAAATCTTAGGATTGCTAGATCAAAAGTAAGTGCTCAATTTAAAGTCCCTGGAATCATCAGGCATGTACCTATTAAATGCTCATTGTTTTTGGAGTCAGTGTGAAATGCTAATTCTATTGTAAACCCACTAAGCTTATAATATGATGAAAGTTCTTGAGAACTATAGGCATGGCGGGCAAGAGGCAGCTTAGAGGCAGCTTCATGCTCATTTCTATACTTCATAGACAACTAACTGGAATCATGGGAAGTCTTGAAAGTTGAAACCACTTACTAAGTAAGAAGGGCATAGGTTCTTATTCCAAGAAGAGTTGAACTGTTGTTTTCTCAAAAAAAAAACAAAAAAGAATTCTTCTTTGATAGGGTTAAACTGTTGTTTTCTCAACTTCTTCAAGAAGAGTTCCAGTCAATCAAAAGTTGCATTAGTTATGAATCTATCCAAGAACTATAACATTTTAATGTCATGAGTACATAAATAAATGCAGAAACAATTATCACTGATTTGTGCCAAAAAATCGGTTGATTTGCACCTAAAATTTTGAAACTTTTAAAATTTATGAAATTTTGGCCTCTTTTCATTGGATACACTTGCATGTTGTTTTGTTATGAAGTTTGATTTCAAGCAAGCATGCATTAGTGCTGAAATAGCAAATGATCAGAGAGTTGGATCAGCTTTATAACTTTTTGACAAGATCTCTTTTACTGAAATGCTTTTAGTCCTACTGAAATGAATCTATACATTTTACTGAAATGATTTTAGTCCAGCTTTGGATGATTTTAGTCCTACCTCATTTCAGTCCAACTTCATTTTAGTCCAGCTTCCAATTTTGGGTTCTTGGTTTTGAGATCACATTTTACAGAGTGATTTTAGCCTGTATAGATTCATTCTTTCTGAGGGACTGTTGAAGACAATCTTAATGGTTGAGCATTGCAAATAGTTGAAATTGATCAATCTTTTGTTTTAGCTTCATGACTGCATTTGCCTTGGATTTATTTCGCTTATAGAGTAAATTGTCATATGTTAGAAAAGGTTGATGCGAAACATTTAACAGATCAAAATAGTTCAAAAGGAGCAATTTTCTTTGGATTCCGATCTCAAAATTGGTGTTGCTGAAGACAATACAAAGAAGAGCAATAGATTGATCACTACCTAATTGGAAGCTTGCTGGGAATTTCTTTCTGTCATTCTTTGCTCTCTTTTATTGGATGTGTCTTTTGTGTTTGGAAGTTCCAACATGAGCTAAAGATATATCTCCATGGATAAGAAATGCCTCTTCTTCTCCCCACTTGGATGCATGATAATGCCTTTCACTCTATGTAATATCTAACAACTTGCATAAAAAATATCCGTCTTCTTCATATGTTAGGGATGTCATGGTGGTTACGTCCTGAAAGGATAAAGAGAAGGAATGTAATAGTGGTTATGTAATATCTAATAGCTTGATGAATGTAATTGAATGTAATAGTTTTTTTTTATGAATTGATGCAGTTGTGGTTTGTGTGGTTTGTGGGGGACAAGGTTTGCCCTGGGGACAATGTTTGCCATTTTATATTGGGATTTCATTTCTGTATTTGAGGAATGTTGTAGAATTGTCTCATTTAGCCCTCAGTATAGGGGAGGTTTTGTCGAAATTTTCTGAAAGAAACCCTAAATATCCGTGTCGTAGGCACGGGCATTCACTAGTCTATTATATAAGGAACGACGGTTTTTGAAATGTCCCCCCTATAAAACATAAAGAGTGGTCAGGATTTACCTACAAACACATCCAATGGCTGTGATTCCATGATCAGCTTTGAGATTCCCCTTCAAAGTTTTGAGTTCCCACCAAAAATTTCAACCCAAAAAAAATGCCTACCTCATCTCCCTCTCCTCCCGCTCAGAACTTAACAAAGAGAGAGAGAGAGAGAGGGGATGGGATGGCTGGACCAGCCATCCCATCCGCCTCATCTCCCTCTCAGTTCTCCCATCTCCCTCTCTTCTCTCAGCCCCCTCTACCGGCTCTTTCTCTCAATCCCCCTCCCATCTCTCATCTCCCATCTCTCGGCTGACGGTGGAGAGGGAGGCGATGCGCACCCCGACCCCGACCTGGCCAGATCCTCGACGCCCGTCCAGATCCTCGACGCCCTCCTCCCCCTCTACCTCAACTCCCAGATCCTCCGCGCCCTCCAGGAGTCCCTCGCCAGTGAGCTCTAGCGGGAGCTCTACACAGTCTACAACCGGCAGCGGCAGGCCAAGATCACCGGTGTGATCTCCCTCTCTCACTCTCCATGCCGTCAACCTCGCCCCACACAGTCACCCGACGCCACGTCCGACGCCATCGACCACGCCGACCTCGCCCAACCTGCCGTCAGCCAAAAGATCCACGAATGACGTGACCATCGCCCCACGCCGCAGCCGACCTCGCCCAGCCCGCCGTCGACAAGATCCACGAACGGACGCCTCGGCCTCCTTCTCCCTTCGGCGGCGAGTGGCCGCTGCCTCTCATCCCCCTCTCACCAACTCCGTCGGCCACGCCGACCTCGCCCAACAAGCCATCAGCCACGAGATCCACGAACACCGTCGTGATCATCGCTCCGTGAAGGCCGGCCTCCAGTTCCCCGTCAGACGCATCGTCCTCGCCCCACGCCGTCGGCCACACCTCCCTCTCCGTCGGACGCATCGTCCTCCACCCACGCCACCGTCGTCGAGACCCACGCCACCAACATCATCTATCTACGGCGTTGCCAGGGGGCGGCCGCCCCCCCTCGCCCCCCTGGTTCCGCCACTGAAGGGCATCCTCCAAGAGATCTCGAACTCCACTTCCCTCAGACGCTCCAGATGAACCAGGTTAAGCGATCCTTTCTCCCCACTTCCCCGATCCACTTCTTCCACCCCCACGCTCTTCCGTCCCCGCTCGCCAACCGCCTCTCTCTCTCTTCGCCCCTTCTCCTCCACCGATTCCAGACGCTCCTCTCTCCCCTCTTTCCGACCACCTCTCTCTGGCGTTTCGAGTGCAGCACGGGTCCTTCGCGCCGGAGTCGCCGTTGTCGTGGATGTCGTTCATGGGGCGGGCGGAAAAAGAGGATCGCGGAGCGTTGTTAGGCTGTGGGAGGAGGCCGGGAAGGACCAGTGGGTACATAAGGGGACACCGGGGAAGCACATTCGCCGTGGTGGTCTCCGGAGAGATCATCACAAGCCCCAGCGCCCTAGCCCCAGCTCCCTAGCCCCAGCCCCATCGCCCTAGCCCCAGCGCCCTAGCCCCAGCTCCAGCGCACCCGCGCCCGTCCCAGCGCGCCCGCGCCTTGAGATAGCATCCTCCAGGTATCTCGATTCTTTTCTTTATTTTTTTTTGCCTGATTTCATGGTAGAAACACTAGCATACCTCTCTCTCTCAGAGATTAATGATGAAGATGGCTTCTGTGTGATCCAAACAGCAGCAACAACAGCAACTCTGATGCTGTTGTCATCCTGTCTTCCAGCATTAATGAGTATCGCGCTCTTGAGATGCCAAAGGTTTTGGTTCCCTGTTGAGGTCTACAATAGAGAGGTAGAATGATCAATTTAGATTACAGAATAATTTGCTTCCAAATTCTAAGTTTATTGCTTCATAGTTTTGACTCCTCTGTTCTTTGACCAGTAATCATTCTTTCCAGCAGCATCGTAGCTCGAATTGGAGGAGCCTAGAGATCCTGCATTCGAAACAAACTTTGGTATGATTTCATGATTTAAGTATGGATTTCCCTCTGCAATTTTTGTGATATTGTTTGAGATATCTTCCGCATTGATGCAAATCAAAGTTAGGTCGAGCTTTGATGATTTCCATGCAAATTTATACATTCTGTTTCAATTAGGATCTCTTTCCCATAGAATCGACATTGGCCTCTCATATTGTTGAATAGATGTTTTCTCCTTACATTGAGCTTTTAGAATCTATTGAATGTTATCATGCTGAAATTGTAATGCTTTGATGCAAATTCTGGTCGTTTGAGATGCGGCATTGCTTTAATTTTGTCTATCTATATGTGCGGATTATTGACATAGTTGCCTTTTAGATTTGAGCTATTTCGCTATACTTGGACAGGAGTAGAATTACATCCATGAGCAAGCAAGCATTGATATATAGCTTTGTGGCAAAGGGCACTGTTGTTCTTGCAGAGTATACATCCTTCTATGGGAATTTTTGCACCATTGCAGTCCAATGCTTGCAAAATCTGCCCCCGAATAGTAGGAATTTCACCTACTCATGTGACGGTCATACATTCAACTTCCTATTGGACAGAGGATTTAGTATGAATTCTATTGAGTTTTATTGCGGTTGTTGATACTTGCCTAGAAGTTTCTTTGTTTCCTATTGAATGCTTCTTGGATGGGTTTCTTTGTTTCCTATTGATCTACTTTAGGTTTTTTTTTATCTAAAGCTTTAGTTTTTTTGGTCTACCTAATTTCAGCTATTAGCTTTAGTTTCTCTTTAATTTCCCATGAGCACTTATTTTTACGTGGGGTTTACCCTCTTACAATAATAATAATAATAATGAGTGCTATACATGGATTTCTACGTGGTGATCATGTGAGCAGCAAGTGCCTTTCCTCTTTATCTCTTTTGCCTAAGTAATTTTATGTTGTGAGATCTATTTTTAGTTCTAATTCAATTCATGAATCGGTTTTGCCAACCTGTTTTCTTTGTCGGAGGATGGATATCATCTAATAATGCATTAGTTGAACCTTTTCATACTACTTTTGAGGTATAATCCTTGGCCTTCATACTAATCTATTTGAAGAATATCTAATGAGTTCATTTGTTAGCAATTTGTTTAGTACAGTATCAAACCTTGACATGTGGGGCACCAAGGCAACTGAAATTGACATGTCTGAAGGGTTTCTCTGGTTGTCATAGGATATTGAATTCCAATCTATAAATACTTCATTGGTATTCATGGATTGTGTGTGATTTGGATTAAGATGCAAGCTTTTTACTTCGTGGATTTATGGGTTTGTTTTTCATGCTTTGCGTCTTATGTGTTGTGCATTTAGATGAAATGGGTGTAGATCTTTAATGTTTGCTTAGCTCTGGAACACCTTTATTTGTTTGCATGATAGAAAAGAACCTGATAGTCTCCTAATATATTTGTTTATTTTGTTTTTTTTTTTGCTATTATGGTTGACATCTAGAGGACCTATCTGAGCAATTGCTATATACATAATTCTTTAATTTTCCCAATAATGGTAGATATGACTCTTTTAGCAGCCAGTTTTCCAAAAAAATTTATGATTCATATGATTCCGATCTTAAATGCTCCAGTTATGAATCTAAGGGTGACTGCTCTGTTCTGAACTTAAGAGCAGTAATTAGGATGAGTTTTTATTGATTGAGAAATAATTAATTTCAATTCAGTTTTTGATGAATAATTCTTCAGTATTCACAAAAATCTCCCTTGAATATCGTACTCTCATATTTCATCTTTGTTCCTTTATGCACGTAATTGAAGAACAATAAAAAAAAATTGGATTCATGCGATTGTGGAGGTGAAGGATAATCCACTTTGTCCGAGAAGGCTGTAAATCTCCAAGAAGCTCATATCGAGAATTCCATTTCCTTCTTGGGTTTGTCACCTGAAATAGAGGTAACCCTAATTCCGGCGCTTCGTTCTTGATCATAGCAATCAGGTTGTACTGCATGTCCATTGCTAGGTTTTCTATTCTGTAGAAAGTATTGATTTTTAGTGATTATTGTATCATTTTTTTTTGTTGGTAATTTTCTGGACTATCTCTTAACATCCAAGAATTGGATATTTTTATGGTATATGGGGATTGAAAACTTGGCATGAAAAACAACATTAAAAATAGGAACGAAGAAAACCGTGAAATCAATTGAATTTAGGGAGGCAAGCCAAGATTGGTTCTTTTAATTTCAATTGTTCATGTTTGGTTCTTTTAATTGCTTTCAATTAGCTAACATGAGTTTCCAGTTTTTCGCACCTAAGTTGAAAGTTTAAACATATTGCTGTAATTTGTTATTTGACTGATCTACTGTTTATTTTATAGCAATCCTTTGTGATGTGGCAGACTCTTATTCCATAGGATAGCAATTCTTTTCTTGCAGTTTCTAAAACTCCATTGTTGTGGGGGCCAATGGGTTTGCTGGTGGATCATGCTGCTATCAATTATTGATTTTGTTGATTCACTTTTTAACACTTAGTAGTAGTCTTTCTTGCTGCCCTCGAGCAAGTACTCAAGCAAGTAACTGATTTCTCAACATGCTTCAACCACTCTTAAGTAACTGATTTCTTTTTCTTTGTTTTTTTTTCTCTCAGGTTTTGAGTCGAAATCTGTATGTTTCAGCTGAGTTGTCACCTTAATGTTGGTAATATCTCTTATGAGGGTGTGTAAATGTAGGTAACCTGTATTTTCTCAATTGGCTTCAATGTGTAAATTTTCTTTCCTTAAGATGGTGTATGGTTGGTGTGTTATTAGCAAGTGCAGTATCATTTAGTTGTATGTCTTTCTGTTTGCGTGGTTTGTGGGGATAATGTTTGCCCCGGGGACAATGTTCATCCCTTTTAACTATGAATTAATTTTTGTATTTGATTTTTGTTGTAGAATTGTCTCATTTAGATCTTGGTAGCGGGGAGGTTCTGTCGAATTTTTTTGAAAAACAAAGGAATTAATGAATACAATATTACTACCTTTGTTCTCAACTAACTACTATCGGAAGTTTATTCTGTTCATTTTGAATTCACCAATTCTTTTATTAGTTGGTATGTTAAACTATGCTCCTTTTCTTATGTTTGCGTTGTTTAATTGAAAAAACATTTAAGAGTCACCTTCAGCCATTTTAAGGGACAAGAATGGTATTCCCTCCTAGATCTGAATTGAAACCTACATGAAGTGGTTGTAATATGGTGTTTGTATGAAAAGTTGAATTAGAAGGGAGTGAAAAAACCTGAACACGAACTATGAAAAGTTGCTAAAAGTTTACACTACTAAGAAAACAATGTTTGCTCCTTTTATAATGAATTTTTTTTTGAAGAATATTGTAGAATTGTTTCATTTAACTCTCGGTACTGGGTAGATTTTGCCGAAAGTTTCTGAAAGAAACCTTAAATATCCGTGTCGTAGGCACGGGCATTCACTAGTTTGATAAAATTTGAAATCTTTGTTAGATGCAAAAGCTAGAAGTAGTCTTATTGCCTCAAGTCTAGCTACCGGTGTAAAATTCTCATCAAAATCAATTCCATCTTGTTGATTGAACCCTTTTGCAATAAGTCTAGCTTTGTTCCTTGTAATTGCCCCCAATTCATCCATTTTGTTTCTAAAAACCCATTTAGTACCAATAACGGGATGATCATAAGGTCTAGGTACCAAATTCCAAACTTCATTTCTTTCAAATTGATTCAACTCTTCTTGCGTTGCTAAGATCCAATGATCATCCTCTAGTGCTTCCTCAATCGTTTTGGGCTCAATTTGAGATAAGAAGGCTAGATTTGCACATGCATTTAATGAAGATCTAGTTTGAATTCCTCTTGATGGTTCACCAATTATCAATTCCTTTGGGTGTGAAGATGCATATTTCTAATCTTTGGGCAAATCATAATGTTGATCACTAGGTGTAATTTCAAAAGATTGCTCAAATCTATCACTCAATTCTTCAACATCATTTTGGAAATCATCTACTACAATTCTTGAATTGTCATTAGGAATATCATCATGTTTACCATCAATTCTACTGGGAACTATAATCATTTCATCAAAAGTAACATGCATTGATTCTTCAACCACTAATGTTCTTTTATTAAAGATTCTATAGCTTTTGCTTCTCTCCGAGTAACCAAGAAAAACTCCTTCATCGGATCTAGCATCAAATTTTCCAAGATTATCCTTGCGTTCAAGATAAAACATTTGCAATCAAAAGCTTTAAAGTACCCAATATTTGGAATTCTTTCTTTCCAAAACTCATAAGGGGTTTTCTTCAAAATGGGTGTCAAAGTTACTCTATTAATCACATGGCAAAAAGAATTAATTGCTTCGGCCCAAAAATACTTAGAAAGATTATTCTCACATAATAGAGTTCTAGCTATGTCTCGTAGGGTTGTATTTTTCATTTCAACAACACCATATTGTTGAGGGGTTCTAGGTGATGAGAAGTTATGGAAAATCCCGTTGTCATTGCAAAACTTTTCTAGATGGGAATTCTTGAATTCTCCTCCATGGTCATTTCTAATGCATGTAATGAGAATACATTTCTTATTTTGGAATCTTCTACAAACGTTGGTGAATTCCTCAAAGACTTCATCTTTGTGTGCAAGAAAAATCACCCAAGTGTATTTAGTGTAGTTATCTACTAAAACAAAACCATATGAGCTACCACCTAAGCTTGTAGGTTTGGTTGGTCCAACAAGGTCCATGTGAATGAGTTATAATACTCTGGTGGTGGAAAATACATCTTTAGGCTTGAAAGAGGATTTTACTTGTTTTCCTCTTTGACATGCATCACAAGTCTTATCTTTCTCAAATTTGATCTTGGGAAGTCCAAGAACAAGGTCTTTTCGAGAAAGTTTGGATATTAAATCCATCTGTGCATGTCCAAGCCTTCTACGCCATAACCATGAATTATCATTTAAGACACTAAAGCATACATCATTATGGCAAACAAGATCATCAAGATAAAATGTGTATACATTACCATCACGATGACCTACTAGCAAGATTTTATCACTAAGAGCATTCTTAACATAGCATTTTGAATCTTCAAAAATAACTTTGTTACCTCTATCACATAATTGACTAATGCTAAGCAAGTTATGTTTCAAACCTTCAACTAAGAGAACATTTTCAATATTAATAATGGAAGAGGTTTTACCAATATTTCCAATGCCAATTATTTTTCCTTTTTCATTATCTCCAAAGGTCACCATTCCTCCATCTTTAGATTGAAAAGTTGAGAACAAGCTCTTTTCACCCGTCATATGTCTTGAGCATCCACTATCAAGATACCATCTTTTAGCCTTTGTGTTGGTCTTGATCTTGGATCTCATGCATTCCTACAAATAGGAGATCAAACCTTGATTTTTGGTACCCAAATCTTTTTGGGTCCATTTGCATTAATACTATGCATAAGAGAAGAAGATGAATGTCTAGATGCCCAACTTTTCTTAGGATTAGCATGCCTCATTAGATAGCAACTAGGTGCAATGTGACCTAGTTTGCAACAATAATGACATATAGGTGCTTGTGCTACCTTAGGAGGATGAGAAGAAGCTTTAACAAAGCCAGTCTTCTTTTGGTTGTTCACCTTCCTAGGGTTGTAGCCAATTCCTTCCTTGTTTAAGGGGTTCCTTTAGCTATCAAGGATCTCATCTAACTTGTCTCTACTCTTCACGAATTTAGCTATAGTGATTTTTAAGTCATTAACCTCAAGAGTGAGATCTCTCTTGGATTTCCTCAAGAAGATAAGTTCCCTTTGCATATCATAGTTTGTATTCTTCAATATGGTGAGCTCATATTGAGTGTCCTTGAGTTCATCCTCAACAAGTATATTACTAGTATCACTAGAGTTGTTATCTAGCATGTATTTGTTTTCATTTTCTAATGTTCCAATCCTATGCATGACATCTAATTTCTCTTCTTCTACTTTCTTCAAGTCCTTACAAGTAGCATAGTATTTTTTTTTAAGGAATTTGAAATCATTAGCTAAAGCATGATAAGCATCAAAAAGTTCTTCAAATGCAAGCTCATCCTCTACCTTATTTTCTTCTTGTTTCTCATCTCCATGTGCCATTAAGCATATGTTGGCTACCTCTTGTTCTTCTTCATCGAATTAGGTCTCCATATCACATTCTCCCCAAGTAGCCATCATTGCCTTCTTTTTCTTGAACTCCTTCTTTGAAGGCTTCTTGAGTTGAGGACAATCAAACTTGATGTGTCCGGGCTTCCTACACTCATAACATATGATTTAATTTGAGTTAGAAGAAGTAGGATTGTATTTTTCACCTTTGGGGAATTTATTCTTGAAGAATTTCTTTTCTCCCTGGCGCTTGAAGATCTTTTCTATTCTTCTTAAAATCATCGCCAACTCCTCATCGTCATCTCATTCACTTGAATCGGATGAGTCTTTGCTAGATGACTTGAAGGCAACCCTTTTCTTCTTTTTATCTCCCTCTTCGTTGCTTCTCTTCAAGTTCATCTCATAGGTCATGAGGGAACCCATGAGCTCATCTAGTGACAACTTGGATAGTTCCTTGGCTTCTTTGATCGCTGTCACTTTAGGATCCCAAGACTTAGGTAGACACCTAAGAATCTTTCTCACAACCTCATCGTTAGCATAAATTCTTCCAAGAGATTCAAGCACATTTAATATGTTAGTAAAACGTGTAAACATCTCACTAATGGTTTCATCATTCTTCATGCAAAATAGTTCATACTCATGTACAAGCATACTTATCTTAGACTCTTTAACCCGGCTAGTTCCCTCATATGTAACCTCAAGTTTTTCCCATATTTCTTTAGCCGATTTGCATCCGAAAACTCTATTAAACTCATTTGAACTAAGAGCACAAAATAAGTAGTTTTTGGCCTTGACATTGATTTAGAGGCTCCTTAAGTCAGCTGGGGTATACTCACTTTTAGTTTTTGGAACTTCCTTTTCCCTCAATGATCTTCATGGGAATAATGGGTCCATCCTCTATCATCATCCAAGCCTCATAGTCCATAGACTGGATGAATATTTCCATCTTGGTTTTCCAATATGTATAGTTGGATCCATTGAAGTATGGTGGCCTATTGGTAGTTTGTCACTCTATGTTTTCCATCTCTAGATAGATCCTCTAAGGGTTGTTACACCACTAAAAATAGAAACCTAGCTCTGATACTAATTGAAGGTCCAAGAGGGGGGTGAATTGGATTCTTTTCGAAAAACTAGATTAATGAAAAAATCAGGTAGGAGAGGACTAACACCTTAAATGCTTGTAGATGAAATGAAACTAAAGAAAATAAGCATGCAAGAAATATATGAAAGAGGGATAGAGAGATAGCACTGATTTTTATAGTGGTTCGACCCAACTCTTGGTCTACGTCCACTTCTCTCAAGTCTCTCGTTGAGGTTCTACTACTTGCAAATCTGTTACAAGCTTTTCCTCCAAGCTTCCTGGTGCTTGGTGACCTTACAATCACAGCCACTTGCTGTTGGATAACTCTCAAAGTACTTCTTCACACTTGAAGAAGGTTTACAAAGGTTGCAGCCCAAAAGAGAATAAGTAGAAACTCTTGCTAAGACTTGCTCAGATGATCTCAATAATATCAATATTGGTTATGACAAGTTTAAAACATAGAACTACTTATATCTAGCCTTCAATCAACTCAAAGATAACCTCCAATGACATCGACCGTCGTGTACAAAAACTCAGCCTTTGCGTCCCACGGTCGATCAACCCATCGACCGACGTATCGTCCGTCAGACTCTGTTGTGAAAAATGCTTCCCAGGGTCGATGTTCCGATCGACCGTCGCTTCTTTACTTTTCACCAACATCCACCACGGTCGACCGTCGCATCGACCGCCAGGCTTTGTTAACAAAATGGCTTCGCTAGGTCGATGCCACGATCGACCGCGAGCCAACATTTCGTTTTATCACGTATGATGCATCGTCCGCGATCGATCCATGGATCGACCGTCGCATCCCCATGGTCGATCCATGCATCGACCGTCAGTACATAAACTCATTAAATATTGAATTTTAGACCTTGAATTAAAGGAATAATAAATATTAAACATATATTTTATCATATAATGTATGTTGGCATCATCAAAAAAAGGTTAGGATCAACACATCCAACGTCGCTGCCTCAGGTTGAGGTCACGTTGGGTGAAAACATGCCTAAAACTCTTATGGTCCGATAAGACAGAGAACTTCTCGCAATAGAGGTAGTGATGCCAAGTCTTCAGGGCGAAGACCACCGCTGCTAGCTCTAAGTCATGAGTCGGGTTGTTCCTCTCATGGTTATTCAGCTGACGAGAACCATAAGAAACTACGTGCCCCTCCTGCATGAGGACACCCCAAACCCTCACCGTTGGCGTCGCAGTAGACACTGTAACCAATGCCTCACTCGGGGACGATCAGCACCGGCACACTGGTCAACCTCGTCCTCAGCTCAACGAAGGTTCGCTCACAAGCATCATCCCACACGAACGGGACGGCCTTCTGTGTCAGTCTGGTCAACGGTCCGGCAACTCTGGAGAAGTCCCACATGAACCGCCTGTAGTAACCCGCCAGGCCCAGGAAACTGCGGACCTTGAACACTGTCCTCGATCTCTGCCAGTGTACCACTGCCTCGACCTTGGCTGGGTCAACTGAGATCCCTACTGCCGACACCACGTGTCCAAGGAATCCCACCTGTGCAAGCCAGAACTCGCACTTGGAAGCCTTGGCATATAGCCGATGCTCCCGAAGTAACTGCAAGATTGGCGCTCGTGCTCCGCCTCTGATCGAGAGTAGATCAGAATGTCGTCGACGAACACTACCATGAACTGGTCTAGGAAGGGCTGGAAGATCCTCTGCATGAGATCCAGGAACGTTGCTGGTGCGTTCGTCAACCCAAACGACATCATCACGAAATCGTACAGGTCGTACCGAGTCCGAAAAGCCATCTTTGGGATGTCGTAATCCCGAACCCTCAACTGGTGGTAGCCGGTGTGGAGGTCGATCTTCGAGAACACTGAAGATCCTCGCATCTGGTCAAACAAGTCGTCGATCCTTGGCATCGGATACCTGTTCTTCACCATCACCCTGTTGAGCCGCCTGTAGTCTATGCAAAGTCGAAGGGTACCATCCTTCTTCTTTGCGAACAACACTGGCGCGAGCCCAAGGAGACATGCTGGGACGGATGAAATCTCTGCTGGTAAGCTCATCTAGCTGGGTCCTCAACTCGCTCTGCTCTGCTGGTGCCATCCTGAAAGCTGGGAAAGAGATCGGTGCGGTACCTGGTACTAGGTCGATCTCAAAATCGACCTCTCTGGGCGGTGGAAGCCCCGACAACACCTCAGGAAACGCGTCGGTAAAGTCGCACACAATCCTGGGAAAACTGCTCTGCTGCACTCCCTCAAAACCGAACAGGGATAGGCTGGCCAACAAGGCTGAGAGCTCACTGCCACGCCTCTCCATACCAAACATAAAGGAATCGGCTGAAAACCGATCCCCCAACAACACAAACTGTGTCCCGTCGGGTGTCCAAGCGACCACCTGATGAGTGCATGAAAGTGCACTCTGAACAGTCTTATAACCATCTCAATTGCTAGATTATTATCCTTAATCAGGATCTTTATTACTATTTTTATATCTATATGTTGCTTCACATGGTTGTTTGGAAAATCCAGGAAATTGGAGCTAAAAGAAGCTGAAAAGAGTATATGGATCGATTTCAAAAATTAATCTGTACCTGCTCATGAAGAACCAGATGATGTGCCACATATGGTTGGAAAGCTCTTGAAGTCTAGATTCTGGAGAATTTTACGGTTCGTGATTCCGAGTTTCCTAGATGAAGTTACGGCAATTTCAGTACCGATGGCGCAGTCTGAATGGCAGAAAGGAAAATAAGCTGGAAGTCCGAGCGATCCGCCGATCGATCGGACCACGCAGAAACGTGACAGAACCTATGTTTTTCAGCCATAAGCGATCCGATCGATCCCTCCATCCCTCCTATTGGGTCCGATCGATCCGACACCAATGGTCCGATCGATCGGACTCGGAAAAAGCCAAAAACAGCGGATTTTTACTCAACCGATCGATCTAACACTTATAATTCGATCGATCGGACTTGGGAATTAAAGGGTGACAGAACGTATGCTTTTTAGAGGAACACAGTTCGATCGATCCATCCATCGATCGGACTCGGGAATAGCCAGAGACAGAGGATTTTTACGAAATCGATCGATCCGACTCCCTTAGTCCGATCGATCGGACACGGGCGAAGTTAGAAGTTGAAGATTTTAACGCATCCGATGGATCCAGCACCCCGAGAAGGATCGATCGGACGTTCCCAGTGAATTAAATCAACGGTTTAGATCAAATCCGTTGATGGAGAGATTTTGGGGCTATAAATAGGACTCTTTCTAGGGTTTGAGGGGGACTTCTTGGACGTTTTTGGAGGCACTTTTCTGGACGTTTCCCAAGGGAAGGAGATGAAGGAATCTCCATCCATGGCCGAGTAATTCGCGGGCATGGCGGACGGATGATCTAGTGAGGATTAGGGCTTCTTCTCCAACAATGGTTCATAGTTTTTAATCTTCATTGTTAAACTCTTTTCTATGTATTGGATCTTCAAATATTATTTTCAGATTATAGATTTCTATGTGGATGATTAATATTATGAATCCAGTCATGCTTCTTTCATGATCTTATAATCCCATAGTCTTCTCTTTTGATTCTCCTACCGAGTCTCACGAGACCTTTGCTATGCATTGCCCGTAGTGACAACTGGTATTGTGTATTCTTAAGGATCTTGTAAGGCAAGGTTGGGGCTCTATCCCGTGAAATCTTTGCTATGCATTGCCGATTGTGAGAGTTGGTATTGTGTATTCTTAGAGATCCAGTTAGATAGAGTTAGGGCTTTGTCCCGATGAACTTTTGCTGCTCGTTGCCTGTAGTGACAGCCGGTATCGTGTATTCTTAGGTTTGGTTGGATGAAGTTAGAACTATAAAAGGAAGAACCAATCGTAGGAAGAGACATTGATATATTTTGTTAGGTTTATAATTCTATATCCTCCGGTTAAGATGATTGGGATGTGAATCCCTTGACTGAGTATCATATGAACCATTGAGAAGAGAAGAACCTAAATCCGAGTGGAGTGATTCCTGAAGCCTAGCCTCATTCAAACCTTGATTTCTTTCGTTAACTTTATCTTACCATTACATCTTCGATCTATTTTCTTAACTTTTATCGCTCTTGATTGTCTTCAACATATTACTATCTGTGTTTCTGGATCTTTCCTACTTGTCTCTCTGTGGGATTCGACCTCTCTTATGCTGTACTGCACCGCGACCGCTGTGCGTGACACATTTGAGCGACATCACCACCCCCCCGACGACCACAGTCGTTGATAGCTCGGAATGCTGCTTTCCAGTCCATATCGAGTATCACATCGAAGCCCGTCATGTCTAGCACCCGTTGGTCTAGACAAACACGGAGGCCTCCAACCTCCAAAGAACAAGATCGGCAGACCCGGTCTACCCTGGCTATCCCGCCGATCGGTGAGTCTACTGACTGTGCCACCCCTAGCCAACTCGTCTCTAATCCTAACGATGCCACACACTTGCTAGCAACATAGGAATGAGACACCCCAGAGTCTATCAGAACATCTGCTAAAGAACTAGAAAGCTGAAAGGTACCTCTGAGCACGGATGGCTCTGCCGCTGCCAGCTGGTACTGCTGGTACTGTCGTGGCGGCTGGTAAAGCTACACGGTGTCCGGCTGCTAAAGCTCCGGAAGAGCAAACACCTGCCCCCGCTGGCCGCCTCCACCTCTGGAGTGGCTCGGTCCAGCCCCTGATCCGCGCCCACCACTGCTCCCCTGCCAAGCACCGGGACCCTCCGCCTCGACTGCTCTATGGTATAGCGCGCCGTGCTCCTCGCAGGTGACAGTCTCTACGAAAGAGTCCCGGCTGCCCGCACTGGAAACACGTGGCTAATGTGCCACCAGGCTGTTGACCCTGGCCTCCTCCTGACGGATCCTGCCCAGACGGCCCGACCGTCAGGAGAAACTGGCATGCTGGACTCGGCAGCTGCGGCTGAAACTGCTGTAGGCGCTACGACTGCTACTGGAAGGGTCGCTGACGACGCTGCTGCCTATACAGAATCCGCCTCTGAACTGGGGTCTCTGCGGGGTACTGGTAGAGACTGTCGGTGGAACTGCTCAGCGTCTCTCGTCCTGCAACTACGCCTCCACTACCAAGGCCTAGTTAAGAACTGTTGTGTGTGTCTGGAAACGGTGGGAACACGTCTGACGTTTAATCTCCGATCGTAGCCCTCACTCGAACTGTCTTGCCCTGGCTGTCGGTTCTGCCGCTACTGCCCCCGCAAAACGGACCAGGTGAGTAAACCGGGTGGCATACTGCTGCACAGAGCGAGTACCCTGCTGAAGGAACAGGTACTTACGGGACAGAGCGTCACGCGTACTCTTCGGGAAGTACGCGTCCAAGAACAATGCCCTGAACTCCTCTCACATCGGCTCCTCTCCGCCACTGGTGTGTTGGGCGGTGCACCACCAGTCAAGAGCGTCTCCATCGAACTAGAACGCCGTGAGGGTGACCCAGATCTGGTCATCCTCGACAAAGAGAGCGTCGAGAACGCGCGTGACTCGTCGGAGCCAGCTGTCTGCTGTGGTCGGATCTCCAATCTCACTGCTAAACCTAGGTGGGTTCAGCCGCTGAAAATCCATCATGACCGCTGCCGCGGCCCACCGTCGACCGGAGCGAGGACCCCCTTCTCGGCGAGAAGGGCCTCGTCCCGTGCGACCGAAACTGTCGCTGGTGATGGCTTAGTCCGTCAAGCTCGTACAACCCTTGAGGGAACCGCCCTGCTCGGTCGGGAGGGCCGACCGGGTCGTGCCCCACCCCGACCGATGACCAAAGGCTGGTCTCGAACTTCCGACATCTGCGCAATCACCAACGACAATGAGCGTTCACTCGTCAGAAGCCGCAAAACAAACAGTACAAACAGGAAGTGGAAAAAGCACAAGACATCAAAAGGAGCATGCACGGATGTTCTAGACATAGAACTATCCCATTCCACTCTCAATCTCAACCGAATCCTGATCCTCACCCTGGGATCTACAACCTATGCTCTGATACCAAGCTATCGCGCCCCGACCCGCGAAAGCCAAACCGGGCCGGGTGACGCGAACCGAAACCTAACTAAACGCGGAAAAAATTTGACGAGGGTTCCCTCTAACCTATTGGTCTCCCTAAACATTTCATCAAATCACCCTGAAATTTAAACAACAATAATTTAAGCAACCTCGAACCCAAGATTACAAATCCAAAAGAGTTTAATATACATATCCTCGGAGAGGGGAAGATCAAGTACAACATAATACACTCCCGTAGGAGACTAACTAACAAAGGGTTTAAAGCAAGTAAATGATCACTACCTCTCAGACTAACCCTAGCGCCGCCGCACCGCCGACCAACTGCCTGGTATGGGCCACCGAAGAGGAACTAATGCCTGCATCTACAAAACGCAGCCCGGGCAGGAGTGAGCAACTAAGCTCAGCAGAGAAACTACACTACGACACACAGAAGGAAGAGGGAAACACAATAGTATCACCCTCGAGTAAGACCTGAGTGTATATAGGGGTCCCATAACCCCACCGCGTGTCCCTGAGGTCCACGATCATGGTCTTCCAGGAGAACTGGTCACATGATGGGTCACACTCAGTAAGCAGGAACTAACACTGCTGACTCACAAGCAGGGAAACGACACTGCAGGCGGGAAATGGTACCACTGAGTAGGCAACCCCTCTACTCAAGAGTCATTACAGTGGAACACCGGCTACAACTCAGAATCCGACTCAAGGCCGACACGACCTCTACAATCATCAAGCAACAGGTATACCAGTCATCTAGACCTATCATCGAATTCGACTGTACACCACAATTCAAACCGGGTCCAAACTATCCAACCCTGGTCCTAGGGCTAAATCCAAGCTTCCAAGCCTCGGGACGGTGACCCACAGATCGCCTACGCCCTAATCATGCAATTAGTGCACAACAGAGATGTATGCGATGAACATACACATATAAGCAGTTAAGAATGCAACAGGATGTCATGATAGCATAACAAGGTCTGGGCTCGGCACTCTACCAGCCCAGGATGGTGAACAAGTATTTAAGGTCTGGAACTGCTGTAGTGGTACTCCACCAACTGCCAGCCAGTTCACCAGCAACTTGCATCGGGAAGCAGCCCCACAAATAACAGAAGACAAACCACGCCGATAAAGGCTCTCGGCGCACGCCGGCATGCAAGGCTATGGAAAGCAGTAGGGCTACTCGCCCACTTATTCTAAACATCCCAGGAGTCATCACTCTCCTGGTTCACCACTACCCCTAATATGGGGCTAGCATGTTTAAGAATATATACAATGTATAAAGCTGTAAGAAATCTGTACATACAAAGCCCCGCGGGAAAAACCAATGAAAACTCCTCTCTGCCACCAAAGGATCGATCTTTCCCTAAGAAAAGATCGATCTTCCAAGTAAAAGAGAGCCTTCCCTTCCTGTCGAGCCAAAGAAGATCGATCCTTTCTCCCAGAAAGATCGATCATCCTCGCGACAGAGGGCACCCTCCTTGCCGCGCCAAGGAAGATCGATCCTTCCTCCCAAGAACATTGGATACTTGGAATGACTGGATAGAGGCTAAGAATACCACCAGTATCACTATCATCCTTTATGTTTACACCACAATACATGCTTTCTCGCATTGGATATCTATAAGTTATGCAAATGTCGAAATAGTTTGGATTATATCTAGTCAAATCAAACATTAAAGCCTTTAAATCCGCATAACTTGCATTTTTTCGTATCCTACTTGGGATTGATTTGGCCACCTATGTAGGGGTGTCCAAAAAGCCCAAATGGCCCGGCCCGATACGGGTCCGGCCCGGACCCACCAGGGCTGTAGCCCGGTCCGGCCCGGGTGCTGGCCCTGCTAGACCGGGCTGATCCGGGTTCAGGGCCGGACCAGGGCTCATTAGTCTAAAACCCGGTCCGGCCCAGCCCGGTCCGGGTTTAAAAAAAAAAATTCGTCGGCTGCTGAAGCCCTGCTTTCAAACGGTGACATTAGCGTTTGAGAGCATGATCAACCGGTCACATTGCTAATGTGATCGTGTGAGACCGATCACATTAGCAATGTGACCGGTCAATAGCTAATGTGACCGTTGAGACCGGTCACATTAGCTAATGTGACCGTTGAGAACGGTCACACTACTACTGTCTCACGTACCTGGGCTCGGTCAAGCCCGATTTTCAAGCCGGGCAGGGCCATATCTGGGCCGGACCGGGTGGAAGGCCTATGGCCCCGGTACTGGCCCGGCCCGGTCCGGTTGAATAACAGGGCCGGACCGGGTATTGCCTCCTACCCGGGCCGGGCCAGACCGGGCCGGCCCATTTGGACACGCCTACACCTATGTACTCAATATCACCCGCATTACCCTTTGATTCCACCTTTCTGTCCATCCGACATAATAGTGAAACAATGCCACAATGAATCACTATAAATAACACAAATATGATGACAATTATGAGTCGATTATAAAGAGATTACAAGTTAATAGTAAAAATTCCTATGGAAAACATGTTTCATATAATATAACTGAATTAATACTAGAAATTTATGAAATTTGTCAACAATACCACTACTCAAATCACCATACCATAATGATTAAAAAATGAATTTTATAATAAAAAATGGGCATCTCAATTCTTATAAAAAACCATAATTTGATTATATAAATCCTAAATCTCACACAACAACCATATAACTAAAATTTTAAGATAAAAACTCACTGGGAAGCAAGATGGAGAGAAGTAAAAGGATCTTGGAGGATTTGGCCTGAAGATCGCCGAAAAATCACCGAAATTTTTTGAAGATATAACTCTTGTTGAAGGAGTGGATTGACGGGGAAGGAGGAGGGGAGTCGCGGGCCAAGGGCCCTGCGCGGAGAGCCGAGGAGATGCGCCGGAGAGCCCCGGAGATCGGCAGAAAGAGGAGAAGGAGGAGGGCCCAGGTGGGGAAGGAGGAGGGACCGGGTGGGAGGTCGGGTGGGGAAGGAGAAGGTCCCACGGCGAGGGGTAGATGACAACGAAAGACATAGGTTGAAGTTACGTCTTTATAATATAGACATAACTCTAATCTACGTCTTATAAAGGCCACTCTCTTATCCGCCCTTACCCTCCGTGCGGTGGGGGGAAGGTCAAAAACATAACTTCAAGTTATGTCTTTATTATTATAGACGTAACTCCAAGTTACGTCTTCATTGGCAGAATTAAAAAAATGAAAGGCCACGCCAGCGTGGCTCTGACGTGGCCAAACTAGGCATACTTTCATCAATTCTTTCTTCAGAGGCATATTAAAATATGATTATTTTAAAAAAATTTCCTTACTTCATAACCTTGTATTGCAAAGTTGGACCAAAAGAAAAATATTTTCATTTTGGACCCTTTTGGGAAGTTTTATGCTCATTTCCCTTTAACAATCTTTGAATATTTGGTATAAAAAAACCAAATCTATTTGAAGACAAGAGTCATGATCTTTATTATTATTATTATTATTTAATAGTACAGCCTTTGAGGCTGAACAGATGTGTGCTATGATTAAGGACTAAGATTTAGTTACAGGGCTAAGACTCCAAATTTCAATGTTAAAGCATACAGAGACAATTTGGCTCCGGAATTAGAGGTGATAATGCCATATTTGACCATGCCACAACCGTCCATGCCACGAAGTTGGGGTTTATGTCATGCATCATATCAAGATCTATTGGGTTTATCATAACAACCCCAACAACACGAGATTTGGCTTGTCATCCAAGATGAAGATATGTTAAGATCACACCGGTTGGGATAACATTAGTTGATATCTTGCGGTTGATATTGAATATAATCAAATCTCGACGGCGGCTATTCATGAGAATGCCAATTGTCATATTTTTTTTTCTTAATGTTTAGTCTTTTATACTTATTTTGTGTTCAAATGTACTCATTATTCTTATATTTTAAATTAGGATGCAATTGGAGAGCTAAAGTGTAAAACGAAGTCGATTTGGCGATTTTGGGTAATTCTGGAAAACAATTAGTAATATGAGCATAACCTTTTTATACTAGCTCTGATTAGGATGATCCAGGATACTGTAGAAAGCTAAAAAAGAGCTCTACAACTTTCATGTTTTGTGTTTTGTGAGATTCCAGCTCCACAAAGACAGAAAAATCAAGGAAGAAATCTGGCTCGGAATTGATGCAGGTGCATTTCTGTTTGGACGAGATTCATGTTTGGAGGAGTCCAGATTGGATGCATGAAGATCCCAGCTGGGACCACCACCTTTCCTAGTTATATGAGGACTTTATTTGATAATAATCTTTCCTTTATTAGTTAGATTTGCATGTGGTTAACATAGGAAAGTGTGAATAGTTTTGGAAAGTGGCTGGGAATCTTGGTAGGCCAAGGTGAGAGCAATAGGAAAGAAAGGAAAAAGAGACACCCGGCAGGAGATATCTCTCTCTCTCACGTTAATCTCTGGCCCTCCTGTCGTGCCTCGACCCGCGAAAGCCCAACCGGGCCGGGGACGCTAATCGGAACCTAACCAAGTGTGGAAATTATGGCGAGGGTTCCCTCTAAACCTATGGTCTCCCTAAGCAATTCATTAAGCACCCTCAATTAACAATTCTAAAATCAACAGAAATCTCAGACTCAAAGATTACAATTCCAAAGAACAAGTCTACAAAACCTCAAAGAGGGGAAATCAGTAATAAACATTTATACACTCCCGTAGGAGGGTAACCATACAAGGTTTGAAAAACAGAAGATCACCGCTCCTCAAACTCAGCAAGGCGCCGCCGCACCGCTGACGCCTGCACCTGCAAAACCTAACCCGGGTAGGAGTGAGCAACAAAGCTCAGTAGGGAAACTACACTATGATTCACAGAAGGCAGAGAGAAACGCAACAGTGTCGCCTCTAGGAAGGTCTGGGTGTACACAGGGGTCCCATAACCCCACCGCGTGTCTCTGAGGTCCACAATCATGATCTTCTAGCCTAGCTGGTCACACGACGGGTCACGCTCAGTAAGCAGGAAACCAACACTGCTGACTCACAAGCATGAAACCGGCACTGCTGGCAGAAAATGGCACCGCTGAGTAGGCACACCCTCTACTCAAGAGTCGTTATAACCGGACACCGGCTACACCTCAGAACCTGACTCGAGGCCGACATGACCTCTAAAATAATCAAACAATAGTTCAAGTCATCTAGGTTTATCATCCAAATCGACTGAACACCACCATTCAAACCTAGACCAAGCTACCCAGCTCCGGTCCTAAGGCTAAATCGAATCTTCCAAGCCTCGGGATGGCGATACCACAAATCGCCCAAGCTCTAACCTTATGCAGTTAAAGCACAATCAGATGCATGCTATAAACACACGTAGGAAAGCAGATAAGCATGCAACATATGTGACGATTAGTTAAATAAGGTCTTGGCTCGGCACCCTGCCGGCCCGGGGCGGTGAATAATAAATACAGGGCAAGGGACTGCTGGAGTGGTAACCCCACCAACTGCAGCTAGTCCACAAGAGACACCATGCTACAAGAAGCAACCCCGACAAACAAGACTAACAATACAACATGCTATTTACACATCCCGGGAGTCGTCACTCTCTCGGTTCACCAATACCTCTCATTATGGGGCTAACATGCTCAAGGATATATACCAGGTATAAAGCAGTAAAGAAAAACCGCATAAGCGAAGCCCCGCGGGCAAAAACCATTGAAAACACCTCCCTGTCACACAAAGGATCGATCATCTTCATGGGAATGATCGATCACCCTCGTGATTGGAAGGTTCAGTCCCAGTCAGGCTACAAGGGATCGATCTTCCCTCCAGGAAGATCGATCACTGTCGTGACCAAGGACCTCGTCTATGTTGCCCAGTAAAAGATCGATCTTCTTCCACTAGAAGATCGATCATGCACGGGCCATGCATGACGTCGGATGCACAACTTACATGTTATGAGGAAAATCCAGGCGGTAAGCTATCTCCCCAATCCTCTCTAGGATCTCGAACGACCCGATGAACCCCGGCGTGAACTTACCACCTCTGCCAAACCTGACTGACCCTCTGTACGGCAATGCTCGCAGGAACACTCTGTTGCCAACTGCAAACTCTAACGATCGTCGCCTCTTATCTGCATAACTCTTCAACTGGCTTTGAGCAGTCAGAAGTCTATGCCACTGTACCACTGTCTCGACCTTGGCCGGGTCAACTGAGATACATGTTGTTGATACCAAGTGTCCAAGGAATCCCACCTGTGCAAGCCAGAACTCACACTTGGAAGCCTTGGAAAATAGTCGATGCTCCCGAAGTAGCTGCAACATTGTCGCCAAGTGTCGCCCGTGCTCCTCCTCTGACCGAGAGTAGATCAGAATGTCGTCGACGAACACCACCATGAACTGGTCTAGGAATGGCTGGAAGATCCTCTACATCAAATCCATGAATGCTACTGGTGCGTTCGTAAGCCCAAACGGCATCCCCACGAACTCGTACAGGCCGTACTGAGTCCGGAAAGCCTTCTACGGAGGTCGATCTTTGAGAAGACTGAAGATCCTCGCAACTGGTCGAAAAAGTCGTCAATCCGCGGCATCAGATACCTGTTCTTCACTGTCATCTTGTTGAGCCGCCTGTAGTCTATGCAAAGTTGAAGGGTACCATCCTTCTTCTTTGCGAACAACATTGGCACCCCCCAGGGAAACATGCTGGGACAGATGAAGCCTCTGCTGATCAACTCGTCCAACTGAGTCCTCAACTCACTCTGTTTTGCTGGTACCATCCTGAAAGCTGGGAGAGAGATCGGTGTGGTACCTGGTACTACGTCGATCTCACAATCGACCTCTCTGGATGGCGGAAGCCTTGAAAACACCTTGGGAAACACGTTTGCAAAGTCACACATGATTCTGGGAAAACTGCTCTGCGGCACTCCCTCAGAAACAAACAGGGATAGGCTGGCCAACAAGGCTGAAAGCTCGCCGTCACGCCTTCCCACACCAAAAGCAAAGGAATTGACTGAGAACCGATCCCCCAACAACACAAACCGTGTCCCGTCAAGTGTCCAAGCGACCACCCTCCGACGACCACAGTCAATGATGACCTGGTATGCTCCTAACCAGTCCATACCGAGTATCACGTCAAAGCCAGTCACGTCTAGCACTCGCAGGTCTAGCTAGACACAGAAGCCTCCAACCTCCAAGGAACAAGATCGGTAGACCTAGTCTACCCTGACTGACCCGCCGATCGGAGAGTCCATTGACTGTGCCACATCTATCCAACATGTCTCTAATCCTATCGATGCCACACACATGCTAGCAATATAGGAATGAGACACTCTGGAATCTATCAGCACATCTACTAAGGAACTAGAAAGCTGAAAGATACCTTTGAATATGGATGGCTGTGTCGTGGCCTGCTGGTACTGCTATAGCGGCTGGTATAGCTGCACGGTGTCTGGCTGCTCACGCTCTGGGAGGGCAAACACACGCCCTCTCTGGCCTCCTCCTCCTCTGGAGTGACTCAGTCCAACCCCTAATCCGCGCCCACCACTGCTCCCCTGCCAAGCACTGGACCCTCCGCCTCTACTGTCATGCGGCACAGCGCCTCGCGCCCCCTCGCAGGTGACAGTCTCTACAGAAGAAGTGTCCCAGCTGCCCGCACTAGAAGCACGTGACTGACGCGCCATCAGGCCGCTAACCCTGGCCTCCCCCTGACGAAGCCTGGCCAGACGACCCGACCGTCAGGAGAAACTGGCCCGCTGGACTCGACAACTGCGGTTTAAACTGTTGTGGGTGCTGTGACTGCTGCTGGAAAGGTCACGGGCGCCGCTGCTGCCTTCTGCCAAATCCCCCTCTGTCGTGGGGTCTCTACGGTGTGTTGGTAGAGAATGCTGGTGGAACTGCCCGGCATCGCTCGTCCTGCAACTGCGCCTCCACTACTAAGGCGCAGTTCAGAACTGCTGGGTACGTCTGGAAGCGGTGGGAGCAGGTCTGTCGTCTGATCTCTGGCCAGCGTCCCCACTCCAACTGTTGTGCCCTGGCTGTCAGATCTGCTGCCACTGCCCCCGCAAAACGGACCAAATGTGTGAACCGGGTGGCATACTGCTGAACATAGCGAGTACCCTGTAGCTGGGCCTGGTACTCTCTGGATAGGGCGTCACACGTACTCTCCGGGAAGTACGCGTCCAAGAACAATGCCCTGAACTCCTCCCACAGCTGCTCCACTCAGTCACCGGTGTGCTGGGCGGTGCACCACCAGTCAAGAGTGTCCCCTTCGAACTGAAACGCCACGAAGGTGACCCGGATCTGGTCATCCTCAACGAAGAGAACGTTCAGGACGCGCGTGACTCCCCTGAGCCAGCCGTCCGCTGTAGTCGGATCCCCAGTCTCACAACTGAACCTCGGCGGGTTCAGCCATTGGAAATCCATCATGACCGCCGTAGTGGTCCGCCCGTCGAGAGGAGTGAGGACCCTCTCCTTGGCGAGAAAGGCCTCATCCTGCGCGTCCGAAACCTTCACTGGTGATGGCGCAACCCCCCTAGCTCGAACCGCCCTGATAGGGACCTCCCTACTCGGTCGGGTGGGTCGAGGAGGTCGAGCCCCACCCCGACCAACAACCGAAGGCTAGCCTTGAGCTCCCAACATCCGCATAATCACCAATGACAACAAGCGTCCACTCGTCAGAAGCCGCAAAACAAGAAGCACAAACAGGAAGCGAAAAACACAACACAAAAGAGTATGCATGGATGTTCTAAACATAAAACTATCCCATTCCACGTTCAATCTCAACCGAATCCTGATCCTATTCCTGGGACCTACAGTCTAAGATCTAATACCAAGCTGTCGCGCCCCGACCCGCGAAAGCCTAACCGGGTCGGGGACGTGAACCGGAACCTAACCTACTGCGGAAATTATGGTGAGGGTTCCCTCTAACCTATGGTCTCCCTAAGCAATTCATTAAGCACCCTTAATTAACAATTCTAACATCAACAGAAATCTCAGACTCAAAGATTACAATTCCAAAGTACAAGTCTACAAAACCTCAAAGAGGAGAAATCAGTAACAAACATTAATACACTCTCGTTGGAGGCTAACTATACAAGGTTCGGAAAACAGAAGATCACCGCTCCTTAAACTCTGCCAGGGGCCGCTGCGCCGCCGACCAATTGCACGGTAAAGGCTACCGAAGAGGAGGTAACGCGTGCACCTCCAAAACGCAGCCCAGATAGGAGTGAGCAACTAAGCTCAGTAAGGAAACTACACTACGACTGACAGAAGGAAGAGGGAAATGCAACAGTGTCGTCCTCTAATAAGGTCTGGGTGTACACATGCGTCCCATAACCCCACCGCGTGTCCCAGAGGTCCACAATCATGATCTTTCAGTCGAGCTGGTCATACGATAGGTCACGCTCAATACGCAGGAAACCAACTCTGCTGACTCACAAGCAGGAAACCGGCACTGCTGGCAGGAAATGGCACCGCTCAGTAGGCACACCCTCTACTCAAGAGTCGTTATAACCGGACATCGACTACACCTCAGAACCCGACTTGAGGCCGACACGACCTCTAAAATCATCAAACAACAGGTGTTCAAGTCATCTAGGCATATCATTGAAATTGACTGAACACCACCATTTAAACATGGACCAAGCTACCCATCCCCGGTCCTAAGGCTAAATCCAAGCTTCCAAGCCTCGGGACGGTGATACCACAAATCGCCCACACCCTAACCTTATGCAGCTAATGCACAACCAGATGCATGCTATGAAGACACGCAGGAAAGCAGATAAGCATGTAACATATGTGACAATTAATTAAACAACGTCTGGGCTCGGCACCCTGCCGGCCCGGGGAGGTGACTAATAAATACAGGCCAAAGGACTGCTGCAGTGGTAACCCCACCAACTGCAGCCAGTCCACAAGAGACAGCATGCGACGGGAAGGAACCTCGGCAAATAAGACTAACAGTACAACATGCAATCTACACATACCAGGAGTCATTACTCTATCGATTCACCACTACCCCTCATTATAGAGCTAACATGCTCAAGGATATGTACTTTCTTCAACTAGAAGATTGATCATGCACGGGCCATGCATGACGCCCCAAGAATGATCGATCCTTCCTCAGAGAGGATCAATCATGTTGGGTTCTCCGGCGACCGACCGGTGAGAAATACCGTCGGAAAACTCCACCAAATCCCACAAAACCTTGGGGTCTAGTTGTACCAAGAACCACGAATCCAAAACGGGTACTTATACTAAAAACCAACGAGCATGTAAAGAGTTCTTGTCATGCCCCGACCCAAAAAAACCATCCGGGCCGGAGCGTGAGGGTCCTAAATCTAATTCTAAAATCGAACGGGGAGAGTTTCCCCTGTATTTCTCAAGTTGAACCTTGTATAATTATAATCTTCACGATAAATTAAAACGATAAATCTAACAGCTCTAAAATTCAACAAGAATATGAATCTGCTATCACAATTTTCACTAATTAGTACAAGTTCTGATACAATACTTTCATTGACCCTCATTACATAAAATCAAACAGATGATCAAATCCGAAGAGGAAAATTATACATTTATTATAACTGCAAAGGTACAACTATTAACAAAGGAAAAACTCCAGGATCGTCAAGTACTCCTCGAAACTCCAAGTCCACGATCACCTCGAGAATGGCGCGCCAACGCCCAGAAGATCACCTGAAAGGAAAGAACTGCATCGACCTGCATCGCCGATGCAGCCCAGGTAGGAGTGAGCAACAAAGCTTGCTCAGTAAGGTTCTATGCTATTCTACGTCACACTGAAGGGAGGAAAACAACAACTGTGTTGTCTCTCCGCCTAAGTCTAAGGAATGCCAAGGGTCCCATAACCCTATCGATGTCCCAATGGCTCCCGTCATGAACCTCTCTCTTGAACATGTTACCAAGATCACCCTAAGCACCAACAGGGGAACGGTACCATGCGGGATCACCCTTACCCAAGAACAAACGAGAGGAAACAAAGACTGCGGGCTCCTGTCCAGATACCACCCTGCCCAGTCATACCATCTCTCGCAGGGACATATATGTCAAGGAACGCATCGACATCTATCCTTAGCACTTGGCCTTGGAGAAACAACACGACCTCTAAACCTCAATAACAATATTCCAGTCCGACTACCTAATACTCCTCGAATAATATCAAACATAATCATTGATGACAATCACGTACTAATCCTCGACTACCCCAACCCCGGTCCTAGGACTAGACCCGGGGCTACCCAAGAACCCCGGATCGGCGATCGAATCCATCGCCTACCACCTATCCTTAATGCTTCTAATGCAAGAAAATGCATGCAATGCTCACGCGCACAGAAATACAGAAGGCTAAGCATGCAACAGTATGACATCACAACATACAGGGCTAGGCATTGCCTACAGCTTGCCAAGGGGTAAACATAGCAAGGGGTCTAAAGCAGTTACAAATCTATCTACAATAATAGCGGCAACACAAGCCGTAAACGAAAATCTCAAATCAAATTTCGGCATTACGACGGCATGCACCGCTGTCAGCCAGAAATTGTACAATGGGGTACACCCCCAGTTAATCAATTCACAGGGCACCACTGGCCCGCACATTATTACCATTCCCACAAAATAAATAGAAACGAGCACACCGCCGGCCCTAGGCTTTAAACATGATATGAGGATGTGCAGGATTTAAAAGAGGGAAATAATATATAGCACTATGAAAAAACAATGCATGTTGCAGAAGAAGACATGGGCGGTTTTACTTAGAATTCGGATGCATACTCATTAATGGTTCTCAATACGCCTACCCAAAATCCAATTCAAACGGACGACCGAAAATAGATGAAAACCACGTATTTCGATCATCGGCCAAAAGCGATGAAATCTCATCGAATTCGTCAAACTGGAAATCAAGCTTGGTCATGAATTCAATTGCATATTAGGAATATCATGTCCAAGAATTGGGTCTAATTGATGGCTAATTTCCACGTAATTAATTGACTAATTTCTTAATTCCTTTTTCACAGCAGTTTAGGAAAATATTCGTCAAAAATCGTATATAAATCCAAAAATCACGAAACTAGCGGCAATTAAAAGTAGATTCGATGATCTACAACTTTGATCTTGATAATCAAACTAGATCATGCACGTACAAGCCCAGATCTGACCTACAACAGCTCAGCTCGTAGAAAAACTGAGCTTCGGTAAAATCCGGGAAAAACTTCCAAAAATCCGGATAAAACCCGCATCAATTTGCATGAAGCTTCAATCAATCACTAAGCATGCATCTAGGGACTAATTAGAACATAGGTGTCACGCCCCGACCCAGAAAACCCATCCGAATCAAGACGTGAACCACCTAAACCTGTTTACATCATCAATTGGCGCACAAGTATATAACTGCTATGAATTAAAACAATTTAATCTTCAACTTCATAAAAATTTTGGCAGAATTTCCTTTATAATTATAACACAGGAAACCTGTACATTTTATAATTTCCCAAATTACAATTAGGACAAAAGATTAATCATTACATTCCTCAAATGTCTACATTAAAGAAAGTAACAACATTTCTCCAATACAATTGAATTAATAGATCATACAATCATGTCCTCAAATACATCATGTTATACCTCAATTTATACATTAATTTGTACATCATTGATCAAAACTGTAAATTATCTGTAGATGAACTCCTCGAAGCTCCAAGTCCTCGATCACCTCGCAATACCGCGCCATCTTCTAAAGGAACACCTGAAAGAAGGAACTGCATCGACCTGCATCGCCGATGCAGCCCAGGTAGGGTGAGCAACAATGCCCAGTAGGGTTCTACTCTACGTCGCACACAAAGGAAGGGAAACTGCAACTGTGTCGTTCTCCGCCTAAGTCTAAGGAATGCCAAGGGTCCCATAACCCTATCGATGTCCCAAGGGCTCCCGTCATGAACCTCTCTCTTGAACATGTTACCAAGATCAACCTAAGCACCAACAGGGGAACGGTACCATGCGGGATCACCCTTACCCAAGAACAAACGAGAGGAAACAAAGACTGCGGGTTCCTATTCAGGTACCACCCTGCCCAGTCATACCATCTGTCGCGGGGACACACATGTCAGGGAATGCATCGACAACCATCCTTAGCACTTGGCCTTGGAGACCGACACGACCTCTACACCTCAAATATAAATATATAATCCATAGTCGACTATAGCAAAAACCTCAAATGATATCAAACCTAATCATTGCTGACAATCACGTCCTAATTCTCGACTACCCAAACCCCGGTCCTAGGGCTAGATCTGGGCTACCCGAGAACCCCGGATCGGAGATCGAAACCATCGCCTACCACCTAGCCTTAATGCTTCTAATGCATACAACATGCATGAGCCTATACAAGCAACTAGGCCTAGGTGTCTCTATATGACATCTCACCAAACATGTCCAATATAATATACAATATGATAAGAGAGGGAGCTAAGCTATTAGCGTACAACAACGAATAACAATTACTTAACCATACGCAAATACGGGTCAATGCATAACCACAAGCAGTCGACATATTTCAATCCAAATTTCGGCATTACAACGGCTTACACCGCCGTCAGCCAAAAATTGTACAACGGGCACACCCCTAGCTAATCAATTAACAGGGCACCACTGGCCCGCACAATATAAACATTTCCATAGTATTAAGAAACAGATTAAACATCTGGCACGACCTCGGCCCATTTAATATAAACATTTTCAAGGGTTATCACCCATTGGTTAATCCACATATCGATAAATGGATGAATTTCTACAAGACAGGCGTGAGGTATATATCCAGCAATATGAGAATTTGCGAGGCTAGTATTAGATCACCAGAATTGATTGGGAGCATAACATAGTACACTGAAGATTAGCATTTAACATCTAGCACGGGATCAATGATCAATTGGCATGGAATGAAATCGTAGAGCTACATCTAAACCACACACTTGCAATAAAGTCAATAATGGGCACAACTTGAGACAATATATGTTCAATCAAGAAACCCAACGAAGAATGTATGCATTATAGATCAAGCCGACTCAATTTAAGATCCAACAATCCCAATGAAATAAAAGGAATATCTAAATAATACAGGAAAACCAACATTAGGAATGAAGCATGACAGATGTTCTGAAGCAGCAGAGAATAACATAGGGGATTACTCATCCTATTACTCTTCGTAGTAAGCATGACTTAACGGCATCAGCGCGTGAGCAGGAAGGAGACAGAGAAAGGACATGGCAGTAAGCATGAAAACCGAGCGTAGCAACAGGAAGCTAAGCATGACAAAAGCATTTCTGAGCATGGCATAATCATAAGTACAACATAGCTGCCGGAAGGTAAGCATGACAGACAAGATACGGCAGCGAACATGGCATTGCGTCAACGAAGGAAGAGGAAGGTCCATCATAGCAGCGGGTCAACCCCCTCTGCGGCATTTCTTGGAACACCGATAGAACTTAGCACCCCGGTTGAGTCGAGGCAACCAAAAGGCAAGCCTAGTAAGAAGGAAGTTGAACTTGATAGTAGCTTGGAGCCAGTCCTCGAGGGACTTCACCGGGAAGAGGATAATCGAAGCCAAGCAACCACCGTCAGCAAGGAGAAACAGAGGAAAAGTCGATCAAGCCCGGAGGGAGGGAAGCTGGGGGAACCCCGGCATCCAACCGGCCAAAGGACAGGGGAAGGAAAGAGGGAATCCCACATCTCAGGCAATTCAGTCGATCAGAAACAACCCAAGCAACAATCCATGGCAGGGCATAGCATGGCAAGGAAGACAATCAGGAAAACAGGGGAAAGAGCCATAGGAAAGAAGGAAAGGGATCTCCGGGAATAGAGCTCGACATCGCCGGGAAACCGAAAACCACGAGCACACTTCACTAGAGAGGAAGAGAAGAACAACCTTATCGGAAAGGAAAACCAAATGGGAACAGGGCATATCATCGCGGGAAAACCAAACCTCATACATACATCACCGAAAAGACAGAGCAAAATGTCGCCGGAAAACAGGGCAAGCACAACAAATCCAACCCCGTTGCAATCCTATGGCCTAATCTATGCTAGTAGAGTCTAAACCAAGTTTAGGCTAGAAACCCTACCTCTGGGCGCGAGATCTTCTCCTCTCTAGCCGATCATCGTCGCCGAGCCCTCTCCTCTGGTTCCACTCCTCCGCCGTCGAGCACCATTGCCGTTGATGTCGTCCTGCTTTCCGCGGTCGCCGTCATCGGACGGGATGCGCGCCCGCTTCCTCTCCTCTGGCCGCTGGACACCGACGCCGGACTCCTCTCCTCTCTCTTCTCTCTCGGCTGAGCCGCCACCCTTATTCTCTCTCTCCACGCAATGGTTTAGAGGCTACAGTTCTCTTAGGGTTTTAAACGGGTTTTATTAACCTATTAATATGAAGGGATAATAACAGGTCTTGGTCGTCCGATTAGTCAGACTAGATCCTGACTGACCACACCTCGATCTTCGCGATTGAACTCAGATCCTTCGATCTCAGGCACTCCTAAAGATCTATTCAAACACATACATCATTACAAGGCCGTGTGTGCGCTACGCGTATGTGAAACCAACTCCGCCTAGGGTAATTTACCAAATTACCCCGGAGCCGCAACGATCAAAGGGGATCGCGAAACAAGGCCAACCAAGCCAAACCAAACGAACCAGACCCTTGACCGACGCGGTCGGACCGGGTTGGCGGTACGGGTCCTCACAATAGGAATCCACTAACAAGCTAATTCCTGGATTTCTACATTAAACCCTAGTTAGAGGCGATGAAATCTTATCAATTCCACGTCCAAACGACGTCGAATTGGGAATAAAACTTGGGCAAATGTATATTAGCATACTAGGAACATGCAGCCCAAGAATTGGATTAATCTAATGGCTAATCTTCCTGGAATTCACTAATCAATTCACTAATTTCGGTCTCCTCACAGATCCGAAGAAACATCACCATAAATCGTAGAAAACTCTGAAAATTAAGAAATCAGCGGCAATAGGAAGATAGCTCGATGATCTACAACTTTCATCTTGAAAGTTTCACGAGATCATGCTCACACAGCTCACAAATCGGGCTTGAACGTGACTGTTCATCGAAGAACAGGGAACCGGCAAAAATCCGAGAAAAACATGCTTAGATCCAGCATAAATCAAAATCAAATCCTCCGAAACTTAGATCAGTTGCTAAACAAGCCTACAAACATCATTTAACACGAACAAGATCATAGATCCCACAAAGAAACCCTAGATCTAGCCTAATCCAAGGATTAAGGTAGAAAACCCTACTTTCACACGCTAATCCACTGCTAATCCACCTCGATCCGCTGTACCCCGTCGTCGCCGCCGTCTCCAGCTCGCCGGAGAGCCGCCGGAGGCCTCCCACAACTGCAGCCGTCACCGGAGAAGGAAGAGGGCTGCCGCGGGAGAGAGAAAGGGGAGGAAGGAGAAGGAGCAGGGGACCTCGCCGCCGCCTCCAGGCCGCCGGGGAAGGGACGGGGTCGCCGCGGGAGAGAGAAGGGAAGGAAGGAGGAGGGGCTTGGGCACGGGAAAGCAGGGAAGGAAGAGAAGGAAAAGAAAACGAAAGGAAAAGAAAAGGAAAGGAAAAGAAAGAGAAGGAAAGAGAGAGAAAGTAAGTAGGAGAGAGAAAAGAGGGTTAAACCACTTAAGTGGCTTAGCCGGTTCAGACGAGCCAACTGATCGGACTGGTTCCGAATTGGCTCCAAGTCGCGATCTCATCCGGATCTGACGATCGTGAACGCTCCTACTAGATCTATTCAATCACGTACATCAATCAAGGCTGTGTGTACACTACGCGGGTGTGAAACCGACCATCAAGGCGTAATTTACCAGATTGCCCTTGGGGTCCGAAAACAGCGATGCAATCAACCGATCGCAAAGGAAAGCCAACCGGGCCAACCCAACCAAGCCAGACCCTCGACCTAACGCGGTCGAACCGGGTCGGAGGAACGGGTCCTCACAGTTCTTCTCAAATCAAACACAAACAAGCTCAAACTTATCAAAAACCAAAAAAATAGTAGGTAGGATCCCTACCTCGACTAGAGTAGCTTCAATCCCAGCTGCCAAGCCAAAGATCGCCCTCAATCTCTTTCAAATCCAATCAGATTTGAGTTCAGGAATGACAAATTGCAAAAGAGGTTCAGGAAGGGGTTTGCGTCCATTTTATAAACGAACGAACCGACTTATGAATGATCGATCCTTCATGACGATAGCAACTTCCTGGCACCAAATGATCGATCCTTCCAGCGAGGAGTGATCGATCCTTCTAGCAAGAAATGATCGATCATTTAGGTGCAAAAAGCTGGACTTAGGCTAGAACACAAGCCGAAGCCCGAATCTTTCGATCCCAGGTTCACCTAACCGTTCTAAACAAACATTATCATAAACACGGTCTGTGTATGCACACGCGGGTGTGAAACAAACTGACAAGGTGCAATTTATCAAATTGTCCTTGCGGTCTAAGAAACAATGCGATCTACCGGATCGCGCGTTTGACGCGAAACAAGCAATCGAGCCACGGGTCCGACCCAGCCGGTCGACCCAAGAGTAGAGGGACATGTCCTCACACCTTCTCTTTCTCATACAAGTTCTCTATTGTACCTTTCTCTTTAACTTTCCTTTTGTTTCGCTGGAATGTTTTGGAATGGAGTGCTAGAATGGAATGTGATTCCTGTGAAATTGAATGGAATGCGATTTTTGCTGTTTGTTTGGTGCTGGAGTAGAAAGTGAATTATGTGGAATCTGGCATTTTTTGTTATTTGTTTGGTGTTGGAATGGAAATAGAATCCAGTGACTTTTTTAGTTTATGTGTTTGTTTTGCAATGGAACAGGGGATATGGTCATCCCTGAATGCTAGTGGTGGGAATACCAAGCTATTTTTTTTCATTCGATGATGGTAATCAATTTTATTGACCGAACATTTAAGTTCTGAGTACATAAGATGATGTTTATCAAATTTATAACACCCATGTCCATCACGTATTCAAACTTGTAAAACAAAACTCGTATACTATATTTGAAACCTCATCATGAACAATCCCAATTAATAAGCCAACAATTCAGGTGATAGCATCCAATTACAGGCCAATTACTTGCAAAAATCTCTCTGTCATAGTTGCCAATATTTCCTAATAGTTTCAACAATTTAAGACCAACCACACAAAAGTTAAGAATTCAAATGATAACAGTCATGTCTCATGCCAATTATAAGTAGAGTGGAACAATAAACACACACACAATTGCGACCAATAGGATGCACATAGCCACATTCCAAAAGCCTACAGGTTCCATTTTCTTTTCACATATTTCCTTCTCATACTCATTATACGACACCAATGCAGCGTTTAGACTATTGAAACCCCGATAGCAAGCTCCGCTGAATTTATGAACTTGGGCGTGACATTCCGCCCATGACTCATAAACCCCATGCCATCTCCCCTTGTAGACAACATAGAACTTCATTCTACAATAAAACCACATAAACAAGTACATATTTAAACTACATTAGATGAGGAACAATTATACATGGAATTGCATATACTCGTCAAAAAAAACCCAATCTTTCAAACCCATTGTTACAAACATACACATACAAAAATATCCACTGATGCTCTGAGTTCATCATGCTTTGTTGAGGAACAAGTATACATGGAATTGCAAGACGGATGCCAATTATGAACATAATGAAATAATATCATTAACCTGAACACAAAGTCAATAGAAAATTGCTTATTTTCCACATCCAGTGTAGCTAACAGATGTCCAACAAAGATACTCAAACTTTGCATAAGAACACAGTATTGTAGCTAACAGTGTACACATGCACCCACGCACAGGCATGATCTCAAATTCTTTTGTTAATTTTTTTTGGTTACAGGTTGAGCCCGTGGGTTGTTGGAATAGTCACCATTATACTACAAAACGACTTAAAAGGAGCAGTTCAAATCTCAAACTCTGGTTTCCTTGCAACCACAGAACTAGAAAATGACCAGAACTACTTCTTTGCTCCTTGCTGCATCATAACAAATATACCCAGACATTCAAACAAGATACTTCATTCCACTATTTGATTGTGTACAAACCGCAAAGAAAAAAAGATGACATATGATGCCAAGTATAGTATTTACAAAAGAAACGAAGACTAGAAGGAAGGAAAAGAATACTAAAATGTTATCAAAAACATAAAACTTCATTCCACCATTTGCTACCAACATTGTTGACATCCAAAAAGCAACAAACCACAATCGACAAATTTTTGTCACAAAGTAACCACCATAAGTGTTATCAAAGAGCAATAAACCACCAATTGTTACCAATAAACAGCCACCAAAAAGCAACAAACCACCAAGTGTTTAAAAGCATAAGACATGCCAACATTGTCATGCATTATCAACAAGGAACTAATCCAACCATATTCTGCGAAATCTTTCAATCTTGAACACAAACCCTCAACTTGTAGTGACATTCCAATTGAGGTGGTCATACGCCATGGCAAGTTCAATGTCGGTGTATCTACCACCGGTCCCCGCCTCCATCACAGCAGTCCATAATTTGTTAGAAAACCCAACAGTGTACTTGTTGATGGCATCACCCACAAATTTAACAGTGGCGATGATCTCATCACGATCCGACTGTCTCTGCCTCTTGGTAGTGGACCGGGCAGGCATACTCGAGGAGCTCTGCCTCGCCGCGCTCATAGGGGTTGTAGGTCTTGCGGGGGTGATGAATAAATTTTATATCTCGCAAGTGTACAAATCGGTGCAATCAGTATAGTAGCAAGAAATTTTATTCTTGATTGAGTTTTGCAACGTTTTAACGACGCATTTGTAAGCGATCACTCAGCTATAAATGGAGAGATGCAGCAAACTTGCAACCAACTAAGGGGGAGCTAAGGCATCATTGGGAAATATTTGTAGCAAGTTTATCCTTTTTATCTGTGAGCTTAACTTTATAAAATAACTTCAAGTTGTGAAGTAGAATTGGAGAGAGATATCCAAGAGTGAACTTGAACGATACCCAAGAGTTCTTGGGGAGATTGTAAGGTTGTCAAGCACCCATAAGCTTGGTGGATAGTTTGTCAAGCACCCGTAAGCTTGAATGATAAGTTGCCAAGTACCCATAAGCTTGGTGGAAAGCTTGTAAAGTTCTTACAAGTAGAGGAACCCTGATGAATAAATTTTATATCTCGGAAGTATACGAATCGGCGTGATCAGTATAGCAGCAAGACGAGTATCGTACCCACAGAGATTTGTAGAGATTATTAGAGTAAAATGCTAAATAACATAGAAGAAAGAAAATAACGAAGGGAAAGTAAGAAATATGAAGTATCGAAAATAGAAGATCTAATAACGAAATAAGAAAACGATGGAAATATGATGGATGAATACTAAGGTTCCGATTTCACCATAACATCCTCATTCTATGCATTGAATCAACAAAATCTCAATTTAATTCCAAGGGCTCGTTCTTCCGGTATGATGATCCGTTCGGCAGCGGTCTTCACCAAGTACCCTCAATTAACCCTAGCTAATGAACCCATAGCTAAGTGTCAATCAAGAATCCATTAAGCTCTGAAGAACAAATATAAACCAAGAATTGTTTTAGCTTGAACCCGGCTTCGACTAAATCTCATTCATTCATAGATGCTACAAGATTAGGGAATGAACCCTCGCCCAATTTCACATAAAACAATCTATAATACTTCTATTGGCCAGATAAAGGTATTTAAGATCTCAGTTATAATAATGAATGAAACAAGAAATATAAAGTGATTAAATAAATATGATCCAATAACATAGAATGATTAAGTTAGGGCTAAATCGGTACCTTAGAGAAGAACTAGCCACTCATATTCATCATGAGGGCAACAAAACTAATGAAGAAATAAAATGAGGAAAAGAAAAGAAAACAAAGCCTGGAACCCGTCTCCTCTCCTCCAAACGCTGCCAAAAAGCCCCCCTCAAACCCTAAAAAGAGTCCTATTCATAGCCTTAAGTGTCTCCATCTACGGATTAGATCTAAACCATTGATTTTCTTCACTGGGACAATAGGATCGATCCGTCGATAGGTGTCGGATCGATCTGTTGCATCAAAATCTTCAATTTCTGGCTACGCCCGAGTCGGATCGATCCCACCAGGGGTGTGGGATCGATCCCTCAGTAGGATGGATAGTAGGATCGAACTGACTGTGATCATCTGAAAAGCATACGTTATGTCAGGATTTAATTCTAGAGTCTGATCGATCCCACTCCAGGTGTGGGATCGATCTGACTCCCTGAGTATTTACTGTTTTACCATCCAGACTGCGCCATTAGTACTAAAATTGCTATAACTTCCTCTAGGAAACTCGGAATCACGAACCGTAAAATTCTCCAGACACTAGACTTCAAGGGCTTTCCAACCATATATGGCACATTATCTGGTTCTTCATCAACTGGTACAGTTTAAGCTTTAAAGTTGATCCATGTAATCTCTTCAGCTTCTTTGCTCCTTTTTCCTGCATTTTTCAAACAACTATGTAAAGTAACATATAGATATAAAAATAGTAATAAAGATGTTGATTAAGGTTAATAAAGTAATTGAGATGGTTATAAGACTGTTCAGAGTGCACTTTCATGCACTCATCACACCCCCCAACCAGCTTATTGCTAGTCTCTATCAATTCAAAGCGCATAAAATATAATTAAGCACACTAACGGTTCAAGGATGTAGACATGCATGATAAAAATTCTGCCTTATCAAGTCAATAATGTTGTACGCAGTACAGAGCATGAAAACTTCTTATACTCATACACATACTACCAACATATGAAATCAACTTCTACAAATTAAACATGCTAATCACCATCCAGAAGAACACATGTGACGTGCCAGATAAATGTTGCGTACAGAAGCAACTTCTACCCACTATTAGTCCAAACACACTACTATCTTCATGACCAATCATCCAACCCTCGCATTTAAACTCTAGCATGCTTTTTTTGTTCTTTTTTTTTTCTCAACTATTAGATATTTTGCCTTTTTACGCAAGCACTCTCTGCTTCTTGAGGCGCAGAGACCCGGTTACTTAACAAAACACTGAGTAGTTTTTTTTTAACTATCAGTAGTTCTACCTTTTTACGCGAGCTCCCCACTTCCTGAGGCAAGAACACCTGGTTACTCAGTAGATCACCTAATAGTCGTTTAGGCACAGCTAAATCAAGCTCCAGAACTTTTTCTCTCTTTTTTTTTCTGCATGCAATACTCAACACTAGCTACTGCTGAAATCATGGTCTGAATTGACAATAGCATGCTCATTCCTCTGGTAAGTACAATCGCCACTGCACAGAAAGTGTTCGTGTGTGACTCACATAATGTTCTACCTTCAGGTTATCACGCATGCAATCAATGTATAGGCCAATCCATATGAAAGCAGCATGTATAATAAGCATAAAAATTTCAGCTCATGTACAATTTAACACTATTATACCCACAAGGTAGCAAGAATACGGTCATGAATGTCAACACCCCCAACCAAAAATTAACATTGTCCTCAATGTGTGCATCGTAAACAATAACGTACGTAGGAGGTGGTTATCCAAATTTCCATATAAAGAAGAGACAAGATAATGTAAATAAGAAAGAGGCCATCTGATAGAGTAAGCGAACATCTCCTCAAGGATCCTCAGGGTGGCTGAAAACCTAAAAGACAAACAAACGAGAAAACATAAAACTAAAAATTGAAACTTAAAACAAGTTATCTTAGTGGGTTGCCTCCCACCTAGCGCTTTATTTAATTAACGTCTAGGCAAGATGTACTACAAAGCCTTAAGGTTCAGCCAGGTTCGTATGACTGTAATGCTTCAAGCGGTGCGACGACCTCCTCTGCTCTCTTATAATTGTGCAAGTCATCCTTCGCCATTGTCAAATCCACTACCAATGTAGTCTTCACTTGCTCCTTCCTGAAATTAGAGATCACCAATGAATCTACAACATCTATTGAGAAGCAGTTAAAAGAGTTTGAAGTATAGGACATAGACTCAAACACTTTAAATTCAACAGTTTCACCTAAACTGTCATGCTAAGCTTACCATCCTTCACATTAATTATAGTTTCGGTTGTAGCCATGAATGGATGTCCCAACAAAATAGGAAATTTTCTATCATTCAACGATTCATCATCCATATCCAATATCACAAAATCAGCAGGGATAATTAACTTATCAACTTGTACTAAGATGTCCTCTATAATGCCTAATGGATATTTAATTGAACGATCTGTAACTTGTAGAGACATAGTAGTAGGTTTTAATTCACCCACATCTAACTGACGGAAAACAGAATAAGGCATCAAATTAACATTGGCTCCTAAATCAAGCATTGCCTCCCCTATTTTTGTATCACCAACAATAATATTAATGTTAAAACTCCCTGGATCCTTAAGCTTGGGTGGAAGCTTCCTTTGTAGAACCGCACTTGCCGTCTCTGAAACCATCACCATTTCATGAGGTTCATCCATACGCTTAGAAGTACGTAGTTCCTTGAAGAACTTTGGAAAGGCTGGCATTTTCCTAATGACATCAAGCAATGGTAAGTTCACATTAACCTTAGATAGAATATCATAAATTTCAGAATATGACTTATCCATTTTGGCTTTCTTCAGACGGCCTGGAAAAGGAATTGGCGACAAATATGGTGGAGGAGTGTTGTGATGAACCTCCGTATTTGAAATTGCTCTCTTTCCATGCTTAGAAGAAGATGTGGCCAGCGGTGGCCTCTTCGAGGGCTCTTCCCTCTCGACTTCTTCAATTTTATTATTACTACACATATCAGTAACTTCAGCATTAATATCATTATCAATTATCTTACCTGAACAAAGAACAGTAACTGCGTTGGCTTGCTCAGGTTGGCTTGGAAATCTGCCTGGAACATGGGCTCGTACAGCATCTGCAAGCTGTCCCACTTGAACTTCCAACTTCCCAATAGATGATGCAACATTCTTCAATGCAGCATCATGACTAGCAATGGCCCAATAGATGAGTCTACTTTCTGCATAAAAGCTAACATAGTCGCTTCCAAAGGCGACTTAACAGGTGGGTTAGACTGATTAGCAGTAGCCATACAAGCATTAGCATTATTTTTCCATGAAAAATTCGGATGCTCCCTCCAACCAGGATTGTAAGTATTTGCATAAGGATCAAATCTAGGTCGCGGGTTATAAGCATTCATCAAATTAGCTTGTTCTTGCACATATTCAGGAAATTCACTTCCAGAAGGACATGAATCAAACCTATGACCTATAATATTGCAAATTGAACAAACCTCAACCGGTTTTGCTTGTGTGGACATCATCGCATCCATCTTCTTGTTGAGGGTTGCGATTTGCCTAACCAAATCATCATTCTGGTTCAGCTCATAGATGCCTCTCGCCTTATTCCTTGTGTCCATCTGCTGCGAGTTTGATCCTACCATATCATAGATTTCAAAATGCCTCCGGTGGTGTCCTTTTGAACATCGCTCCACCTGCAGCATTATCTGTCATAGTCTGACAAGAAAGATTTAGTCCATCATAAAAATATTACATCTGATTTTCTAAAGAATAATTATGATGTGGATATTGCATCAAAAGCATCTTAAATGTATCCCATGCTTCATAGAATTGTTCTCCATCAGATTGCTGAAAATTTCGAATTTGCCTTCTCAAGTTAGTAGTCATGGCATGAGAATAAAATTTACTAACAAACATATTATAAATTACATCCCAAGTAGTGAGTGATCCAGGAGGCAACGACATCAACCATCTCTTCGCTTTATCATGCAGGGTGTAAGGAAAACATCACATCCTCAGTTGATCTTCAGTAATGCCACCTAGAGGAAAAATCTGAATACTAGCATAGTAATCTTTCACAAACGTTAGTGCATCTTCAGAAGGTAAACCATGAAATTCAAGAAGCATAGAAAAATGTATATTTTTAAGTTCATAATTCCTAGCTTTTGCAGGTAGCGCAATGCACGAAGGTGAGGTAGAAATAGCAGGCCTCGCGTACTCCTCCAAAGGACGTAAATTGTTATTAAGCTTCATCTCCTCTTGTTCCTCCTCTTGAACTCCTAGATCTGATGTGGACATGCTATCTTTGTTAGATCTCTTCTTCCAACCAATTTGATCTACTTTATCGTTCACTGGCAACAACTTTTCTTTCCGTGATCGGCGACCTTGCATTCACTACTAATAACCTCTAATCAAATCCCCGGCAATGGCGTCAAAAAGTTCATGAATAAATTTTATATCTCGCAAGTATACGAATCGGTGCAATCAGTATAGTAGCAAGACGAGTATCGTACCCACAGAGATTTGTAGAGATTTTTAGAGTAAAATGCTAAAGAACAGAAAAGAAAGAAAATAAGGAAGGGAAAATAAGAAATATGAAGTCTCGAAAATAGATGATCTAATAACGAAATAAGAAAACAATGGAAATATGATGGATGAATACTAAGGTTCCGATTTCACCATAACATCCTCATTCTATGCATTGAATCAATCAAGATTTCAGTTTAATTCCAAGGGCTCGTTCTTCCGGTATGATAATCCGTTCGATCGCGGTCTTCACCAAGTACCCTCAATTAACCCTAGTTAATGAACCCATAGCTAAGGGTCAATCAAGAATCCATTAAGCTCTGAAGAACAATTATGAACCAAGAAGTGTCTTAGCTTGAACCCGGCTTCGACTAAATCTCATTCATTCATAGATCCTACAAGATTAGGGAATGAACCCTCGCCTAATCTCACATAAAACAATCTATAATACTTCTATTGGCCAGATAAAGGTATTTAAGATCTCAGTTATAATAATGAATGAAACAAGAAATATAAAGTGATTAAATAAATATGATCCAATAACATAGAATGATTCAGTTAGGGCTACATCGGTACCTTAGAGAAGAACTAGCCACTCATGTTCATCATGAGGGCAACAAAACTAATGAAGAAATAAAATGAGGAAAATAAAAGAAAACCAAGCCTGGAACCCGTCTCCTCTCCTCCAAACTGTGAGGACCCGTCCCTCCCCTCCTCTGGCTCGTTGTGGACCGCAAGGGCAATTTGATAAATTGCACATTGTCAGTTAGTTTCACACTCGCGCGTGTGCACACACTGACCACGTTTGTGGTAATGTTTGCCTAGAATGGTTAGTGGGACCCGGTATGGAAAGATCCGGGCTTGGGCTTGAGTTTTGGCCCAAGTCTAGCTTTCTGGACAAGGGGGATCGATCCTCTCTAACTAAGAGATCGATCTCCTTGTGCCAAAAAGTCAAACTCGTTCTGGCAAGGAGGATCGATCTCACCTCAAAGAGGGATCGATCTCCCTTATGTCGGTTCGTTTGCCTATAAAGCAAACGAGATCGTTATCCTTTGATTTTTTTTGGGATTTTCGAGATTTGAGCCGCGTTCTTGCTGGATTTGAGCTCGTTTGAGGAAGATCTAAGGCCTAACTGCTTGGATTTAAGCTCTCTTACTCCGGTAGGGATTCCTACCTACTTTTGTTTCGGGGTTTTGAGTTTTCCGGTTTGATTCGCGCTCTTTTGCTTAGATCTATCTGTGTACATGGTTTTTCCTCGTGTTTTCACCGGTTTTGGACTCGTGGGATCTTGATCTATCAGATCCCAGAGTTTGGTTAGGTTTGGATGTGTTTTCCAGCGGTATTCCTCGCCGGAAGCACGCCGGAGAACTCATTGGCATCGATCCCCTTGAGAAGGGAGATCGATCTCTTTTGGTGCGTCGTGCCCAGCCCGAGTGAGATCGATCCCCTTGAGAAGGGAGATCGATCTCTTGGTGGCTGGTGGCGATGAGTCCCTGGTCACGAGGAAGATCGATCCTCTTGGGAAGGGAGATCGATCTCCTTCGGTTGACAGGGATGAGTCTTCCCTAAGTACTAAGAGATCGATCCCCTTGGGAAGGGAGATCGATCCCTTAGTGGCTGAAGGGCATTTTAAGTGGGTTTTTGCCCGCGGGGCATTGTATGACAGTTTTCCTTACTGTCTAAATACGTGGTACACATGATTAAGCATGCTAGCCCTATAATAGGGCAGTGGTGAACCAGGGGAGTGATGACTCCTGGGATTGTGTAGAATAAACGGGCGGGTAGCCCTACAGCTTACCATAGCCTTGCATGCCGGCGTGCGCCGAGGGCTTTATCTGCTATAATTGTGAGCTATTGTTTGCGGGGTTGTTTCCCGTTGCAGGTGTTGTGGTGGACTGCTGGCAGTTGGTGGTGGTACCACTGCAGCAATCCCTAGACCTTAAATATTTGTTCACCACCCCGGGCCAGCAAGGTGTCGTGCCCAGACCTTGTATTTCTTATATTATCACATCCTGTTGCATGCTTACATGTATTTATTCTGCGCATGTTCATAGCATGCATTGTGTTGTGCATTAGTTGCATCTGTTTAGGGCATTGCCGGTCCGAGGCTTCCGGGTAGCCCGGATCTATCTCTTAGGACCGTTGCGGGTAGCTTGGTCCAGGACTCGATTTGTAGTATTCAGTCGTTTTCGATGATAGGGTTAGATGACATGAATATTGTTGTTGCTTGATGTTTAGAGGTCGTGTCGGCCTCGAGCCAAGTCGAGGTGTAGCCGGTACCCAGTCCTTCTTGAACTCTTAGGTGGCAGGTGTGACTACCCAGCGGTGCTATCCGCCAACAGTGTCCATGATCCTGTTGTGAGTTGGCAGTGCCGTTCCCTGCCTTACTGAGTGTGACCCAGTGTGTGACCAGTTCGCTGGAAGACCATGGCTGGGGCTGTCAGGGGCATCCGGTGGGTTATGGGACCCCTATGATACACCTAGGCTTTGCTTGGGGGCGACACTGTTGTGTTCCCTCCCTTGTGAGTGTCGTAGTGTAGTGTCCCTGCTGAGCTTAGTGCTCACTCCTACCCGGGCTGCGTTTTACAGGTGCTGGCGCGAGCTCTTCTTCGGTCGCCCCTACCGGGCAGGTGTTTGGTGACGTAGCGGCGTCTGGCGGTGCTTGATAGGTGGTGATCGTGCAGTCTCACCCTTTTGTATAGATAGTCTCCTACGGGAGTGATAAATGTATAAATTCCCTGTTTTGTGGTTTTGTAATATTATATCAGAGTTCCTGTCTTTGAGTTTGTAATTCGTGTTAATACAGGATGATTATGTTTGTTAGGGTAACCACTACGATTAGAGGGAAACCTCGCCAAAATTTCTGCAGTAGGTTAGGTTCCGGTTCGCGTCGCCCGCCCCGGTTGGGCCTACGCGGGTCGGGGCGCGACAACTTGGTATCAGAGCTTAGGCTGTAGATCCCAGGGTGTTAGGATCAGGATTCGGTTGAGCTGAGCGTGGAATGGGATAGTTCTAGGTTTAGAACATCCTTGCATGCTCTCTTTGTGATGTGTATGTCTTCCGCTTTATTGATATGCTGTTTGTTTTGTCATTCTAACGAGTGGCAACTCGTTTGTTGTTGGTGATCGTATAGATGTCGGGAGCTCGCGGCCAACCTCCGGTTGCCGGTCGAGGTGGGAAACGACGTGGTCGACCCGCCCGGCCGGACAGGACTGTTCCTGTCAGGGTGGTCCGGGCTAGACGCACTGTACCATCACCAGCGACGGTTTCGGTCGCGCAGGCGGAGGTCTTCCTCGCCGAGGAGGAGGCCCCCATTCCTGTCGGTGGATAGGCCTCGGTGGCTATCTCAATGGCTTTCCAGCGGCTGAACCCTCCCAGGTTCAGTGGTAGGTCTGGAGACCCGACTGCAGCGGACGAGTGGCTTGACGGAGTCACGTGCGTCCTACAGGCTCTCTTCGTCGAGAATGACCGGGTTCGGGTCACCCTCGCAGCGTTCCAGCTTGACGGCGAGGCTCGCGACTGGTGGCGCACTGTCCGGCACACCAGTGGCGGAGAGTTGCCGCTGTGGGAGGAGTTCAGGGCGATGTTCCTAGACGTGCACATTCCAGCTAGTGCACGTGACGCCCTGACCCGCGAGTACCAGTCCCTTCTGCAGGGTACTCGCACAGTTCAGCAGTACGCTTCCAGGTTTACCCAGCTTGTCCGTTCTGCTGGGGCAGTTGCAGCAGACCCCGTAGCCAGGGTGCGGCAGTTCGAGTGGGGACTCAGGCCAGAGATCCGGCGGCAGACCAGCTCACACTGCTTCCAGACGTACTCGGCGATCCTGAACTATGCCTTATCAGTGGAGGCGCAGTTGCGGGATGACAGGTACCGGGCAGTTCCACCGGTACCTCCCACCAGCACGTAGCAGCGACCCCAGGGCAGGGGTGGGTTCGGTAGAGGGCAGCAACGGCGCCAGCGACCGTTTCAGTAACCGCTGCGTGCACAGCAGTACCAGCAGTCGCTACCGAGTCAACCAGCCCCGTACTTACTAGCAGCCAGGCCATCTGGGCAGGCTTCGTCAGGGGGGAGCCAGGGTCAGCCGTCTGATGGCGCGTCAGGCCCTTGTTTTCTCTGCGGGCAGCTAGGGCACTTCCGTAGAGACTGTCCCCAGCGAGGAGCGCTAGGCGATGTGCCACAGGGCAGTAGAGGCGGAGGGTCCGGTACTTGGCAGGGGAGCAGTGGTGGGCGCGGATCAGGGGCGGGACCGGGGCGTCCCTGGGGTGGAGGTGGCCGACGAGGGCAGGTGTTCGCCCTCCCAGTGCGTGAGCAGCGGGACACCGTGCAGTTGTACCAGCCGCCACCGCAGTACCCGCAGCCGTTGCAGTGCCAGCAGCCGTTGCAGTACCACCAGCCTCAGCAGTACCAGCAGACCGCAGCAGAGCCGTCCGTCCTCAGAGGTATCTTTCAGCTTTCTAGTTCTTTGGTAGATGCGCTGATAGACTCTGGGGCGTCTCATTCCTACATTGCTAGCATGTGTGTGGCATCGTTAGGATTAGAGAAGAGTCGGTTAGAGGTGGCATAGTCTGTAGACTCACCGATCGGCGGAGCGGTCAGGGTGGACCGGGTCTGCCGATCTTGTTCCTTGGAGGTTGGAGGCCTCCGGGTCTGTCTAGACTTGCGGGTGCTAGACATGACCGGCTTGGACGTGATACTCGGTATGGGCTGGTTGGCAGCATACCGAGCCGTCATCGACTGTGGTCGTCGGAGGGTGGTCGCTTGGACACCCGACGGGACACGGTTTGTGTTGCTGGGGGATCGGTTCTCCACCGATTCCTTTGCTTGTGGTGTGGGAAGGCGTGGCAGCGAGCTGTCAGCCTTGTTGGCCAGCCTGTCCCCGTCCGGTTCTGATAGAGTGCAGCAGCAGTGCAGTTTTCCGAGGATCGTGTGCGACTTTGCGGACGTGTTCCCCGAGGTGTTGCCAGGGCTTCCACCGTCCAGAGAGGTCGATTTCGAGATCGACCTAGTACCAGGTACCGCACTGATCTCTCTTCTGGCTTTCAGGATGGCACCAGCAGAGCAGAGCGAGCTGAGGACCCAGTTAGATGAGCTGACCAGCAGAGGCTTCATCCGTCCCAGCATATCCCCCTGGGGGCGCCAGTGTTGTTCGCAAAGAAGAAGGATGGTACCCTTCGACTTTGCATAGACTACAGGCGGCTCAACAGGGTGACGGTGAAGAACAGGTATCCGATGCCGGGGATCGACGTCCTGTTCAATCAGTTGAGAGGATCTTCAGTGTTCTCGAAGATCGATCTCCGCACCGGCTACCACCAGTTGAGGGTTCGGGATTGCGACATCCCGAAGACGGCATTCCGGACTCAGTACGGCCTGTACGAGTTCGTGGTGATGCCGTTTGGGCTAACGAACGCACCAGCAGCGTTCATGGATCTCATGCAGAGGATCTTCCGGCCTTTTCTAGACGAGTTCGTGGTGGTTTTCGTCGACGACATCCTTATCTACTCCCGGTCAGAGGGCGGTGACGGAGTTCGTATCGCGCTGCCTTACCTGTCAGAAGGTTAAGGCAGAGCACCAGCGAACTCCGGGGTTACTTCAGCCGCTTCCACTAGCTGAGTGGAAGTGGGAGCACATCACGATGGACTTCGTGACCGGGCTACCGAGATCGCCTAGGGGGAATGACGCGATTTGGGTCATCGTTGATCGATTGACCAAATCGGCGCACTTCCTGCCTATGCGGACGACAGACTCGTCAGACAGGTTGGGCAGTTTATACGTCAGAGAGGTAGTCAGACTACACGGAGTACCAGTGTCGATCGTGTCAGACCGAGACCCCAGGTTCACTAGCAGGATCTGGAAAGGCTTCCAGGAGGCTGTCGGCACACTCCTGACGTTCAGTACGGCGTTTCATCCGCAGACCGACAGGCAGTTAGAGCGGATGATCCAGATCTTGGAGGACATGCTGCGAGCATGTTTCCTCGACGCAGGAGGCAGCTGGGAGGAGCACGTTCCCTTGGTGGAGTTCGCCTACAACAACAACTACCAGTCCAGTCTTGGAGTAGCACTTTTCGAGGCGTTGTATGGTAGGCCGTGTTGTTCCCCAGTTTGCTGGACAGAGGTTGGAGAGGCTTCACTCACCGGTCCAGACATCGTCAGGAGGTCGTCAGAGAGGTTAGTGCAGATCAGGCAGAGGTTTCTAACGGCTCAGAGCCGGCAGAAGAGCTATGCAGATCGGAGGCGACGACCGCTTGAGTTCGCAGTTGGCAACAGTGTGTTCCTTCGGGCATCGCCGTACAGAGGGTCTGTCAGGTTCGGCAGCGGGGGCAAGTTGGCTCCGAGGTTCGTCGGGCCGTTCGAGATCCTAGAGAGGGTCGGCGAGTTAGCTTACCGCCTTGATCTTCCTCAGCACATGTCAGCTGTGCACCCGACTTTCCACGTGTCGATGCTGAGGAAGTATCACCCAGACCCGTCTCATGTCATCAGGGTGGATGACATTGAGATTGAGGCAGATGCGACGTTCGTCGAGCAGCCAGTTAGCGTACTTGACCGAAGGGATCAGGTCTTGCAGGGCAAGACGATTCCCTTGGTCAAGGTACTGTGGAGGCACAGAGGCGTCGAGGAGATTACCTGGGAGCGCGAGGCGCGCATGCGGCAGGAATATCCGCACTTGTTTCCTTCTCGAGGTACCTTTTGTCCTGTCTACTAGTGTAGTTTTTCCTTTTGTTCCGAGCCCTACCTTTAGCGAATCTCGGGACGAGATTTACTTTAAGGGTAATAGGATGTGAGGACCCGTCCCTCTCCTCCTGTGGCAATTTGGTAAATTGCACCTTATCGGCTAGTTTCACACTCGCGCGCGTGCACACACTGACCATGTTTGTGGTAATGTTTGCTTAGAATGGTTAGTGGGACCCGGGATCGAAAGATCCAGGCTTGGGCTTACGTTTTGGCCCAAGTCTGGTTTTCTGGACAAGGGGGATCGATCCTCTCTAGCTAAGAGATCGATCTCCTTGTGCCAAAAAGTAAAACTCATTCTGGCAAGGAGGATCGATCTCTCCTCAAAGGGGGATCGATCTCCCTTATGTCGGTTCGTTTGCCTATAAAGCAAACGAGATCGTTATCCTTTGATTTTTTTTGGGATTTCCGAGATTTGAGCCGCGTTCTTGCTGGATTTGAGCTCGTTTGAGGAAGATCTAAGGCCTAGCGGCTTGGATTTAAGCCGCTCTTACTTCGGTAGGGATTCCTACCTACTTTTGTTTCGGGGTTTTGAGTTTTCCAGTTTGATTCGTGCTCTTTTGCTTAGATCTATCTGTCTACATGGTTTTTCCTCGTGTTTTGACCGGTTTTGGACTCGTGGGATCTTGATCTATCAGATCCCATAGTTTGGTTAGGTTTGGATGTGTTTTCCGGCGGTATTCCTCGCCGGAAGCACGTCAGAGAACCCATTGGGATCGATCCCCTTGAGAAGGGAGATCGATCTCTTCTGGTGCGTCGCGCCCAGCCCGAGCGAGATCGATCCCCTTGAGAAGGGAGATTGATCTCTTGGTGGCTGGTGGCGATGAGTCCCTGGTCACGAGGAAGATCGATCCCCTTGGGAAGGGAGATCGATCTCCTTCGGTTGACAGGGACGAGTCTTCCCTAAGTACTAAGAGATCGATCCCCTTGGGAAGGGAGATCGATCCCTTAGTGGCTGAAGGGCATTTTAAGTGGGTTTTTGCCCACGGGGCTTTGTATGACAGTTTTCCTTACTGTCTAAATACTTGGTAGCCCTACAGCTTACCATAGCCTTGCATGCCGGCGTGCGCCGAGGGCTTTATCTGCTATAATTTTGAGCTGTTGTTTGCGGGGTTGTTTCCCGGTGCAGGTGTTGTGGTGGACTGCTGGCAGTTGGTGGTGGTACCACTGCAGCAGTCCCTAGACCTTAAATATTTGTTCACCACCCTGGGCTGACAGGGTGCCGTGCCCAGACCTTGTATTTCTTATATCATCACATACTGTTGCATGGTTACATGTATTTATTCTGCGCATGTTCATAGCATGCATTGTGTTGTCCATTAGTTGCATCTGTTTAGGGCGTTGCCGATCCGGGGCTTCCGGCTAGCCCGGATCTATCTCTTAGGACCGTTGCGGGTAGCTTGGTCCATGACTCGATTTGTAGTATTCAGTCGTTTTCGATGATAGGGTTAGATGACATGAATACTGTTGTTGCTTGATGTTTAGAGGTCGTCTCGGCCTCGATCCAAGTCGAGGTGTAGCCGGTACCAAGTCCTTCTTGAACTCTTGGGTGGCAGGTGTGACTACCCAGCGGTGCTATCCGCCAACATGCCCATGATCCTGTTGTGAGTTGGCAGTGCCGTTCCCTGCCTTATTGAGTGTGACCCAGTGTGTGACTAGTTCGCTGGAAGACCATGGCTGGGGCTCTCAGGGGCATCCGGTGGGGTTATGGGACCCCTGTGATACACCTAGGCTTTGCTTGGGGGCGACACTGTTGTGTTCCCTCCCTTGTGAGTGTCGTAGTGTAGTGTCCCTGCTGAGCTTAGTGCTCACTCCTACCCGGGCTGCGTTTTGCAGGTGCTGGCGCGAGCTCTTCTTCGGTCGCCCCTACCGGGCAGGTGTTAGGTGGCGTGGTTGCGTCTGGCGGTGCTTGAGAGGTGGTGATCGTGCAGTCTCACCCTTTTGTATAGATAGTCTCCTACGGGAGTGATAAATGTATAAATTCCCTGTTTTGAGGTTTTGTAATATTATATCAGAGTTCCTGTCTTTGAGTTTGTAATTCGTGTTAATACAGGATGATTATGTTTGTTAGGGTAACCACTACGATTAGTGGGAAACCTCGCCAAAATGTTCGCAGTAGGTTAGGTTCCGGTTCGCGTCGCCCGGCCCGGTTGGGCCTACGCGGGTCGGGGCACGACATAAACCCTGCCAAAAAGCCCCCCTCAAACCCTAGAAAGAGTCCTATTTATAGGCTTAAGTGTCTCCATCCACGGATTAGATCTAAACCGTTGATTTTCTTTACTGGGACTGTCGCGCCCCCACTCGCGTAGGCCCAACCGGGCCGAGCGACGCGAGGCGGAGCCTAACCTACTGTGGAAATTTTGGCGAGGTTTCCCTCTAATCGTAGTGGTTACCCTAGCATTCACAATCATCCTGTATTAACAAAAATTACAAACCCAAAGACTGAACTGATATAATATTGCAAATCCTCAAACAGAAAAATTATACATTTATCACTCCCGTAGGAGACTATCTATAACAAAAGGGTTAAGACTGGATCACCGCTCCCCAAGCACCGCCAGACGCCGCCAAGTCACCAAACACTGGCCCGGTAGGGGTGACCGAAGAAGAGCTAGCGCCAACACCTGCAAAACGCAACCCGGGTAGGAGTGAGCACTAAGCTCAGCAGGGACACTACAGTACGACACTCACAAGGGAGGGAACACAACAGTGTCGCCCTCAAGCAAAGGTTGGGTGTACACAGGGGTCCCATAACCCCACCGCATGTCCCAGAAAGGAAACTCCAGTCATGTTCTCCAGTCGGACTGGCCACATACTGGGTCGCCCTCAGCGAGGCAGACCAACACTGCCATCTCACTAGCAGGAACCCGACTCTGCTAGGCGGGCAACCAACACCGCTGAGTAGGCACTACCTCTACCCATCAGACAATGAACCGGACACCGGCTACACCTCAACACTCAGCTCGAGGCCGACACGACCTCTATAATCATCAAGCAACATATATTCAGGTCATCTAACCCTATCATCGAAAATGACTGAATACTACAAATCGAGTCCTGGACCAAACTACCCACGACGGTCCTAGAGCTAGATCCGGGCTACCCGAAAGCCCCGGATCGGCAACGCCCTACATAGATGCAACTAATGCACAACACAATGCATGTATGAACATTCGCAGGATAATACAGATAAACATGCAACAGTATGTGATGATATACAATAACAAGGTCTGGGCACGGCACCCTGCCGGCCCGGGGTGGTGAATAGCTAAATAAGGTCTAAGGAGCTGCTGCAGTGGTACCACCACCAACTGCCAGCAGTCCACCACAACACCTGCACCGGGAAGCATCCCCGCAAACAACAGCTCATAGATAACACAGATAAAGCCCTCGGCGCACGGCGGCATGCAAGGCTAGGGAAAGATGTAGGGCTACCCGTCCGTTTATTCTAAACATCCCGGGAGTCATCACTCCCCCGGTTCACCATTGCCCTATTATAGGGCTAACATGCTTAAACATATGTACAAGGTATAAAGCGGTAAAGAAAACCGACATACCAAGCCCCGCGGGCAAAAATCATGAAAAATCCTCTCTGCTGGTAAAGGCTCGATCTTTTCCTAAGAAAAGATCGATCTTTTAAGTAACAGTGAGCTTCCCTCACTGTCGAGCTAAAGAAGATCGATCCTTCCTCCCAAGAAGATCGATCTCTCGAGAGACAGAGGGAACCCTTCTTGTCACGCCAAGAAAGATCGATCCTTCCTCCCAGGAAGAAAGGATCGATCTTCCTCGCGATGAAGAGTAACCATGCTACCCAAGACCCAGGATCAATCTTCTCCAAGCAGATGATCGATCCTTCATCGGGCGTAGCATGACCAAGCCAAAGGGATCGATCCTTCCTCTAGAAGGATCGATCCGGATGGGTTCTCCTGCGTACTTCCGGTGAGGAATACCGCCGAAAGGTGCATCCAAACTTAACGAAACTCTGAGATCTGATAGATCAAGATCCCACGAGTCCAAAACCGGTGAAAACACGAGAAACAAACATGCATGTTGAGAGATCTAAGCATAAGAACACAATCAAATCCGAAAAGATTGTAGGTAGGAATCCCTACCTAAGCAAGAGCAGCTTAAATCCAAGCAGCTAGGCCTTGGATCATCCTCAAACGCCTTCAAAAATCGCAAGATCTGAGCTCAGATCTATGGATTTCAAAAGTATTCAAGGAAGAAAGTTTCGTCTGCTTTATAAGCAAACGAACCGACCTATGAATGATCGATCTTTCCCTAGGGAAGCATCGATCCTTCATGACGATCACACCTTGACTTTCTGGCACAAGAAGATCGATCTCTTAGCTAGAGAAGATCGATCCTTTTTGTGCTGAAAGCTAGACTTGGGCAAGAACTCAAGCCCAAGCCTGGATCTTTCGATCCCGGGTCCCACTAACCGTTCTAACCAAACATTACCACAAACACGGTCAGTGTGTGCACACGCGGGTGTGAAACAAGCCGACAAGGCACAATTTACCAAATTGCCCTTGCGGTCCACGACGAGCCACAGGAGTAGAGGGACGGGTCCTCACAGAGACAGTAGGATCGATCCGTCCATGGGTGTCGGATCGATCTGTTGCATCAAAATCTTCAATTTCTGGCTACGCCCGAGTCGGATCAATCCCACCAAGGGTGTGGGATCGATCCCTCAGTAGGATGGATAGTATGATCAATCTAAAAAGCATATGTTCTGTCAGGATTTAATTCCTGAGTCCGATCGATCCCACTCCAGGTGTGTGATCGATATGACTCCTTGAGTATTTACTGTTTTGCCATCCAGACTACGCTATTAGTACTAAAATTGTCGTAACTTTCTCTAGAAAACTCGGAATCATGAACCGTAAAATTCTCCAGAAACTAGACTTCAAGAGCTTTCCAACCATATATGGCACATCATCTGGTTCTTCATCAATTGGTACAGTTTAATCTTTAAAGTTGATCTATGTAATCTTTTCAGCTTCTTTGCTGCTTTTTCCTGCAACATATAGATATAAAAATAGTAATAAAGATGTTGATTAAGGATAATAATATAACAATTGAGATGGTTATAAGACTGTTCAGAGTGCACTTTCATGCACTCATCAGGGGGTCCTAGGCGAACCAGGGATTTCCTCGAACAATCCGTCGTCGGGGTGTTGTGGGGGGTATGAGGCATCATCCTCTAAGTTGACGATTTCTTCATTCATAGGAGGTACGGATTCATCACAGGTGGTAGTGGCGAATTCGCCATTTGCCGATTCATCGGCACATATTTCCATCATCAAGTCGAAGCGGGGCATGGGCATGTTAATATGTTTCTTGTATTGGGGATGATTCTATACAGAAAAGCAACATTCAAATTCAGTACATACAAACAACCATGTCTAACGGGCTATTAAGTATTGGGTTCTTCAAACACACCTCGAGGAGTTCATCTCCGGCAAGAGGGATCTAGTGTGATCATATTGAGCTCTTCTCTCCACCCCGTGCCGCTCAACATCTGAAGTTTTTTAATATCACTGCACTTAGCGCGCAAGTAAGTCATGTGATTACATACATACTTAGCCGTGATTTCATTGGTACCGAGTTTAACATTCACATGCTTAGCCGCAGAGACATAATGGGGGTGCTTAAATCCCTCATCTCCAAGAGGCCTAGATCTAGCTACTTCAGCCATATATTGCAATATATATGTCTCTACATGCTCCTTCCACATATAATTTGCGGTGCATGTACCCTTGCTTGTACCCTTGCCCTTTCCCTGCGAGGTCTGACTAGTCGTTTGGGAGGCAGGGGTATCAGATTGAGAGACTAATCCATGTCTGCAATTAGAAATATCAAGACATGCAAGAGGACTAGTATATTGCAACTAATACGATTGTTTAAGCAGACGAACATCAAATGTCTGTTGGTACAAACATAATCAAAATAGTTACAAATAGAAGACAACAAGTTCTAAGAAGAAAGCACATAAAAAGCACAATAAGAATAAGCTAGCGATTGGGGTCGTAATCCGCCCACATTCGTTCCGCGATGTGCTCACGGATATCGAACCATACACCTTGCTCTTCACATAGCTCTCTGATAGTGCGTGGCTGGGTAATACCCGCTTCATTATCTACGGGTACATTGACGTTCATTAACATGTCCTCAGATTAAGGGTGACCGCTTGAGGTTGGAGGAGAGAATCTTATGGTCTCTTAATGGTCGGTAGAACGAGAGAACCAGGGGAGGAATAAACCCTCGATCTGGTGTTCAAGGATGGAAGAGGAGGAGACCATCATGAGATAACTCATGGCGGCTAATGAATAAATTTTATATCTCGCAAGTATACGAATCGGTGCAATCAGTATAGTAGCAAGACGAGTATCGTACCCACAGAGATTTGTAAAGATTATTAGAGTGAGACGCTAAAGAACAAAAAAGAAAGAAAATAAGAAAGGGAAAATAAGAAATATGGAGTATCGAAAATAGAAGATCAAATAACGAAACAAGAAAACGATGGGAATATGATGGATGAATACTAAGGTTCCGATTTCACCATAACATCCTCATTCTATGCATTGAATCAATGAAATCTCAGTTTAATTCCAAGGGTTCGTTCTTTCGGTATGATGATCCGTTCGATCGCGGTCTTCGCCAAGTACCCTCAATTAATCCTAGTTAATGAACCCATAACTAAGTGTTAACCAAGAATCCATTAAGCTCTGAAGAACAATTATGAACCAAGAAGTGTCTTAGCTTGAACCCGGCTTCGACTAAATCTCATTCATTCATAGATCCTGCAAGATTAGGGAATGAACCCTCGCCCAATCTCACATAAAACAATATATAATAGTTCTATTGGCCAGATAAACATATTTAAGATCTCAGTTATAATAATGAATGAAACTAAGAAAATAAACTAATTAAATAATTATGATCCAATAACATAGAATGATTCAGTTAGGCTACATCGGTTCCTTAGTAAAGGGATTAGCCACTCATGTTCATAAAAACAACCAAGATATTTATAAGAAAGATAAGAAAGAAAAACCATAGATCTTCATGCGGTCTTCTCCCCTCTTTTCGGCCTTCAAAACTCCTCCAATAGTGCTGGCTAACCTCTTCCATAAGTCTTGGACAACTTCCTTAAATAGGGATAAGAAACCCTAATTTTGCTTCAGCCTTTGGATTAAATCTGGTCCGTTCGTTTTCAAGTCGTCCGACAAAGGATCGATCTTTTTAAGTATAAAGATCGATCTTTTTTCTTTTCTCAATTTTCATAACCTGATTCGCCCCGAACAAGATCGATCTCTTTAAGGAAAGGATCGATCTTCTATCTCCGTAGACTAGAATCCTTCCCAACCGCTCAGGTTCCGATCGATCTTTTCAAGGAAGAGATCGATCTCTTTCATCAATTGTTGACGACACCCACAAATGATCGTACACAATAACTTTAAATTCAACTGTTTCACCTAAAACTGTCATGCTAAGCTTACCATCCTTCACATTAATTATAGTTTCGGCTATAGCCATGAATGGACGACCCAACAAAATAGGTAAATTTCTATCCTTCAATGGTGCATCATCCATATCCAATATCACAAAATCAGCAGGGATAATTTACTTATCAACTTGTACTAAGATGTCTTCTACAATGCCTAATGGATATTTAATTGAACGATCTGGAAGTTGTAGAGACACAGTAGTAGGTTTTAATTCTCCCACATCTAACTGACGGAAAACAGAGTAAGCCATCAAATTAACACTGGCTCCTAAATCAAGCATTGCCTCCCCTATTTTTGTATCACCAACAGTAATATTAATGTTAAAACTCCCTGGATCCTTAAGCTTGGGTGGAAGCTTCCTTTCTAGAACCGCGCTTGCCGTCTCTGAAACCATCACCTTTTCATGAGGTTCATACTTACGTTTAGAAATACGTAGTTCCTTGAAGAACTTTGGAAAGGCTGGCATTTTTCGAATCACATCAAGCAATGATAAGTTCAAATTAACCTTAGATAGAATATCATAAATTTCATAACAAGACTTATCCATTTGGGCTTTCTTCAAGCGGCCTGAAAAAGGAATTGGTGGCACATATGGTGGAGGAGTGTTGTGACGAACCTCCGGATTTGAAATTGCTCTCTTTCCATGCTCAGAAGAAGATGTGGCCAGCGGTGGCCTCTTCGAGGGCTCTTCCCTCTGTACTTCCTCAATTTTATCATCACTACACATATCAGTAACTTCAGCATTAATATTATTATCAATTATCTTACCTGACCGAAGAATAGTAACTGCGTTGGCTTGCTCAGGTTGGCATGGAAATCTGCCTGGAACATGGGCTCGTACAGCATCTGCAAGCTGTCCCACTTGAACTTCCAACTTCCCAATAGATGCTGCAATATTCTTCAATGCAGCATCATGTCTAGCAATGGCTGAATCTTGTTGTTCCATCCTTGAGTCTACTTTCTGCATAAAAGCTAACATAATCGCTTCCAAAGACGACTTAACAGGTGGGTTAGACTGATTAACAGTAGGCATACTAGTATTAGCAGTATTTTTCCGTGAAAAATTCGGATGCTCCCTCCAACCAAGATTGTAAGTATTTGCATAAGGATCAAATCTAGGTCTCGGGTTATAAGCATTCATCAAATTAGCTTATTCTTGCATATATTTAGGAAATTCACTACCAGAAGGACATGAATCAAACCTATGACCAACACTATTGCAAATTGAACAAACCTCAACCGGTTTTGCTTGTCTGGACATCATCGCGTCCATCTTCTTGTTGAGGGCAGCGATTTGCCTTGCCAAATCGTCGTTCTGGTTCAGCTCAGAGATGCCTCTCGCCTTATTCCTTGTGTCCCTCTGCTGCGAGTTAGATCCCAACATCTCATAAATTTCATATGACTCTGGTGGTGTCCTTTTGAACATCGCTCTACCTGCAGCATTATCTACCATAGTCTGACAAGAAAGATTTAGTCCACCATAGAAATATTGCATCTGATTTTCTAAAGAATAATTATGATGTGGACGTTGCATCAAAAGTATTTTAAATCTATCCCATGCTTCATGGAATGGTTCTCCATCAGATTGCTGAAAATTTGGAATTTGTCTTCTCAAGTTAGTAGTCATGGCATGAGAATAAAATTTACTAACAAACTTATTATAAATTTCATCCCAAGATGTGAGTGATCCAGGAGGCAACGACATCAACCATCTCTTTGCTTTATCTTTAAGAGTATAGCAAAAATATCGCATTCTCAGTTGATCTTCAGGAATGCCACCTAGAGGAAAAGTCTGAATAGTAGCATAATAATCTTTCACAAACGTTAGTGCATCCTCAGAAGGTAAACCATGAAATTCAGGAAGCATAGAAAAATGTAGATTTAAGTTCATAATTCCTAGCCTCTGCAGGTAACGCAATGCACGAAGGTGAGGTAGAAATAGTAGGCCTCGCATACTCCTTCAAAGGACGTAAATTGTTATTAAGCTCCATCTCCTCTTTTTCCTTCTCCTGAACTCCTAGATCTGATGTGGACATACTGTCTTTGTTAGATCTCTTATTCCAACCAATTTAATCTACTTTATCATTCAAGGGCAACAACTTTTCTTTCCGTGATCGGCGACCTTGCATTCACTACTAATAAACTCTAATCAAATCACCGGCAACGGCGCCAAAAACTTGATGAATAAATTTTATATCTCGCAAGTATACGAATCGGTGCAATCAGTATAATAGCAAGACGAGTATCGTACCCACAGATATTTGTAAAGATTATTAGAGTGAAACGCTAAAGAACAGAAAAGAAAGAAAATAAGGAAGGGAAAATAAGAAATATGAAGTATTGAAAATAGAAGATCAAATAACGAAATAAGAAAACGATGGGAATATGATGGATGAATACTAAGGTTCCGATTTCACCATAACATTCTCATTCTATGCATTGAATCAACGAAATCTCAGTTTAATTCCAAGGGTTCGTTCTTCCGGTATGATGATCCATTCGATCGCGGTCTTCACCAAGTACCCGCAATTAACCCTAGTTAATGAATCCATAACTAAGTGTTAACCAAGAATCCATTAAGCTCTGAAGAACAATTATGAACTAAGAAGTGTCTTAGCTTGAACCCGGCTTCGACTAAATCTCATTCATTCACAGATCCTGCAAGATTAGGGAATGAACTCTCGCCCAATCTCACATAAAACAATCTATAATACGTCTATTGGCCAGGTAAACATATTTAAGATCTCAGTTATAATAATGAATGAAACTAAGAAAATAAACTGATTAAATAATCATGATCCAATAACATAGAATGATTCAATTAGGCTACATCGGTTCCTTAGCAAAGGGATTAGCCACTCATGTTCATAAAAAAAACCAAGATATTCATTAGAAAGATAAGAAAGAAAATCCCTAGATCTTCGTGCGGTCTTCTCCCCTCTTTCCGGCCTTCAAAACTCCTCCAATAGTGCTGGCTAACCTCTTCCATAAGTCTTGGACGACTTCCTTAAATAGGGGTAAGAAGCCCTAATTTTGCTTCAGCCTTTGGATTAAATCTGGTCCGTTCGTGTTCAAGTCGTCCGACAAAGGATCGATCTTCTTAAGGATAAATATCGATCTTCTTTCTTTTCTCAATTTTCGTAACCTGGTTCGCCTCGACTAAGATCGATCTCTTTTAAGGAAAGGATCGATCTTCTTTCTCCGTAGACTAGGCTCCTTCCAAACCGCCCAGGACGCCCACAAAGGATCGATCTTTCTAGTAAAGAAGATCGATCTTTTATTCCAACTTTCTTGTTTTCGCTCACGGTCGATCTTCGTATCGACCCTCCGAAGTATTTTTCTTGACAGAGGCTGACGGTCGATGCCACGGTCGACCGTGAGAATTTTTGAGCGCGACGGTCGATGTGACGGTCGACCGTGGGTCTTTTTCATCTCTGCATGCATAAGAGATCAATCGTTTATTTAAGAAAGATTGATCTTTTATTTCCTGCATCTTTCTTCTGCTATTCTGCCCTGCGGACTGGTACGAAAAACACTGTAACTTCCTCTATGTAGCTCCAAATCATGAACTGTAAAATTCTCCCGAAACTAGACTTCAAGATCTTTCTAAAGGTGTATGGCAAATCATCTGGTTCTTCATGAGCAGGTACAGTTTAATCTTTCAAGTTGATTCATGTAATCTTTTCAGCTTCTTTGCTCCTTTTTCTTGCATTTTCCAAACAACTATGTGAAGCAACATATAAATATAAAAATAGTAATAAAGATGTTGATTAAGGATAATAATCTAGCAATTGAGATGGTTATAAGGCTATTCAGAGTGCACTTTCATGCACTTATCAGCGGCGGTGAGGAAGAAGAGATCTCCAGGTATCTCGATGACCGGTGGAAGGAGAGAAATATCACGAGAGGAAGACATGACGGCTAGTGGTGAGGAAGATCGTGAGAGGAAGACACGGCGTCGGCTAGTGGCGAGGAAGATCGTGAGAGGAAGACATGGCGGCGGCTAGTGGTGAGAAAGATCATGAGAGGCTAGGGTTCTACGCATGGGATAAGAGAGTGTTGGAAAGTTATTCAATGCTGGAGAAGCGATGGAAAACTTGGCTGGAAAATGTTTCTGGCCACAATTTGGCCAGAAACATTTGGCCGAAATTGAAGGTTTTGGAATGGGCCTGGAATGAAATGGAATCCATTCTAGTGGCACAAACACCTCAACTACTGGAATGCTATTCCGTTTCAGCCATTCCAGCCATTTTTTGAGGCAAACAAACCCCCTAAACTATGAGATCTAATTTGTTTTCATTGTTCAATTTATGCCTTGAGTATTGAATGGTCTTCTGTGATTATATTCATGATTGTCTTGTTTAATTTCTAGGAGGCCTACTAGTTGATTGTTTGTTGCAATCTACTGCTAGATTGGATATTAAATCCGTAATTGTTTGATCTCTCTAATCTGCGAAGCAACTAACACCTATCTACTGCGTTTCAGAGATTATTAGCTCTTAGGAAGAATATTCGACTAAATTAAATGCAACCGCTCGTGTTTGTCTTATTTAGCTTCATCGATCTCTGTAATTCTTAAGGTTGCTACTAGATTAAACTTTGAGCACTTATCTGGGGTTGTTTAGTTGTTCGGGTCAATTTGCTCACTTGTTTCTAATTAACTATGATTGAGGAAAAATTCCAAAATAATTTGAACGGTGAATATTTGAGGTGTGAATGGATATATTCCTGTCTCAATGCTCAGTTGTTGGATTCGGATGGTGGATATTGACTCAGACCAAGGTTTTCTCTCTTGATTGACTTCACTTTTTTATTTTGAATTATTTCTTAGTTTTTTTCGTTATTCTAAAGCCCCCCATATTTGTTCACTAAGCACAAAACTTAGGCTAGACACTCCTCGTGGGAATGATCTTTGCTCGCACTACTACATTTATTTGAGAGGACTGATTTTATTTTTGATTGCCTCCAACAGCACACCAAATTTTGGCGTCATTGCCGATGACTATTTTTAGTTGATTTTTGTGTTTATTGTGATACTCATTTTATTCCTATATAAAAAAAAGTGAAGTACTCACTAGTTTCCCCATTGTCTCCCCGTTGTTCCACACTACTCACATCCCCCCCCCAGATTCCCGTCAGCTGATCATCATCCCAGAGTCGATTACCATCTCGTCCTCTTGCCACTATTGAACCATCAACAGAGCCACCTCTGTCGATCTCAATCCAACCACACCCCTTCAGAAATCTTCCTCTAAACTCGCCTACAACACCTCTCTCCGCTGTTGTAACTATTGGTCGTTGGGTGCTGCAGGCCTTGGTTGCGGGCCGGGTTGGCTGCTGGCCAGGCTGCAGACCCAGGTGATCGCTCACAAACGTCGTCGTTAAAACGTATGCAAAACGCAATTTAGAAATTTATAAACCTTTCTTTCAACATTAAATTAATAAGATAAAATAATGGTGAAATACTGGGTCGATCCTCAGGGAAAACTTTGACTAACAAGAAAATCAGAATTAACTCTCAACACTCTAATCCTAAAGCACAGAAGAATTGATTTGGGGTTTTGGAAATTGATTAATTAAAACTAATTAAGAAAGCGATTAATGAAATGGAAATAGATCGATGAGAGAAAACCTAGGGATTACTCAATCCACTTTAGTTTCACTTCCCGTATTCTCTAATTATCCTCTTGTTTCTTATCTTGACATTATGGATTCACAGCTTCTTAAGCATACATGAATCCCTAAAATAATGCAATTGTTTCCCTAAGGCATAACCTATCCAAACTTAGCATAGATTGTCTTCGAACTTAATCTGAGTACAACCTATCTTCATCTAGCATAGAGTATCTCAAAGGCATTCACAAAAGCAACATGAAAACCATCCTACGAATCTCTACCATCAAGCACATCAATGAAGTAGGTCTGAATATACGTCGAGAAACTCTGTTCCCTCAACTCTTTATAAAATAAAACCATATTTATAGGATCATGTCTTTGAAAAGATACAACAATCAAACTAGAAAATACAAAGAACCTACACTAAAGCTTCATGAGATCCCTAAGTTGAGAGTTTAGCCACTCATCTTTTGGATGAGATCCATGTATTCGATGAAGAAAGTTAGGGATCCACTCCGCATCTCCGTCTTCTTCTCCAATCTGAATTTCTCTGTTTCTCTCTATGGGGCCTCTCCGTTTTCCAGCCACCAAACCCTTTTTATATCTTAATTCCCGGATTAGGGTTTTAGGGTTGAGTTAGACCTCAAGTACAACTCGGAATTCCTGGTTCAACCCTGACAGCTTCTTCCAATCGCGACTGGGCTCAACCGGTTCGGAATTTGAGAATGAGTCCAACACAAAAGATGTAGATTTGGAAGTCTTCTGTCCTCTCCGAAAGAGTTTACAATATTTCAACTTATCTAGAATATTTGACGAATATGCTCCCGGGCGTCGACGGACCAGTCTTCCAGCAGCTAAATATCTTTATCTTCTTCAAAACTGCTAGCACTCCATCAGGAATCTCATTAAGTGTCCAACATGAAACTTGTACGTCTTGATGTCTAGTAGAGGTCACCAAAATTTCAGAATAGTTGGACATAAGGATAATATCTGGTGAATATTGTGCTAACAGTCGCCAGAGCAGTGTATTTCAGCATATTAACCAAATCTCTTGCATTTCTTCTCAAAGCATGATCAAACCTGAAATCAACTAACAAGCTATCAAATACAACTACTCTAGGCATAACAAAGCTAAGTTAAGGGGTTGAATCATGAATATTTAGTGACTCATCACACCCCCCAACTTACACTTTGCTAGTCCTCGAGCAAAGAAAATATAAAAAGAAAGCCATAAATCTAACAAGCCACTTTCGTAGGTCTCACGATTGCACTTAGCACGTGCAACAAGCCTTTAAACCCCTGGGTTACCCCAGTGGAGGAGTTATAGTCTCCTGAGGGTTTTCAGGGATGACACCCACAAACATCTATACAATCCCTTGAGTATATCATTAGAAATCCATCATAATATTCCTCAACTCTAATGCATGAAATAGAAATCCTATCCATGAATATACCCTTCAACTCATATTCACATAAAAACATAGTAAATCAAAACACGTCATAACATATTTCCAATACTTCAACATATTTAATCATGATTAAAAACAACTTTAACACTCCTGTGTGTGATTGGGGTTCAACATGCTTCAGAGCATCAATTATATCTAAACACTTCAACTATTCAAGATCACAATCCTATCCAACACATATTTTCCACTTATCACATAGCAATATCTGTTTTTTTTCACCATTTCTTTTTCTCAACTATCAGACACTTTGCCTTTTTACGTGAGCACTCTCCGCTTCTTGAGGCGCAGAGACCCGGTTACTTAGCAAAACACTTAATAGTTTTTTAGGCACAACTTTATCAAGCTTCAGAACTTTTTTTCTTAGGAAATTCAACCGTTTTACGCGAACACCACGCTAGCTAGGCACACTGCCCGGTTACTAAGTTGAAGATCCTCTTTTTTTCGGATACTCAGATAATTGCATGTGTTCATGTATTTTCTGTGTCATGACATAAAATTGTAAATCTATCCTAGTATCATGCTTAGAATCTAATATTAACCCCTTAACATGTGGAAGTGAACATGTGCATTAGGATATGTCAAGTTATCCTTAAATCATGGTAAAAGTGTTAAAGTATAGAAATAGTGTCATGCATAGTAAAAATTTACTATTTCTTATATGGCGTACAAGTCTCAAAATAATTCATAAGATAAATTTCTAAAACATGCATCTTTGTCAAATCATATCATAATTTCATCCTTTTGACATATTTCAAGGGATGTATAAAAATCAAATTCCTAGAATCTACCCCCCAACTTGAATGTAATTATCCCCAATTACACTAAGTCATAAAAATAAAGCAAGGAAAAAGGGTAGAGATCACCGTAAATATCGCGTTATAAGTAGTTGGCTTGTATAAAAGACGATCACCACACCGCCCATAAGAAGAATACGTCGCCCTTAAACGAATTCATGTCTCTAGAAGAGATTAAAAGACTAAAACCATAGAAATCACGATAAAACGTTAGAGACATATGTAAAGCCTTGAAGAATAACCCCATGATGGATCATATAGGATTTGTAACATGCGGCCCTTAACAAGTTCCAAAGGAACACCTGCCATAAAAATATACCTTCCCAAAAGATCAAAGAAAATAGAATGATAAATATAGCCCAAAGGAAAGCTGAAAGGTATAAAGGGAACAATTGGCAAAAGATCCTAAAACTTTAGTAAGCATAAAAATTGATGTTCCAACATCGACATGAATCCAAACTAACAGATAAAATCTAATCCAAAATAAAAGCTCACTGCTCAAGCATCTCTATAGCAAACCATCTCACCACGATAAAAGGAAACTAGAAAAACAACCAACCACGAAGAGAGTCCTAAAGAAACGAAAGTAATAAAACTCCTCAGTCGTCATCCGTCTCATCCTCGCTATCTTCATCGTCAGAATCATAATCAGTAGGCATCGGCGTCAATGGACGGTCAGGATACAGTGAATCAGGAGGTGTGAGAAGAGCAGGATCAATGAGGGAACGTGGCGGCACGACGAGTTTTGAGCCGCCAGGGCTCTCGAAGGAGACCCAGGGATCGTCCAGGTTAGGAGCATGCTGAATATCATAAACAATACGGGCAAACACTACGATTAGAGGGAAACCTCGCCAAAATTTCCGCAGTAGATTTGGTTCCGGTTCGCGTCGCCCGACCCGGTTGGGCCTACGCGGGTCGGGGCGCGACAACTTGGTATCAGAGCTTAGGCTGTAGATCCCAGGGTGTTAGGATCAGGATTCGGTTGAGCTGAGCGTGGAATGGGATAGTTCTAGGTTTAGAAAATCCTTGCATGCTCTCTTTGTGATGTGTATGTCTTCCGCTTTATTGATATGCTGTTTGTTTTGTCATTCTAACGAGTGGTAACTCGTTTGTTGTTGGTGATCGTGCAGATGTCGGGAGCTCGCGGCCAACCTCCGGTTGCCGGTCGAGGTGGGGCACGACTTAGTAGACCCGCCCGGCCGGACAGGACTGTTCCTGTCAGGGTGGTCCGGGCTAGACGCACTGTACCATCACCAGCGATGGTTTCGGTCGCGCAGGCGGAGGTCTTCCTCGCCGAGGAGGAGGCCCCCATTCCTGTCGGTGGACAGGCCTCGGTGGCTATCTCAATGGCTTTCCAGCGGCTGAACCCTCCCAGGTTCAGTGGTAGGTCTGGAGACCCGACTGCAGCGGACGAGTAGCTTGACGGAGTCACGTGCGTCCTAGAGGCTCTCTTCGTCGAGAATGACAGGGTTCGGGTCACCCTCGCAGCGTTCCAGCTTGACGGCAAGGCTCGCGACTGGTGGCGCACTGTCCGACACACCAGTGGCGGAGAGTTGCCGCTGTGGGAGGAGTTCAGGGCGATGTTCCTAGACGTGCACTTTCCAGCTAGTGCACGTGACGCCCTGACCCGCGAGTACCAGTCCCTTCTGCAGGGTACTCGCACAGTTCAGCAGTACGCTTCCAGGTTTACCCAGCTTGTCCGTTCTGCTGGGGCAGTTGCAGCAGACCCCGTAGCCAGGGTGCGGCAGTTCGAGTGGGGACTCAGGCCAGAGATCCGGCGGCAGACCAGCTCACACTGCTTCCAGACGTACTCGGCGATCCTGAACTACCCCTTATCAGTGGAGGCGCAGTTGCGGGATGACAGGTACCGGGCAGTTCCAGCGGTACCTCCCACCAGCACGTAGCAGCGACCCCAGGGCAGGGGTGGGTTCGGTAGAGGGTAGCAACGGCGCCAGCGACCGTTTCAGTAACCGCTGCGTGCACAGCAGTACCAGCAGCCGCTACTGAGTCCACCAGCCCCGTACTTACTGGCAGCCGGGCCATCTGGGCAGGCTTCGTCAGGGGGGAGCCAGGGTCAGCCGTCTGATGGCTCGTCAGGCCCTTGTTTTCTCTGCAGGCAGCTAGGGCACTTCCGTAGAGACTGTCCCCAGCGAGGAGCGCGAGGCGATGTGCCACAGGGCAGTAGAGACGGAGGGTCCGGTACTTGGCAGGGGAGCAGTGATGGGCGCGGATCAGGGGCGGGACCGGGGTGTCCCTGGGGTGGAGGTGGCCGACAAGGGCAGGTGTTCGCCCTCCCAGTGCGTGAGCAGCGGGACACCGTGCAGTTGTACCAGCCGCCACCGCAGTACCCGCAGCCGTTGCAGTGCCAGCAGCCGTTGCAGTACCACCAGCCTCAGCAGTACCAGCAGACCGCAGCAGAGCCGTCCGTCCTCAGAGGTATCTTTCAGCTTTCTAGTTCTTTGGTAGATGCGCTGATAGACTCTGGGGCGTCTCATTCCTACATTGCTAGCATGTGTGTGGCATCGTTAGGATTAGAGACGAGTCGGCTAGAGGTGGCACAGTCTGTAGACTCACCGATCGGCGGAGCGGTCAGGGTGGACCGGGTCTGCCGATCTTGTTCCTTGGAGGTTGGAGGCCTCCGGGTCTGTCTAGACTTGCGGGTGCTAGACATGACCGGCTTGGACGTGATACTCGGTATGGACTGGTTGGCAGCATACCGAGCCGTCATCGACTGTGGTCGTCAGAGGGTGGTCACTTGGACCCCCGACGGGACACGGTTTGTGTTGTTGGGGGATCGGTTCTCCACCGATTCCTTTGCTTGTGGTGTGGGAAGGCGTGGCAGCGAGCTGTCAGCCTTGTTGGCCAGCCTGTCCCCGTCTGGTTCTGATGGAGTGCAGCAGCAGTGCAGTTTTCCGAGGATCGTGTGCGACTTTGCGGACGTGTTCCCCGAGGTGTTGCCAGGGCTTCCACCGTCCAAAGAGGTCAATTTCGAGATCGACCTAGTACCAGGTACCGCACTGATCTCTCTTCCGGCTTTCAGGATGGCACTAGCAGAGCAGAGCGAGCTGAGGACCCAGTTAGATGAGCTGACCAGCAGAGGCTTCGTCCGTCCCAGCATATCTCCCTGGGGGCGCCAGTGTTGTTCGCAAAGAAGAAGGATGGTACCCTTCGACTTTGCATAGACTACAGGCGGCTCAACAGGGTGACGGTGAAGAACAGGTATCCGATGCCGGGGATCGACGACCTGTTCAATCAGTTGAGAGGATCTTCAGTGTTCTCGAAGATCGATCTCCGCACCGGCTACCACCAGTTGAGGGTTCGGGATTGCGACATCCTGAAGACGGCATTCCGGACTCGGTACGGCCTGTACGAGTTCGTGGTGATGCCGTTTGGGCTAACGAACGCACCAGCAGCGTTCGTGGATCTCATGCAGAGGATCTTCCGGCCTTTCCTAGACGAGTTCGTGGTGGTTTTCGTCGACGACATCCTTATCTACTCCCGGTCAGAGGGCGGTGACGGAGTTCGTATCGCGCTGCCTTACCTGTCAGAAGGTTAAGGCAGAGCACCAGCGAACTCCGGGGTTACTTCAGCCGCTTCCACTAGCTGAGTGGAAGTGGGAGCACATCACGATGGACTTCGTGACCGGGCTACCGAGATCGCCTAGGGGGAATGACGCGATTTGGGTCATCGTTGATCGATTGACCAAATCGGCGCACTTCCTGCCTATGCGGACGACAGACTCGTCAGACAGGTTGGGCAGTTTATACGTCAGAGAGGTAGTCAGACTACACGGAGTACCAGTGTCGATCGTGTCAGACCGAGACCCCAGGTTCACTAGCAGGATCTGGCAAGGCTTCCAGGAGGCTGTCAGCACACTCCTGACGTTCAGTACGGCGTTTCATCCGCAGACCGACGGGCAGTCAGAGCGGATGATCCAGATCTTGGAGGACATGCTGCGAGCATGTGTCCTCGACACTGGAGGCAGCTGGGAGGAGCACGTTCCCTTGGTGGAGTTCGCCTACAACAACAGCTACCAGTCCAGTCTTGGAGTAGCACCTTTCGAAGCGTTGTACGGTAGGCCGTGTCGTTCCCCAGTTTGCTGGACAGAGGTTGGAGAGGCTTCACTTACCGGTCCAGACATCGTCAGGAGGTCGTCAGAGAGGTTAGTGCAGATCAGGCAGAGGCTTCTAACGGCTCAGAGCCGGCAGAAGAGCTTTGCAGATCGGAGGCGACGACCGCTTGAGTTCGCAGTTGGCGACAGTGTGTTCCTACGGGCATCGCCGTACAGAGGGTCTGTCAGGTTCGGCAGTGGGGGCAAGTTGGCCCCGAGGTTCGTCGGGCCGTTCGAGATCCTAGAGAGGGTCGGCGAGGTAGCTTACCTCCTTGATCTTCCTCAGCATATGTCAGCTGTGCACCCGACTTTCCACGTGTCGATGCTGAGGAAGTATCACCCAGACCCGTCTCATGTCATCAGGGTGGATGACATTGAGCTTGAGGCAGATGCGACGTTCGTCGAGCAGCCAGTTAGCGTACTTGACCGAAGGGATCAGGTCTTGCGGAGCAAGACGATTCCCTTGGTCAAGGTACTGTGGAGGCACAGAGGCCTCGAGGAGATTACCTGGGAGCGCAAGGCGCGCATGCGGCAGGAATATCCGCACTTGTTTCCTTCTGGAGGTACCTTTTGTCCTGTCTACTAGTGTAGTTTTTCCTTTTGTTTCGAGCCCTACCTTTAGCGAATCTCGGGACTCCTTTAAGGGTAATAGGATGTGAGGACCCGTCCCTCTCCTCCTGTGGCTCGTTGTGGACCGCAAGGGCAATTTGGTAAATTGCACTTTGTCTGCTAGTTTCACACTCGCGCGTGTGCACACACTGACCATGTTTGTGGTAACGTTTGCTTAGAATGGTTAGTGGGACCCGGGATCGAAAGATCCGGGCTTGGGCTTACGTTTTGGCCCAAGTCTGGCTTTCTGGACAAGGGGGATCGATCCTCTCTAGCTAAGAGATCGATCTTCTTGTGCCAAAAAGTCAAACTCATTCTGGCAAGGAGGATCGATCTCTCCTCAAAGGGGGATCGATCTCCCTTATGTCGGTTCGTTTGCCTATAAAGCAAACGAGATCGTTATCCTTTGATTTTTTTTGGGATTTCCGAGATTTGAGCCGCGTTCTTGCTGGATTTGAGCTCGTTTGAGGAAGATCTAAGGCCTAGCTGCTTGGATTTACGCCGCTCTTACTCCGGTAGGGATTCCTACCTACTTTTGTTTCGGGGTTTTGAGTTTTCCAGTTTGATTCGTGCTCTTTTGCTTAGATCTATCTATGTACATGGTTTTTCCTCGTGTTTTCACCGGTTTTGGACTCGTGGGATCTTGATCTATCAGATCCCAGAGTTTGGTTAGGTTTGGATGTGTTTTCCGGCGGTATTCCTCGCCGGAAGCACGTCGGAGAACCCATTGGGATCGATCCCCTTGAGAAGGGAGATCGATCTCTTCTGGTGCGTCGCGCCCAGCCCGAGCGAGATCGATCCCCTTGAGAAGGGAGATCGATCTCTTGGTGGCTGGTGGCGATGAGTCCCTGGTCACGAGGAAGATCGATCCCCTTGGGAAGGGAGATCGATCTCCTTCGGTTGACAGGGACGAGTCTTCCCTAAGTACTAAGAGATCGATCCCCTTGGGAAGGGAGATCGATCCCTTAGTGGCTGAAGGGCATTTTAAGTGGGTTTTTGCCCATGGGGCTTTGAATGACAGTTTTCCTTACTGTCTAAATACTTGGTAGCCCTACAGCTTACCATAGCCTTGCATGCCAGCGTGCGCCGAGGGCTTTATCTGCTATAATTGTGAGCTGTTGTTTGCGGGGTTGTTTCCCGGTGCAGGTGTTGTGGTGGACTGCTGGCAGTTGGTGGTGGTACCACTGCAGCAGTCCCTAGACCTTAAATATTTGTTCACCACCCTGGGCTGACAGGGTGCCGTTCCCAGACCTTGTATTTCTTATATCATCACATACTGTTGCATGCTTACATGTATTTATTCTGCGCATGTTCATAGCATGCATTGTGTTGTGCATTAGTTGCATCTGTTTAGGGTGTTGCCGATCCGGGGCTTCCGGGTAGCCCGGATCTATCTCTTAGGACCGTTACGGGTAGCTTGGTCCAGGACTCGATTTGTAGTATTCAGTCGTTTTCGATGATAGGGTTAGATGACATGAATACTGTTGTTGCTTGATGTTTAGAGGTCGTCTCGGCCTCGATCCAAGTCGAGGTATAGCCGGTACCCAGTCATTCTTGAACTCTTGGGTGGCAGGTGTGACTACCCAGCGGTGCTATCCGCCAACATGCCCATGATCCTGTTGTGAGTTGGCAGTGCCGTTCCCTGCCTTACTGAGTGTGACCCAGTGTGTGACTAGTTCGCTGGAAGACCATGGCTGGGGCTCTCAGGGGCATCCGGTGGCGTTATGGGACCCCTGTGATACACCTAGGCTTTCCTTGGGGGTGACACTGTTGTGTTCCCTCCCTTGTGAGTGTCGTAGTGTAGTGTCCCTGCTGAGCTTAGTGCTCACTCCTACCCGAGCTGCGTTTTGCAGGTGCTGGCGCGAGCTCTTCTTCGGTCGCCCCTACCGGGCAGGTGTTTGGTGACGTGGTTGCGTCTGGCGGTGCTTTAGAGGTGGTGATCGTGCAGTCTCACCCTTTTGTATAGATAGTCTCCTACGGGAGTGATAAATGTATAAATTCCCTGTTTTGAGGTTTTGTAATATTATATCAGAGTTCCTGTCTTTGAGTTTGTAATTCGTGTTAATATAGGATGATTATGTTTGTTAGGGTAACCACTACGATTAGAGGGAAACATCGCCAAAATTTCCGCAGTAGGTTAGGTTCCGGTTCGCGTCGCCCGGCCCGGTTGGGCCTACGCGGGTCGGGGCGCGACATAAACGCTGCCAAAAAGCCCCCCTCAAACCCTAGAAAGAGTCCTATTTATAGCCTTAAGTGTCTCCATCCACGGATTAGATCTAAACCGTTGATTTTCTTTATTGGGACTGTCGCGCCCCCACTCGTGTAGGCCCAACCGGGCAGGGCGACGCGAGGCGGAGCCTAACCTACTGCGGAAATTTTAGCGAGGTTTCCCTCTAATCGTAGTGGTTACCCTAGCATTCACAATCATCCTGTATTAACAAAAATTACAAACCCAAAGACTGAACTGATATAATATTGCAAATCCTCAAACAGAAAAATTATACATTTATCACTCCCGTAGGAGACTATCTATAACAAAAGGGTTAAGACTGGATCACCGCTCCCCAAGCACCGCCAGACGCCGCCAAGTCACCAAACACTGGCCCGGTAGGGGTGACCGAAGAAGAGCTAGCGCCAACACCTGCAAAACGCAACCCGGGTAGGAGTGAGCACTAAGCTCAGTAGGGACACTACACTACGACACTCACAAGGGAGGGAACACAACAGTGTCGCCCTCAAGCAAAGGTTGGGTGTACACAGGGGTCCCATAACCCCACCGCATGTCCCAGAAAGGAAACTCCAGTCATGTTCTCCAGTCGGACTGGCCACATACTGGGTCGCCCTCAGCGAGGCAGACCAACACTGCCATCTCACTAGCAGGAACCCGACTCTGCTAGGCGGGCAACCAACACCGCTGAGTAGGCACTACCTCTACCCATCAGACAATGAACCGGACACCGGCTACACCTCAACACTCAGCTCGAGGCCGACACGACCTCTATAATCATCAAGCAACATATATTCAGGTCATCTAACCCTATCATCGAAAATGACTGAATACTACAAATCGAGTCCTGGACCAAACTACCCACGACGGTCCTAGAGCTAGATCCGGGCTACCCGAAAGCCCCGGATCGGCAACGCCCTACACAGATGCAACTAATGCACAACACAATGCATGTATGAACATTCGCAGGATAATACAGATAAACATGCAACAGTATGTGATGATATACAATAACAAGGTCTGGGCATGGCACCCTACCGGCCCGGGGTGGTGAACAGCTAAATAAGGTCTAAGGAGCTGCTGCAGTGGTACCACCACCAACTGCCAGCAGTCCACCACAACACCTGCACCGGGAAGCATCCCCGCAAACAACAGCTCATAGATAACACAGATAAAGCCCTCGGCGCACGGCGGCATGCAAGGCTAGGGAAAGATGTAGGGCTACCCGCTCGTTTATTCTAAACATCCCGGGAGTCATCACTCCCCCGGTTCACCATTGCCCTATTATGGGGCTAACATGCTTAAACATATGTACAAGGTATAAAGCGGTAAAGAAAACCGACATACCAAGCCCCGCGGGCAAAAATCATGAAAAATCCTCTCTGCTGGTAAAGGCTCGATCTTTTCCTAAGAAAAGATCGATCTTTTAAGTAACAGTGAGCTTCCCTCACTGTCGAGCTAAAGAAGATCGATCCTTCCTCCCAAGAAGATCGATCTCTCGAGAGACAGAGGGCACCCTTCTTGTCACGCCAAGAAAGATCGATCCTTCCTCCCAGGAAGAAAGGATCGATCTTCCTCGCGATGAAGAGTAACCATGCTACCCAAGACCCAGGATCAATCTTCTCCAAGCAGATGATCGATCCTTCATCGGGCGTAGCATGACCAAGCCAAAGGGATCGATCTTTCCTCTAGAAGGATCGATCCGGATGGGTTCTCCGGCGTACGTCCGGTGAGGAATACCGCCGGAAGGTGCATCCAAACATAACGAAACTCTGAGATATGATAGATTAAGATCCCACGAGTCCAAAACCGGTGAAAACACGAGAAACAAACATGTATGTTGAGAGATCTAAGCATAAGAACACAATCAAACCCGAAAAGATTGTAGGTAGGAATCCCTACCTAAGCAAGAGCAGCTTAAATCCAAGCAGCTAGGCCTTGGATCATCCTCAAACGCCTTCAAAAATCGCAAGATCTGAGCTCAGATCTATGGATTTCAAAAGTATTCAAGGAAGAAAGTTTCGTCTGCTTTATAAGCAAACGAACCGACCTATGAATGATCGATCTTTCCCTAGGGAAGCATCGATCCTTCATGACGATCGCACCTTGACTTTCTGGCACAAGAAGATCGATCTCTTAGCTAGAGAAGATCGATCCTTTTTGTGCTGAAAGCTAGACTTGGGCAAGAACTCAAGCCCAAGCCTGGATCTTTCGATCCCGGGTCCCACTAACCGTTCTAACCAAACATTACCACAAACACGGTCAGTGTGTGCACACGCGGGTGTGAAACAAGCCGACAAGGCGCAATTTACCAAATTGCCCTTGCGGTCCACGACGAGCCACAGGAGTAGAGGGACGGGTCCTCACAGAGACAGTAGGATCGATCCGTCAATGGGTGTCGGATCGATATGTTGCATCAAAATCTTCAATTTCTGGCTACGCCCGAGTCGGATCGATCCCACCAGGGGTGTGGGATCGATCCCTCAGTAGGATGGATAGTATGATCAATCTAAAAAGCATATGTTCTGTCAGGATTTAATTCCTGAGTCCGATCGATCCCACTCCAGGTGTGTGATCGATATGACTCCTTGAGTATTTACTGTTTTGCCATCCAGACTACGCTATTAGTACTAAAATTGTCGTAACTTTCTCTAGAAAACTCGGAATCATGAACCGTAAAATTCTCCAGAAACTAGACTTCAAGAGCTTTCCAACCAGATATGGCACATCATCTGGTTCTTCATCAATTGGTACAGTTTAATCTTTAAAGTTGATCTATGTAATCTTTTCAGCTTCTTTGCTGCTTTTACCTGCAACATATAGATATAAAAATAGTAATAAAGATGTTGATTAAGGATAATAATATAGCAATTGAGATAGTTATAAGACTGTTCAGAGTGCACTTTCATGCACTCATCAGGGGGTCCTAGGCGAACCAGGGATTTCCTCGAACAATCCGTCGTCGGGGTGTTGTGGGGGGTATGAGGCATCATCCTCTAAGTTGACGATTTCTTCATTCATAGGAGGTAAGCATTCATCACAGGTGGTAGTGGCGAATTCGCCATTTGCCGATTCATCGGCACATATTTCCATCATCAAGTCGAAGCGGGGCATGGGCATGTTAATATGTTTCTTGTATTGGGGATGATTCTATACAGAAAAGAAACATTCAAATTCAGTACATACAAACAACCATGTCTAATGGGCTATTAAGTATTGGGTTCTTCAAACACACCTCGAGGAGTTCATCTCCGGCAAGAGGGATCTAGTGTGATCATATTGAGCTCTTCTCTCCACCCCGTGCCGCTCAACATCTGAAGTTTTTTAATATCACTGCACTTAGCGCGCAAGTTAGTCATGTGTTTACATACATACTTAGCCGTGATTTCATTGGTACCGAGTATAACATTCACATGCTTAGCCGCAGAGACATTGTCGCGCCCCGACCCGCGAAAGCCCAACCGGGCCGGGCGACGCGAACCGGAACCTAACCAACGCGGAAAAAGAACGGCGTGGGTTCCCTCTAACCTATGGGTCTCCCTAGCAATTCATCAAAGCCCCCCCATTTAAAACAACATCAAAAGGCAAAACCTCGAATCTCAGATTAAAACTCAAAGTATTAATTATACAAAACCTCGGAGAGGGGAAGTTCAAATACAATATTACTCCCGTAGGAGCCTATCTAACATAAGGGTAAAAGCAGTAAAGGATCACCAGCCCTCAGACTCCACCTGGCGCCGCCGCACCGCCAACCAACTGCCCGGTAGGGGCCACAGAAGAAGAACCGACGCCTGCACCTGCAAAACGCAGCCCAGGGTAGGTGTGAGCACTAAGCTCAGTAGGGATCTACACTACGACACACAGAAGGAAGAGGGAAACGCAACAGTGTCACCCTCGAGTAGGATCTGGGTGTATACAGGGGTCCCATAACCCCACCGAGTGTCCCTGGTGCCCAGGAGCAGCACACAGTTGGAACAACACTGGTGAACACACAACTGCAGGGAACGGCACTGCAGGCGGGAAAAAGGCACCGCTGGGTAGGCAACACCTCTACCCCAGGGTCCGCACAGTGAGACACCGGTTACACCTCAGCATACGACTCAAGGCCGACACGACCTCTACAATCATCAAGCCAAAAGTGTACCAGTCATCTAAGCCTATCATCGAATCGACTGGCCACCACAATTCAACCGAGTCCTAACAGCCCAAACCCGGTCCTAGGGCTAAGTCCGAGCTTCCAGCCTCGGGACGGTGACCCAAGGATCACCCACGCCCTAACCAATGCAACTAGTGCACAAAACAACAATGAATGCCATGACGTACACAAACAGGAGATAGGCATGCAACAGTATGACGAACATCATATAAGTCTACCGACCGCTGTAGCGGTACTACCGACCGCTGCCAGCCGGTCCGCAGCGGGTCCCGGCATTACGACGGTATCACGACCGTCAACCACGAACTCCTGCAACGGGAAGCAACCCCGAAAACGATGATGTACAATAAACAATATAATATTATATTTCGAAATATAATATTATATTCAAACACTCAAAGCCTCTACTTAGGGGGTAAATGATCCCGTCGATCCGACATCCAAACGACGTCGGATTCAAGATCCAACTTAACCACCAGTAGGTGTATATACCAGGATCATCATATCCAAATTTCATAAACATCCAACGGTTGAATTAACGGGAAACACTAATCAAAAATCGCTGATTAAACCAACTTACCCTTTAATTGCTACAACGCAGCCCTCCAGCAAACAAATCATAAGAAATCGTAGAAAAATCGGAAAAAATACGAAACAAGATGGAATGGAAAGCTAACAAGTAGAGCTACAACTCATATGTTTATGAAAAGCCAAGATCATGTACTCGCCGGCCGGAAAACTCGCCGCAAGCCGGCTGTTTCTCAAGAACAGCAGAAAACCAGAAATCCGAGACTAATCTTACATAAAACCTACTCAAATCACAACTGATTAACATGAAACTTAAATCAATTATTCTAACAGGTATAAGGAACCCAACAAAGCAAGGATCAACAAGATCCAACGACTAGATCTCAAGAAAACCCGAAAAGAACATCAGTAGGTATAACCCTACCTAGCTACGCTTTCCTCGGCTGATTCCCCGCGATTTAATCACCAACAAGCTGCCAAACCACACCATGAGCCTTCCTCTCGTTGTCACGAATCCAACGAGCCAAAGAACACCCAATTTGGTGGCCGGAGGAGGGAGAACGGAGGGAAAGAAACTCGCCGGCGGTAAAGGGAAGAAACAGAGCACCGCGGGAAAGAGAGAAGGAGGGAAGAAGAAGAGAAGGAGAAGGAGGAAGAGGAGGGGAAGAAAAGAGGGGAAAGGGGGAGGGGAATGCCGGGAAAGAGGGGAAAAGGCTGGGGAAAAGGGAGGGGAAGACTTCTCTCCCTGACAGGGGAGAGCGACGGCCGACGGCCGTCCTCGCGAAAGAGAAAACCCACCGACTCGATCATGATCGATCTCCAAGGCATGTGAGATCGATCTCCTTTGCAATCGAGATAGATCTCCTTGAAATCCAGATCGATCTTCTTTGCAAAAAGGGCCAGATCGATCTCCCTAGCCATCCAGATCGATCTCCTTTACTCAGAAAGGCAAACTTGGGCTAAAACACAAGCCCAAGCTCAGATCTTCCGATCTCGGGTTCACCTAGCCATTCTAAACAAACACGAACACAGACAAGGTCAGTTTGTGCACACGCGGGTGTGAAACAAACTAACACGGCGCAATTTATCAAATTGCCCTTGCGGTATACAGCGAGCCACAGGGGTAGAGGGGCAGGTCCTCACAGACATAATGGGGGTGCTTAAATCCCTCATCTCCAAGAGGCCTAGATCTAGCTACTTCAGCCATATATTGCAATATATATGTCTCTACATGCTCCTTCCACTTATAATTTGCGGTGCATGTACCCTTGCTTGTACCCTTGCCCTTTCCCTGCGAGGTCTGGCTAGTCGTTTGGGAGGCAGGGGTATCAGATTGAGAGACTAATCCATGTCTGTAATTAGAAATATCAAGACATGCAAGAGGACTAGTATACTGCAACTAATACGATTGTTTAAGCAGACGAACATCAAATGTCTGTTGGTACAAACATAATCAAAATAGTTACAAATAGAAGACAACAAGTTCTAAGAAGAAAGCACATAAAAAGCACAATAAGAATAAGCTAGCGATTGGGGTCGTAATCCGCCCACATTCGTTCCGCGATGTGCTCACGGATATCGAACCATACACCTTGCTCTTCACATAGCTCTCTGATAGTGCGTGGCTGGGTAATACCCGCTTCATTATCTACAGGTACATTGACGTTCATTAACATGTCCTCAGATTAAGGGTGACCGCTTGAGGTTGGAGGAGAGAATCTTATGGTCTCTTAATGGTCGGTAGAACGAGAGAACCAGGGGAGGAATAAACCCTCGATCTGGTGTTCAAGGATGGAAGAGGAGGAGACCATCATGAGATAACTCATGGCGGCTGATGAATAAATTTTATATCTCGCAAGTATACGAATCGGTGCAATCAGTATAGTAGCAAGACGAGTATTGTCGCGCTCCGACCCGCGAAAGCCCAACCGGGCCGGGCGACGCGAACCGGAACCTAACCAACGCGGAAAAAGAACGGCGAGGGTTCCCTCTAACCTATGGGTCTCCCTAGCAATTCATCAAAGCCCCCCATTTAAAACAACATCAAAAGGCAAAACCTCGAATCTCAGATTAAAACTCAAGTATTAATTATACAAAACCTCGGAGAGGGGAAGTTCAAATACAATATTACTCCCGTAGGAGACTATCTAACATAAGGGTAAAAGCAGTAAAGGATCATCAGCCCTCAGACTCCACCTGGCGCCGCCGCACCGCCAACCAACTGCCCGGTAGGGGCCACAGAAGAAGAACCGACGCCTGCACCTGCAAAACGCAGCCCAGGGTAGGTGTGAGCACTAAGCTCAGTAGGGATCTACACTACGACACACAGAAGGAAGAGGGAAACGCAACAGTGTCGCCCTCGAGTAGGATCTGGGTGTATACAGGGGTCCCATAACCCCACCGAGTGTCCCTGGTGCCCAGGAGCAGCACACAGTTGGAACAACACTGGTGAACACACAACTGCAGGGAACGGCACTGCAGGCGAGAAAAAGGCACCGCTGGGTAGGCAACACCTCTACCCCAGGGTCCGCACAGTGAGACACCGGCTACACCTCAGCATACGACTCAAGGCCGACACGACCTCTACAATCATCAAGCCAAAAGTGTACCAGTCATCTAAGCCTATCATCGAATCGACTGGCCACCACAATTCAACCGAGTCCTAACAGCCCAAACCCGGTCCTAGGGCTAAGTCCGAGCTTCCAGCCTCGGGACGGCGACCCAAGGATCACCCACGCCCTAACCAATGCAACTAGTGCACAAAACAACAATGAATGCCATGACATACACAAACAGGAGATAGGCATGCAACAGTATGACGAACATCATATAAGTCTACCGACCGCTGTAGCGGTACTACCGACCGCTGCCAGCCGGTCCGCAGCGGGTCCCGGCATTACGACGGTATCACGACCGTCAACCGCGAACTCCTGCAACGGGAAGCAACCCCGAAAACGATGATGTACAATAAACAATACAATATTATATTTCGAAATATAATATTATATTCAAACACTCAAAGCCTCTACTTAGGGGGTAAATGATCCCGTCGATCCGACGTCCAAACAATGTCGGATTCAAGATCCAACTTAACCACCAGTAGGTGTATATACCAGGATCATCATATCCAAATTTCATAAACATCCAACGGTTGAATTAACGGGAAACGTTAATCAAAAATCGCTGATTAAACCAACTTACCCTTTAATTGCTGCAACGCAGCCCTCCAGCAAACAAATCATGAGAAATCGTAGAAAAATCGGAAAAAAAACGAAATAAGATGGAATGGAAAGCTAACAAGTAGAGCTACAACTCATATGTTTATGAAAAGCCAAGATCATGTACTCGCCGGCCGAAAAACTCGCCGCAAGCCGGCTGTTTCTCAAGAACAGCAGAAAACCAGAAATTCGAGACTAATCTTACATAAAACCTACAAAAATCACAACTGATTAACATGAAACTTAAATCAATTATTCTAACAGGTATAAGGAACCCAACAAAGCAAGGATCAACAAGATCCAACGGCTAGATCTCAAGAAAACCCGAAAAGAACATCAGTAGGTATAACCCTACCTAGCTACGCTTTCCTCGGCTGATTCCCCGCGATTTGATCACCAACAAGCTGCCAAACCACACCAGGAGCCTTCCTCTCGTTGTCACGAATCCAACGAGCAAAAGAAAACCCAATTTGGTGGCCGGAGGAGGGAGAACGGAGGGAAAGAAACTCGCCGGCGGTAAAGGGAAGAAACAGAGCACCGCGGGAAAGAGAGAAGGAGGGAAGAAGAAGAGAAGGAGAAGGAGGAAGAGGAGGGGAAGAAAAGAGGGGAAAGGGGGAGGGGAAAGCCGGGAAAGAGGGGAAAAGGCTGGGGGAAAAGGGAGGGGAAGACTTCTCTCCCTGACAGGGGAGAGCGACGGCCGACGGCCGTCCTCGCGAAAGAGAAATCCCACCGACTCGATCATGATCGATCTCCAAGGCATGTGAGATCGATCTCCTTTGCAATCGAGATAGATCTCCTTGAAATCCAGATCGATCTTCTTTGCAAAAAGGGCCAGATCGATCTCCCTAGCCATCCAGATCGATCTCCTTTACTCAGAAAGGCAAACTTGGGCTAAAACACAAGCCCAAGCTCAGATCTTCCGATCTCGGGTTCACCTAGCCATTCTAAACAAACACGAACACAGACAAGGCCAGTTTGTGCACACGCGGGTGTGAAACAAACTAACACGGCGCAATTTACCAAATTGCACTTGCGGTATACAGCGAGCCACAGAGGTAGATGGGCAGGTCCTCACAGACATAATGGGGGTGCTTAAATCCCTCATCTCCAAGAGGCCTAGATCTAGCTACTTCAGCCATATATTGCAATATATATGTCTCTACATGCTCCTTCCACTTATAATTTGCGGTGCATGTACCCTTGCTTGTACCCTTGCCCTTTCCCTGCGAGGTCTGGCTAGTCGTTTGGGAGGCAGGGGTATCAGATTGAGAGACTAATCCATGTCTGTAATTAGAAATATCAAGACATGCAAGAGGACTAGTATACTGCAACTAATACGATTGTTTAAGCAGACGAACATCAAATGTCTGTTGGTACAAACATAATCAAAATAGTTACAAATAGAAGACAACAAGTTCTAAGAAGAAAGCACATAAAAAGCACAATAAGAATAAGCTAGCGATTGGGGTCGTAATCCGCCCACATTCGTTCCGCGATGTGCTCACGGATATCGAACCATACACCTTGCTCTTCACATAGCTCTCTGATAGTGCGTGGCTGGGTAATACCCGCTTCATTATCTACGGGTACATTGACGTTCATTAACATGTCCTCAGATTAAGGGTGACCGCTTGAGGTTGGAGGAGAGAATCTTATGGTCTCTTAATGGTCGGTAGAACGAGAGAACCAGGGGAGGAATAAACCCTCGATCTGGTGTTCAAGGATGGAAGAGGAGGAGACCATCATGAGATAACTCATGGCGGCTGATGAATAAATTTTATATCTCGCAAGTATACGAATCGGTGCAATCAGTATAGTAGCAAGACGAGTATTGTCGCGCCCCGACCCGCGAAAGCCCAACCGGGTCGGGCGACGCGAACCGGAACCTAACCAACGCGGAAAAAGAACGGCGAGGGTTCCCTCTAACCTATGGGTCTCCCTAGCAATTCATCAAAGCCCCCCATTTAAAACAACATCAAAAGGCAAAACCTCGAATCTCAGATTAAAACTCAAGTATTAATTATACAAAACCTCGGAGAGGGGAAGTTCAAATACAATATTACTCCCGTAGGAGACTATCTAACATAAGGGTAAAAGCAGTAAAGGATCACCAGCCCTCAGACTCCACCTGGCGCCGCCGCACCGCCAACCAACTGCCCGGTAGGGGCCACAGAAGAAGAACCGACGCCTGCACCTGCAAAACGCAGCCCAGGGTAGGTGTGAGCACTAAGCTCAGTAGGGATCTACACTACGACACACAGAAGGAAGAGGGAAACGCAACAGTGTCGCCCTCGAGTAGGATCTGGGTGTATACAGGGGTCCCATAACCCCACCGAGTGTCCCTGGTGCCCAGGAGCAGCACACAGTTGGAACAACACTGGTGAACACACAACTGCAGGGAACGGCACTGCAGGCGAGAAAAAGGCACCGCTGGGTAGGCAACACCTCTACCCCAGGGTCCGCACAGTGAGACACCGGCTACACCTCAGCATACGACTCAAGGCCGACACGACCTCTACAATCATCAAGCCAAAAGTGTACCAGTCATCTAAGCCTATCATCGAATCGACTGGCCACCACAATTCAACCGAGTCCTAACAGCCCAAACCCGGTCCTAGGGCTAAGTCCGAGCTTCCAGCCTCGGGACGGTGACCCAAGGATCACCCACGCCCTAACCAATGCAACTAGTGCACAAAACAACAATGAATGCCATGACATACACAAACAGGAGATAGGCATGCAACAGTATGATGAACATCATATAAGACTACCGACCGCTGTAGCGGTACTACCGACCGCTGCCAGCCGGTGGGCATTACGACGGTATCACGACCGTCAACCGCGAACTCCTGCAACGGGAAGCAACCCTGAAAACGATGATGTACAATAAACAATATAATATTATATTTCGAAATATAATATTATATTCAAACACTCAAAGCCTCTACTTAGGGGGTAAATGATCCCGTCGATCCGACGTTCAAACGACGTCGGATTCAAGATCTAACTTAACCACCAGTAGGTGTATATACCAGGATCATCATATCCAAATTTCATAAACATCCAACGGTTGAATTAACGGGAAACACTAATAAAAAATCGCTGATTAAACCAACTTACCCTTTAATTGCTGCAACGCAGCCCTCCAGTAAACAAATCATAAGAAATCGTAGAAAAATCGGAAAAAATACGAAACAAGATGGAATGGAAAGCTAACAAGTAGAGCTACAACTCATATGTTTATGAAAAGCCAAGATCATGTACTCGCCGGCCGGAAAACTCGCCGCAAGCCGGCTGTTTCTCAAGAACAGCAGAAAACCAGAAATCCGAGACTAATCTTACATAAAACCTACTCAAATCACAACTGATTAACATGAAACTTAAACCAATTATTCTAACAGGTATAAGGAACCCAACAAAGCAAGGATCAACAAGATCCAACGGCTAGATCTCAAGAAAACCCGAAAAGAACATCAGTAGGTATAACCCTACCTAGCTACGCTTTCCTCGGCTGATTCCCCGCGATTTGATCACCAACAAGCTGCCAAACCACACCAGGAGCCTTCCTCTCGTTGTCACGAATCCAACGAGCCAAAGAACACCCAATTTGGTGGCCGGAGGAGGGAGAACGGAGGGAAAGAAGCTCGCCGGCGGTAAAGGGAAGAAACAAAGCACCGCGGGAAAGAGAGAAGGAGGGAAGAAGAAGAGAAGGAGAAGGAGGAAGAGGAGGGGAAGAAAAGAGGGGAAAGGGGGAGGGGAAAGCCGGGAAAGAGGGGAAAAGGCTGGGGGAAAAGGGAGGGGAAGAATTCTCTCCCTGACAGGGGAGAGCGACGGCCGACGGCCGTCCTCGCGAAAGAGAAAACCCACCGACTCGATCATGATCAATCTCCAAGGCATGTGAGATCGATCTCCTTTGCAATCGAGATAGATCTCCTTGATATCCAGATCAATCTTCTTTGCAAAAAGGGCCAGATCGATCTCCCTAGCCATCCAGATCGATCTCCTTTACTCAGAAAGGCAAACTTAGGCTAAAACACAAGCCCAAGCTCAGATCTTCCGATCTCGGGTTCACCTAGCCATTCTAAACAAACACGAACACAGACAAGGCCAGTGTGTGCACACGCGGGTGTGAAACAAACTAACACGGCGCAATTTACCAAATTGCCCTTGCGGTATACAGCGAGCGACAGGGGTAGAGGGGCAGGTCCTCACAGACATAATGGGGGTGCTTAAATCCCTCATCTCCAAGAGGCCTAGATCTAGCTACTTCAGCCATATATTGCAATATATATGTCTCTACATGCTCCTTCCACTTATAATTTGCGGTGCATGTACCCTTGCTTGTACCCTTGCCCTTTCCCTGCGAGGTCTGGCTACTCGTTTGGGAGGCAGGGGTATCAGATTGAGAGACTAATCCATGTCTGTAATTAGAAATATCAAGACATGCAAGAGGACTAGTATACTGCAACTAATACGATTGTTTAAGCAGACGAACATCAAATGTCTGTTGGTACAAACATAATCAAAATAGTTACAAATAGAAGACAACAAGTTCTAAGAAGAAAGCACATAAAAAGCACAATAAGAATAAGCTAGCGATTGGGGTCGTAATCCGCCCACATTCGTTCCGCGATGTGCTCACGGATATCGAACCATACACCTTGCTCTTCACATAGCTCTCTGATAGTGCGTGGCTGGGTAATACCCGCTTCATTATCTACGGGTACATTGACGTTCATTAACATGTCCTCAGATTAAGGGTGACCGCTTGAGGTTGGAGGAGAGAATCTTATGGTCTCTTAATGGTCGGTAGAACGAGAGAACCAGGGGAGGAATAAACCCTCGATCTGGTGTTCAAGGATGGAAGAGGAGGAGACCATCATGAGATAACTCATGGCGGCTGATGAATAAATTTTATATCTCGCAAGTATACGAATCGGTGCAATCAGTATAGTAGCAAGACGAGTATTGTCACGCCCCGACCCGCGAAAGCCCAACCGGGTCGGGCGACGCGAACCGGAACCTAACCAACGCGGAAAAAGAACGGCGAGGGTTCCCTCTAACCTATGGGTCTCCCTAGCAATTCATCAAAGCCCCCCATTTAAAACAACATCAAAAGGCAAAACCTCGAATCTCAGATTAAAACTCAAGTATTAATTATACAAAACCTCGGAGAGGGGAAGTTCAAATACAATATTACTCCCGTAGGAGACTATCTAACATAAGGGTAAAAGCAGTAAAGGATCACCAGCCCTCAGACTCCACCTGGCGCCGCCGCACCGCCAACCAACTGCCCGGTAGGGGCCACAGAAGAAGAACCGACGCCTGCACCTGCAAAACGCAGCCCAGGGTAGGTGTGAGCACTAAGCTCAGTAGGGATCTACACTACGACACACAGAAGGAAGAGGGAAACGCAACAGTGTCGCCCTCGAATAGGATCTGGGTGTATACAGGGGTCCCATAACCCCACCGAGTGTCCCTGGTGCCCTGGAGCAGCACACAGTTGGAACAACACTGGTGAACACACAACTGCAGGGAACGGCACTGCAAGCGGGAAAAAGGCACCGCTGGGTAGGCAACACCTCTACCCCAGGGTCCGCACAGTGAGACACCGGCTACACCTCAGCATACGACTCAAGGCCGACACGACCTCTACAATCATCAAGCCAAAAGTGTACCAGTCATCTAAGCCTATCATCGAATCGACTGGCCACCACAATTCAACCGAGTCCTAACAGCCCAACCCCGGTCCTAGGGCTAAGTCTTAGCTTCCAGCCTCGGGACGGTGACCCAAGGATCACCCACGCCCTAACCAATGCAACTAGTGCACAAAACAACAATGAATGCCATGACATACACAAACAGGAGATAGGCATGCAACAGTATGGCAAACATCACATAAGTCTACCGGACCGCTGCAGCGGTACTACCGACCGCTGCCAGCCGGTCCGCAGCGGGTCCCGGCATTACGACGGTATCACGACCGTCAACCGCGAACTCCTGCAACGGGAAGCAACCCCGAAAACGATGATGTACAATAAACAATATGATATTATATTCAAACACTCAAAGCCTCTACTTAGGGGCTAAATGATCCCGTCGATCCGACGTCTAAACGACGTCGGATTCAAGATCCAACTTAACCACCAGTAGGTGTATATACCAGGATCATGATATCCAAATTTCATAAACATCCAACGGTTGGATTTACGGGAAACACTAATCAAAAATCGCTGATTAAACCAACTTACCCTTTAATTGCTGCAACGCAGCCCTCCAGAAACAAATCATACGAAATCGTATAAAAATCTAAAAAAATACGAAACAAGATGGAATGGAAAGTTAACAAGTAGAGCTACAACTCTAATTTTTATGAAAAGCCAAGATCACGTACTCGCCAGCCGGAAAACTCGCCGTAAGCCGGCTGTTTCTCAAGAACAGCAGAAAACCAGAAATCCGTCGACTAATCTTACATAAAACCTACTCAAATCACAACTGATTAATATAAAACTTAAATCAGTTATTCTAACAGGTATAAGGAACCTAACAAAGTAAGGATCAACAAGATCCAACGGCTAGATCTCATGAAAACCCGAAAAGAACATCAGTACGTATAACCCTACCTAGCTGCGCTTTCCTCGGCTGATTCCCCGCGATTTGATCGCCAACAAGCTGCCAAACCACACCAGGAGCCTTCCTCTCGTTGTCACGAATCCAACGAGCCAAAGAACACCCAATTTGGTGGCCGGAGAAGGGAGAACGGAGGGAAAGAAGCCCGCCGGCGGTAAAGGGAAGAAACAGAGCACCACGGGAAAGAGAGAAGGAGGGAAGAAGAAGAGAAGAAGGAGGAAGAGGAGGGGAAGAAAAGAGGGGAAAGGGGGAGGGGAAAGCCGGGAAAGAGGGGAAAAGGCTGGGGGAAAAGGGAGGGGAAGACTTCTCTCCCTGACAGGGGAGAGCGACGGCCGACGGCCGTCCTCGCGAAAGAGAAAACCCACCGACTCGATCATGATCGATCTCCAAGGCATGTGAGATCGATCTCCTTTGCAATCGAGATCGATCTCCTTGAAATCCAGATCGATCTTCTTTGCAAAAAGGGCCAGATCGATCTCCCTAGCCATCCAGATCGATCTCCTTTACTCAGAAAGGCAAACTTGGGCTAAAACACAAGCCCAAGCTCAGATCTTCCGATCTCGGGTTCACCTAGCCATTCTAAACAAACACGAACACAGACAAGGCCAGTGTGTGCACACGCGGGTGTGAAACAAACCAACAAAGCGCAATTTACCAAATTGCCCTTGCGGTCTATAGCGAGCCACAGGGGTAGAGGGGCAGGTCCTCACAAGTATCGTACCCACAGAGATTTGTAAGGATTATTAGAGTGAGACGCTAAAAAACAAAAAAGAAAGAAAATAAGAAAGGGAAAATAAGAAATATGAAGTATCGAAAATAGAAGATCAAATAACGAAACAAGAAAACGATGGGAATATGATGGATGAATACTAAGGTTCCGATTTCACCATAACATCCTCATTCTATGCATTGAGTCAATGAAATCTCAGTTTAATTCCAAGGGTTCATTCTTTCGGTATGATGATCCGTTCGATCGCGGTCTTCACCAAGTATCCTCAATTAACCCTAGTTAATGAACCCATAACTAAGTGTTAACCAAGAATCCATTAAGCTCTGAAGAACAATTATGAACCAAGAAGTGTCTTAGCTTGAACCCGGCTTCGACTAAATCTCATTCATTCATAGATCCTGCAAGATTAGGGAATGAACCCTCGCCCAATCTCACATAAAACAATATATAATAGTTCTATTGCCCAGATAAACATATTTATGATCTCAGTTATAATAATGAATGAAACTAAGAAAATAAACTAATTAAATAATCATGATCCAATAACATAGAATGACTCAGTTAGGCTACATCGGTTCCTTAGTAAAGGGATTAGCCACTCATGTTCATAAAAACAACCAAGATATTCATAAGAAAGATAAGAAAGAAAAACCATAGATCTTCATGCGGTCTTCTCCCCTCTTTCCGGCCTTCAAAACTCCTCTAATAGTGCTGGCTAGCCTCTTCCATAAGTCTTGGACAACTTCCTTAAATAGGGATAAGAAACCCTAATTTTGCTTCAGCCTTTGGATTAAATCTGGTCCGTTCGTTTTCAAGTCGTCCGACAAAGGATCGATCTTTTTAAGGATAAAGATCGATCTTTTTTCTTTTCTCAATTTTTATAACCTGATTCGCCCCGACTAAGATCGATCTCTTTAAGGAAAGGATCGATCTTCTATCTCCGTAGACTAGGATCCTTCCAAACCGCTCAGGTTCCGATCGATCTTTTCAAGGAAGAGATCGATCTCTTTCATCAATTGTTGACGACACCCACAAATGATCGATCTTTCTAGTAAAGAAGATCGATCTTTTATTCCAACTTTCTTATTTTCGCTCACGATTGATCTTCGTATCGACCCTCCATAGTATTTTTCTTGACAGAGGCTGACGGTCGATGCCACGGTCGACCGTGAGAATTTTTGAGCGCGACAGTCACGCCCCGACCCGCGAAAGCCCAACCGGGCCGGGCGACGCGAACCGAAACCTAACAAAATGCGGAAGAAAAGCTGGCGAGGGTTCTCTCTAACCTATTGGTCTCCCTAACAGTTCACCAAAAGCACCCCCCGATTAAAAGACATTAATTTAACAACATCGAACCACAGATTACAAACCCAAAAAGTGTTTAATATACATTTCCTCGGAGAGGGGGAGGTTCAAATACAACATTACTCCCGTAGGAGACTATCTAACATAGGATAAAAGCAGTAAAAGATCACCACCTCTCAGACTTCGCCTGGCGCCGCCGCACCGCCAACCAACTGCCCGGTAGGGTCCACGGAAGAAGAACTGACGCCTGCACCTGCAAAATGCAGCCCGGGTAGGTGTGAGCAGTAAGCTCAGTAGGGTTCTACACTACGACACACAGAAGGAAGAGGGAAACGCATGAGTGTCACCCTAAAGTAAGACCTGGGTGTATACAGGGGTCCCATAACCCCACCGCGTGTCCCTGAGGCCCAGGAGCAACACTCAGTAAGCTCAACAAACACTGCTGACTCACATGCAGGAACCCGACACTGCAGGCGGGAAAAAGCACCGCTGAGGGGGCCTCCCTCCACTCAAGACTCAACACAGTGGAACTTCGGCTACACCTCAGCATTCGACTCGAGGCCGACACGATCTCTACAATCATCAAGCAACCAGTGTACCAGTCATCTAAGCCTATCATCGAATCGACTGAACACCACAATTCAAACCGGGTCCAAACTACCCAACCCCGGTCCTAGGGTTAAGTCCGAGCTTCCAGCCTCGGGACGGCGACCCACAGATCACCCACGCCCTAACCAATGCAACTAATGCACAATTCAACAATGTATGCCATGACATGCACAAACAGGAGATTGTCATGCAACAGTATGATAGGGCATCATATAAGTCTATCGGATCGCTGCAGCGGTACTACTGACCGCTGCCAGCCGATCCGCAACGGGTCCCGGCAATATGACGGTACCGCGACCGTCAACCGCGAACTCCTGCAACGGGAAAAAACCCCGAAAACCACTGATGAACAGTAAAATATAATATTATAATCTGAAATATAATATTATATTCAAAACACCCAAATGTTCTCTACTAGAGGCTATTTGATCCCGTCGATCTGACGTCTAAACGACGTCGGATTCAAGATCCAACCAAACCATCAGTAGATGTGTATTCCAGGATCAACATTTCCAAAATTCATAATCATCCAACGGTTGGATTAACGGGAAAACACTAATCAAAATCGCTAATCAAACTAACTCACCAATTAATTGCTGCAACGCAGCCCTCCAGCAAACAATTCATAACCAATCGTAGGAAAATCGGAAAATTATGAAATCAGTTGGGTGAGAGAGTAGATTAAAAGATCTACAACTCTTATGTTCTTCACAAACCCCGATCATGTACGTACCGGCCAGAAAACTTGCCGCAAGCCGGCTGTTCTTCAAGAACAGCAGAAAACCAGAAAATCCGACCTTAATCATTCATAAATCCTACTCAAAACTCATCCAAAGATCATGAAACTTAAATCAGTAATTCTACTAGGCATGAGAAATCCAACAAGACAAAGATCAACAAGATCCAACGGCTAGATCTAAAGAAACCCATTAAAGAACACAGTAGGTAGAAGAACCTACCGAAGAACGCTAACCTGGGTGATTCCCCGCGTGTTGATCACCAACAAGGTTCCAAACCACTTCAGGGATCTTCCTTTCATTGCCACGGATCCAACGAGCCTTAGAACACCCAATTTGATGGTCGGAGGAGGGAGAACGGAAGAGAAGAAGCTCGCCGGAGGAAGAAGAGAAGAAACAGAGCTTCGGGAGAGGAGAAAAGAGAAGAAGAAGAACAAGGAAGGAGGGGAAGGAGAAAAGGAGGAAAGGGGGGGAGGGGACAGCCGGGGGAAGGGGGAAAAAGGCGAAGGAGGGGAGGGAAAGTCCTCCCCTTCTGACAGGAGAGAGCGACGGCCAACGACGACCGTCCTCGCGAAGCAGAAAAAGCCACTGACGCGATTCCGATCGATCGCTCCAAGGAGCGATCGGTCGCTCACTCCAAGGAGCAATCGGTCGCTCGCGCCCCGGATCGATCCGAGCGGGTCAAAACCCGCCGACTCGCTCACGAGTCCGATCAATCGTTCCGAGGAGCGATCGATCGCTCAAGGGTCGTCAGCTGCCCAAAGGCAAGCTTCCGCGCGCCCGAGCTGGGATCTTCCGATCCCGGGTCCACCTAGCCATTCTAAATAAACACTAACACATACAAGGGCAGTGTGTGCACACGCGGGTGTGAAACAAACCAACAAGGCGCAATTTACCAAATTGCCCTTGCGGTCTACAACGAGCCACAGGGGTAGAGGGACAGGTCCTCACAGCGACGGTCGATGCGACGGTCGACCGTGGGTCTTTTTCATCTCTGCATGCATAAGAGATCGATCATTTATTAAAGAAAGATCGATCTTTTATTTCCTGTCTCTTTCTTCTGCTATTCTGCCCTGTGCACTGGTACAAAAAACACTGTAACTTCCTCTATGCAACACCAAATCACGAACTGTAAAATTCTCCAGAAACTAGACTTCAAGATCTTTCTAAAGGTGTATGGCACATCGTCTGGTTCTTCATGAGCAGGTACAGTTTAATCTTTCAAGTTGATTCATGTAATCTTTTCAGCTTCTTTGCTCCTTTTTCCTGCATTTTCCAAACAACTATGTGAAGCAACATATAGATATAAAAATAGTAATAAAGATGTTGATTAAGGATAATAATCTAGCAATTGAGATGGTTATAAGGCTATTCAAAGTGCACTTTCTTGCACTCATCACACCCCCCAACCAGCTTATTGCTAGTCTCTAGCAATTCAAAGCTCATAAAATATAACTAAGCATACTAACGGTTCAAGGATGTAGACATCCATGATAAAATTCTGTCTTATCAAGTCAATAATGTTGTACACAGTACCGAGCATGAAAACTTCTTATACTCATACACATACTATCAACATATGAAATCAACTTCTACATATTAGACATGCTAATCACCATCCAGAAGAACACATGCGATTTGCCTTGCCAAATCGTCATTCTAGTTCAGCTCAGAGATGCCTCTCGCCTTATTCCTTGTGTCCCTCTGCTGCGAGTTAGATCCCAACATCTCATAAATTTCATATGCCTCTGGTGGTGTCATTTTGAACATCGCTCTACCTGCAACATTATCTACCTTAGTCTGACAAGAAAGATTTAGTCCACCATAGAAATATTGCATCTGATTTTCTAAAGAATAATTATGATGTGGACGTTGCATCAAAAGTATTTTAAATCTATCCCATGCTTCATGGAATGGTTCTCCATCAGATTGCTGAAAATTTGGAATTTGTCTTCTCAAGTTAGTAGTCATGGCATGAGAATAAAATTTACTAACAAACTTATTATAAATTTCATCCCAAGATGTGAGTGATCCAGGAGGCAACGACATCAACCATCTCTTTGCTTTATCTTTAAGAGTATAGCAAAAATATCGCATTCTCAGTTGATCTTCAGTAATGCCACCTAGAGGAAAAGTCTGAATAGTAGCATAATAATCTTTCACAAACGTTAGTGCATCCTCAGAAGGTAAACCATGAAATTCAGGAAGCATAGAAAAATGTAGATTTAAGTTCATAATTCCTAGCCTCTGCAGGTAACGCAATGCACGAAGGTGAGGTAGAAATAGTAGGCCTCGCATACTCCATCAAAGGACGTAAATTGTTATTAAGCTCCATCTCCTCTTTTTCCTCCTCCTGAACTCCTAGATCTGATGTGAACATACTATCTTTGTTAGATCTCTTATTCCAAACAATTTAATCTACTTTATCATTCAAGGGCAACAACTTTTCTTTTCGTGATCGGCGACCTTGCATTCACTACTAATAAACTCTAATCAAATCACTGGCAACGGCGCCAAAAACTTGATGAATAAATTTTATATCTCGCAAGTATATGAATCGGTGCAATCAGTATAATAGCAAGACGAGTATCGTACCCACAGATATTTGTAAAGATTATTAGAGTGAAACGCTAAAGAACAGAAAAGAAAGAAAATAAGGAAGGGAAAATAAGAAATATGAAGTATTGAAAATAGAAGATCAAATAACGAAATAAGAAAACGATGGGAATATGATGGATGAATACTAAGGTTCCGATTTCACCATAACATTCTCATTCTATGCATTGAATCAACGAAATCTCAGTTTAATTCCAAGGGTTCGTTCTTCCGGTATGATGATCCATTCGATCGCGGTCTTCACCAAGTACCCGCAATTAACCCTAGTTAATGAATCCATAACTAAGTGTTAACCAAGAATCCATTAAGCTCTGAAAAACAATTATGAACTAAGAAGTGTCTTAGCTTGAACCCGGCTTCGACTAAATCTCATTCATTCACAGATCCTGCAAGATTAGAGAATGAACTCTCGCCCAATCTTACATAAAACAATCTATAATACGTCTATTGGCCAGGTAAACATATTTAAGATCTCAGTTATAATAATGAATGAAACTAAGAAAATAAACTGATTAAATAATCATGATCCAATAACATAGAATGATTCAGTTAGGCTACATCGGTTCCTTAGCAAAGGGATTAGCCACTCATGTTCATAAAAACAACCAAGATATTCATTAGAAAGATAAGAAAGAAAAACCCTAGATCTTCGTGCGGTCTTCTCCCCTCTTTCCGGCCTTCAAAACTCCTCCAATAGTGCTGGCTAACCTCTTCCATAAGTCTTGGACGACTTCCTTAAATAGGGGTAAGAAACCCTAATTTTGCTTCAGCCTTTGGATTAAATCTGGTCCGTTTGTGTTCAAGTCGTCCGACAAAGGATCGATCTTCTTAAGGATAAATATCGATCTTCTTTCTTTTCTCAATTTTCGTAACCTGGTTCGCCTCGACTAAGATCGATCTCTTTTAAGGAAAGGATCGATTTTCTTTCTCCGTAGACTAGGCTCCTTCCAAACCGCCCAGGACGCCCACAAAGGATCGATCTTTCTAGTAAAGAAGATCGATCTTTTATTCCAACTTTCTTGTTTTCGCTCACGGTCGATCTTCGTATCGACCCTCCGAAGTATTTTTCTTGACAGAGGCTGACGGTCGATGCCACGGTCGACCGTGAGAATTTTTGAGCGCGACGGTCGATGTGACGGTCGACCGTGGGTCTTTTTCATCTCTGCATGCATAAGAGATCAATCGTTTATTTAAGAAAGATTGATCTTTTATTTCCTGCATCTTTCTTCTGCTATTCTGCCCTGCGGACTGGTACGAAAAACACTGTAACTTCCTCTATGTAGCTCCAAATCATGAACTGTAAAATTCTCCCGAAACTAGACTTCAAGATCTTTCTAAAGGTGTATGGCAAATCATCTGGTTCTTCATGAGCAGGTACAGTTTAATCTTTCAAGTTGATTCATGTAATCTTTTCAGCTTCTTTGCTCCTTTTTCTTGCATTTTCCAAACAACTATGTGAAGCAACATATAAATATAAAAATAGTAATAAAGATGTTGATTAAGGATAATAATCTAGCAATTGAGATGGTTATAAGGTTATTCAGAGTGCACTTTCATGCACTTATCAGCGGCGGTGAGGAAGAAGAGATCTCCAGGTATCTCGATGACCGGCGGAAGGAGAGAAATATCACGAGAGGAAGACATGACGGCTAGTGGTGAGGAAGATCGTGAGAGGAAGACACGGCGTCGGCTAGTGGCGAGGAAGATCGTGAGAGGAAGACATGGCGGCGGCTAGTGGTGAGGAAGATCATGAGAGGCTAGGGTTCTACGCATGGGATAAGAGAGTGTTGGAAAGTTATTCAATGCTGGAGAAGCGATGGAAAACTTGGCTGGAAAATGTTTCTGGCCACAATTTGGCCAGAAACATTTGGCCGAAATTGAAGGTTTTGGAATGGGCCTGGAATGAAATGGAATCCATTCTAGTGGAACAAACACCTCAACTACTGGAATGCTATTCCGTTTCAGCCATTCCAGCCATTTTTTGAGGCAAACAAACCCCCTAAACTATGAGATCTAATTTGTTTTCATTGTTCAATTTATGCCTTGAGTATTGAATGGTCTTCTGTGATTATATTCATGATTGTCTTGTTTAATTTCTAGGAGGCCTAGTAGTTGATTGTTTGTTGCAATCTACTGCTAGATTGGATATTAAATCCGTAATTGTTTGATCTCTCTAATCTGCGAAGCAACTAACACCTATCTACTGCGTTTCAGAGATTATTAGCTCTTAGGAAGAATATTCGACTAAATTAAATGCAACCGCTCGTGTTTGTCTTATTTAGCTTCATCGATCTGTGTAATTCTTAAGGTTGCTACTAGATTTAACTTTGAACACTTATCTGGGGTTGTTTAGTTGTTCGGGTCAATTTGCTCACTTGTTTCTAATTAACTATGATTGAGGAAAAATTCCAAAATAATTTGAACGGTGAATATTTGAGGTGTGAATGGATATATTCCTGTCTCAATGCTCAGTTGTTGGATTCGGATGGTGGATATTGACTCAGACCAAGGTTTTCTCTCTTGATTGACTTCACTTTTTTATTTTGAATTATTTCTTAGTTTTTTTCGTTATTCTAAAGCCCCCCATATTTGTTCACTAAGCACAAAACTTAGGCTAGACACTCCTCGTGGGAATGATCTTTGCTCGCATTACTACATTTATTTGAGAGGACTGATTTTATTTTTGATTGCCTGCGATAGCACACCAAATTTTGGCGCCATTGCCGATGACTATTTTTAGTTGATTTTTGTGCTTATTGTGATACTCATTTTATTCCTATATAAAAAAAAGTGAAGAACTCACTAGTTTCCCCATTGTCTCCCCGTTGTTCCACACTACTCACATCCCCCCCCCCAGATTCCCGTCAGCTGATCATCATCCCAGAGTCGATTACCATCTCCTCCTCTTGCCACTATTGAACCATCAACAGAGCCACCTCTGTCGATCTCAATCCAACCACACCTCTTCAGAAATCTTCCTCTAAACTCGCCTACAACACCTCTCTTCGCTGTTGTAACTATTGGTCGTTGGGTGCTGCAGGCCTTGGTTGCGGGCCGGGTTGGCTGCTGGCCAGGCTGCAGACCCAGGTGATCGCTCACAAACGTCGTCGTTAAAACGTATGCAAAATGCAATTTAGAAATTTATAAACCTTTCTTTCAACATTAAATTAATAAGATAGAATAATGGTGAAATACGGGGTCGATTCTCAGGGAAAACTTTGACTAACAAGAAAATCAGAATTAACTCTCAACACTCTAATCCTAAAGCACAGAAGAATTGATTTGGGGTTTTGGAAATTGATTAATTAAAACTAATTAAGAAAGCGATTAATGAAATGGAAATAGATCGATGAGAGAAAACCTAGGGATTACTCAATCCACTTTAGTTTCACTTCCCGTATTCTCTAATTATCCTCTTGTTTCTTATCTTGACATTATGGATTCACAGCTTCTTAAGCTTACATGAATCCCTAAAATAATGCAATTGTTTCCCTAAGGCATAACCTATCCAAACTTAGCATAGATTGTCTTCGAACTTAATCTGAGTACAACCTATCTTCATCTAGCATAGAGTATCTCAAAGGCATTCACAAAAGCAACATGAAAACCATCCTACGAATCTCTACCATCAAGCACAGCAATCAAGTAGGTCTGAATATACGTCGAGGAACTCTGTTCCCTCAACTCTTTATAAAATAAAACCATATTTATAGGATCATGTCTTTGAAAAGATACAACAATCAAACTAGAAAATACAAAGAAGCTACACTAAAGCTTCATGAGATCCCTAAGTTGAGAGTTTAGCCACTCATCTTTTGGATGAGATCCATGTATTCGATGAAGAAAGTTAGGGATCCACTCCGCATCTCCGTCTTCTTCTCCAATCTGAATTTCTCTGTTTCTCTCTATGGGGCCTCTCCGTTTTCCAGCCACCAAACCCTTTTTATATCTTAATTCCCGGATTAGGGTTTTAGGGTTGAGTTAGACCTCAAGTACAACTCGGAATTCCTGGTTCAACCCTGACAGCTTCTTCCAATCGCGACTGGGCTCAACCGGTTCGGAATTTGAGAATGAGTCCAACACAAAAGATGTAGATTTGGAAGTCTTCTGTCCTCTCCGAAAGAGTTTACAATATTTGAACTTATCTAGAATATTTGACGAATATGCTCCCGGGCGTCGACGGACCAGTCTTCCAGCAGCTAAATATCTTTATCTTCTTCAAAACTGCTAGCACTCCATCAGGAATCTCATTAAGTGTCCAACATGAAACTTGTACGTCTTGATGTCTAGTAGAGGTCACCAAAATTTCAGAATAGTTGGACATAAGGATAATATCTGGTGAATATTGTGCTAACAGTCGCCAGAGCAGTGTATTTCAGCATATTAACCAAATCTCTTGCATTTCTTCTCAAAGCATGATTAAACCTGAAATCAACTAACAAGCTATCAAATACAACTACTCTAGGCATAACAAAGCTAAGTTAAGGGGTTGAATCATGAATATTTAGTGACTCATCACACCCCCCAACTTACACTTTGCTAGTCCTCGAGCAAAGAAAATATAAAAAGAAAGCCATAAATCTAACAAGCCACTTTCGTAGGTCTCACGATTGCACTTAGCACGTGTAACAAGCCTTTAAACCCCTGGGTTACCCCAGTGGAGGAGTTATAGTCTCCTGAGGGTTTTCAGGGATGACACCCACAAACATCTATACAATCCCTTGAGTATATCATTAGAAATCCATGATAATATTCCTCAACTCTAATGCATGAAATAGAAATCATATCCATGAATATACCCTTCAACTCATATTCACATAAAAACATAGTAAATCAAAACACGTCATAACATATTTCCAATACTTCAACATATTTAATCATGATTAAAAATAACTTTAACACTCCTGTGTGTGATTGGGGTTCCACATGCTTCAGAGCATCAATTATATCTAAACACTTCAACTATTCAAGATCACAATCCTATCCAACACATATTTTCCACTTATCACATAGCAATATCTGTTTTTTTTCACCATTTCTTTTTCTCAACTATCAGACACTTTGCCTTTTTACGTGAGCACTCTCCGCTTCTTGAGGCGCAGAGACCCGGTTACTTAGCAAAACACTTAATAGTTTTTTAGGCACAACTTTATCAAGCTCCAGAACTTTTTTTCTTAGGAAATTCAACCGTTTTACGCGAACACCACGCTAGCTAGGCACACTGCCCGGTTACTAAGTTGAAGATCCTCTTTTTTTCGGATACTCAGATAATTGCATGTGTTCATGTATTTTCTGTGTCATGACATAAAATTGTAAATCTATCCTAGTATCATGCTTAGAATCTAATATCAACCCCTTAACATGTGGAAGTGAACATGTGCATTAGGATATGTCAAGTTATCCTTAAATCATGGTAAAAGTGTTAAAGTATAGAAATAGTGTCATGCATAGTAAAAATTTACTATTTCTTATATGGCGTACAAGTCTCAAAATAATTCATAAGATAAATTTCTAAAACATGCATCTTTGTCAAATCATATCATAATTTCATCCTTTTGACATATTTCAAGGGATGTATAAAAATCAAATTCCTAGAATCTACCCCCCAACTTGAATGTAATTGTCCCCAATTACACTAAGTCATAAAAATAAAGCAAGGAAAAAGGGTAGAGATCACCGTAAATATCGCGTTATAAGTAGTTGGCTTGTATAAAAGACGATCACCACACCGCCCATAAGAAGAATACGTCGCCCTTAAACGAATTCATGTCTCTAGAAGAGATTAAAAGACTAAAACCATAGAAATCACGATAAAACGTTAGAGACATATGTAAAGCCTTGAAGAATAACCCCCTGATGGATCATATAGGATTTGTAACATGCGGCCCTTAACAAGTTCCAAAGGAACACCTGCCATAAAAATATACCTTCCCAAAAGATCAAGGAAAATAGAATGATAAATATAGCCCAAAGGAAAGCTGAAAGGTATAAAGGGAACAATTGGCAAAAGATCCTAAAACTTTAGTAAGCATAAAAATTGATGTTCCAACATCGACATGAATCCAAAGTAACAGATAAAATCTAATCCAAAATAAAAGCTCACTGCTCAAGCATCTCTATAGCAAACCATCTCACCACGATAAAAGGAAACTAGAAAAACAACCAACCACGAAGAGAGTCCTAAAGAAACGAAAGTAATAAAACTCCTCAGTCGTCATCCGTCTCATCCTCGCTATCTTCATCGTCAGAATCATAATCAGTAGGCATCGGCGTCAATGGACGGTCAGGATACAGTGAATCAGGAGGTGTGAGAAGAGCAGGATCAATGAGGGAACGTGGTGGCACGACGAGTTTTGAGCCGCCAGGGCTCTCGAAGGAGACCCAGGGATTGTCCAGGTTAGGAGCATGCTGAATATCATAAACAATATGGGCAAACAGCTGTGCTGAAGGTAACGGCCCATAGAACTCAAAACCATTAGGATAGGCGTCAGAGGAATCACCAGGTGCATCATCTTCAGAACGAACTCGAGGCAGAAAGCATAAGACTGTGGGTGGCGATGGTGGTGGTGAAGAATCGGCAGTGCTTATCGAGTCCTCATAGGAGGAGAACCACGACGCTTGCGACATTGGAGATCCCGTTGCAAAGTCGGACATCGGAGAGCGGGGCGGACTATCATCAGAATAGTAGGAAGATTGGCTTGATCGAGACATCTCGGAAGGCAATGCTCTGGCTGTGTGGTAGAAGACAAGAGAAGCGATGATCGACGATAGCACAAAGGAAGAACAGGGGAAGAACAGAGCAGGGACGTGACGATGGAAGGGGGTTGATGATCAAAGAAGAAAAGATGCCCTAGAAAGTCAGGAACAGATGGATTTAAATAGAGGAGAAACTCCAATTTGAGTTAGAGTACGAGATCGAGTAGGAGTAGGATTGAAATCCGAGTAAAGTTCCGCTCGAGCAGAAAAACAAGGTTGGCGGTCGATCCCACGGTCGACCGTGGGATCGGGTGATCATGAACTACTATACCGACGGTCGACCGGGAGAGGGTAAAGTAAGCCGACGGTCGATCGATCGATCGACCGTGAGATGCCAACATACTCCGACGGTCGATCCATGCATCGACCTTGAGAGGCTGTTTTTGTGACAGAGCCGGACGGTCGATGCACCGGTCGTTGCGGCGGTCGACCGTGACTGATAGGATAGGTATTGAGGCGCTGACGGTCGATCGATGCAGCGACCGTGAGAGACTGTTTTTTCGACAGAGACGGACGGTCGATGCAACGGTCGATGCAACGGTCGATGTGGCGGTTGACCGTGGTCTAGGAATTCGACTTTCTAAATAAAATCACAGAAAATCATAGAAAAATCGGAAAAAACATGGAAAAATCCTAAAAATCACAGAAAATTTATCAAAGCGAGGGAAAAATCATAAAACTGGGTTGCCTCCCAGGAAGCGCGTAATTTTACGTCTTTCGCTCGACGTCCATAAAAGGATCACTTAAAGCATGGATCCGTCAGCTCGACGGACTCAATAACCTCACCATGAACGATGTTCTCCACATAATGTTTTAATCTGTGCCCATTAACAGTGAAAATCTCATTCGTGTGTGGATTGCGGATTTCTACTGCACCATGCGTGAATACGTTATTTATGATAAAAGGCCCGAACCATCTAGAACGTAATTTACCAGGGAAAAGGCGCAATTTGGCATTGTAAAGCCACACTTTCTGAACAACAACAAAAGTCCTTCTCGAAATGTGTTTATCATGAAAAGCTTTTGTTTTGTCTTTATAGATTTTGGAATTCAAGTATGCCTCATTGCGAATTTCCTCAAGTTCACATAAACTAAGCTTCCTATGTGTTGTGACGGCATTGGTATCAGTATTAAGCTTTTTAATGGCCCACATAGCTCGATGCTCTAATTCAATAGGTAAGTGACAAGGCTTACCGAATACTAATCGATAAGGGGACATACCAATAGGCGTTTTATAAGCAGTCCTGTAAGCCCACAGTGCATCATCTAGCTTTATGGCCCAATCTTTACGGTCAATGCGAACGGTTTTCTCCAAAATACGTTTTATTTCCCTATTAGAAAGTTCTACTTGGTCACTGGTTTGAGGATGATAAGGGGTGGCTACCTTATGAGTAATAGAGTACTTTCTAAGAAGGGAAGCAAAATGTTGATTATTGAAATGAGAACCACCATCACTAATAATCGCACGAGGACAACCAAATCGAGAAAAGATATTACTTTGAAGAAATTTAACCACAACTTTATGATCATTCGACTTGGTTGCTATAGCTTCTACCCATTTAGACACGTAGTCAACAGCTACCAGGATATACTGAAAACCAAAGGAAGGTGGAAAGGGGCCCATGAAATCAATGCCCCAAATGTCAAAAATATCGGCAACTAAGATCGGAGTTTGAGGCATCTCATTTCTACGAGAGATATTTCCAGTCTTTTGACATCTAATATAGGATTGACAAAAATTTTGAGCATTCTTAAAAATCGTAGGCCAATAAAATCCACTTTGTAAAACTTTTGCAGCAGTTTTCTTTCCTGAGAAATGACCACCACATGCATGTGTATGACAGAAAGTGAGAATATCATGAACTTCAGACTCGGCCACACACCTACAGATAACTTGGTCAGAGTAGTGCTTAAATAACTCAGGGTCTTCCCATATATAATATTTAATCTGGGAAAAGAATCTGTCTTTGGCGTTTTTAGACCAAGAATCAGGAAGCTTGTCGGAAACAAGAAAATTAACTATATGGGCATACCACGGCTGTGAAAAACGAGTCACCTGAAAGATATGCTCGTCTGGAAAGGAGGTATTAACAGGAGTGTTATCAAGAATGTGTTCCAAAGGAATGCGGGACAAGTGATCCGCAACTACATTTTCTGAACCCTTCTTATCCCTAATCTCTAGATCAAATTCTTGCAAAAGCAAGATCCAACGAATCAGTCTAGGTTTGGCATCCTTTTGGCTAAAAGATATCGCAGAGCGGCATGATCAGTATAGATAATGATTTTGGAACCTAGGAGATAGGAACGGAACTTTTCCAATGCAAAAATTAGTGCTAACAATTCCTTCTCAGTAGTCGTATAATTTAATTGAGATTCAGAGAGGGTCTTACTAGCATAATAAATCACATGCGAGACTTTATTTACTCGTTGTCCTAACACAGCTCCTATGGCAGAGTCAGAGGCATCACACATTAGCTCAAAAGGTAGGGAATAATCAGGTGAATGAACGATAGGTGCTGTAGACAGTAAATCACGAATAGTCTCGAAAGCAGTCAAACAGGCATCATTGAAGACAAAGGGGACATCCTTGGCTAGTAATTCACATAAGGGTCGTGAAATTTTAGAAAAATCTTTGATGAAACGGCGGTAAAATCCAGCATGACCTAGGAAAGAGCGAATTTGCCGCACAGAAGTCGGTGGGGGTAATTTAGCAATCAACTCAACTTTAGCCCTATCGACCTCTATACCACGTTTGGAAACAATGTGCCCTAACACGATTCTTTCTTAAACCATGAAGTGACTCTTTTCCCAACTAAGGACAAGATTGGTTTCAATGCATCGATCAAGAACTTTGGAGAGATTGTCTAAACAAGATTCAAAAGAATTTCCAAACACCGAAAAATCATCCATAAAGAACCCAGGGTACCCAGGGTAGGGGTTGGCTCCTAACGAACCCGGCCTGGTGGCACTGTGTTTGCTCTATCCGTGGTGCCGGCAGTTGACCGTGTGGGTCCGGACTGTAGCTCTACGGTTTAAGGCTAGATGCGTGCCTTCTACTATCACTCCGGAGTTTTGGTACAAGTGGTTAGCTCGTGGATCCTGAACTGACACGTGGTATCAGAGCGAGGTCACAGGTTCGAATCCCATGGTAGTTGCTGGGGGGGAGATTGTTGGTCGTTGGGTGCTGCAGACCTTGGTTGCGGGCCCGGTTGGCTGCGGGCCAGGCTACAAACCCAGGCAGCAACTCCCTGTATTCGACCCCTGTTCGTTGGGTGGGTGCCCAGGGTAGGGGTGGGCTCCTAACGAACCCGGCCTGGTGGCACCTTGTCTGCTCTAATCACGATGCCGGCAGTTGACTGTGTGGGTCCGGACTGTAGCTCTGCGGTTTAAGGCTAGATGGGTGCCTCTACTATCACTCACGGAGTTTTGGTACGAGTGGTTAGCTCGTGGATCCTTGACCGACAGTAACCTCCACTGACCTCGATTTCCTTTCCCTTCTGTCATCGATGACCTGTCTCGAAACCCATCTCCAACGGCCTTCTCCGATCTCCACTTCCATAGCTTCCCTAGCTCTGAAACACCTCGAAAAGCTCCCTTAGACCTCCATGAACCTTCCTCCACCGCTGCCAGTGGAGCACCAATCGTCGGTTCTAATTCCGACGATCATCCATCGTGCCACCATCTCAGATCCGACGTCTGTAAACCTTGATCCAACAATCGGACACCATTAGCGGACTTCTAAAGCTACCCCGACCCTTCATGTTATTTATTTTTATTTTTATTTTGCTTTCATTACTCTAGATCTTTCCTGAGTTGTTTTCATGGTTTATCAGAGTCTCCTTGATCGTTTATGATTGAAACTCGATCTTCTAATCAAGGCAATTTGCAGTACTCTCCAGAAATAGAGAGAACTTTGCACAGGTTGAGGAGGGAAGCTCGGAAGAATTCTTAGGAGAACAATTTGGCTTTTGATTCCCTATTTGCCAGCGAGTCTGAACTGGAAGAGAAGGAAGTCATTGCTGGAAATCGAACTTTGAAAGAGCTTGCAGCCTCTGATTTGAATCACAACCGTTATGCCTTACATTCCCTTCTTTGGATGCTACTACTACTTTTGAATTGAAATCTGGACTAATACATCTCTTGCCTACTTTTCATGGCCTTACAGGTGAAGATCCTCACAAGCATTTAAAAGAGTTTCATGTTGTGTGCACCGGTATGAAACCTACGGGGTAACTGAAGAGCAAATAAAATTAAGAGCCTTCCTGTTTTCTTTGAAGGATTGTGCTAAGGACTGGCTTTATTATCTACCCTCCGGGAGTATTACCATATGAATTGAGATGAAGAGGTTGTTTTTAGAGAAATATTTTTTAGCCTCACGGGCATCCAACATTCGAAAAGAAATTTGTGGTGTAAGACAGCATAATGGAGAGTCTCTACACGAGTATTGAGAACATTTCAAGAAATTATGTGCAAGCTGCCACTAACACTTCGCAATTTTAACTGGTGACGAAACAATTTCAACAAGAGGAGAGGGCCAGTATTCAATATTTGGACCATCAGGTGGGCCAGATGGAAACCACAATTAGCAAGCTAGACGCGCAAGGTTCGGGGAAATTACCCTCTCAAATGATAGTAAATCCAAGAGAAAATGCAAGTGCAATCATTTTGAGAAGTGATAAAGAGGTTGAGATTCCAGTAAAGGAAGCTCCTGCATCGTCACAACAAGAAAAAGGGAAAAACATCATTACAGAGAAGGACATTCCTAATGACGATGATGTACCTAAGCGTAAGTTGCCACCTCTTTCTGATTACAAACCAGTACCTCCTTTTCCTCATGCTTTAGCAGAATCTAAAAGAGATGAGTGATGAGTGCATGAAAGTGCACTCTGAACAGTGTTATAACCATCTCAATTGTTGGATTGTTATCCTGAATCAACCTCTTTAGTACTATTATTATATTTATATGTTGCTTCACATAGTTGGTTGAAAAATGCAGGAAATTGGAGCTAAACGGAGCAAAGAAGATAAAAAATTTACATAGGTCAAGTTGGAAGATTAAACTGTACCTGGTCATGAAGAACCAGATGATGTGCCATACATGATTGGAAAGCTCTTGAAATTTAGCTTATGGAGAATTTTATGGTTCATGATTCTGAGTTTTCTAGAGGAAGTTACAGTACTATTTGTACCAAGGGCGCAGTGCCGAATGACAAAAGAGATAATACACAAGAAAGAAGATCGATCATCTTCGTCTATGAAGATCGATCTTTCGTGTGACAGAGCGCTATGTTTCACATGATCGATCTCTTCCTCTATGAAGATCGATCTTTCATGCAGCCAGAGATGACAGAGAGCCATGTTTAAAAGGATCGATCTCTTCTCCTATGAAGATCGATCTTTGTTTGGACGGAGAAAATTCACGATATAAAGATCGATCTTCCTATTTAAAGAGATCGATCTTTTTCACAGTTGAGAAAATTGAGAAAATCGACTATGAAACAGATCGACTGTCTCCTTTAAGAAGATTGATCTTCCTCTACGGGATGAAAAGATCGATCTTTATCCCTAAAAGATCGATCTTTATCCCTAAAAGATCGCTCTTTATATGGCGGCAGAGCAAAATAAAGGGTGCAGATCAAATCTGAGTGAGAATCTTTTGGAGGCTATAAATAGGCAACTTAGGGCTATTCAAAGAGAGCTTTTGGAGGACTTTTCTAGAGGAAGAAGAAGACCAATCCACCATCCTTGGACGAGTAATCTTCAAGCATGCCGGATGGATGACTAAGCAAGGATGAGGGTTTCTTTCTCTATCATTGGTTCATGTTTTAATCTTTAATGTTTAAGCTCTATATATGTATTGGATTTTCATAGATGGTTATGTGGTTGAACATTATTATAATTCCAGTCATGCTTTTGTTATGATATTGTGATCCTATAGTTATCTCTCTTGTCCTACCTAGTCTTGTGAAATCTTTGCTATGCATTGCCCGTAGTGACAGCTGGTATTGCATATTCTTAGGGATCTGGTAAGACAATGTTAGGGCTTGGTCCCATAAAACTTTTGCCGCACGTTGCCCATAGTGACAGCCGGTATTGTGTATTCTTAGGTTCTTGTAGGACGAAGATAGGGCTACAACGAGAAGAACCAAACATAGAAAGAGACATTTAAATTCTATCAGATTCATAGCTCCATACTTTCCAGTCGAAGTGATTGGGATGTGAATCCCTCTACTGAGTTTTACATAAACTATTGGTAAGAGAAAAACCCAAATCTTAGTGAGGGATTCCTGAAGCCTACCTTCATTCAAATCCTGATTTCCTTTGTTAACTTAGCTTTAGCGTTAAATCTTCAATCTAATTCTCTTAACTCCCACGCTCTTGATTATTTTCGAGACATTGTTATCTGTGTTTTTGGATCCCTTCTTCTTGTTTCCCTGTGGGATTGACCCCTCTTATGTTGTACTGCACCACGATCGCTGTGCGAGACACATTTGAGCGACATAAAAAATTGACGCCATTGCCGGGGAGACGGTTCAGAGAAGCGCCAGAATCATCAGTGGCATGATTGACAACATCAAGGTGGTAACTTCGTTCCTTTCTTTGTTCTTCGTTTCTTTTTTTTACTTAGCTTACTTTCTTTAGTTTGCACCTTTTGGGATTGCGTGATTGCCGGTGTATGCCTCAGTATAGAGACAAATTAGGCAGATTTGCTAGACGCCCCGAGAGTAATTCTGATACTTCTGATAGTGATACATACATTGCTAATCTTTTTGACACACATTCACAAACTTCATAGCGTACTTTGGTTATGGCCGAGCACGAAGAACAACAAGCTCCTAGGAGATTGCAAGAGTATCTCCATCCCAGACGCACTGTTATGCCTTCATGCATCATGTTTCCACCTAATGCAGTATTTGTAGACTTTAAACCTGGCATGATTCAGTTTCTTCCTACCTTTAACTGGTTGGAAAATGAAAATCCATATGTGCATATTAGGGAGTTTGAAGAAGTAGTAGCGACTTTTCATGGCCAACCAGGCGCACTAGACATGATATGACTTATGTTCTTCCCGTTCTCACTAAGAGATAGAGTGAAGAGTTGGTTATATTCTTTGAGACCATGATTGGTAGGATCTTGGGTTGAAATGACATAGATGTTTTTCAACAAGTAGTTTCCACATCACAAGACCAGTGCACTTAAGAGACAGATCTCGACCTTCGTACAGAAGGATAGTGAGACTCTGTATCAGGCGTGGGAGCGATTTAAAGACATGTTGAACTTGTGTCCTCCCCACGGGTATGAGAGTTGGTGACTTGTTAGTTACTTTTATGATGGATTAACTATTAGAGAACGCGAATTTATTGAAATGATGTGTAATGGTGAATTTTTACAAAAAGATCCTGATGGAGCTATTGAGTATTTGACAGAGCTTGCTGAGAAAGCTAATACATGGACTGGGCCGAGCGCAACAGATATTACTAGTAGAGCTAGACCATTATCGCAGCAACAAGGTGGAGGAATATATCAGCTGCGCAAGGAAGATGCACTCAAGGCTAAAGTGGAGAGCCTGACAAGGGAGCTGGAGCTACTAAAGACCAGAGATATGATGGCTGCCTGGACCTCTCCATACAGCGAACCTCCAAAGCTAGCTAGGCCTTGTGTGATCTGTCAGGGCGTGGATCACCAGATTTACGATTGCCCTACATATGTTGAGATGTGGGGCATGTACGATGAACATTGCAATGTCGTGGGCGCATTTAGGAGGTCGTACACTCCCTATTCATAGACGTATAATCCAAGGTGGCGAGAGCATCGGAACTTTAGATGGAAGTCGAACGCTCCACAAAACAATGAGCATCACGAACCACCACCCAATAAGCCTTTTTCTAACCCTCCTTATAATGCATTCGGTTTTCCTAGGCCTACATTTACTGATAGTTTTCAGGAACTGAAATCTATGATTGTGCAGGAATCCAATGAAAGAAAGAAGGATATTCAATAGATTAAGAGCCAAATCACGAAGCTGATATACTTATTGAGTGTTTACGAACGAGAGAAGTTCCCAGCTCAACCCCAACAGGTGCAGGCATCTAGTGCTGAACAAACCAATGTGAAGGAGATGAACGCCGTGACTACAAGAAGTAGAAAAACAACAATAAGTCCTCCAAGGGAACCAGCCAGACCTCCGACTACTGCTGAGGGAGAGGACCGAATTGAGGAGAACCCTGCAGAGGCCGATCATCCAGCTGGCTCCATGCCATGCAAGTTTAAGGTATGTGTCCCTTTTCCTCAAGCATTGAGATCTACTAAACTAACTATGGAGCCCAACAATGATATCTTGGAACAACTTCGGCAAGTTAAGGTAAACCTCCATCATCTGCATGTTATTAAGCAAATGCCTAACTATGCCAAAGTGATTAAAGTTTTATGTAATATGAAGAGACGACATCATGTAAAGAAAACAACATTCTTAAAAGAGCAGGTTAGTGCACTGCTTCAGCATAGGATTCCTCCGAAATATAAGGATCCTGTATGTCCTACAATGTCTTGTTTCATTGGAGAGCCTGATGTAGGATAAGCTTTATTAGATCTTGGTGTAAGTGTCAATTTAATGTCATATTCTGCTTATTTGCAACTTGGTTTAGGACAGATTAAGTCGACATTCGTAGTCCTGCAACTGGCAGATAGATCCACGAAAACTCCACGGGGAGTAGTGGAGGATGTGCTTGTGCCAATAGATAAATTTTATTATCGTATTGATTTCTTAGTCTTGGATACACAGGCTGTAGTAACTTTTGACTCTAGAATTCCAATTGTCTTATGTAGACCATTTCTTGCTACTGCTAACGCTATAATTAATTGCAGGAATGGTCTAATGAAACCAACTTTTGGAAATATGACTTTAGAAATTAATATTTTTAATATTGCTAAACAGCCTGCTGAGGATGATGAATGTCAGCAAACTTATCGAATTTACTCGCTCATTGAAGAGGAGTTTGTTGTGGTTGAAATTGAATCCCTTGAGTTTGATTTAGATAAAAATGCCGATGTTGATGGTATATGCACTAACTTAGAACATTGTCCTTTTGCAAGTCCATGGCATCCAAGGTTTGAAGAACTGTCATAAAGAGGACAGCCACCAACGCCATCAGCAGTACAGTTGCCCAAGCTGGACCTAAAGCCGCTACCTCAAGGTTTAAAACACGCCCACCTTGGTCCAGGTGACACATACCTAGTTATTATTTCTTTAGCATTAACTGCAGAGCAAGGTGAGCAATTACTTAGAGTTTTAAATGAGCATAAATCAGCTATTGGTTGGAGTATAGCAGATCTGAAAGGTATTAGTCCCTTGATTTGTTCTCATAAGATTAATCTTGAACAGGGGGATGTACCTCGTAGGGATCCTCAGCGTAGGTTGAACCTTACAATAAAGGATGTAGTAAAAACTTAAGTACTGAAATTGTTAGATGCAGGAATCATCTATCCCATTACTGATAACAAGTGGGTGAGCCCTACTCAGGTTGTGCCTAAAAAATCTGGTGTCACCGTTGTTGAGAATGAAAGTGGAGACTTTGTCCCCACTAAGTTGGTAACAGGATGGCGCATGTGTATAGACTATAGGAAACTGAATGTAGCCACCCGTAAGGATCAGTTTCCATTACCTTTTCTAGACCAGATTTTAGAGAGAGTAGCTAGACATCCTTTTTATTGCTTTCTTGACGGTTATTATGGATATTATCATATTGAGATTGCATTAGAACATCAGGAAAAAAACAACTTTTACATGCCCTTTTGGCACTTATGCTTTTCGTAGGATCTCATTTGGACTGTGTAATGCCCCAGCTACATTCCAGCATTGTATGATGAGTATGTGTGATGATATGATAGAGGAATGCATGGAAATATATATGGATGATTTGACTTTGTTTGGTAATACTTTTGATGCATGCGTGCAAAACATAAAACGAGTCTTGGTCAGGTGTGAAGAGAAGCACCTTGTGCTTGAATGGGAAAAGTGCCACTTCATGTTGCCCTCAGGCATTGTGTTGGGCCACATAGTCTCTTCCAGAGGCATTGAAGTAGATCGACGAAAAATCGATCTCATTTCAAAGCTTTTTGTGCCAAATACTGTTAAAGATGTTAGATCGTTTCTAGGGCATGCTGGGTTTTACAAGAGATTCATTCAGAATTTTTCTGCTATTTATCGACCCTTATGTAAACTGGCTTCTGCACCTATTGTAGAACCACCTAATTTGAGCCTTCCTTTTGAGCTGATGTGTGATGCTAGTGATTTTTCTGTAGGAGCAGTATTAGCACAGCAAAGAAATGGGAAAGCATATGTTATTTATTATGCTAGCATAACCTTGAATAGTGCATAGATGAACTACTCTACCACTGAAAAAGAACTGTTAGCCATGGTCTTTGCATTAGACAAGTTTCATGCTTAGTTGATTGATTCTCCCATCACTGTTTTTACTGATCATGCCGCGTTGAAGTACCTTCTCACCAAGAAGGATGCTAAAGCACGCCTAATACGTTGGATATTGATCTTGCAGGAATTCGATATCTCCATCAAGGATAAGAAGGGCGTGGAGAACGTAGTTGCTGATCACCTATCAAGATTGATGGTGGAGGTGGCCGTTGATGAGCCACCAATCATGGATTACTTTCCTGATGAGTAGCTCTTTTCAGTTGCACGACTGCCCTGGTATGCGCATATCGTCAATTGCTTGGCGACATGTGAGCTCCCTTCCCATTGGAGTGCGCTGGATAAGTGTAGATTTTTTGTTGAGGTAAAGAACTTTTATTGGGATGATCCCTGTTTGTTTAAGTATTTTTCTGACTAGATTATGCGTCATTGTATTCCTGATCATGAAATTGAGAGCATTATCATGTTTTGTCACTCTTATGCATGTGGAGGCCATTTTTCCATGAAAAAGACTACAGCTAAAATTCTTCAATATTGTTTTTACTTGCCTACTATGTTCCGCGTTGTTAACATTTTCTGTAGATCATGTGATCAATGCTTGAAATTAGGAGCTCTATCTAGCCGTCATATGATGCCTTTGAACCCCATTCAAGTTGTAGAGATTTTTGATTGCTGGGGCATAGATTTTATGGTACCCTTTCCTTCTTCTTTTGGCTATTTATTTATATTGTTGGTTGTGGAATACATGTTTAAGTCAGTGGAGTCCATTGCATGTTGAAATAATGATCATTCCACTGTCATCAAGTTTCTTAGAGAGCATGTTTTGTCTAGATTTGGAACTCCTAGGGTTATTATTTTTGACGAGGGATCGAATTTTTGTAACCGCTCTTTTGACGCTTTGATGCGCAGGTATCGAGTCCCACATAGGGCCTGTTTGGTACCGAGATAAGGGCAAAGAATCCCGGGATTTGTTGCCCTTATCCCGGGATAAGACCCAAACATCCCTTTTATCCTGGGATAGGAATCGCAAGATAGCATGGGATTCTGATCCCGGGATAGCACCTATCCCGGGATCTAGCATCCTATCCCGGGATAAAATTCCCTTTTCCAACGCATTACCCAAGGCCCAACGTCACCCCTTCTCCATCGGCACCAACCCTACCTCCCAACTTCTAGCCAGCTAAAAGGAGATTCAGCCGCCGTCCATCTGCGCCAATCACCGTCACCTCTGGTGTCCTCTCCGGCAACCACCAGCACCACCACACTTTCTCCATCTCTCCCACCATCTCTCACATCCAACACCCCACCAACCATCTCCGATCCACCCTCTCAACCTCTGGCCAGCCAGATCTAGAGGAGATCTAGCCATTTTAGCCGCCCTTCGCCGGCCCTCGTCCATCTCCGTCGACCCCCGTCACCTCCGGCGTCCTCTCCAACAACCACCAAGACCACCACCAAGACCACCACTTGCTCTCCCTCTCAACCACCATCTCTCACATCTAACACCCCACCAACCATCCCCAATCCACCTTCTCCATCGTCACCAACCCGATCCACCCTCCCAACATCCAACCAGCCAGATCTGGTGGAGATCCAGCCGCTGCAGCCGCCCTTCACCGGCCCCCGTCCACCTCTACCGACCCCGTCACCTCCAGCGTCCTAACCACCACTCTATCTCCCTCTCTCACATCCAACACCCCACCAACCCAACCCCGATCCACCCTCTCCATCATTACCAACCCGATTCTGCCTCGTGACCTCTACCCAGCCAGATCCAGTTTTGGCACCTACCGCTGTAGCCGCCCTTTGCCCATCGTCGACACTGATCTCACAGTTATCGCCTGCTCCTCCAACTTTCCTTTACAAACCCACCAACCCTGATCCATCCAGCCGGCGGTTCCTCTCTACCTCCAGTCGTTGCAGCCGCCCTATGCAGACCACCCTCCATCTCCGACGACCCTAGTGACCTCCAGCGTCCTCAAGCGCAACACCATCGCCGACGCTGATCTCGTAGTCATCGCCCGATCCCTGCCCTCCTTTTGTGAGCTTTCTCCCGTGCTGTTGTGATGGCTTCGGCACCTCCGGTGTCCTCAGGTGCATCAGATTTCTCGACGTTGTTGTCCTAGTCATAGCCCGATCCCTCCCCTCCTTCCGTGTGCTTCCTCCCATGTATTTCCATACCGGCCGGTATTTACCGTACCGGTGGCTAACCGGTACAGTTTTCTCCCTCGGATTGGATTAGGGGGAGACCGGATGTGTACCGGCCGGTTTGGATACAAACCGGCTGGTACACGTCCGTTTGGATGAATACCGACCGGTACAAACCGACCCTTAAAAAAACCTGAGGAAGAGAGGTGAAGGAGAGGGGGAAGCAAATAGCCAAATTACATAATACAATGACGGTCGTCCATATACACCATCATATCCTAAGGTTTCGACACATAGGGTATAGAAAATTATATAAACTACCCCTATCAACATATCACAAATCCGTTTTTTGTTCCGGGGGCGCTGCGACCTGACCGGTCAGGTTGATCCCCGGGCCCCGTGACCTGACCGGTTTGGTCGATCCCCGTCGGGGCACTGCCCCGGACCCCATCAGCTCTGCGTAGTGCGTCATGGTTGGGTCCGGAACGATCAGGCTCCACAAACTCAACAAGGAAGAGGGAGGGGAGAAAGAGAGGAAAATGTATTAAGCTATTATAAATGTAAGAAAATGAAAATGTAGAAAAATTGAAAATAATTGTAAAACTATTATAAATGTAGGAAAATGTATTAAGCTATTGCTTATTTTTCATGTATTGTATTATACTACTTTGACAACTTATCACTCTACTTTCATATAAGAAATGATATTTGGCTAATTAGAGATATTGAATACAAGTGAATATCAACTTTAATTGTTAATTACATTAGTTAGCTTCAATATATTTCAAATCAAATAAGAAACGAGCGGAAAACGCCCTAAAAGAAGCCAAACTAGCCTTTCATGACCGGTTTAGATGCGTACCGGTACGGTACACACCGTATCGGCGGGTGGCCAGAACGGCGCGTACCACCGGGATGATAATCCATGCTTCCTCCCGTGCTGTTGGGACGGCTTCGGGACCGTCGGTCTCGTGGTTTGAAAGATTTGGGCATTCTAGAGATTTCTGAATTTTCTTGTTAGTTTCCGATCTCGCTTTGGTGGTGGGATTTTGATGAATGAAATGGTTTCAGGAACCTCCGGGTACTTGATTTTGAACCTACACCATCCCCATCAGCACTGCCAACGACGCTCCTTCCCTGGCCGATCCGAGGTTTGAATTCCTCACTCGTCCTCCCCTTGCATGGTGTATTACGTGCATAATTCTGCTTTGCGTATTGTTCTTGTTGAATCTTTGAGATGAATGTTGAAATGAAAGTTTCATGGTTAGTGAAACTGTGTTAATGCATGTAGAAAGTAACTATAGATGCATGTCAATGTGGGATGATTGCAGCATTTGCATTTTCACTTTCTATTTTTGTATCCTTTATTTAAATCGCGTCAGAAGTATGTGAAGGAGGGGCAACGAGAATGTTGATGCAATGTTGAGGAAAAGTAATTGGATTGAAGCCGAGGACGAGTGTTTGTTGGAACTACTTAGGACATAATCATGGAACGGGACTTTGTCGCAAGGGGTTTTTGTGAAAAATCCCTGGATGGATGTTTTGTGAGAGTTCAACAAGACTATGGGAAAGGCTTTGGATTTGGACAACCTGAAGGTTAGATGGAAAACATTGAAGAAAAGGCATGCTGCCTACAAAGAGCTCCTGCTTATAACTGGATAGGGTTGGGATGTACCCACGAATACGCTCAGCGCACCAAATAATGAAGCTTGTGATGAGATGATTATGGTATATAATCTGAACCGAATGCTTCATAAATTAGTTTTAGGAAAGAACATCTCTTGAATTAATTGTCATTCATGTTGTTGATGTTATCCAGAAGAATAGGAAGTTCAAGGCCCTCAAAGGGAAGACTTCAAATTCATGGAAATCATGGATTTCCTAACTTGCCAGAATACCGCCAATGGTAAGTATGTAGAATCCTCTGTCAATAAGAGGAAAGATGTCAATTCAGAGAAAACGACATCCTCTGATACTCCGGCGGATGCCCAATCCCCTCCACCTCGATATCATCCATCACGTGTGTCTCATATGCAAATCAGTGATGATTTTGCATACTACACGATGAATTCCATGTCGACGTCGTATGCAGACGCAACGTGTGAACCATACCCCGATGACCCGACAGAGCAAGTCACGCCAGAAGCACCTCCTACGCATGGAGGTAGTTCCGTTGGCGCGGATGCGTCCGGTTCCTCCGGAGGCAAGCATCGTCTGCAAGAGGTTGAGAGGAAAGGTAAGAAGAAGAGGGGCGATGGCGAACGTGATATTACACAAGTAATTGCGCAACAATTGCAACGCAAGCTTGACATGAAACAATTGCAATTTGATAAAGTCTCTGAATACTCTATCTAGCGTTGCATGGAGGTGGCCAAGGGCCTGCCTAGGATGACAGATGAGAAGTTTATTATGTTGGATATGGTCTTTAATAAATAGTCAGTTAGGGAGTTTTTCATGTCTCTTCCCGGTAATAATTTACGGGATATGTGGCTAGAGAAGGACGTAAATAAGCTTGTAAACCGATCTGAGTAGGTTGTATTCTTATTTGTAACCCTAAACTCTTGTCTTGTTATGTTTCTCTCTAAACTTGAATCCTATGTTGAATTGTAGTTGGTCTTTGTCGTGTTATTCGAATGTGATGTATGTGTTATTCACATGGCATCTTTGATTGGTTAACTAACCAGTATATACTCCTATGCTTCGTTGATGTATGGCTTTATTCAAAGTATCTTGATGATATAACTAACCAGTATTAGTGACTTTACCTTACTTATTCTATCTATCAGTTGGTGCAACATGGAGAAGTTAATTATGTTATAGCAACCTAACTGTTTTGCCTCTAGACTACTGACTTATCCCCCAACTGGGTGTACCATTGTTCAAATCTTTGGAATATGCTGGATAGATTTCATGCCATGAATGCATGTGATGCCATGAATGCATTTATTATTTTCCTTTCATGCCATGAATGCTATTAATTTTTCCAGAATGCCATGAATGCATTACTTACTTTCCTTTGATGCCTTGAATGCAATTGATAGAAAGTGGAAGACATGTCAACATCAGATACAAAGACAACTGAGAGGAGGGCCCCCTCTCCATGTCTCCATACTGGCCTTTATGGGAAGAACAGTGGCAACCTGTATTATTGTCAACATGCCAGCCATTATTATCCTCACCATCGAAGCAAAAGCTTCTTTTGTGAGGACCTGCCCGTCTACTCCTGTGGCTCGTTGTAGACCGCAAGGGGAATTTGGAAAATTGCACCTTATTGGTTTGTTTCACACCTGCTTGTGCACGCACTGACCATGTTTGTGTTAATGTTTGATTAGAAAGGTTAGATGAACCCGGGATCGAAAGATCCGGGCTTGGGCTTAAGCTTTAGCCCAAGTCTAGAATTCTGTGCCTAAAGGATCGATCCTTCATTGCTAGAAAGATCGATCTTCTAATGCCAAAAAGTCAAGGTGTGATCGTCAGGAAGGATCGATCTTTCATAGGTCGGTTCGTTTGTCTATAAAACGAACGTGATCTTTGTGAGGACCCGTTCCTTCGACCCGGTCCGACCGCGTTGGGTCGAGGGTTTGGTTTTGTGGTTTGGCTCAGTTGGCCTTGGTTTGCGATTGGTTGATCGCATCGCAGCTTTTGGACCCAAGGGCAATGTGGTAAATTGTGCCTTGGAGGTCAGTTTCACACCCGTGTAGTGCACACACAGCCTTGATTGATGTATATGATTGAATAGATCCAGTAGGAGCGTTCGTAATCGACAAATCCGGATAAGATTGCGAAGAGATATCACAATTTGGGGTTTAGTCGGACTCGGTCCGATTAAACTGGCTAGACCAGGTCAGTTTAGCCACTTAAGTTGCTAAACCCCTTTCTCTCTCTCTGTCTCTTCCCTTTTCTTCTCCCCCGTGCCCAACCTTTCTCTTGATTTCTTTCTCCTTTCTTCTCCTCTTCTCACGACCGCGCCGCCCTTCTCCCTGTCCATCGAGGCTCCTTCGCTACCGTCGCCGGCCGCCGTTCTCCCTCGAGCTCCCTCTCCTCAGATCCGGCTAGAGCTTCTCTCCCCCGAGCTCTCTCTCTCCCTAGAACCCTAGATCGAAGATCCTCTCCGTCGATTTCCCCTTCTCCGGAGCTTCCTCGCCGCCGTCGTCCACCGCCGCTCTTCCCCGAGCCCGCCCTCACCTCTCTCTACTGCGGAACCCCTCTTCCTCTCAGATCCGACGCCCTCCCCCCTCTCTTTCTCTTCCCGTCGCGGGTGGTACTCGACGTCGGGTGGCTCCCGACGGACTTCGATGATTCCCAGCGGATTCCCGGCAAGCCAGAGGCGGCGACGGCGATGGAGTAGGTGGTCTTCAACCGGATTAAGCTTGGATTGCGTTTTCATGTAGGGTTTTCTGCCTGAATGTTTGATTCAGTCTTAGGTTAGGATTTACTTGTGATTGTGAATTTTTTCCTTCATCATATGCATGTTATTCATGCCTGACTGTTGATTGATTATGTTCCTTGCTTTGGGTTTGATCTGAGGGCTTCAATCGGATGAGATTTTAGTGATTCCTCTCTAACTTGCTTTCCTTGGCTTAGATCTTACATGAACCTGGTTTAATCGATGATTGATGGGGTTTTAATTGGGTTGATCAAGCTGTTCTCCCCGGATTTAGTTTTCATCCCCTGTTCTGTGAAATCAGCCGGCTTCTTCTTGGATCTGGTGCCGTTCCGTGAGGAATCTCACTTAGCTTTCAACATGAAAGTTGTAGACCTTTGAGTCTACTCTCTGATCCAACTGATTTCATGTTTTTTGGATTTTTCTACGATTTATAATGAATGTTTCCGTGATCTGTGATGAAATCAATCTTGACAGATTTGTGGGTTTTTGGCAGCAAGATAGGGTTTTTATTGATCTATTTATTTCTATCTTCTCGTAGTCGATTGGTAGAGATGTTAGGTATCATGTACTCTAATTCCATGGAAGTTTTGAAGGATTTATGCTGAGTTTGAAGCTTGTGTAGCCCTAGGTTTCAATGATGCAAATTGATATCTTTTATGTGATGAATACTAGGAACTTCTTATAGGATGCTAGCAGATGTTTTTCATATGGATTTCCTGTGAATTTAACGTGGATTTCTCGAGAGAATAGGCTTGGGTTTTCTACTTACAAAAAAAATGATTTCTCGGATGAATTTCCTCGACTCTTATCAATGTTATGTTAGCATTTCTTATCATGTTATAGAAATGTGTGTTAGTGACTCGGATTATGTTAGTATATCTGAATGCCAAGTCTCATGCTAATGGATTGGGTTTTACTTATGGTTATGCCACGTGTATTCCTTCGTCGATTTCATGTACTTTGAAGTTTACTTCAAATTATAGCATGTTATCTATATGAATAGATATAGGACCAGCCCTATGTGTGGCTCGTGGTTGAACCAACGGAGTCATGCCCCTTGGGTTGTGTAGATAATTGAATGGGCCGAAGGTGTGCCCTAGTTGATGTATATTGTATATGTGGTTGATTATTGTAATTGTGTGGCTGGGGGTGTGCCCCTTTGTAGAAATTGCGGTTGACGGCTGTGGATGTCGTCGTAATGCCAAAATTTGAATTGAAATGTTTTTTTACGGCCTGTGTTGCCATTGTTGTGGTAGATAGATCTATAACTGCTTTAGACCCCTTGCTATGTTTACCCTTTGGCAAGCTGTAGGCTATGCCTAGCCCTGTATGTTGTGATGTCATACTGTTGCATGCTTATATTTCTGTATTTCTGTGCGCGTGAGCATTGCATTTGCTTGCATTAGAAGCATTAAGGTTAGGTGGTAGGTGTGAGGACCCGTCCCTCTACTCATGTGGCTCGTCGTGGACCGTAAGGGCAATTTGGTAAATTGCGCCTTGTCGGCTAGTTTCACACCCGTGTGGGCACACACTGACCATGTTTGTGGTAATGTTTGGCTAGAATGGTTAGTGGGACCCGAGATCGAAAGATCCAGGCTTGGGTGTAAGTTTTAGCCCAAGTCCAGTTTCCTGCGAAAGAGGGATCGATCCTTCCTTGCTAGAAGGATCGATTGGTCAATGCCAGGAAGTCGGATCGTTGAGAAGGATCGATCGTTCCTCTTGGGACGGATCGATCGCTCTCTTGGACGGATCGATCGTTCCTCTAGGACGGATCGATCCTGCTTAAGTCAGTTTGTTTGTCTATAAAACGGACATAACCTTCTATCTTGAATCTCTTTTGAAATCCGAGTTCTTGAGCTGAGATTTTCTGGATTTCGAAGAGGTTGTGGCCGATCCAAGGCCTAGAAGCTGGGATTGAAGTTGTTATTGCATAGGTAGGGATCCTACCTACAATTCTTCCGAGTTTTTTGAAGTTTTTCTGGTTGTCTGTGATCTTTTGCTTAGATCTTGATATATACTTGTTAGATTGTAGTATTTCCACCGGTTTTGGACTCATGGTCCTTCGTACTACTAGATCCCAGGTTTTAGTGGGATTTGGCGGAGTTTTTTGACAGAATTTCTCGTCGGAGGGTTGCGGGAGAACCCATCGCGATCGATCTTTCTATGAGAGGGATCGATCCTTCTTTGTTGGTCATGCTGAACCCGAGCAGGATCGATCATTCTCGGGTGATGATGATCGATCCTTGTGCCTTGGGTGGCATGGGATCCCCCTCGTCGCGAGTAGGATCGATCGTCCCTTGGGGGGAAGGATCGATCCTCCTTGGCACGGCAGTGAGGATGTTCCCTATCGCGAGTAGGATCGATCGTCCCTTGAGTGGACAGATGGATCTTACTCGGCACGATATGGAGAGATTGTTCTCTACCATTAGAAGGATCGATCTTTCCTTGGGGAGAAGGATCGATCCGTCTACGGCAGAGAGAGAAATTCTTCTTGGTTTTGCCCGCGGAGCTTTGCATGTACAGTTTCCCTTATTGTCTTATACCTGGTACATATGTTTAAGCATGTTAGCCCTATAATAGGGGCAGTGGTGAACCGAGGGAGTGATGACTCCCGGGATGTTTAGAATAAACGGGTGGGTAGCCCTACAGCTTTCCTTACCCTTGCATGCCGGCGTGCGCCGAGGGATTTTTCTGTGATATCTGTGAGCTGTTATTTGCGGGGCTGCTTCCCGGTGCAGGTGTTGTGGTGGACTGCTGACAGTTGGTGGTGGTACCACTGTAGCAGCTCCTAGACCTCATTTACCTGTTCACCACACCGGGCCGACAGGGTGCCGTGCCCAGACCTTGTTTGATATACAATCACATACTGTTGCATGTTTATCCGTATATTATTGCGTGTGCTCATACATGCATTGCTTTGTGCATTAGTTGCATCTGTGTAGGACGTTGGTGATGGGTTGATCGCCGATCCGGGGCTTTTGGGTAGTCCGGATCTAGCTCTAGGACCGTTGCGGGTAGCTTGGTCCAGGACTCGATTTGTAGTATTCAGTCGATTTCGATGATAGGGTTAGATGACCTGAATACATGTGGTTTGATGTTTAGAGGTCGTGCCGACTCTAAGTTATATCTGAGGTGTAGTCGGAGTTCGGTGTTCTTGACTCTTGGGTCGAGGAGTGCCTACCCAGTGGTGTCCTGGCCCGCCAAGCAGTGTTCAGTGTCCCGTTGTGAGTCTGCAGTATTTTGGACCTGCGTTCACGGACTTCCGGTAGGGTTATGGGACCCTTGTATACACCTAGGATAGACTTGGGGGCGGCACTGTTGTGTTCCCTCCCTTGTGAGTGTCGTAGTGTAGTGTCCCTGCTGAGCTTAGTGCTCACTCCTACCCGGGCTGTATTTTGCAGGTGCTGGCGCTAGCTCTTCTTCGGTCGCCCCTACCGGGCCGATGTTTGGTGAGGTGGCTGCGTCTGGCGGTGCTGGAGGAACGGCGATCTCAGTTTTACCCTTTTGTTATAGATAGTCTCCTACGGGAGTGTTAAATGTATAATTTCCCTGTTTTGAGGATTTGTATTATATTCAGCTTCAGTCTTTGAGGTTTGTGAATGTTTGTATAATACAGGATGATTATGAATTGCTAGGGAGACCACTACGATTAGAGGGAAACCTCGCCAAAATTTTCGTAGTAGGTTAGGTTCCGGTTCGTGTCGCCCGGCTCGGTTGGGCCTACGCGGGTCGGGGCGCGACAGTAGGCGATGGTTTCGATCGCCGATTCGAGGTTCTCGGGTAGCCTGGATCTAGCTCTAGGACCGGGGTTTGGGTTGTCCATTAGGACGTGATTGTCATCAATGATTATGTTTGATATCATTCGAAGATTATTAGGTAGTCGGACTGGAATATTATATTGTTATTGAGGAATAGAGGTCGTATTATCTGTTTGTCCCAAGGCCCTAAGTGTGGATGTCGATGTCCATGACGTATGTCCCTGTACAAGGGGTGGTGTACGGTGAGAGCTCCGGTGGTGAGTGCAGCTGCGATGCACCGACCCTGGGTCCGGGCTCATGTTGGTCGTCCTCCTTGTTTCGCCGCTTGGGTGAGGGTGACCCTATTTAGGGGCCCATTCTGGATCGACGAGGTATGATGCTTCCAGTGGCACCTTAAACTTGGGATGAAGGACAATACTGTTGTGGTTTCCCCTTCCTTGAGAGTGACGTAAAGTAGAACCTTACTGGGCATTGTTGCTCACCCTACCTGGGCTACATCGGCGATGTAGGTCGATGCTGTCGCGCCCCGACCCGCGGAAGCCAAACCTGGCTGGGCGACGCGAACCGGAACCTAACTAAATGCGGAAATAAAGGCGATGGGTTCCCCCAACAGACTGATCTCACTAAACAATTCATAAGCACCCCTGAATATTACAACAAATTTAAACCTCAACAGATATAATATATAAAACGATTCCAAAACCTCAAAGGGGTTACAACAGTTTATACATCATACTCCCGCAGGAGACTAACTATAACAAAAGTGTAGAAAGGGATCACCGGTCCTCAAACCCCGCCAGACGCCGCCGCGCCACCAAACACCTGCCCGGTAGGGGCTACTGAAGAAGAGCTGGCGCCTGCACCTGCAAAACGCAGCCCGGGTAGGAGTGAACATAAAGCTCAGTACGGTTCTACACTACGTCACACAGAAGGAAGGGGAACACAAAAGTGTCACCCTCAAGTAAGACCTGGGTGTACACAGGGGTCCCATAACCCCACCGCGTGTCCCTGAGGCCCACGATCATGGTCTTCCAGCCAAGCTGGTCACATGTCTGGTCGCACTCAGTAGCAGGAAACAACACTGCTGGCCCACAAGCAGGTACCGGCACTGCAGACGGGAAACTGCACCGCTAAGTAGGCAACCCCTCTACTCAAGGGCCAACACAGTGGAACACCGGCTACACCTCAGCATCCGACTTAAGGCCGACACGACCTCTATAATCACCAAGCAAACATGTGTACCAGTCATCTAAGCCTATCATCAAGTTTGACTGAATATCACAATTCAATCCTGGACCAAACTACCCAACCCCGGTCCTAGGCTAAATCCGAGCTTCCAGCCTCGGGACGGCGATCCACAAATCACCCACGCCCTAACCATGCAACTAATGCACAACAGAGAATGCATGCTATGAATATACACAAGCAAGAGAAATAGGCATGCAACAGTATGACAAGACAGCATACAAGTCCAACCGGATCGCTGCAGCGGTACTACCAACCGCTGCCAGCCGATCTGCAGCGGGTCCCGGCATTACGACGGTACCACGACCGTCAATCGCGAACCCCTGCAACGGGAAGCAACCCTGAAAACTTCGAACATATAATATTATATTAAAACACCGATCAAAACCACTAAAAACACTATTCAAGGCTGGCGGTCGATCAACGGATCGACTGTGAGAAAGCTAACGTTGACGGTCGATCAATGGATTGATCGTGCGGGGTTATTTTGCTATTTTTCGGGCTCACGGTCGACCGTGGAGACCGCGACGGTCGATCCACGGATCATCCGTGGCACTATTCATCAGCAACTCTGCTCTGACACAGTTTCGTATATAAATCATCAAAACGCGTAGAAAAATCGGAAAAATATGAAATCAATTGGGTTTGAAAGTAGACTCACAGATCTACAATTCTTATTTCTCATAAAAATCCAAGATCATGCATGTACAAGCCGAAAAACTCGCCGCAAGCTGGCTGTTCTTCAAGAACAGTAGAAAACCGGAAATCCAAGATTTATCATGCATAAATCCTACTGAAATCTTAACCAAAGTTCATGAAACTTATATCAGTAATTATACTAGGCCACATGCATCTAATAACACAAATTCATCAAGATCTAACGGCTAGATCTAACGAAACCCATTTATTAACTCATGTAGGTAGAACACCTACCGGACTGCGCATTCCTCGGCTGATCCCTCGCAAGTTGATCACCAACACGGTTCCAAACCACTTCAGGGATCTTCCTCTCGTTGTCACGGATCCAACGAGCTTTAGAATGCCCAAAATGGTGGTCGGAGGAGGGAGAACGAAGGAGAAGAAGATGGCTGCCTCGGAAGGAAACAGAGGAACAAAACCAGAACCGCGGAAGAGAAGAAGGGAGAAGGAAGAAGAAGAGAAGGAAGAAGAGGAGGAGAAGAGAAGGGGAAGGTCGGGGAAGGTTGGGGAAGGTCAGGAAAGGTAGGGGAAGGTGGGGAAAAATTGGAAGGAGAGGTCCTCTCTTCCCTGACAAAGGAGGACGACGGAAGCTGAACTGCTCTGCGCAGTTCAACTGCCTTGCGTACGAGTCCGATCGATCGCTCCTTGGAGCGACCGATCGCTCAAGGGCCGTAAGCTGCCCAAAAGCAAGCTTCAGCGCGCCCGAGCTGGGATCTTCCGATCCCGGGTCCACCTAACCATTCTAATCAAGCACTAACACAAACAAGGTCAGTGTGTGCGCACGCGGGTGTGAAACAAACCAACATGGCGTAATTTACCAAATTGCCCTTTGCGGTCCACAACGAGCCACGGGCCCGACCCAGGCGGTCGACCCAGGAATAGAGGGACAGGTCCTCACATCCTAATACCCTTAAAGGAAATCTCGTCCCGAGATTCGATAAGGGTAGGGCTAGGAAACAGAAAAAAAAAACAGTTACACTAAAAGACAGGACAAGAGGTACCTCGAGATGAAAACAACTGTGAAAACTCCTGCTGCATGCGCGCCTCGCGCTCCCAGGTCATCTCCTCGGTACCTCTGTGCCTCCACAGTACCTTGGCCAAGGGAATCGTCTTGCCCCGCAAGACCTGATCCCTCCGGTCAAGTACTCGAACTGGCTGCTCGACGAACGTCGCGTCCGCCTCAAGCTCGATGTCATCCACCCTGATGACATGAGACGGATCTGGGTGATACTTCCTCAGCATCGACACATGGAACGTCGGATGCACAGCAGACATGTGCTGAGGAAGATCCAGGCGGTAAGCTACCTCGCCTATCCTCTCTAGGATCTCAAACTGCCCGACAAACCTCGGCGCCAACTTACCACCCCTGCCAAACCTGACAGACCCTCTGTACGGCGATGCTCGCAAGAACACCCTGTCGCCGACTGCAAACACTAACGGTCGCCGCCTCTGATCTGCATAACTCTTCTGCCGGCTCTGAGCCGTCAGGATTCTCTGTCTGATCTGCACTAGCCTCTCTGATGACCGCCTAATGAGGTATGGACGGGTGAGTGAAGCCTCTCCAACCTCTGTCCAGCACACTGGGGAATGACACGGCCTACCGTACAACGCCTCGAAAGGTGCTACTCCAAGATTGGACTGGTAGCTGTTGTTGTAGGCGAACTCCACCAAGGGGACGTGCTCCTCCCAGCTGCCTCCGGCGTCGAGGATACATGCTCTCAGCATGTCTTCTAAAATCTGGATCGTCCGCTCTGACTGCCCGTCTATCTGTGGATGGAAGGCCGTATCGAAAGTCAGGAGTGTGCCAACTGCCTCCTGGAAGTCCCGCCAGAACCTGCTGGCGAACCTGGGGTCACGGTCTGACACGATAGAAACTGGAACTCCGTGTAGTCTGACCACCTCTCTGGCGAGTGAACTGCTTTGTGACACACATACTCATCTCATATGTGCTAACCTGACCTCTGCATCTGGTCTCTGGATCTGATCTCTGCATCTAATCTCTGTATCTGATCTCTGCATCTAATCTCTGTATCTGATGCCAACCAAGCTGACGACGAAATCCATGATTTATCTCCATGCCTCCTGAATGAGCAGCAACAGAAGAGGAGTGAACCTCACGTAGGATGTCCTCGTGTAACTCTGGATCTGCTACTCCACCTCTAGGGTACTATCAACTGTCTGCTAAAGCCGTCAGGAAACTCTATAGGCTTGATGTCATCGTCGCTCCACGCCGTCATGGTCTTGGTGCAGACTCTCGGGGTAGGGTTGCCTCGGCCTCCACCTCGTATGGTCTCTGCTCTCTGCCAACTCTGGCTGATCCTCTACACGGAGGAACCTTCAGGAACACCCTATCAGGAACTGAGAACTCCAAAGATCATCGCCTCTGACCTGAGTAGCTCTCTCGTCTGCTCTGTGCTGATCTCCCTGAGTACTGTCTGACGACGTCTGGGATGGTGGATGGTGCCTCAACAACGTCGGTTGAGCAATCGGATAAACGACACGAACTGCCGTGCTACACCTAGAATGGCACTGCACCCGTCTGGACTGATGGCTGCTGGAAAAAGGAGAACTCTACCAGTGGGAGGTACTCTACCTAGCCTCCTGCAATCTGGTGATGACGTTCGCCATGGTGTGCTTCCGCTCCCACTCTGACACTGGAACGGGCTGTAATGGGTCTGCCGAATCTGCAAAACTACTACCTAAGCACGACCTGCCATCTGCTGACGCTGTCCAGCCCTCTATCATGTGCTCGGTACCAACCACAACACAGATCTCCACGAGCTCCGGATATATACCCTGGGTCTATATCACTCTGGCCGGGAGAGCTGGGATGCTGCAAACACCGAAGGGGAGGTCATCTGGAATCTGATCCTTGAAATCTGATCCAACTGATTGTCTGTCTCTGATGAGCTGACAAATCCACCAAATCTGCTCTAGCCTCTTTAACCACTGCTGATGGCTAATACCCTTAAAGGCACTGACTCAGTGACTTTAAGGAAAAAGCTCCAGTCTACTGGTCACTCTGGTCAACGGTCCCGCAGTCTTTGAGATGCCTCTACTGAATCTTGAACACCGTCTTCAACCTCTGCTGTCGTACATCTGTGTTGAACCCGGCTGAATCAATTGAAATGTCTGCCACTGAGACTGCCCGTCCGTCAAAACCTGCCTTTGAAGGTCAAAACCTCGCGCTAGGAGCCAAATAACGCCGATACACCCTTAGCGGCTGCGATGTAAACGCCAAACATCGCTCATGCTCGTCCTCAACACGCCAGTAGATATGATGCTGTCGACGACGCCACTGCAACTGATCAGGATACTGCCTGAAGATCCTCCACATCAGATCTGTGAAAGCTGCTGGTGCGTTCGTCAGACTAAACGACATCACTGTGAACTCGTACAGTCCGTACCACGTACGGAAGGCTGCCTCCGGGATGTCGCAATCCCGAATCCTCAGTTTGTGTAGTTGATGCGAAGGTCAAACTCTGAAGGGGTCGACGAGTCTCTCAACTGCTAACACATCATAGTTACACTGCAGCGGGCGCATACTTTGTGCTGCAATACTGACTAGCTTCCTGACGCCCATGCATGTATGGAGGGAACCATCCACAATGAGAACCGGAACACACTCTGAGGTAACACACCTGGGCGAACGAAATCCCGAGCTACCGACTCGGCCGACTGAGTCCTCGACTCTCCAAATGCTGCTGGCATCCACATGCAAATTCGCAACGCTCACAACCGCCCAAAGGAATCTCGACCTCGAAACTCGGTGTCCCGCGAAGGCGACAATCAGAAAGCTCCTCAAGAAGGACAGCTGCACAAACAACAACAAGAACACGAGGGGAAAGCTGCTCTCCAGAGCACGCTCGAAAACAACGGGGAAGGAGTTCACTACAAGCCGGTGAACAAACCCCAGCTCTCGACAAGCAGAAGGATCGCCGAACCGCGATCTTCACGAGAGCGAAACAGTGCCGTTAGGTGTGCTCACGACACCTTCCCACGGCCAAAGAAGCACAACCCGGTGTGCGACCAACCGGCGCAACCGAGGAAGCCGTCGAACCCCAACGTGCACCACACCTGGGCGACGGACACCTAGAGGTTCCCAACCTCTAGGAAACGCCCCGACAAGAGCAACCAACCCAAGCTCTTGTCCCAATCGATGGCTACTCTCAAGCCACACTCGACTCAGGTCCCAAGCTTCACCTACAAACACAAAAAGATATACAATATAAGCAACGTTCTATTTTTGGTATTTTGTAATAAAAGAAAGTAAAACAACCTAATTGAAAGGAGCGATTTATCAAGTAAGAAATTCAAATCAACAAGTCCCCGGCAACGGCGCCAAAATCTTGACAGCGCCCAAACCACTCGTCGTTAAAAGCGACTAGGGCGTCAAGATTACAATTTATACCGAATCCTGACTAACTACTACGTAGCTAGCGGGAGTCCGGGTCGATCCGCAGGGAAATGAGAATTGACTAACGTACTCGATAGATAACTCCAATCAACTAGCTAAAATGATTTGGGTTTTGGATTAATGTCTATTAAAGCAATTAACTAAGTGAAGAGAGATATAACTAATATAGAGAGGTCTTGGGATCTCTATTTCATTGTAGGTTCTAATGTAGCCTCATAAAGAATTGAGGTGTGTAATCCAATTGGGATGATCGAAATCTAGAAGTCGACAAGCGGGTGATTAGCCTCACTTATCGCTCAACGGAAGTCAGGTTAGGATCATCCGCCGGAAATAATCACATTCACAAAGTCGACGAATGAGTGATTAGCTTCTATCGTCGCTAACGAACCTTCGATTGAGATCGATTCGTCGCAAGAAAAAGATATTGTATGGAATCGGGCATTGGATCGAGATGGTTCTAGCACCTCGAATCCAATGCAAGAGAAAGATAGAATGGATCCTTTGATTAGAGAGATAGGGATGGTTCTAGCATCCCTAATCTCTAATCTAGGGCTAATCATCATCCCAATGCAATTGGATGTGTTTCTAGAACATCCAACTCATTGGGGTATAACAACAAACACCTATCATGCACAAGTCCTAGCTCATACCAAAGAAAGGCATTCATCCATTCAACATATAACATCCATGTACAAAGATAAAGAAATAATGCTCAAATCCATACAATAGATCAATTCCAAAGATTACACATCAAAAACCCTAAGAAAACTACAAAAGAATCCTACAACTACATGGAAATCCCAAGAGAAAGGAAGTTAGCTACTCATCTTGGATCGATCCATGGATGGAGGGTGATGAAGCTCTCCTTCCATGGGTTTCCTCCAAGAAGTCCTCCTCTCAATTGGGTAAGAAACCTAGAAGGGCTGGAGAAAGAACTAAGAGAAGACCTCTAAAATCCCCCATAAGGGGTCTATTTATAGTAAGCAAGCCTCCCCCACTAGGATTAGATCTGGACCATTGATTTTGCTCGGCTAGCACCAAAGGATCGATCCTTGTAAGGTAAAGGATCGATCTTCCTCTTCGTGTGATCGCTGGTCCCGTGGAGGATCGATCGTCCTATAGGAAAGGATCGATCTTTTCCTTCTTGAATTCTGGCTGCGCCCCGATGAAGATCGATCCTCAAGTGTGTGAAGATCGATCCTCTAGAATTTGCGTTCTGTCACTGGAAAAATGCGCAAAAGTGATCGATCCTCTCATGACATAGGATCGATCCTTGGCGTCCTGATTGGCTCCTTCTTAATGCACTTCAAAGGATCGATTCTTCTTCACTACAGGATCGATCTTCTTCATAAAAACTGGCCCGAATGACATCGTTTAAGCTCGGAACTTGATCCAATCCTCGTTGGGGGCTCTTGTACCTGCAAAAGGGTAAAAACCATCAGTAAGGCCTTGCTCGGAGACTAACAAGGCCAAGTTAAAAGGGTGATTTATGCACTTTTCACGTCTTATCACGTCACGCCCGACTGCTCTGCGTTAAGCGCCCAGCGCCCCTCGCAACCAGCACCGTCGGCGGAAAGACCCACAACGGCTAGCACTCGAGCACCCGGTGGACTACCTCTCAGTATGACGGTCCAGGCTACCTCTCAAAGGACCGGCACGACGCTGCTGCTGCCACGGCTGTCGCTGATGCTGAAACCTCTGCCTCTGCCAACGGCTACCCTGCCGTTCCCCAGAAGCAGGAACGACAACCCCGAAACTCACCACGACCACCGACCAACTGCCCCGTGTCAACCCTCAAGTCACCTGTCTCAGTAGCTAACGCACAGTCCAGGGTGCACCCTGCTGTCGCCCTAGCCTACCGAGTCAGATGAACCAGCCAACCCACGTGTCACCACGCGGTGCGAGTACCCAGAGCCAGTGGAGGGTACACCCAACTACACCACCCTCCAAGGGTAGGTGCCAGAGAACAGTACGCGAACTGTTCTCAACACACAACCAACAGTGTCCCTAGTGGCCCCGACAAGCGCCACTACGAATCGCTTCCTGGGAAGGCAAGAAAACAACAAATTCCCAAGCAAGCGATACTCCAGGATGTCCAAAACATCCGGGATCCGGGACACCTCCTTCAATCAGTCCTCTACTGTCGAAGGATCTCCAACATCGTCCCTCGGCCACTACGGGCTCACCTCTCAGCATTCCAAGAGTATAAAGGCGACACGTCCTATTCCCTACTCGCTCATCTCCAGCACGGGAGGAGACACTGTCAGGCGAGAGAACGGACGACACCGGTGCGCATGCACATCTCCCCCTGAGACGTCATGACGCAGCCGGGAAGCAACAAAACACAGCAGCAAACAGATAGATAAGCATGTCACACGCAATCGCATACAGACATGCAAGGATGTTCTAGACCTAGAACTATCCCCATTCCACGCTCAATCTCAATCGTATCCCGATCCTAACCTTGGGATCTACAACCTATGCTCTGATACCAAGCTGTCGCGCCCTGACCCGCGGAAGCCCAACCGGGCCGGGCGACGCGAACCGGAACCTAACTAAATGCGGAAATAAAGGCGAGGGGTTCCCCCAACTGACTGATCTCACTAAACAATTCATAAGCACCCCTGAATATTACAACAAATTTAAACCTCAACAGATATAATATATAAAAAGATTCCAAAACCTCAAAGGGGTTACAACAGTTTATACATCATACTCCCGCAGGAGACTAACTATAACAAAAGTGTAGAAAGGGATCACCGGTCCTCAAACCCCGCCAGACGCCGCCGCGCCACCAAACACCTGCCCGGTAGGGGCTATTGAAGAAGGGCTGGCGCCTGCACCTGCAAAACGCAGCCCGGGTAGGAGTGAGCATAAAGCTCAGTAGGGTTCTACACTACGTCACACAGAAGGAAGGGGAACACAAAAGTGTCGCCCTCAAGTAAGAGCTGGGTGTACACAGGGGTCCCATAACCCCACCGCGTGTCCCTGAGGCCCACGATCATGGTCTTCCAGCCAAGCTGGTCATATGTCTGGTCGCACTCAGTAGCAGGAAACAACACTGCTGGCCCACAAGCAGGTACCGGCACTGCAGGCGGGAAACTGCACCGCTAAGTAGGCAACCCCTCTACTCAAGGGTCAACACAGTGGAACACCGGCTACATCTCAGCATCCGACTTAAGGCCGACACGACCTCTATAATCACCAAGCAACCATGTGTACCAGTCATCTAAGCCTATCATTAAGTTTGACTGGACATCACAATTCAATCCTGGACCAAACTACCCAACCCCGGTCCTAGGGCTAAATCCGAGCTTCCAGCCTCGGGACGGCGATCCACAAATCACCCACGCCCTAACCATGCAACTAATGCACAACAGAGAATGCATGCTATGAACATACACAAGTAAGAGAAATAGGCATGTAACAGTATGACAAGGCAGCATACAAGTCCAACCGGATCGCTGCAGCGGTACTACCAACCGCTGCCAGCCGATCCGCAGCGGGTCCCGGCATTACGACGGTACCACGACCGTCAACCGCGAACCCCTGCAACGGGAAGCAACCCTGAAAACTTCGAACATATAATATTATATTAAAACACCGATCAAAACCACTAAAAACACTATTCAAGGCTGGCGGTCGATCAACGGATCGACCGTGAGAAAGCTAAGGTTGACGGTCGATCAACGGATCGACCGTGTGGGGTTATTTTGCTGTTTTTCGGGCTCACGGTCGACCGTGGAGACCGCGACGGTCGATCCACGGATCATCCGTGGCACTATTCATCAGCAACTCTGCTCTGACACAGTTTCGTATAAAAATCACCAAAACTCGTAGAAAAATCAGAAAAATATGAAATCAATTGGGTTTGAAAGTAGACTCACAGATCTTCACCTCTTATTTCTCATAAAAATCCAAGATCATGCATGTACAAGCCGGAAAACTCGCCGCAAGACGGCTGTTCTTCAAGAAGAGCAGAAAACCGGAAATCCGAGATTTATCATGCATAAATCCTACTGAAATCTTAACCAAAGTTCATGAAACTTATATCAGTAATTACACTAGGCCACATGCATCTAATAACACAAATTCATCAAGATCTAACGGCTAGATCTAACGAAACCCATTTATTAACTCATGTAGGTAGAACACCTACCGGACTGCGCATTCCTAGGCTGATCCCTCGCAAGTTGATCACCAACACGGTTCCAAACCACTTCAGGGATCTTCCTCTCGTTGTCAAGGATCCAACGAGTTTTAGAATGCCCACAATGGTGGTCGGAGGAGGGAGAACGAAGGAGAAGAAGATGGCTGCCTCGGAAGGAAACAGAGGAACAAAACCAGAACCGTGGAAGAGAAGAAGGGAGAAGGAAGAAGAAGAGAAGGAAGAAGAGGAGGAGAAGAGAAGGGGATTGGGGAAGGTTGGGGAAGGTCAGGGAAGGTCGGGAAAGGTAGGGGAAGGTGGGGAAAAATTGGAAGGAGAGGTCCTCTCTTCCCTGACAAAGGAGGACGACGGAAGCTGAACTGCTCTGCGCAGTTCAACTGCCCTGCGCAGGAGTCCGATCGATCGCTCCTTGGAGCGACCGATCGCTTAAGGGCCGTAAGCTGCCCAAAAGCAAGCTTCAGCGCGCCCGAGCTGGGATCTTTCGATCCCGGGTCCACCTAACCATTCTAATCAAGCACTAACACAAACAAGGTCAGTGTGTGCGCACGCGGGTGTGAAACAAACCAACAAGGCGCAATTTACCAAATTGCCCTTTGTGGTCCACAACGAGCCACGGGCCCGACCCAGGCGGTCGACCCAGGAATAGAGGGATAGGTCCTCACCCGATACAGTTCCTTCTTTCAGGTATTCGTTTAGAAGATGGCGCGATAATTAGAGGTGATCTAGGACTTAGAGCTTCGAGGAGTTCTTCTACAGATAATTTACAGTTTTAATCAATGATGTACAAATTGATGTATTCGAGATAATTGTATGATCATTAATTCAGTTGTATTTGAGAAATGTTGTAATATTCTTTAATGTAGACATTTGAGAAATGTAATAAGTAGTTATTTACAATGGTGCCATTGCTCAGGTTGAAATTGGAAAATGTACAGGTTTCTTGTGCTAAAATTATAAAGGAGATTTTGCCGAAATTTTTATGAACTTGAGGACTAAATTGTTTAAATTCGTAGCAGTTATATATTTGTGCGCCAATTGATGATGTAAACCGGTTTAGGTGGCTCACGCTTCGATATGGATGGGTTTTCTTGGTCAGGGCGTGACAATCTTCTTCCTTGAATTCCTTTTGAAATCCGCAATCTTGAACTCAGAGCTGCCGGATTTTGAAGAGATTTCGGATGATCCAAGGCCATGCAGCTGGGATTGAAGCTGCTCTAGCCTAGGTAGGGATCCTACCTATGCTTCTTTTTCGGTTTTGTGAGTTTGAGTTTGATTGAAGCTTGTTTTGCTTAGATGTTGGTAAATACTTGTTAGATTGTAGTATTTCTATCGGTTTTAGACTCGTGGTCCTTCGTACTACCAGATCCCAAGGTTTTGTGGGATATGGTAGAGTTTTCCGATGGTATTTCTCGCCGGAGGTTTGTCGGAGAACCCAACAAGATCGATCTTTCTAGGAGAAAGATCGATCCTTCTTTGTTGGTCATGCTGGACCCGAGCATGATCGATCATCTGGTGAGGATGATCGATCCTTGTGCCTTGGGTAGCATGGGATCCTCTTTGTCGCGAGGAGGATCGATCTTCCGGGGAGGAAGGATCGATCTTCCTTCGCGCGGCAAAGAGGATATCCTCTCTCGCGAGGATGATCGATCTTCCTGGGAGGAAGGATCGATCATCCTTGGCACGATTTGGAGAGGATGCTCTCTATCGCTTGGAAGATCGATCTTCCCTTGGGGGAAGGATCGATCCTTCGACGGCAGAGAGGGATTTCTTCTTGGTTTTGCCCGTGGGGCTTTGTATGTGCAGATTTCTTTATAGCTTTATACCTTGTACATACTCTTAAGCATGTTAGCCTCATATTAGGGGCAGTGGTGAACCAGGAGAGTGATGACTTCTGGGATATTTAGAATAATCGGGCGAGTGGCCCTATCGATTTCCATAGCCTTGCATGCCGGTGTGCGCCGAGGGCTTTTACCTGCGTAGTTTGTCTCTGTTGTTTGCGGGGCTGCTTCCCGAAGCAGGTTGCTGGTAGACTGGCTGGCAGTTGGTGGTGTACCACTGCAGCAGTCCCATACCTTAAATATTTGTTCACCACCCTGGGCCGGCAGTGTGCCGAGCCCAGACCGTGATTTGCTATCATCACATGTTGTTGCATGCCTAACTGTTTCTATTGTGTATGTCCATCGGATGCATTCTCTGTTGCACATTAGTTGTATGGTTAGGGCGTGGACGATCTGTGGGTCACCGTCCCGAGGCTGGAAGCTCGGATTTAGCCCTAGGACCGGGGTTGGGTAGTTTGGACCCGGTTCGAATTGTGGTGTCCAGTCAAACTTGATGATAGGCGTAGATGACTGGTACACCTATTGCTTGATGATTATAGAGGTTGTGTCAGCCTCAAGTCGGATGCTAAGGTGTAGCCGGTGTCCCACTGTGTTGACTCTGGAGTAGAGGAGTTGCCTACTCAGCGGTGCCATTTCTCGCCTGCAGTGCCTTTCTTTGCTTGTGAGCCAGCAGTGTTGTTCCTGCTACTGAGTGTGACCTGACATGTGACCAGCTCGGCTGGAAGACCATGATCGTAGGCCTCAGGGACACGCGGTGGGGTTATGGGCCCTTTGTATACACCCAAGTCTTACTTGAGGGCGACACTGTTTGCGTTTCCCTTTTCCTTCTGTATCGTAGTGTAGTTTCCCTGCTGAGCTTGCTCACTCCTACCCGGGCTAAGTTTTGCAGGTGCTGGCGTTAGCTCCTCTTCGGTGCCCTCTTCCGGGTAGTCGATCGGCGGTGCGGCGGCCCGAGGCGGAGTCTGAGAGGTGGTGATCATTTACAGCTTTAAACCCTTTGTTAGTTAGTCTCCTACGGGAGTGTTAATGTTGTATTCGAACTTTCCCCTCTCCGAGGATATGTATATTAAACACTTTGGGTTTTGAATCTGTGGTTCGAGATTCTGTTAATTAATTGTTGTTTTAAATTGGGGGTGTTTTGATGAATTGCTAGGGAGACCAATAGGTTAGAGGAAACCCTCACCAAATTTTCCACGGTTTGTAGGTTTCGGTTCTCGTCGCCTGGTCCGGTTGGGCTTTCGCGGGTCGGGGCGCGACATCTTTGGCAGCACTCGAGGATGTGACAACTCACTGATGGAAGTGACAATACACCACCAATAACAATGCAATGTTTGGGAACTTGCTGCCCAGTGAAGAAGGTTTCCTTCTCTTTATATTAAGCTGAATGGGAGCTCTCTTCGAAGTGTATGTAGATGCATGTATTAGTGAAGAAAAATTGTAGAGGTTGCATTTATTCGTGGGGGGCATTCAAACCAAGGTCCTCATTCTCCATATTCCGAGGAGATTCAAAGGTGTCCCTTCTAATCTCAGCCATCATGTGGGTTTTATTGATATTGACAAGAAAAAATCTTTTTGTTTATCCTCCTAATCTCGGCCTGTTGTAAAGAAAGCTATATATGAAATCCTTGATAATATATTACAAGCATTCATATTTTCAATGTTTCATGCTCTCTATATCTTCATTTTAGATGAAGATCGATCTCCCTCCATGGCAGTGGACCTGCGCAAGGAAGATCGATCTCCACTCGGTGTGAAGATCGATCATTTCCCTTGACAGAGGGATTGAATGGAGAAGGTCGATCTTCATGGTTACGAAAATCGATCTCCTTTGTGCTGAGAGCTGTTTTTTGCTTGGTTTTTAACGGTTTGTTTTCAAATCAACTCGGTTTCCTTTTATGTCTTTTCTATTGTTAGAATTAGGATATTATGGTGGTTTTAATCGTGATTTCACTCTTTGCTATGAGTTTCTACGACGATTTGTATTTCCGATAAGCATGTGTTAGCTTTAGTTAGAATTAGGATATTATGTCTTTTCTATTGTTAGAATTAGGATATTATGGATTTTAATTGGTTTTTCGATAAGCATGTGTTAGCTTTAGTTGCATTTGTTTATTATGCTTTATTTAGTTGTAACTTGTAGTAGTTAGATCTTTACCGCTTTATGGTTAACCGGGAGAGTCATGACTCCCGGGAATGTGTACAATAATTGTACCTCATATTGTTGTTATGCCATATAGTGACACTTAGGCTAGATGTTTGAATAGGTGCATGTATTTGATTGCCTTAGCTGCATTCTAGGTTAGGGCATGGACGATGGGTTGATCGCCGATCCGAGGCTCTCGGGTAGCTCGGGTCTCGCTCTAGGACCGTGGTTGGGTAGCCTGGTCTAGGGCGAGATTGTTGTACAACTGTTGTCAGATCTTGGTTCTTGAGGTTTAGAGGTCGTACCGTTCTCCTTTCCCAAGCTTGAGCATGGGTGTGTTTACTTTTCTGTTGTTGACGTTTGGGGAGCGCTAGCCGACGTGATTCCCGGCGTGGTCGGCGATTGGGGAGCGTCCAGAGCAGGCGTGATCCCCGTCACGTTTGCATGCTTGTTGTAGTTGCGCCTTAGGCTTGGCAAAGAGACGGTTCAGTTGCAATTTCCCCCCTTCCTTGAGTGTGACGTAGAGTAGAACCCTACTGGGCTTTATGCTCACCCTACCCGGGCTGCGTTTGCAAGTGCAGACGCCAGCGCTTTTGTAGCTCCCAGCAGATCAGCTTTTGGCGGCGCTTCAACTAACAGAGGGAATTGAGGTGATTGAGGATCAGATCTTACAGTTTGGTAGTTTTGTATACAGTATCCCTCGAGGATAAGTCTTTATGTATAATTTTTCCATCTTTGAGAATTTTGATGTAAATCTGTTGAACTCTGATGTTAATGGAATAGTATGTTTTAGATTTCAATTATGCCTTCAGAAGTCAATTGTTTAAGTTATTTGTGGTAATTGTTGTATCGCGCCAGATTGGAAGTGAATAGGTGTAGGTCCCTCCCCTCACGTCCCGGTCCGGATGGATTTTCTGGGCCGGGGCGTTACAATAATTGAACTTAAACTCTAATTTCTTTAAATTCCGTGTTGATCATCGGAGCGACCGATCATACTCAAATACGATCCATCGCTCCATTCGGTCTGACTGGGTCTTCACTGCCACGTCATTAATTAATTTCAGCTTTCATAAATCCAACTTTGCTTCAAAACTGACGCCAATATATAGAGACGCTCACAAAGTCGTCATCATGAAAGTTGTAGATCTTGAATTCTTCTTTAATCTCCCAGAATTTCAGAATATTTGGAATTGTGTAGAATGTCTGGTGATTTATTTCCAAACCTACTTAAACTGTCGACGAAGCATTCTTTTTGCGGAATTTACTGATTTTTGGTCGAATTTCTTGTATTTCTTCTCAAATCCTACTTAAACCTGAAATCAAACAATAAGATATCAAATACACCAGCTCTTGGTCTAACAAAGGTAATTTAAGGGGTTTAATAAGAAATAATTAGTGACTTATAAAGGGGGCGGAGGTCAGCGGCTCGGGGACGAGCCGATCGACTGGAGCTGTGAGACCCGAGGTAATGGGTGTTAGTATTCGCCTGGAGGGCGTGTGGCCAAACCAGGTAACGGGTGAATCCAAGATGGAGCCCGTAGGCCCGGGATGCCCCCGGACGGTGGGGGCCTTTATAGATGGTATTAGAGCAGGTTGTAGGTCTGTTAGCTAGATTGTGCCAACGAGGACGCTGGGCCTCTAAGGGGGTTGGGTTGTGAGATCCGGGGTACTGGGTGTCAGTGTTTGCCTGGAGGGCATGTGGCCGAACCAGGTAACCGAGTAAGCAACTCCACGTATATATAAGTATATTAGTAACCTTTATAAAACAAAACGCGTTTTAAAGCCGTGATGGTAGTGATCGAGATCCGGACGGTCAGAAAACTCCAAGGTTAAGCGTGCTTGCCTTGGAGCGGTCCTGGGGTGGGTGACCTACTAGGACGTTTTCTTAGATTTTTATGGCGAGCCAAATGCGGACAATAATGTGTCGGGTGGGGCTCTCGGGTGGATCCTATATGGAGCCCGCAGGTCCTGGGCGGCCCCGGACGGCGGGGGTTTACAGGGGCGAAGCTAGGACGATGATGTCCCGGCTCGGATCGGGCTCAAGTGAGCCGCGATCGAGCAAATGCTCGGAGGAGAGAGAAAATCCAGTGAAAATAGGAAAAATAGGGAAAAAAAGTGGAGAAAAATTCCAGGAAAATATGGGAAAATCCTAAAAATTAGGAGAAAATCCTAAAAATTAAATAAGCTTCTAAAAATCTAAGTTAAAATTCTAAAAACTAGGTTGCCTCCCAGAAAGCGAGTAAGTTTATGTCTTTCGCTGGACGCTCCCGAAACAAAATTTAGGAGGTCGATGGTTCCATGTGAAAAAATACATGGCCCGGAGAATGGTGAAGGTATGCAGAGATGCTTCATCAAGGATGACAAAAATGCCCATAGCAAACAAAGTGTATACGGGGAGAGAAGGTTTGATATGATTTTTGATGAAGGGATGATAGAAATTGGCATGGTCTTCACTCACAGCAAGGCTCTCCTCACAACGTTCAACTAATGGGGATGATATTAAAGGTAGAATCTCAAACTGAGGCTCTAGACAAGGAATATTGCTAACACGCTCATCCACATTATGTTAATCACTAAAAGGCACATCTTCATCATTCAACTCATCATGTAGAAGTTCAACTTGAGGTTCCCGACATGGGGTCTCAATAATATGCTCATCCTTATTATGATCATTGTAAATAGAAATATTATCATCATTCAACTCATCATGAACAACCGGCAATTTAGCAGAACAACTCTCATCATCACTATCATCAAAAAGACTTGCTTCATACGAATGATCAAAATACATATAAGGTCAAGAATGTAAAATCGAGTAGCATTCATGAATTTTATTTTCAGCAGCCGACAAAACATTATCAATAGCATCATGAATTGGCAAAGCATCACAAGCATTATAGCAGGCATCAACATCATTGGAAAGGTAAACTTCACAAGCATTGTTATCACAAACAGGAGGAACATAATCCCGTTGGGAAGATCGATCACTTTCATCACCAGGGACCCCGTCCATGCCACCATGCAAAAGATCGATCTTCTCGATCATGCACGAGCCAGGTATGACGCCCTAAGAATGATCGATCCTTCTTCAAAAGGATCAATCCCGTTGGGTTCTTCGGCGACCGACGGGCGAAAAATACCATCAGAAAACTCTACCAAACCCCACAAAACCTTGGGATCTGGTAGTACAAAGGACCATGAGTCCAAAAATGGTACTTGCATTGAAAACAAACATGCATACGAGCAGGTCTAAGCAAAAGAATCACAGCTAAGCTCAAAACTCACATAAAACCAGAAAACAAGTAGGTAGCATCCCTACCTAGACAAAAGCAACTTCAATCCTAGCTGCCAAGTCAAAGATTGCCCTCAACCTGTTTCACATCCAACCGGATCTGAGCTCAGGAATGACGGATTTCAAAAGAGATTAAAGAAGGAGGTCGCGTCCATTTTATAGACCGATGAACCGACTTATGAATGATCGATCTTTTCCTCAAGAAAGGATTGATCCTTCATGATGACCCGGCTTGACTTTCTGGCACTAAAGGATCGATCTTCTTAGCAAAAGAAGATCGATCTTTTTTGTGTAGAAAGCTAGACTTGGGCTAGAACAAAAGCTCAAGCCCGGATCTTTCGATCCTGGGTTCAACTAACCGTTCAAACCAAACATTATCACAAACATGGTCAATGTGTGAACAAATAGGTGTGAAACAAATCGACAAGGCGCAATTTACCAAATTTCCCTTGCGGCCCAAGAAACAATGCAATCCACCGGATTGCGCGCTCGACGCGAAAAGCCACGGGCCCGACCCAGCCGGTAGACCCAGGAGTAGAGGGACAGGTTCTCACATCATCTATGTTTTCAGGTGACCTCGCACCTATTTAGATTTATAATTCTTATCTATTCTTCTTAAAATTTTAACCTGCACCCTGTTTTATTCTCTTGCCATGCTTCACACACATTGGGGACAATGTGAATTTAAGGTTGGAAGGTGTAGGCATACATGACCTTATGCGTGCTACTTTGTGGGTTTAATAGTGTTGAATTGAGCATGTTACTAGGCATTGTGTAACTAGAAATTGTACTTGAGCTGAAATGTTTATGCTTATTATACATGCTGCTTTCACATGGATTGACATATACATGGATTGCATGTGATAACCTGAAGATAGAACATCATGTGATTCACACACGAACACTTTATGTGCAGTGAAAATTATACTCACCAGAGGAATGAGCGTGTTATTGTTAATCTGGACCATGATTTCAACATTAGCTAGTATGTTGAGCATTGCATGCAGAAAAAAAATAGTAAGCTTCTAGAGCTTGATTCGTAGCCGCTGGATCTTATTCTTGAGCTCGAGGAGTGTTTTACATTTAGTACCCTAAAGCCGTCTGGTTTGGAAGTCATTGGCTTGAGGTCGTTACATGTATCCAATTGTAGGTTAAGGGATCAAGTTGTGCCTAAAGGGCTATTAAGTGATCTACTAAGTAACCGGGTGTTCTTGCCTCAGGAAGTGGGGAACTCGCGTAAAAAGGTAGAAGCACTTATAGCTATATATAAAATTAAAAGAGAAAAAGAAAGAGCATACTATAGTTAAAGTGCGAGGGTTAGATGATTGGTCAGGAAGATAATAGTGTGTTTGGACTAATGGTGGGTAGAAGTTGTGATTGTACGTAACATTTATTTGTCACGTCACATATGTTAGTCTGGATGGTGATTGGCATACTTGAAGTGTAGAAGTTAATTTCATGTGTTGGTAGTATGTGTATGAGTATGAGATGTGTTCGGGCTCTATAGAACACTATTGACCTGAGAAGGTAGAATTTTTGTCATCCATGTCAACAGCCTTAGAGCGCTGGTGTGCTCAGTTATATTTTTATGCGCTTTGAATTGCTAGAGACTAGCAATAAGCTGGTTGGGGGGTGTGATGAGTGCATGAAAGTGCATTTTGAACAGTGTTATAATCATCTCAATTGCTGGATTGTTATCCTTAATCAACCTGTTTATTACTATTTTTATATGTTGCTTCACATAGTTGGTTGAAAAATGCAGGAAATTGGAGCTAAACGGAGGAAAGAAGCTGAAAAGATTACATGGGTCAAGTTGGAAGATTAAACTGTACCTGGTTATGAAGAACCAGATGATGTGTCATAAATGATTGGAAATCTCTTGAAGTCTAGTTTCTGGAGAATTTTAGGGTTCGTGAGTCCGAGTTTCCTAGAGGAAGTTGCAGTAGTTTTAGTACCAAGGGCGCAGTACCGAATGACAAAAGAGATAATACACAGGAAAGAAGATCGATCTTCTTCCTCTATGAAGATTGATCTATCATGTGACAGAGCGCTATGTTTCACAGGATCAATCTCTTCGTCTATGAAGATCAATCTTTCATGCAGCCAGAGATGACAGAGAGCCATGTTTAAAAGTATCGATCTCTTCCCCCATGAAGATCGATCTTTGTTTGAACGGAGAAAATTCATGATATAAAGATCGATCTTCCCATTTAAAGAGATCGATCTTCTTCGCAGTTGATAAAATTGAGAAAATCGACGATGGAAAAGATCGATATTCTCATTTAAGAAGATCGATCTTCCTCGAGCGCAGCCAGTTCTACGGTATGAAAATATCTATCTTCTTGGGAAGAAGATCGATCTTTATATTGCGGCTGAGAAAAATAAAGGGTGGAAATCTAATCCGAGTGGGAATCTTTTGGAGGCTATAAATAGGCAACTTAGGGCTATTCAAAGCGAGCTTTTGGGGGACTTTTCTGCAGGAAGAAGGAGACCAATCCACCATTGATGATGATGCAAAATGTCATATTTTTATCCCTCAATGCCTAGTCTTCTGTGCTTATTTGGTACCTAAATATACTCATTATTCTTATATTTTTATTTAGGATGCAATTGGAGTCCTTAAGTGCGAAACAAAGTTGATTGGCCGATTTTGGATAGTTTTGACATCAATTCGTAAATGGAGCATAACATTTCCATCCGAGCTCTGATTTGGGGCTACTACTTTTGAATTGAAATCTAGATTAATACATCTCTTACCCACATTTCTTGGTCTTGCAGGTGAAGATCCTCACAAGCATTTAAAAGAGCTTCATGTTGTATGCACAAGTATGAAACCCACGGGGGTGACTGAAGATCAAATTAACTTAAGAGCCTTCCCGTTTTCTTTGAAGGATTCGGCTAAAGATTGGCTTTATTATCTACCCTCCGGGAGTATTACCACATGAAATGAGATGAAAAGAGTGTCTTTGGAGAAATATTTTCCAGCCTCAAGGGCAGCCAACATTTGAAAAGAAATTTGTGGTGTAAGGCAGTACAACCGGGAGTCCCTACATGAGTATTGGGAACGTTTCAAGAAACTTTGTGCAAGTTATCCCCATCATCAAATTAGTGAGCAATTACTTATCTAATATTTTTATGAGGGCCTTCTACCCACAGACAAGAGCATGATTGATACCGCGAGTAGAGGAGCTTTGGTGGATAAAACTCCAGAAGCCGCGAGGAACTTGATTGCAAATATGGCCGCTAATTCTCAACAATTTAGCACTAGGCTTAATTCTTATTAAAAACATGTTAATGGGGTAAATGTTTCATCCATTGAATAACAGATTGTGAGTCTAAGTTCTCTTGTTCGTCAATTAGCTATAGGTAATATGCAAACACTGAAGGCTTGTGGGATTTGTTTGGTGGTAGGACATCTAACCAATATGTGCCCAACTCTTCAAGAGGAGCCCATTGAACAAGTGAATGCGGCGGGTGGTTTCCCTAGACAACCGTAAAGGAAGTATGATCCCTATTTGAATATGTATAATTCGGGATGGAGGGATCACCCCAATCTCAATTATGAGAATCCACAAGTAAATCAGCCCACGACCCCAATCCGCCCAACTGGCCAGCAATATCAGCAATATAGGCAGCCATACCCCCCGAGACAACAAATGAACCCAACTTCTAATTCTGGTATGTCTTTAGAAGATATTGTTAAATCCCTTGCTACTAATACTTTGCAATTTCAACCGGAAAAGGAACAATTTTGAACAGGAAATGAAAGAATTTCAACAAGAGGCAAGAGCCAGTATTCAAGGTTTGAAACATCAGGTGGGCCAGATGGGGACAACAATTAGCAAGCTGGAGGTGTAAAGTTCAGGAAAATTACTCTCTCAAACGGTAATAAATCAAAGAGAAAATGCAAGTGCAATCGTTTTGAGAAGTGGTAAAGCAGTTGAGATTCCAGTAAATGAAGTCCCTGCATCTTCACTGCAAGAAAAAGGGCAAAACATTGTTGCGGACAAGGACATTCCTAATGATGATGATGTACCAAAGATAGATGTTCATAGTGGAGAATGGTTAATGATTTAGTTTTCCCGACTAATTTCTATACGCTTGATATGGAGAATGGTGATCACACTACTCCTATTCTGTTGGGAAGACCTTTCTAAAAGACATCCAAGACTAAGATAGATGTTCATAGTAGCACACTTACCATAGAATTTGATAGCGAAATTGTTAAGTTTAATATTTATGATGTCATGAAATATCCTGCTGATGATTGCCCTGTGTATTCTATTGATGTGATTGATTTTTTATCAGAAGAAGTTTTTGAACTTGATGGCAAAGATGAATTGGAAGTTGCCATTAGTAAGTCTCTTGAGAAAGAAAATGAGGAGCTATCTTTGAGTACTAATTTGCAGGAAACTGTTGCAACACTGATTGATTTTTCAACACTTTAACAATCAGGTAACGTCTCTTATACTCCATTACCTATTACTAATGAAAGATTTTTACCTTCTATTTTGCAAGCAACTATTCTAGATTGAAACCTCTTCCCAGTCACCTCAAATACGTTTTCCTTGGAGATGGAGGAATGTTACCAGTGATCATCTCCAATAACCTTAGTGCACCACAAGAAGAAAAGCTTGTGCAGTGTGAGAACTTGCCCCTCTACTCCTGGGTCGACCGGTTGGGTTGGGCCAAGTCTAGCTTTTTGCACCTAGATGATCGATCATTCGTTGCTAGAAGGATCGATCATTTAGTGATGATCGATCATCCCTTACTAGAAGGATCGATCATTTAGTGCCAGAAAGTCTTGCATCGTCATAAAGGATCGATCATTCTTGAGGAATGATCGATCATTCATAAGTCGGTACGTCCGTCTATAAAATGGACGCGACCTTCTTCTTCGATCCTTTTGAAATCCGACATCCCGGAGCTCGGAGCTGGCCAGATTTGGAAGAGGTTGAGGGCAATCTTTGGCGTGGCATCTGGGATTGAAGTTGCGCTAGTCTAGGTAGGGATCCTACGTACTTGCTTTCTGGTTTTGTGAGGTATTGAACTTGGTTGTGTTTGGTTTGAGTTAATCTTCCTACATGTTCGTTGGTTTTTGGCATACGTACTGGTTTTGGACTCGTAGTCCTTCGTACTACCAGATTCCAAGGTTTTGTGGGGATTTGGTAGAGTTTTCCGATGGTATTTCTTGCTATCCGGGTGTTCTCACCCAAGAGGATCGATCCTTGCTGAGGAAGGATCGATCACTCTTGGTGCATCATGCGTAGCCCGAGAGGGATCGGTCATCTGGTGAGGATGATCGATCACTTTGCCTTGGCTTGCATGGGTGAGGTCTCTGTCGCGAGGATGATCGATCCTTTCGGAGGAAGGATCGATCACCTTGGGCTTGACAAGGACGGAACCTTCCTATCACTAGGAAGATCGATCATTCCCTTTGGAGATGATCGATCCTTTGGTTGACAAGGAAGTGTTTTCATTGATTTTTGCCCACGGGACTTCGCGTATGCGGTTTTTCTTTACCGCTTTATAAACTGGTAAATATCCTTGAGCATGTTAGCCCCATAATGAAGGGTAGTGGTGAACCGGGAGAGTGATGACTCCCGGGATGTAGAGATAGCATGTTGTACTGTTAGTCTTAGCTGGGGTTGCTTCCCATAACATGTTGTCTTTTGACGGGCTGGCTGTAGTTGGTGGGGCTACCACTGCAGCAGTTCCTTGGCCTGTTTTATTGTTCACCATCCCGGGCCGACAGAGTGCGGAGTGTTGATCCTAACCTTGTTTTGATGATGCCAATATACATTAAATGATAAAATATATGTTTAATATTTATTACACCTTTAATTGCAAATCTTAAATTCAATATTTAAGTCAGTTTTGTACTGACGGTCGATGCATGGATCGACCTTGGGAATGTGACGGTCGATCCATGGATCGACCGTGTGGTTGCACGTTGGATGCACCCTACTTGGCAATATGCATTATTGGCTCACAGTCAATCGGTGCATTGACCTTGGGAAGCGATTTTCTTCATAGAGCCTGACGGACGATGCGACGGTCGATCCGAGCATGAACCCTGGGAAGCCATTTTCTTAACAGAGCCTGACGGACGATTCGGCGGTCAATGCGGTGGTCGACCGTGGCGCATTTATGAAGAAAAGTAAAGAATCGACGGTCGATCTGAGCATCGACCGTCGAGCAAAAAGGCTAAGTTTTTATACTTGACGGACGATGCATGGATCGACCATCAGCAACGCGCAGAGTAAAAAAACTAGTCGTTGGAGAGTTGCAAAGAGCCGTTGGAGTTCCTTGTTGAGCTGGTTGAAGCCCAGATATAAGTAGTTTCTTGATGTAAACTTGCCACAACTTTTATCATTATTATTGAGATCATCTGGGCAAGTCTTAGAAAAGTTTTCTACTTATTCTCTTTTGTGCTACAACCTTTGTAAACCTTCTTCAAGTGTGAAGAGGTACTTTGAGAGTTGTTCAACAGCAAGTGATTGTGAGTGTAAGGTCACCAAGCACCAGGAAACTTGGAGGAAAAACTTTTAAAGGATTTGCAAGTAGTGGAACATCAAGGGGAGCCTTGAGAGAAGTGGACGTAGACAAAGAGTTGGGTCGAACCACTATAAAGTCGGTGCCATCTCTCTAACCTTCTTAATATTATTCTTGCATGCTATTTTGCTTTAGTTTCATTCCATCTACAAGCATTTAAGGTGTTAGTTCTCTCCTACCTAGTTTTTCTATTAATCTAGATTTTCGAAAAGAGTCCAATTCACCCCCCCCTCTTGGACCTTCACGGAGCCCAAACCTTGTTTATTTAATCATCACATATGTTGCATGCTTATATGCTTTCCTGCGTATGTTCATAGCATGCATCGGGTTGTGCATTAGTTGCATAAGGTTAAGGGCATGGGCGATCTGTGGGTTGCCGTCTCGAGACTTGAAAGCTTGGATTTAGCCCTAGGACCGGGGTTACGTAGCTTGGTCCAGGTTTGAATGGTTTTGTTCAGTCTTTTTCGAGGATATGCCTAGATGACTTGAACACTTGTTGATTGATGATTTTTCGAGATCGTGTCGGCCTCGAGTCGGGTTCTGAGGTATAGTTGGTGTCCAGTTATGATGACTCTTGAGTAGAGGGTGTGCATACTCATCGATGCTATTTCCTGCCAGCAGTGCTGGTTTCCTTCTTGTGAGTCAGCAGTATTGGTTTCCTGCTTCCTGAGCGTGACCCGTCATGTGATCGGTTCTTCTGGAAGATCATGACCGTGGACCTCAGGGATACGCGGTGGGGTTAAGGGGCCCCTGTGTACACCCAGGCCTTTTTAGAAGGTGACACTGTTGCGTTTCCCTCTTCCTTCTGTGTGTCGTAGTGTAATTTTCTTGTTGAACTTAGTTGCTCATTCCTACCCGGGCTGTATTTTGTAGGTGCAGGCGTTAGCTCCTCTTCGGTGGCTCCTACCGAGCAGTTGGTCGGCGGTGCGGCGGCGCCTGACGGAGTTTGAGGAGTGGTGATCTTTCCTTTCAGCTTTTGTTCCCTTGTATAGCTAGCCTCCTACGAGAGTGTATAAGTGTTTGTACTTGATTTCCCCTCTTTGTGGTTTTGTAGAATGACATTTTGGATTTGTAATCTTCAGTTTGAGGTTTCTATAAATTATAAAATTGTTAATTGACGGTGTTTGTTGAATTGCTTAGGGAGACCAATAGGTTAGAGGGAACCCTCGTGAAAATTTTCCGCAGTTTGTTATGTTCCGATTCGTGTCTCGGTCCAGTTGAGCTTTTGCAGGTCGGGGCGCAACATGCAGGTTCTTAAGAAGCATAAGATAGCTATTGGTTGGACAATTGCAAACATCAAGGGAATCTGCCCAAGTACATGCATGTATCGTATCTTCCTTAAAGAGAGAGCAAAACCTTCACGTCAACCACAAAGAAGGTTGAACCTGCCCATGATGATTGTAGTAAAGAAGGAGCTCCTCAAACTTCTTGAAGTTGGAGTGATCTATCCTATTTCGGATATCACTTGGGTTAGCCTAGTTCATGTGGTAGCTAAAAAGACAGGAATAACCGTGGTGAAAAATCAAAAAGATGAGTTAGTTCCCGCCCATGTTCAGAATGGGTGGAGAGTTTGTATAGATTATAGAAAATTAAATGCTATAACCCGCAAGGACCACTTCCCTTTACCTTTTATTGATCAGATGCTTGAAAGGTTAGCCGGTCATTCTTATTATTGTTTTCTTGATGGTTATTTAGGTTATTTTCAGATTACAATTGCCCCTGAAGATCGAGAAAAGACGACGTTCACATGGCCATTTGGACATATAGGTTTTTATCCCACTAGTGTGCGGGAAGTTCATTTTTTTCTTGGACATTCAGGTTTTTATCGAAGATTCATCAAGGACTTCTCCAAAATAGCATTACCACTATGCAAGTTGTTACAAAAGAACATGGTTTTTGAGTTCGATGAGGCGTGTTGAAAGGCGTTTGATGAGTTGAAGGAACTATTGACTCTACCCAAGTTATCCAACCCGCTGACTGGAATGTTCCTTTTGAAATAATGAGTGATGCAAGTGATTATGCAATGGGCGCTGTTTTGGGTCAAAAAAATAGAAACGCATTTCACAGAATTTATTATGCATCAAGGACTTTCAATGATGCCCAGAGAAATTATTCTACCACTGAAAAGGAACTTTTAGCTCTTGTTTTTGCTTTAGAAAAGTTTCAATCTTATTTGCTTGGTACTAAAGTCATTGTTTACTCTGATCATGCAGCTCTTCGTTATTTAATGATGAATAAAGAGGCCAAACCAAGATTAATAAGATGGATACTTCTTTTGAGTGAATTTGATTTGTAGATAAAAGACAAGAGAGGGACAAAAAATCGGGTTGCAGATCATCTAAGTCGTTTGGTTCATGTGGAGGATGAACTTCATCTGCAGGACACATTCCCTGATGAGCAACTATTTTCCACGCGTGACACTCGTTTTGGCGATAATTGTTCTGAGGAATAACTGGTAGAGGAACATCATTTTAGCGATAATTGTTCTGAGGAATAAAGGGTGGAGGAACATCATTTTGACGATAAGGATTCTAAGGAATAAATGGTGGCGATAAATCATTCATTCTTAGGCTACTACCATTATTTCCACCATTGTTACCAGTTGGCCAAGGATTTGGATTTTGTCCTATTTGACCGGAATTATTGTATTGGGTGAAATTTTGGCCATTGAATGGACCATTGTTAATTGGAATATATGAGGGGGTAGGATTAGGTAGGCTAGCCAAAGCACCATTATTTGGCATACCTACCAATATCCCTGGTATTTGGCCGATCCCATTTGGTCTTGGAATAATATCGTTAAGAAATATGAAGTCTCGAAAATAGATGATCTAATAACGAAATAAGAAAACGATGGAAATATGATGGATGAATACTAAGGTTCCGATTTCACCATAACATCCTCATTCTATGCATTGAATCAATCAAGACCTCAGTTTAATTCCAAGGGTTTGTTCTTCCGGTATGATGATCCGTTCAATCGCGGTCTTCACCAAGTACCGTCAATTAACCCTAGCTAATGAACCCATAACTAAGTGTCAATCAAGAATCCATTAAGCTCTGAAGAACAATTATGAACCAAGAGTTGTCTTAGCTTGAGCCCGGCCTCGACATAAATTCATTCATTCATAGGTCCTGCAAGATTAGGGAATGAACCCTCGCCCAATCTCACATAAAACAATCTATAATACTTCTATTGGTCAGATAAAGGTACTTAAGATCTCAGTTATAATAATGAATGAAACAAGAAATATAAACTGATTAAATAAATATGATCCAATAACATAGAATGATTCTGTTAGGCTACATCGGTACTTTAGAGAAGAAACTAGCCACTCATATTCATCATGAGGGCAACAAAACTAATGAAGAAATAAGATGAGGAAAAGAAAAGAAAATCAAGCCTGGAACCAGTCTCCTCTCCTCCAAACACTGCCAAAAATCCCCCCTAAGTGTTGGACAACCTCCTTAAATAAGTGTATGAAACCCTAGGTTTTATTTCAACCATTAGATCAAATCTGGTCCGTTCGTTTTCAGGTCGTTCGTAAAGAGATTCTTCTATGGAAAGAAGATCGATCTTTTCTTCCCAGATTGTGGCTGCGCCCGAGTCGGATCGATCCTTCCAGGGGTGTCGGATCGATCGGACAAAGTAGGATGGATAGTAGGATCGATCTGACTGTGGTCATCTGAAAAGCATACGTTCTCTCAGGATTTAATTCCCGAGTCCGATCGATCCCTCTCCAGGTGTGCGATCGATCTGACTCCCTGAGTATTTACTGTTTTGCCATCCAGACTGCGCCATTGGTACTAAAATTGTCGTAACTTCCTCTAGGAAACTCGGAATCACGAATTGTAAAATTCTCCAGAAACTAAACTTCAAAAGCTTTCCAACCATATATGGTCCATAATCTTTCAAGTTGATCCATGTAATCCTTTCAGCTTCTTTGCTCCTTTTTCCTGCATTTTCCAAACAACTATGTGAAGCAACATGTAGATATAAAAATAGTAATAACGATGTTGATTAAGGATAATAATCTAGTAATTGAGATGCTTATAAGACTGTTCAGAGTGCACTTTCATGCACTCATCACCCGGCCACGCAATCATCAATCAACAACAAATATAAATATAGTGTATACAATCTAGGGCACACCTTCGGTTCGTTCAATTATCTAAACATCCCAAGGGGCACAAGTCCCTTGGTTCAACCACAAGCTAAGTATACATGTAAATAAGCATGACATGCAATGAATTTGCTAATTAAACAAGGATGATTTATATCTAACTAAACATGCCGAAAATCAAACAATTAATCATCTAAAAACCACCAATTAGAACATGCTAGCCCTCGAGATCTCTAAGAATACCAATCGCATGAATCCCGAAGAATCAAACACGATAAAATATCGAAAATCCACTAACAAACTAATTTCTGGATTTCTACATTAAACCCTATTTAGAGGCGACGAAATCTTATCAATTCGACGTCCAAATGACGTCGAATTGGAAATCAAACTTGGCCAAACGTATATTAGCATACTGGGAGCATGCAGCCCAAGAATCGTATCTAATTGATGTCTAATTTCCACATATTTTATTAATCAATTTCTTAATCTTTGTTTTGCAGCAGTTTAGAAAACAATTCACCAAAAATCGTATCTAAATAAAAAAATCACGAAACTAGAGGAAATCAAAAGAGAACTCGATGATCTACAACTTTCATCTTGAAAGTTTCACGAGATCATGGTCACACAGCTGACAAACCGAGCTTGAACGTGACTGTTCATCGAAGAACAGAGATACGATAAAATCAGGGAATAAATGCTTTGAAAACCCAATTAAATCAGAATCAAATCCTAAGAACATCTACCAGATGAAGAACATGCATCAAGAGACTAATTAGAGCATAGAAATCAACTAATCCAACAAACAAACCCTAGATCTAGCATATCCTAAAGATCAAGGTAGAAACCCTACCTTAAACGCCAATCCAGTCTTCATTCATTGCTAATCCGCCGTCCTCCGTCGCCGTCGTCGTCTCCAGCTCGTCGGAGAGCCGCTGGAGTCGCTGGGAGTCCACCAGGCACTCCCTTACCCACATCCGTCGCCAAAGAAGAAGGAAGATAGGGGAAGAAGAGCCGCCGCGGGAAGGGAAGGAAGGCGTAGGCCCTCGCCGTCGCCGCCACCTCCAGATCACCGGAAGTCCGTCGTCCACGCACGACGGGAAGAGAAGGGAAGAAGAGGGAAGGCGAGGCCGCATGGTTTCGGGGAAAAGGAGAGAACGAGGAGAGCTCGGGAGGGACGTAGCCGGCGGTGATGGCGAAGGAGCTCTGGAGGAGGGGAGAGGGCCGGCGCGGTCGTGAGCGGAGGAGAAGGAGAAACAAAACCAGAGGGAGCTCGGGCACGGGGGAGAAGAAAAGGGAAGAGAGAGAGAGAAATAGGGTTTAGTAGCTTAAGTGGCTAAACCGACCACATCTAACCAGTTTAATCGGACCGAGTCCGATTAAACCCCAAATTGTGATATCTCTTCGCAATCTCGTCCGGATCTGTCGATCCCGAACACTCCTATTGGGTCTTTTCAATCACACACATCAATCAAGGCTATGTGTGCACTACGCGGGTGTGAAACCGACCACCAAGGCGCAATTTGACCAAATTGCCCCTGGGGTCCAGAAGCAGCGATGTGATCAACCGATCGCTAGACAAGGCCAACTGAGCCAAACCACAACACCAGACCCTCAACCTACTGGATGATGAAGCCATGTACTCACAGTCCATTTAGCCGATGGTTTGCATCTGGATGATGAAGCCATGTACTCATCGATCATCGATTATTATTACTTTGCTTAGCCATTATTTTTGCCAAAAGAATCGGACCGGACTCGTCCTCGTTGGTGCTGACAGATGGGAGGGAGGCATCGGCGATTGCTTCTCGATCAGCGCACATCCAGGCGGAGTGGTGGCGGCACCAGCGCATCAACGCCCACCCTGCCACCCTCCGCCGCCTCCTACTATCCTCCTCTCGTGTAAGCCCCATCTCTACCCTCGAGATCAAAATCCGACCGATTTCATCCTCATAGCTATAAAGGAACACTGCTTACTGTGTATGTATATAATGGTGTAGATGGATAAGGCGACGGTGCTGGGGGAGGTGGTGAGGCACGTGAGGGAGCTGAGGGTGAGGGTGGAGGATGTGGAGGCGGGGATAGGGGAGGAAGACGAGGTGGGGATCGAGTTTATGAAAGGGGGAGCAGTGAAGGCATGAGTTTGTTGCGCCGACCGACCAGGGTAGATGGCAGAGCTGAGGCAGGCGATCGAGTCGGTCCGGGCCAGGGCGGTTAGGGTAGAGATGGCGTTCTCGAGCTAGAGATGGTCAACGATGGTCCGGGCAGTGTCGAGGACAGTGGGGGAGCATGATGGTCTAGTCTCAAGGAGGTGCTTCGGTCGGTTTTGGTTCGTGACGAACCCGGTTAGGAAGTGGTGGGCCAGCAGAACCATAAGTGGCCCAGGTTATAATTGTTAATTGCTAAATTCTTTTGCCATTCTCAATTACTCAAATGGTTGTGAAAGTGTCTTCTTGTATAATGTCTTGGATATCAGGCCGGCTAGTGCTGAAGGTGAAATTAGTTAATGCATTTAACAGCTTTGGATGAATTAGGTGAACTTCTAGTTGACCGTGTGATAGATATCTTGGTTGCTTTAGGACCCCAAATCGAATACTATCGTCACCATATATCGTGATTTTAGAGTTAGGGAAATAAGTGACATTTAAAGCCATCAGTTGATTTAGATCGAGATGAAGGTCCAAGAGGGGGGTGAATTAGACTCTTTTCGAAAATCTAGTTTAATGGAAAAATCAGATAGTAGAGAAACAACACTTTAAATGCTTGTAGATGAGATGAAAATAAAGCAAGGAGGCATGCAAGAATACAGTAAAGAGGGTTAGAGAGATTACACCGATTTATAGTGGTTCGACCCAACTCTTGGTCTACGTCCACTTCTCTCAAGGCTCTCCTTGAGGTTCCACTACTTGCAAATCCCTTACAAGCTTTTCCTCCAAGCTTCCTGGTGCTTGGTGACCTTACAATCACAGCCACTTGCTGTTGAACAACTCTCAAAATACTTCTTCACACTTGAAAAAGGTTTACAAAGGTTTTAGCTCAAAGGAGAATAAGTAGAAATCTTTCCTAGAACTTACTCAAATGATCTCAATAATAATGATAAAAGTTCTAGCAAGTTTACATGAAGAGACTACTTATACATGGGCTTCAACCAGCTCAACAAAGAGCCCCAACAGCTCTCTGCAACTCTCCAATGGCTAGTTTTTTACTCTGCGCATTGCTGGCGGTCGATCCGTCCATCGTCCGTCACGTATAAAAAACTCAGCCTTTTTGCTCGACGGTCGATCCACGCATCGTCCATCACTCTCACTGTCGACCGTGACATCGACCGTCACATCGTCCGTGAGCCTCTGTTGAGAAAGTCGCTTCCCAGGGTCGATGCTCGGATCGACCGTCGCTCCTTGACTTTTCTTCATATATGCGCCACGGTCGACCGTCGCATCGTCCGTGAGCCTCTGTTAAGAAAAACGCTTCCCAGGGTCGATGCACCGATCGACCATCGCTTCTTTACTTTCTTCATTAATGCGCCACGGTCGACCGCCGCATCGACCGTCGCATCGTCCGTGAGGCTCTGTGAAGAAAAATGCTTCCCACGGTCGATGCACCGATCGACCGTGCGCCAATACGCATATTGCCAAGTATGAAACATTCATCACGGTCGATCCATGGATCGACCGCCACATTCCCACGGTCGATCCTTGCATCGACCGTCAGTACAAAAATAACTTAAATATTGAATTTAAGATTTCCAATTAAAGGGGTAATAAATATTAAACATATATTTTATCATTTAATGTATATTGGCATCATCAAAACAAGGTTAGGATCAACAATCTTCCCCTTTTTGATGATGACAATCCTTTTAAATGTGATGATAAAATATTTTGACTCCCCCTTAACAAATGCATCCTTTTCTTTCAAAAAATGTGTTCTAAAGTTAATTTTCAAGATGCACACAAGTCATATATCTTTAAAATGATATTAAAAGTTCAATTTAAGATATGTTGACATAATAGTTTGGATTTTAGCATGTTCACTTCTTTTCAATAATAACATTTATACTTTCATGAAGTGATTTCATATTGGATTATAACATTGTAACATTGTATTAATACATCATAGCAATATCCAAAACACATCTGCATTTCATTCAAAAGATTCCAACATTTTCATACAATACTTCCATTCAAAATTATTTGGAAAACTTTGAACTTACAAGACTTTCATTTCAAAACAAAGTTTTTCAAAATACAAAAGTAAAGATCTGAAATGTAGAAATGTAGGGCTATTGTTCACATTCATCACACTTTTTCTCCCCCTTTGGCATTATCAAAAAGAGGTAAGGAGGATGGGGAATTAGGATCAATCAGCTGAAGGGGTGCCAGGTGGGAATTCATTCTTGATGTAGGCGAAAATCTCGTCAAGTTGCTGAGACATCTTGGCTTGATCTACGGTGATTGTTTCTTGGGAAGTCTTGATGTCTCCCAGACTTAGTTCCATTCTTCCCAATCTAGCTTCGAGATCATCAAGCCTTTGTGCCGTGTTGCGACGAACTTGGCTACTAGAGGCTTCTCCTTGATGTCCTTCAAGTAAAGGCTCTCCCCCTAAAGTTTCTGCTTCATGCTCTTCTTGAGGCTCATCATCTTCATCTCTACTGATATCAGGCCAACTGAGGCCTAAAGCTCGTTTGGCTGCCTTCATCCTCATGTAGGTGGACTTGTTGAAGGGTTGAGAAAGGGGTTTGCGTTCATCATCGGCTAGGTTTAGGGTGAGGGCTTGGAAAATTTTTGTTTGAAGCCCCCCAAAAGGAAGAGATTGCCTAGCATTTAGATTAAGCATCTCCTTGATAAGGAGATAACCTAGGTTAAGAGGTTTCTTCCTGACCATGCAAGAAAGAACGTAGGCATGGATGGGTTTCAAATGATCATGATGGCCAAGCTTAGGAAATAGGTTTGTTCCTAGGAAGTGGGCAAGCTCCCTAAATTGTTGGTGTAGGCTATTTAGCTCTATAGGGTTTTTCTCAACAAGTAGGGCCTTAAGGATTGCCTTCCTCCCTTGTTTGTCCTTATCAACTCTATTGAGATCCTCATAAGAAGTGAAGTATATGCACTCTCCTTGATTAGGTGCATCTAGTAGCTCATTCAACCATTCTATGGTAATTTTGATTTCATTACCATAGATATAGCTACTAATAGCTACACAACCTTCATCATCTATATCCTCAGTCATATTACAATAAAAGTACCTAACCATTTCGGGATAGATGAACTGAGGCATCTCTAAGAATTTGTTCCAACCCATATCAGTGAAGAAATGTTCAACTACATGTTTTTTGTTTATGGGCAGTTGTAAAGCTCCTTGTGCTCCTTTAGCTTTCTTTGACCCGGGTGGCTTCTTGGCTGCTTCCTTTTTCCGTTTCCCAGCTGGACTTGTTTCCACAGGTGGAGGAGGACCGGCATTTTTGGTACGAGGCATTGTCCACCAGCTGGTTAGGGTTTTGAGTGGGAAGGAGGAGATCGTGGCTTGAGAAAGAGGAGGAGGAGGAGTGGCTGCGGACGTTTGAGGAGTTAGGGCACGGTCGAACCAGGGAGATGAATGAAGGGTTGATCGGGAGTTATAAGGGGAGATTGGAGTGGAAAAGACGAAAAAGCCCCTACTTAAGTTGTCACACGGTCCATGGCGGTTGACCGTAGGAACTTGGCGGTCGATCGTCGCGATCGTTTTGTGTAAAAAGAAAAGCCCACGGTCAATCCGAATACTTGACGGTCGACCGTCGCACACATTTTGTGTGAAAAGCCATCGCATGGTAGATCCAACGAAGTTGGCGGTCGACCGTGGCACACAAGGGGTTTAAAAATGACATCCCACGGTCGATCCGAGGAGGTTGGCGGTCGACCGTCCAGTGCGAAGGTACGCTCGGTCGACCGTCAAGAAGGCTGGATCGACCGTCAGTCCCAGAAAGTGGGTTTTGAAATTCAATTTAAAATCATTTTTAAATCAATACATCACAAAACTTTGCATGCACGTGTAACTAAATATTATGAGACAAAAATCACTCATTAATCATTATATTAACTTAATTTACCAAAATTTAGCATTCGAGTTGAATATGATATGAAAAGCAGTTAAAGAGGTGACCATACCTTTTCCTTTTAGCTCCTTTATTTTGGACATCCATTGGACATCCCAAGCTCCCTTAGTAGATAGAGAATTCTATCTTCACTCAAGGGTTTGGTTAGAATATCAGCAATTTGATGTTCGATGCTAACAAACTCAAGTGCAATATCTCCTTTTTGTGCATGATCACGAAGGAAATGATGTCTAATTTCTATGTGCTTTATTCTAGAATGTAGGATGGGATTTTTAGATAAGTTTATGGCACTAGTGTTGTCACATCTAATGGGCATTTTGCCTACATGTATGTTGTAATCTTCCAATTGCATTTTCATCCAAAGTAATTGTGCACAACAACTACCCGCCGCAATGTATTCCGCTTCGACGGTGGATAAGGCAACTGAATTTTGCTTCTTAGAAAATCAAGAAACAAGTGCATGACCAAAAAAGTGACATGTACCACTTGTGCTTTTTCTATCAAGTCTACATCCGGCAAAATCCGCATCGGAGTAGCCAATTAGATCAAAAGATGATCTTCTAGGATACCACAAACCATAATTTTGGGTTCCTATTAGATATCTAAAGATCCTCTTGACCTCAACCAAATGAGATTCCTTAGGACAAGATTGATATCTAGCACAAAGGCTGTGAGGACCTGTCCCTCTACCCCTGTGGCTCGTTGCAGACCGCAAGAGCAACTTGGTAAATTGCGCCTTGTTGGTTTGTTTCACACCCGCATGTGCACACACTGGCCTTGTATGTGTTAGAGTTTGTTTAGAACGGTTAGGTGGACCCGAGATCGGAAGATCTCAGCTCAGGCGTGCGGAAGGTTGCCTTTGGGCAGCTGACGACCCTCGGGCGATCGATCGCTCCTTGGAGCGATCGGTCGGACTCGTGAGCGAGTCGGTGGTGGGATCGAGCCAGGGCGCAAGCGATCGATCGCTCCTTGGAGCGACCGATCGGACTCGCGTCGGTGGCTTTTCTGCTTCGCGAGGACGTCCACCGCTGGTCGTCGCTCTCCCCTGTCAGAGGGGGGGAGGACTTTCCCTCCCCTCCCCTCACTTTTTCCCCCTTCCCCCGGCTTTCCCCCTCCCCTTTCCCCTCCTTTTCTTCCCCTCCTCTTCCTCCTTCTCTTCCTTTCTTGTTCCTTCCTTCTTTCTCTCCCGAAACTCTGTTTCTCTTCCCCAATTTCCTGCAGCAAGCTTCATCACCTCCGTTCTCCCTCCTCCGATCATCTTTTTCGGCGTTCTAAGGCTCGTTGGATCCGTGACAACGAGAGGAAGATCCCTGAAGTGGTTTGGAGGCTTGTTGGTGATCAAATCGCCGGGAATCAGCCGAGGAAAGCGCAGCTAGTTAGGGTTATACCTACTGATGTTTATTTCAGATTTTCTCTAGATCTAGCCGTTGGATCTTGTTGATCCTTGTTTTGTTGGGTTTCTTATACCTATTAGAATTACTGATTTTAGTTTCATGTTAATCAGTTAAGATTTGAGTAGGTTTAATGCCTGATTAGTCTCGGATTTCTGGTTTTCTGCTGTTCTTGAAGAACAGCCGGCTTTCGGTGAGTTTTTCGGCCGGCATGTACATGATCTTGGCTTTTGATAAACATAAGAGTTGTAGATCTACTCGTTAGCTTTCCATTCCATCTTATTTCGTATTTTTCTGATATTTCTACGATTTGTTATGAATTGCTTTCTGGAGGGCTGCGTTGCAGCAATTAAATTGGTAAGTGAGTTGATTAGCGGTTTTGATTTGTATTTTTCGTGTTAATCCAACCGTTGGATGATTATGAATTTTGGATATGTTGATCCAGGTATATACACCTACTGTTCGCTAAGTTGGATCTTGAATCCGACGACTTTTGGACTCCGAATCGACAAGATCAAATAGCCCCTAAGTAGAGGTTTTGGGTGTTTGAATATAATATTATATTTCGGAATATAATATTATATTGTTTAGTGTTCATCAGCGGTTTTCGGGGTTGCTTCCTGTTGCAGGAGTTCGCAATTGACGGTCGTGGTACCGTCGTAATGCCGGGACCCGCTGCGGATCGGCTGGCAGCGGTTGGTAGTACCGCTGCAGCGATCCAGTAGACTTTTATGATGCTTGACATACTATTGCATGCTTTGCTTCTTATCTGTGTATGTCATAGCATGCATTGTTGTTGTGTGCATTAGTTGCATTAATTAGGGCGTGGGTGATCTTTGGGTCGCCGTCCCGAGGCTGGAAGCTCGGACTTAGACCTAGGACCGGGGTTGGGTAGTTTGGACCCGGTTTGAATTGTGGTGTCCAGTCGATTCGATGATAGGCCTAGATGACTGGTACACTGGGTGCTTGATGATTGTAGAGGTCGTGTCGGCCTCAAGTCAGGTGTCGAGGATGCCACCGGTGGCGGGTCTTATTCTTTAGGCAGTGTCCGTTCCTGCTAGCAGGGGCATCAGTGTGAGGACCTGTCCCTCTATCCCCTTGGCTTGTTGTTGACCCCAAGGGCAATTTGGGAAATTGCGCCTTGACGGTCGATTCACACTGGGTGTGCACACACAGACCTTGTTTGGTGTTTGTGTTCGTTAGAAAGGTTAGGTGGGACCTAGTTTGGGAGTTCTGGGCTTGAGCCCGTTTTCCAGCCCAAGGTTGCACTTCTGGGCAGGGAGGATCGATCCTTGGGTCGTGGAGGATCGATCCTGCCTGTGCCTGGAAGTCTTTGTCGGTGGCTTTCGAAGGACGGCCACCGCGGTGGCCGTCGCTTCCCCTGTCAGGGGAGGGAAGACTTTCCCTCCCCTCCCCCAGCTTTTCCCTGCCTTCGCCGGCTTTCCCCCGGCCTTACCCCTTCCCTTCCTCCTTCCTTTCTCCTTCTTCTTCCCTCTTCTTCCCCGCGAGAGCTCTGCTTCCCCTGTTCCGACCGCCCCTTTTCCTCCTCCGTTCTCCCTCCTCCGGCCACCGTTCTCGGAGCTTGAAGGCTCGTTGGAACCGTGACGCCGTGAGGAAGATCCTTGGCTAGGCTTCGTGGATCGAAGCTGCTCTGAGGAGGTAGGGTTCTCACTCAAAGCTCCGGCTGTTTTGAGAGTTTAAATCCGGTTTTGTTTCTTGATAAATCTCCTTGTGGAGTTGGTGTTTTCCGGTTTTGAAGCCTTGAGTAGCTTCGTGATGCGTAGATCTACCACCCCACCAAGTTTGGTGAGGTTTGGTTGCGTCTTCCGGCGGTTCTCCGGCCGGAAGTACGCCGGAACCCATCAGGATCGATCCTCCTGGAAGGAAGGATCGGTCCTTCTGGTGTTGGCTTGCTGCGCCCAGCACATGATCGATCTTCTTATGGGAGGAGATCGATCATGGGGCCTGGGTTAGCAGGGATACCCTTCGTCCCGAGAAAGATCGATCCTCCTGGGAGGAAAGATCGATCTTCCTTGGTGCGACTGGAAGGGCGCCCTCTGTCTCGAGAAAGATCGATCTTCCTGGGAGGAAGGATCGATCCTTTTTGTCTCGACAGTGAGGGAAGCTCACTGTTACATAAGTGATCGATCCTTCCCTTGGTAAGGATCGATCCTTTAGTCGCAGCGAGGGTTTTCTTGAGTTTTGCCCGCGGGGCTTCGCATGTAAGTGAGTTTTAACGGTTTTGCCCTTGGGGCTTATCATGTTTTATATCATGCTTGAATGTTTACTGCTTTGTGGTTAACCGAGGGAGTAATGAACCCTCGGGAATGCTTAGTGTAACTGGGCCATGGGTTATGCCCTTTTATCGCTTTATGGTGAACCGAAGGAAGTCATGATCCTTGGGAGTGTTTAAAATAAATGGGCCGAAGGTGTGCCCTTGTCGTGCTGTTTGTCACTGCTTTACTTATATCCTGCCCTGCTTCCTGTGCATTAGACATGCTAGGTTTGACTGGGTGGGTTTGACCCGTGGGCTTCGGTGATCTAAGACTAAGCGTGGGATGCCGTTACCCCGGTAAGGGTGTTCTACAGGTATCGTTCGGCCCACCCTGTGCCGAGGACCGTCGGAGGTGGCCCAGTCCTCGAGCAGTGGCTATCGGAGGGACGTGCGTTGGACAGAGACCCTGGGGGGGGGGGGGGAAGACATCGATGGGATCGATGGCCTCCCTGGCTAGACTTAGTCTTGGGTCAGGAGTTAGGGGTCCTGTTGGCTCTGTGGCTTGGAGTACAGAGAGATGGTAGTCTTAACCTCGGTCGTTCCGCCAAGTGTGGAGATCCCGCTTGGGGAAGGGTGTCCTACCAGTAGCGTCATGTCCACCCTGTGTCAGGGATTGTCGGAGTTGCCCACCCCTGAGCAGTGGTTGTCGGAGGGGCGTACTTGGGACAGGAATCCTTCGGGTTAGTGACTGGATTTATGGGATCCTTGGCAAGCCTCAGTACTTGGCCTCAGGGTTGGTTCGTTGGGTTTGCCTTCTTAGTGAGAGTGGTAGAGTAGGACCCTGCTGAGCTGTTGCTCATTCCTACCTGGATTGTGGTGTTTGCAGGTGCGGGTCCTCGTTCTCCTCCGGTGCTTCCCCGTCGCCCGTCTCGTGGTAGCGCGCCGGCTCCTGACCATGTCTGAGGGTCAGGATGGGTTCGTTTGTGCGTTCGCTGAGACCTCGGTGGGTGGTGTAGCTTCTTTTTGGGGACTGTTGATCCCTTGTAGCTTGTTGTACTAAACCTTTGTTAACTCTTTTATTACTGTTTTGTAATAAATGTTAATAGTTGTTGTTTAGTCCTTTGCTTCCGCTTGTGCCTGTTGGCAGCTGTTTCCGCCAGCTGGTCGTAGTCTCAACTGTTTCCGCCTGTTGAGGCTGTAGTTGTAGGTTTTTCCCCCTCGCGGTCCCGGCCCGGGTGCGCTCTGCGGGTCGGGGCGCGACAATCAGTGTGGGCCCAGTGAGTGATGGGTGACCACAGCTGGAACCCTACGATGCTAGGTGTACCCAGGATGGGCCCAGTCCATTGGGGTGACCATGGTTGGATATGCCTAAAGATCACCGGTGAATGGTAATGGGACCATTGTAGCTCACTCGAGTCTGACTTGAGGGCGACACTGTTGCGTTTCCCTCTTCCTTCTGTGTGTCGTAGTGTAGATCTCTACTGAGCTTAGTGCTCACACCTACCCGGGCTGCGTTTTACAGGTGCAGGCGTGAGTTCTTCTTCCTTGGCCCCTACCGGGCAGTTGGTCGGTGGTGCGGCGGCTCCTGGTGGCTTTTGAGAGGTGGCGATATTTACTGCTTTTACCCCTTTTGCTAGTTAGTCTCCTACGGGAGTGATGTTGTATTTTGAATCTTCCCCTCTCTAAGGATTTGTATATTAACACTTTGAGTTTTAATCTGTGGTTCGAGGTTATGCTAATCATTGTTGTTTTAATTGAGGGTGCTTTTGGTGAACTGTTAGGGAGACCAATAGGTTAGAGGGAACCCTCACCAGCTTTGTTTTTCCGCGTTTTGTAGGTCCCGGTTCGCGTCGCCCGACCCGGTTGGGCTTTCGCGGGTCGGGGCGCGACAAAGGCAAACACTAAACATGATGTCCTGTCTACTAGCGGTCAAATAGAGTAAAGAACCAATCATCCCTCGATAAAGTGTTTGTTCAACGGGTTTTCCATCTTCATCCTTGTCCAATTTTAGTGTTGTACACATGGGGGTTCTATAAATTTTGGATTCTACAAAATCATATTTCTTGAGTATGTCTCTAGTGTATTTAGCTTGATTTATAAAGATCTCTTCTCGAGTTTGCATGATTTGTAAACCAAGAAAATAATTGAGTTCACCCATTAAACTCATCTCAAACTCACTTTGCATGCATGTGGCAAATTCTTCACAAAGTTTATCATTTGTAGAACCAAAAATAATATTATCAACATAAATTTGAACTAAGAGCAAATCTTTGCCTTTTGATTTGGTAAATAATGTAGTATCAATTTTTCCTCTACAAAAATCATTATCCATCAAAAATTTGCTAAGCCTTTCAAACCAAGCTCTAGGAGCTTGTTTTAATTCATATAAGGCTTTAGTAAGTTTAAATACATGATCTCTCAATTTATAATCTTCAAAACCGGGGGGTTGTTCAACATAGACTTCTTCTTTTAGTAAACCATTCAAGAAGACACTCTTAACATCCATTTGATATAATTTGAAATCTTTGTAAGATGCAAAAGCTAGAAGTAGTCTTCTTGCCTCAAGTCTAGCTACCGCTGCAAAAGTCTCATCAAAATCAATTCCTTCTTGTTGATTGAAACCTTTTGCAACTAGTCTAGCTTTATTCATTGTAATTGTTCCCGATTCATCCATTTTGTTTCTAAACACCCATTTAGTACCTATAACGGGATGATCATGAGGTCTAGGTACCAAATTCCAAACTTCATTTCTTTCAAATTGATTCAACTCTTCTTGCATTACTAGGATCCAATGATCATCCTCTAGTGCTTCCTCTATCGTTTTAGGCTCAATTTGAGATAGGAAGGCTAGATTTGCACAAGTATTTAATGAAGATCTTGTTTGGATTCCTCTTGATGGTTCACCAATTATCAATTCCTTTGGGTGCGAAGATGCATACTTCCAATCCTTTGGCAACTCATGATGTTGATCACTAGGTATAATCTCAAGGGATTCCTCAAATCTAACATTCAATTCTTCAACATCATTTTGGGTTTCATCCAATAAGTCTTTTGATTTGTCATTTGGGATTTCCTCATCTTTATCATTATCAATTCTACTAGGAATTAAAATCATTTCATCAAATGTAACATGCATTGATTCTTCAACCACCAAAGTCCTTTTATTGAAGATTCTATAACTTTTACTTCTTCCCGAATATCCAAGAAAGACTCCTTCATCGGATCTAGCATCAAATTTTCCAAGACTATCCTTGCCATTGTTCAAGATAAAACATTTGCAACTGAAAGCTCTAAAGTACCCAATATTTGGAATTCTTCCTTTCCAAAGCTCATAAGGGATTTTCTTCAAAATGGGTCTCAAGGTTACTCTATTTATCACATGGCAAGAAGTATTGATTGCTTCGGCCCAAAAGTACTTAGGAAGATTATTTTCACATAATAAAGTTCTAGCCATGTCTTGTAGGGTTCTATTTTTCCTTTCAACAACACCATTTTGTTGAAGGGTTCTAGGTGAAGAGAAGTTATGGGAAATCCCATTGTCATTACAAAACTTTTCTAGATGAGAATTCTTGAATTCTCCTCCATTATCACTTCTAATGCATGTAATGAGAATACCTTTCTCATTTTGGACACTTCTACAAAGTTGGTGAATTCCTCAAAGACTTCATCTTTGTGTGTAAGGAAAATCACCCAAGTGTATCTATTATAGTCATCTACTAAAACAAATCCATATGAGCTACCACCTAAGCTAGTTGGTTTAGTAGGCCCAAAAAGGTCCATATGAATGAGTTCTAGTGCTCTTGTGGTAGACACTACATCTTTAGACTTGAAAGAGGATTTTACTTGTTTTCCTCTTTGACATGGATCACAAATCTTGTCTTTCTCGAATTTGATTTTGGGAAATCCAAGAACAAGGTCTTTTCGAGAGAGTTTGGAAATTAAATCCATGTGAGCATGTCCAAGTCTTCTATGCCATAACCACGAATTATCATTTAAAGCACTAAGACATAGATTATCATGGCAAACAAGATCATTAAGATAAAAAGTGTATAAATTACCATCACGATGACCTACTAGCAAGATTTTATCACTAAGAGCATTCTTAACATAGCATTTTGAATCTTCAAAAATAACTTTGTTACCTCTTTCACATAATTGACTAATGCTAAGCAAGTTATGTTACAAACCTTCAACTAAGAGAACATTTTCAATAATAATGGAAGAGGTTTTACCAATATTGCCCATGCCAATAATTTTTCCTTTTCCATTATCTCCAAAAGTCACCATTCCTCCATCTTTACATTGAAGGGTTGAGAACATGCTCCTTTCACCCGTCATATGTCTTGAGCATCCACTATCAAGGTACCATCTTTTAGCCTTTGAGTTGGTCTTGATCTTGGATCTCATGCAATCCTACAAATAGGAGATCAAACCTTGATTTTTGGTACCCAAATCTTTTTGGGTTCATTTGCATTAGTACTTTGCATAAGAGAAGAAGATGAATGTCTAGGTGCCCAGATTTTCTTAGCATTAGCATTCCTCATTAAATAGCAACTAGGTGCAATGTGACCTACTTTGCAACAATAATGACATGTAGGTGCTTGTGTTACCTTAGGAGGATGAGAAGAAGCTTTAACAAAGTTAGTCTTCTTTTGGTTGTTCACCTTCCTAGGGTTCTAGCCAATTCCTTCCCTGTTTAAGGAGTTCCTTTGGCTATCAAGGATCTCATCTAGCTTATCTCTACTCTTCACAAATTTAGCTATAGTAATTTTTAGGTCATTAACCTCTAGAGTGAGATCTCTCTTGGATTTCCTCAAGAAGATAAGTTCCCTTTGCATATCATAGTTTGTGTTCTTCAATATGGTGAGCTCATATTGAGTGTCCTTGAGTTCATCCTTATGTGTGTCATTTGTGTCACTGGACTTGTTCTCTAGCATGCATTTATTTTCTTTTTCTAAAGTTCCAATCCTATGCATGGCATCTACTTTTTCTTCTTCTACTTTCTTCAAGTCCTTACAAGTAGCATAGTATTTCTTTTTAAGGACTTTGAAATCATTAGTTAAAGCATGATAAGCATCAAAAAGTTCTTCAAATGCAAGCTCATCCTCTACCTCATTTTCTTCTTCTTCCTCATCTCCATGTGCTATTAAGCATATGTTGGCTACCTCTTGTTCTTCTTCATCGGATGAAGTCTCCACATCACTTTCTCCCCAAGTAGCCACCATTGCCTTCCTATTATTGAACTCCTTCCTTGAAGGCTTCTTGAGTTGAGGGCAATCGGACTTGTAGTGTCCGGGTTTTCTACACTCATAACATATGATTTCATTTGTGTTAGAAGAAGTAGGATTGTATTTTTCACCTTTGGGGAATTTCTTCTTGAAAAATCTCTTTCCTCCTTGGCGTTTGAAGATCTTTTGTATTTTTCTTGATATCATCGCCAACTCCTCATCATCATCTCCATCACTTGAATCGGATGAGTCTTTACTAGATGACTTGAAGGCAATCATCTTCTTCTTTTTATCTCCCTCTTCGTTGTTCCTCTTCAAGTTCATCTCATAGGTCATGAGGGAACCCATGAGCTCATCTAGTGGCAGTTTGGATAGATCCTTGGCTTCTTCGATCGCTGTCACTTTAGGATCCCAAGACTTAGGTAGACACCTAAGAATCTTCTTCACAACCTCATCGTCAGCATAAATTCTTCCAAGAGATTCAAGCATATTTAATATGTTAGTAAAACGTGTAAACATCTCACTAATAGTTTCATCATTCTTCATGTAAAATAGTTCATACTCATGTACAAGCATACTTATCTTAGACTCTTTAACCCGACTAGTTCCCTCATATGTAACCTCAAGTTTGTCCCATATCTCTTTTGCAGATTTGCATGTAGAGACCCTATTGAATTCAATAGGGCTAAGGGCACAAAATAGAAACCTTTTGGCCCTGGCATTAGTTTGAAGGTTTTTGAGGTCAATTGGGGTGTAGTCACTCTTTGTCTTTGGGACATCTTTCCCATCAACAATTTTAGTAGGGACATAAGGTCCATCCTCTATTACCAACCATGCTTCATAGTCCATGGATTGAACAAAAATTTCCATTTTTGTTTTCCAGTAATTGTAGTTTGAACTATTGAAGTAGGGTGGCCTATTGGTAGCTTGTCCCACTATGTTTTCCATCTCTAGATAGGATCCTCTAAGGGTTGTTACACCACTAAATTAGAGACCTAGCTCTGATACCAATTGAAGGTCCAAGAGGGGGGTGAATTGGACTCTTTTCGAAAATCTAGTTTAATGGAAAAATCAGATAGTAGAGAAACAACACTTTAAATGCTTGTAGATGAGATGAAAATAAAGCAAGGAGGCATGCAAGAATACAGTAAAGAGGGTTAGAGAGATGACACCGATTTATAGTGGTTCGACCCAACTCTTGGTCTACGTCCACTTCTCTCAAGGCTCTCCTTGAGGTTTCACTACTTGTAAATCCCTTACAAGCTTTTCCTCCAAGCTTCCTGGTGCTTGGTGACCTTACAATCACAGCCACTTGCTATTGAACAACTCTCAAAATACTTCTTCACACTTGAAGAAGGTTTACAAAGGTTTTAGCTCAAAGGAGAATAAGTAGAAATCTTTCCTAGAACTTGCTCAAATGATCTCAATAATAATGATAAAAGTTCTAGCAAGTTTACATGAAGAGACTACTTATACATGGGCTTCAACCAGCTCAACAAAGAGCCCCAACGGCTCTCTGCAACTCTCCAACGGCTAGTTTTTTACTCTGCGCATTGCTGACGGTCGATCCGTCCATTGTCCGTCACGTATAAAAAACTCAGCCTTTTTGCTCGACGGTCGATCCACGCATCATCCGTCACTCTCACGGTCGACCGTGACATCGATCGTCACATCGTCCGTGAGCCTCAGTTGAGAAAGTCGCTTTCCAGGGTCGATGCTCGGATCGACCGTCGCTCCTTGACTTTTCTTCATATATGCGCCACGGTCGACCGCCGCATCGACCGTCACATCGTCCGTGAGCCTCTGTTAAGAAAAACGCTTCCCAGGGTCGATGCACCGATCGACCGTCGCTTCGTTACTTTCTTCATTAATGCGCCACGGTAGACTGCCGCATCGTCCGTGAGGCTCTGTGAAGAAAAATGCTTCCCACGGTCGATGCACCGATCGACCGTGCGCCAATACGCATATTGCCAAGTATGAAACATTTCCACGGTCGATCCTTGCATCGACCGTCAGTACAAAAATAACTTAAATATTGAATTTAAGATTTCCAATTAAAGGGGTAATAAATATTAAACATATATTTTATCATTTAATGTATATTGGCATCATCAAAACAAGGTTAGGATCAACAATAGTGTGGACCAAGTTTGTGAATCAAGATCACTAGGTCGACTAAAAAGAAAAGCAATAATCTAAAGTTGGAAATAGACAAGATCACCATAACGATAAAAGATGATTCAGATTTTTTGTTCGTTAGCATGGAAATCTTGCCGTTGACCTGTAGAAGTCAAACTAGTCAAAATATTCAAAATCAGGGACGTGTAAAGGCTCAACTTCTTCGAGCTCTGTTCAATCAGAGGTGTCAAATTAATTGGAAATACAGTCAATATATATTAAAATGGATAATTATGAATTTCTTTAGAGATAAACCTAAATTATTGGTGATAAACCTAAATTAACCAAATTTAATCCTAATTTAATATACTTAAAATGATAAATTTATCTAAAGCAAACGATTAAACCTAGGAAATGATAAAAATCATCCTAAAAGCCACTAAATCAAGGAAAAAACGTAAATAAATCTACTATAAAGGACTAATCTACTTGAAATGCGATAGGACTTAAATAAGAAACATATAACTTAAACTAATCTAAGCAAAGGACTGAAGAACATCAAATAACATAAAAGATTTCCATTACTTTAAAGGAACTTACAACATTAATAATGTGAGGACTAGTTCTTCTAACCTGGCTCGACCGCGTAGGTCGGGGTCGTGCCCTGTTGGCTTGTTTCCGCGTCGAGCGCGTTCTGTTTAATCACATTGTTGCTTTTGGACCCCAAAAGCAATTTGGTAAATTGCACCTTGGTGGTTGGTTTTACTCCTGTGTAGTGCACACTCAGCTATATGATTGATATTTGTGCTTATTAGAACCTTAGGCGAACTTTGGATCGAAAGATCTGAGTTCAAGCGCGCGGAAGGTGTCTTTAGGACAGCTGTCAGGCAAGACCGATCGATCGCTCCAGGGAGCGACCGGTCGGATAGATGTCGGCACTGCCTCTGACGTGTACGGATAATGACGTTGAACCGACATAGACCGATCGGTCGGTTGGGGAGCGACCGATCGGACTCCGGTCTATAAGAGACCCGCGACCCTCCCCTGATTTCTTTTTTTATTCTCCCTTCTTCTTCTCTCCTTTGATATGTGAAGTGGAGCTGTTGCAAAGGCTTGGTAGGCTTGCTAGGAGGTAGGGGAATATCTCTATCTCTCCTCTACAATGTTTAATTAGGAATTAAACGTGGATTTAGCTTAGTAAGATAGGATTCGTCATTAAGCTTGCTTTTGATGTTCTATGTTGATTAGTTGCTTGTTTCTTCAATGAAAGTATGCTAGGTGATGTGTTTATGTTGCTTAACATATGATTGGTGTTTGGTAGGATTTGGCTTTGAATTGATGTGGATTTAAGCAAGTTTTCATCATGTTAATTTTCGGATTTCTTGTTTAATTAGAATAGTAGTGTTCTAACGTGATTTTCGAGCTGTACGTACAAGATCTCAGTTGATCTTCTACATGAAAGTTGTAGGTCTCTGAGTTATCTTTCAACTCTTACTAGTTTCATGATTTTTCGATCTACGTATGATTGTTTCATGAATTAAATGGGCAGTCTGTGCTGAAACATGACAATTGGTTTAATTTGAGAAATTAAGTGGCATTTCGTTATCAAATTGAGTTAATTTTTGGTGGAGATGAGCATAGTGATATTTAGGTGTGATCTGCTAAGTTTGGTTTCAATCAAAGTTATTTTCCAAAGGATTTTGATCGGTTTATCAAATCTAGATTTTTACCAAAATTGTAGGTTTTCATCTCGTTCCGTCGATCTGATCAATCCAATTTTTGAATATGTGATTCGGTGTATGCCATTTAGTAGGCATATCAAGTTTCGAGCTTAGTAGTATAATTGAACGGGTAGATTGAAAGATATGATTTTTCGAGCTTAGTAGTATAATTGGTTTCATTTCGATAAATTGATTATTTTAATCTTATTTTAGACATATGTTATTTTATCTGTGTAAGCCTGTGTGTGGCTTGTGGTTGAACCAGGGTAGTCAAGCCCCCTCTGTGATTTGTAGAATAAACGTGCCTTAAGTATGCCCTCAGGTTTTATTAAAATATTATTATGTTGTTGTCATACCAGTTTGATCGTTCAGCCAGGGTTGTATCCCGTTTGTAGGCATGAGTGCCTATTTAACTGCTTTACTTATACCCTATGTTATGTTCACCCTTGGTGAGTTTTGTGCCGCACCTGATCCTGTATAATACTTGGCATATTGTTGTTGCATGCCTAAACTCTTATCTGTGCGTATGATCATACATAAATTGTTTGCACTAGTTGCATTCCTAGGCTAGGCGTGGGCGATGGGTTAATCGCTGATCTAGAGGCTCGGGTAGCTCGGATCTAGCCTTAGAACCAAAGCTGGGTAGCAAGACCTAGGATTTAATCTATTATAATAATATGATGATTTGAGGTTACTGCTTAGTCGAATGCAATTACTCTGATTGAGGTGTAGAGGTCGTCCTAGGTTCCAAGCTCAGTCTCAGTTTCATTGTTAGGGTGAGTTACGTATCACCCTGGGTCCTACCCCTATTGTTTCAACGCCGGTGCGCTTGGTTGAGAGCGACGACTATTGACAATACTAGAGGTCATCAACGTGCGTGCCCTGGGGTAGGCGGTGTATGTAACGTGTGTTTCCCCTAGAGATGAGATGGAGCCTGGGAATTTACTATTTGCCTACCTTTATAAGCATCATAGTATAAAATTATGCTGAGCTTATCGCTCACTCCTACCCAGGTTGCGTTTTGCAAGTGCAGGCACCAGCTTTCCTTCTGTAGCACCTGCTGGACAAACACATGGCGGGGCGTCGGCTTCTGGAGGCGCTTGAGGACTTGGGGTCCAGTTACTTCTTTTTGGGATGATTAATGTATAATTTCCTTTTGCAAGAAATTTGAGATAGTTATAATATGATATTTTGAAGTTTAGTCTTGTACCATAATCTTGAATTATATTAGATATAATTATTTTGACCCCAGATCAATTGTTTAATATAGATGTGTTCTTTTATAATAAACACATCTTTGATGAATTGAATAGATTAGGAACTTTCACGCCCCGGACCGGATGGGTTTTCTGGGTCGGGGTATGACAACTTGGTATCAAATCAGGCTGTAGGGCCCAGGGATAGGATTAGGCTCGCTGTTAAAGATTGAGCGTGGGTTGGGATAGTTCTAGGGTTAGAACATCCATGCATGTTTTGTTTGCGCTCTTGTGTGATATGTTTCCGCTTTATTGGTTGATGTTTGTTTCGGTTTTTGATGAGTGGATTTTCGTGTCTCTAGTGATTGTATAGATGGCAGGGCAGCTTGACGGTTCTCTCATAGGAGACCGAGGCGTGTCGCGCCATGAGCGCGCCGCCCGGTGGACCGTAGAGGCCGAGAGGCGTCAGCACCAGGCACCTACACTAGCACCAGAGGCAGCTTGAGTAGGTGGCAATGGGTTGGGGGAAGCGTCCTTCTGCGGCAAGGAAGTTCTTCCTCCCATTGCTGGGTGGACCATAACGTCGAAGATTCTCGAGTTTGGACGGCTAGACCCACCTAGGTTTAGCGGTCAGAGTGGGGATCCGGCAGCGGCGAACGAGTTGCTAGAGGAGGTCACTCGTGTGTTCGACCTCCTGTTCGATGAGGATGACCCCCTCCGGGTCAAACTCGCGGTCTTCCCACTCGACGAGGTTGCTTTAGACTAGTGGTGCACCGCCCAGGTCACAAGGGCAGGAGGAGAGCAGATGTCATGGTTAGGGTTTTATGCCACTTTTCTCGAGGCGTACTTTCCCTAGAGTACACGGGTGGCCATGACCGAGGAGTACCTTTCCCTCACTCAGGGTACTCTTTATGTTCAGCAGTTTGCCACCAGGTTCATCCACTTGTCCCGCTACGCTGGACCAATGTTAGTCGACCCTTCCGCTAGAGCCCATCAGTTTGAGAGGGCGTTCCGAGCAGAGATCTGGAGACTGATCGTTGTGAACCAGGGGACCACGTGCTCGGCGGTGTTGGGTGTTGCACTAGCTATTGAGGTTCATTGCCCGAGGGAAATTCAGCCAGGACCAACGACAGGGGGAGAGGCAGAGGGCAGCCTCAGAGGGGTCAGAGCAGAGGAGGCCTATGGAGGAAGCCCCCGTACCAGCGGCGTCATCGACCTTACCCTCAGCAGCAACAGTAGCCCAGGCAGGGAAGCCAACTTACTGTCACAGCTGCGCCTCAAGGGCAGGCACCTACGGGAGGAGGCCCGGGCCAGCAGCTTGGACGCATCGTGTGTTTTGAGTGCAGTCAGCCAGGGCACATGGGTCGGTTCTGTCCGTTGTTGGGAGCGCAGATCGATCGAGGGGGAGGTTGGCAGGGGCTAGGAGCCGGGCGAGGCAGAGGTTGAGAAAGTCCCAGAGGAGGTGGAGTCTATGCACTTCCAGACAGGGATTACCCCGATAGAGTCCAGCCACCCTACCAACCTTACTGCCAGCCATCTTACAAGCAGGCAGTACCAGCCCCACAGACCCCAGTTGACCCCCCAATTCTTAGAGGTACCTTCCAGCTGTTTAGTTCATTTGTAGATGTACTGATAGATTCAGGGGCGTCGCATTCTTTTGTAGCTAGTCAGTGTGTGGCATCGCTAGGGCTAAAGACAGAACCATTTGGAGTTGCACAACACATAGACATACCTGTCGATGGAGGTGCTCGTGTTGAGCATATTTGCCGGTCTTGCGAGTTGGAGTTTGGGTGCCTCCGTGTTCATGGTCGGGTTTGACGTGATACTCGGTATGGACTGGCTGATGTCGTACTTAGCCATCATCGATTGTGGCCGTTGTCGGGTGACTGCTTGGACACCCGATGACGTGCAGCTTGTTGTGTTGGGTGATCGTTTGTTCACGAGTTACTAATTATTCATAATTAAACCCCTTAAATTACCTTTGTTAGACTAAGAGTAGGTGTATTTGATATCTTATTATTTGATTTCAGATTTAATCATGATTTGAGAAGAAATATAAGAAATTCAGCTAAAAAGATGAATTTATGTGATAAAGACTGCTTAATCGCCTGTTAGGAGAATATTCTCCAGATATTATATATAATTTCAACTTTTTTGTAAATTTAGTATGAGTTAGAAGACTTCAAGAACTACAACGTTTATGTTGGAGAGTTTGCGAGAATCCGGATGGATTGATAACAGTTTTGAAGAAGATAAAGATATATAGCTGCTGGAAAATTGGTCCGTCGACGTTCAGAAGAATATTCTTCAAATATTCCAGATAAGTCTACATATTATGAAATATTCGGAATATAACAGAGGACTTCCCAATCTACAACTTTCATGTTGGACAAGATTTCATATTCCAAACTGACTGGGCCCAGTTGCACTCGGAATAAGACTGCCATAATTAATTCAGGAAATCTGAATTGTAATTGAAGTCCAATTCAACTTAAAGTCTAAATTTGGGAGTTCTCTTATAAATAGGATTATTCAATTCGAATTTCTCATCTTTTTGATAATCTTTGGAGAAGGAAGGAGAAGACGACGAGGATGTGGATGGTGACGGCTTCCTATTCCAACCCGATGGCTTCCATCCAAAAGATGAGTTGCTAATTCTTGTATTTAGGAATATCATGAAACCCTAGTGTAGTTTTGGTTTTTCTTTACTTTGATTGTTGTGAACCTCTCAATGCATGATCTGATGAATACAGGTTTATTGTTAATAGAGTTGAAGGAACAGAGTTCCCTTGACGTACTTTTATTCTTACATGATTTCTGTGATTGATTGTAGAGATTTATGAGATGGTTTTCATGAAGTTATTTGTTTACCTTTGAGATAAGCTATGCTATGCAAACATAGGTTGTGCCAAGGTCAGTAGGAGTAGTAGAATTTAAAGTAATTGTAGAACCAAAGACAATCTATGCCAAGCAAACATAGGTTATGCCGTTGGGAACATTAACTTTATTTTAGGGATTCCTGTGAGCTTGTAGCCATATGATCCATAACGTTGAGAGAAGGGAACAAGATGATAACTAGAGAAGACTAATAATGAAACTAGGGTGGATTGAGTAATTCCTAAGTAACTACTCCATTGATTCGAATTGATGAACCTTTATTTCTTTTCTTTATTAGTTTAGATAACTCTATTCTATCTTTGATTCTTTTCCTTAGTTTTAGGGTTTCGAGAATTGATTTCAGTTTCTAACGTTTTCCCTGTGGATCGACTCCCGACTTCACCGCTATCCTACATACTAGTGTAGTGATTGAATAAGGATTATAAATTTAATATTTGATTGAGTTTGCAACGTTTTAATGACACGTTCGCAACACATCAATTTTTTGCGCCATTACCGGAGACTTCGACAGTTAATTGATTGAGTTTCTCTTAACTCTTTTCCTTTGCTTAATTCGTTTTTATCTTTCTTATCTTTCCCTTTATTTATTTTACATTTTTAAGGATTTTTGTGACAGTTGTTTGGAATTTTTCCAGCATTGGAACGGATTTTTCTTGAAGGAAGAGTCTCACCCACGGCCTGAAGTGATTGGTCGGACCCCAAACCGACCGATCGAAACTGTGCAGTCAGGTAAGTTTTCTAAATTCAAAATTTTTCGTTTCGATCATTGTTTTTCAGATTTTGTCCTCTCCTCCGAATCTTCTGTTTTCTTTTTCTCTTTTTGGTATGTGATCTTGCATGCATGGTTAATTCTATTTGCCACCGGGTGCCATGTCGAATGACGATTTTCCTTTTGGTTATGGACCCGCTTACAATAATGACATATATGGTTTCTCAAATCTGGCATATACTTCACATTCATATCCCTATAATTCGAATTTTAGAAATTAAACAAACCCTAATTGGAAATTTGACGGTTATCAACCTCCTAACGTTCGACCATGGAATATAGAAAGACCGGCCCCAAAATTCTGAACCTAGTTTTGAAGGGCAATATCCTCCACAAGTACCCTCTAACCCGACTTTGGACAAACTCATGAGTGCAATTGTTGATATGAAAATTGTGCTTCAGAATGAAATGATGCTGATAAGGAATGAGCAATTATTGCTAAGAAATCATGTTAACTCTAATGCTCAATCAATTAAGTAAATAGAAACACAAATAGAACAAATAGCCCACATGGTTAATTCATATTATGAGAATGAGGACTATGCAAATAATTCTGTTCCGGTTGTTTATGATGACAATTTTGGTGAAGATGATGTTTCTAATGAGAATGATGCACGCCATTTTGAGATGTGTTCTAATACTTTGCCGAATTATATAACTATTGGCAATATTTTGCTAGCCCCTGAAAATAATATTCCTGAATGCATACCTAATGAAACTGGACTTTATATATATATTTTTATCATGCTTTAGAAGCTAATTTTTTTAGTGATGATGAGAATTGTTGTGATGAATTACCAGTTTTACATGATGTGTTGAATGACGATGTAGTGCCTATTTGCATTGATGGTAATGAGGATAAGCTCTTTAGTGAGATTCTCTGTCAGAAACCTCAAATTGAGCCTCTATATTCTACACTATCCACATTATTTGAACGTTTTGAGAAGAAGAAACCTAACATGAGTGAAGACCATGTCAATTTCTATCGTCCTTTGATAAAAAATTGTTTTAAACGTTCTCGTCATGTGTACACTTTATTTGTTAAGGACTTCTTTTTATTCTTTGATGAAGCATGTCCGTATATCTTCACCATGATCATGGCCATGTATTTTTTCACATAGAATCATCGACCTCCTAAATTTGATTTTGGGAGCGTCTAGCGAAAAACGTAAAATTATGTGCCTCCTGGAAGGCAACCCAATTTTTAAGATTTTTTCTTAGTTTTTAAGAATTTTAATTAATTTTTACGATTTCACCTTGATTTTTAGGATTTTTCCATGATTTGTTTTTCCATTTTTTTCATTTTTTCCTGAATTTTTTTACTTTTCCCTGAGTTTTTCTCTCTCCTCCTCGTCGCGGGTCACCAGCAAGCCATGTACTTATCGTCCCGACTCCTCCTAGCTTCCAGCAGCTCACCCCGAGCCGTCCACCGTCGCCACTTCTCCGCCCATCTCCGTCCCTCCAAACCACCACCTACATCACCGCCATCCGCTCCTCTACCTCCTCACGGCCTCCTATTCCCCCAATTTCTCCTCCTCCGACGCCGGTGAGCCCCCACGCTTCCGTAGGCCGTCTCCGACCTCCTCATCCCATGCCTCCCATCACCCATTAATACCTCCAGAACCTTCCTCCGGCAACCACGAAGCTTCTGCCACCATCAAATCATTTCCTTGCCATCGGGATCATCGACTTCAAACTCCGACGAAACCACCTATCCGACCACCTTCAATCCGCCGGCTAGATGCTCAATTCGTCCATCCGCCACCATTGGACACTTACTGAGGGAGCATCGGTTGTACGCCAAGGCTTCCTGTTAGTCCAAATAGTGTTTTGATGATCTTTTGATGATGCCAATATATGCCTAAATGTTAAAATAAATATGTGAAAAAATATATGTTGAAAACATGCTTTAACTTTCATATTTGAGAGATGTTATTGTCCACGGACGATGCGGCGGTCGACCGTGGGATCGACCGCGGGCTATGAAGAGATCGACCGTGGAAAGCGGTGGTCGATGGAAGGATCGACCGCGGAGTATAAAAGTAGCGACGGTCGATGCAACGGTGGATGAACCGATCGACCGTGGCCTATGTAACTCGGTTGAGTAGAAGCGACGGTCGAACGAGGCATCGACCCTGGGAAGTGTTTTTCCTCACAGAGCCTCACGGACGATATGACGGTCGACCGTGAAGCTTGAAGATCGATGCGTGGATCGACCGCGGCTCAAGAAAATCGCCACGGACAATGTGGCGGATGATGCGACTGTCGACCGCCAGTCAAAAAACTAGTCGTTAAAGAGCTGTTGTAGAAAAGCAAAGTGGTCGTTAGGAGCTGCTTTTTGAGGTCTTAAAGCTCAAGTATATATGGGAAGACCCAGGAAACTTGTTGTAAGACTAAGGGAGATGTTGGTTTACATTGTAACAAGTTTTAGTTTTCTTTTAAGAGCTTAAATCTTTATAAACCTACTTCAAGTTGCGAAGTAGACTTTGTGATAAATCTCTAAGAGTTGCTTGTAGGATTTGTAAGGTTGCCAAGCACCCGGAAGCTTAGCGGGAAAACTTGTAAGGGAGGATTACAAGTAGTGGAACCTCAAGGAGGACCTTGAGTGAAGTGGACGTAGGCAAGGTTGGCCGGACCACTATAAAATCTGGTGCAAGTCTCCTAATTCCTTCTTCATTACTTGCTTTATTTATTGCTTTCATATCTAAACAAGCATACTAGTCTTCTAGCATTCTATCTTGATTTTCATCTATTGTATTTCCGCAAAAAAGTCCAATTCACCCCCCCCCCCACCCTTGGACCTTCTAGTATTCTATCTTGGTTTAACGACCCTAGTGGATCCTAGGTATAGATGGAAAACTAATAAGGACAATCTACCAATAGGTCTCCCTACTTTGATACGGAAAATTACAATTATTGGACGACTAGGATGGAAATTTGTATCCAATCCTTAGACTATGAAGCTTGGCTTACCATTGAGGATGGACCATTCATTCCTAGTAAAACGCATGAAGGAAGGGATGTACCCAAGCTTAAGAATGAGTACACTCCATCTGACATAAGGAAATTGGAAATCAATCCTAAAGGCAAATGCTTTCTTATTTATGCATTGAGCCCCAATGAATTTAGTAGAATTTAAAGTTGTAAATCAACCAAGGAAATATGGGATAAGCTTGAAATTACTTATGAGGGAACCAACCGAATTAAGGAGACTAGGATAAGTATGCTTGTTCATGATTATGAATTATTTAGCATGAAGGAAAATGAGTCCATTAGTGAAATGTTTACACGCTTCAATAACATTTTAAATATGCTTCAATCTCTTGGCAAATCTTATGCTAATGATGAAATTATAAGAAAGATACTTAGGTGTCTATTCAAGTTATCACTTGATGAGCTCATGGGTTCACTCATGACCTATGAGATGACCTTGAAGAAGAGCAACAATAAAGAAGAGAAGAAAGACAAATCGGTTGCACTCAAGTCGTCATACCAAGATTCATCAAGTTCAAGTGAAGAAGAATCGAATTTAAGTGATGAGAAATTGGCATCGATTACAAGAAAAATTAAAAGGATGCTCTAACGCCAAGAAGGAAAGAAGAATTTCAAGAAGAAAACCTCCGAAGGTGAAAAATCAAACTCTACCTCATCTAATTCAAATAACATTATATGTTATGAGTGTAGAAAGCCCGGACACTAGAAGCCCGATTTCCCTCGACTCAAGAAGCCAACAAAGAAGACTTTCAAGAAAAAGAAAGGCATTATGGCAACTTGGAGTGAAAGCGATAACGATTCCTCCTCCGATGAAAAAGAGCAAGAAAAGGCAAATATTTGTCTAATGGCCATCGGAGACGAGGAAGAACATCAAGAGGTAAATGATGAGCTAGCTTTTGATAAACTTTTTGAAGCTTATCATTCCTTAGCTAAAGATTTTAAGTTCCTTAAACAGAAATATTATGCTTCATGTAAGGACTTGAAGAAGCTAGAACAAGAAACACTAGATGCCATGCATAAGATTGATTCATTGGAAAATGAAAACAAATGCATGATGAGTAAGACATCTAGTGATAATCATGCCTCACTTAGAAAAGAACTTGAAAATTGCAAATGTGAGCATGACATTTTACAAAATAACTCAAGTAACTTACAAAAGGAAATCATCATTTTGAGAGAATCAAAAAGGGATCTCACCCTTGAAAATAATGATTTGAAAATTACTCTTTCTAAGTCTATGAAGAGTAAGACCATACTTAATGAGATCCTTGATAGCCAACGTAGTTCATTGAACAAGAATGGAATTGACTACAACCCTAGGAAGATGAATAATTTTAAAAAGACAAGCTTTGTTAAAGCATCATCTCATCCTCCTAGATTTGCAAATGCACCTATTTGTCACTATTGTTGTAAAATAGGACATATTGCTCCTAATTGATATTTAATGAAGAATGCAAGTGCTAACACGTTTTGGATTCCAAACCATTCATCTTATATGCACATTTCAAGAACTAACGATAGTGGACCCAAAAAGATTTGGGTAGCAAAAATCAAGACATGATTTGTGTTAGGGATTCTTGAGATCCATTTATCAAGACAAATTCAAAAGAAAAAGGTGATATCTTGATGGTGGATGCTCAAGGCATATGGTGAGGACAAGAAAATGTTTCCAAGAAAAGGAGGTAAGCTAAATAGTCATCAAATGATCCCTCCAATGGTATGAAGTCTTGTTCCTCCATTTTCATTTGGTATTTCAAAATAGTTATAGTGAACTTTATTCTATGATTTTTTTTCCTTATGAAGTCTTTTTGATTTAAAAATGAATCCTTGAAAAGAATTAGTCTTTGTTAAAATCTTGTATCTTGATTGATTTTAAAAGAGGTCATATGGTCATATTTTACATTATAATGCTTACTGATTTGAAATAAATTGTAATCATCTTTTATAAGATTTTGTGACTTGAGTGCACCATAAGCCTCAAATTCTTCAAGTATTTTCTTGCAATAGAAAAATGGTATGTGAGTTCTTAAATACTCATCTTCACACACATACACTCATGTGTCATATTTTTTATTAAATGCATGAATTCCATGTTTAATGACTTATTTTAGCTCATAATATTCAATTACATGTGTTGATCCCAACCTTGTTTTGATGATGACAACATACTTTAAATGATAAAATATATGTTTAATATTTATTACCCCTTAATTCGAAGTCTCAAATTCAATATTTAATGATTTATTGTACTGACGGTCGATGCATGGATCTACCGTGGGAATGCAACAGTCGATCCATGGATCAGCCACGGGGTTGCACTGACGATGCACCATACTTGACAAAATGAAATATTGGTTCACGATCGATCGGAGCATCGACCCTTCGAAGCCATTTTCTTGACAGAGCCTGACGGTCGATGGACCGATCGACCGTGAGGTTTGGATTTTGTGGTTTTTAATATTGTAGATTCACGGACGATGTGACAGTCGACCGTGGAGGATATTGGTGAAAAGTGAAGAAGCGACGATAGATCAGAGCATCGACCCTGGAAAGCATTTTTCACAACAGACCCTCACGGACGATGCGACGGTAGATGGGTGGATCGACCGTGGCTCGCAAAGACTGAGTTTCTGTACATGACGGTCGATGTCACGGACGATGCATGGATCGACCGACAGCAACGCGCAGAGTAAAAAAGTAGCCGTTGGAGAGTTACAGAGAGCCGTTGGAGGTGCTTTTTGAGCTGGTTGAAGGCTATTATTGATATTATTGAGATCATTTGATCAAGTCTAAGCAAGAGTTACTACTTATTCTCTTTAGAGCTACAACCTTTGTAAATCATCTTCGAGTGTGAAGAAGTATTTTAAGAGTTATCCAACAGCAGTTGGTGGTGATTTTAAGGTCACCAAGCTCCGGGAAGCTTGGAGGAAAAACTTGTAAAAGATTTGCAAGTAGTAGATGATGTCGCTCAAATGTGTCACGCGCAGCGGTCGCGGTGCAGTACAGTATAAGAGAGGTCGAACCCACTGAGAGCCAAGCAAGAAAGATCTAGAACCACAAATAACAATGTATCAAGGACAATCAAGAACGTTAAAGTTAAGAAATTAGATCGTAGATGTAATGATGAGATAAAGTTAACGAAATAAATAAAGATGTGGATGAGGCTAGGCTTCAGGAATCAATTCATTCGGATTTAGGTTCTTCTCATCTCAACGGTTCATATAATACTCAGTTAAGGGATTCACATCCCAATCACCTTAACCGAAAGATATGGAACTATAAACCTAACAAAATATATAAATGTGTCTTCCTACGATTGATTCTCCCTTATTATAGTTCTAACTTCATCCAACCCAAATCTAAGAATACACGATATCGGCTGTCACTACAGGCAACGCACATCAAAAGTTCATCAGGACAAAGCCCTAACTCTATCTAACCAGATCTCTAAGAATACACAATACCAACTATCACAATCGGCAATGCATAGCAAAGATTTCATGAGATAAAGTAGGTAAACAATAGATAAAACTATGGGATTATAAGATCATGAAATAAGCATAACTGGATTCATAATATTAATCATCCACATAGGAATCTATAATCTAAAAACAATCTTTGAAGATTCAATACATAGAAAAGAGTTTAACAATAAAGGTTAAAACTATGAACCATTGTTGGAGAAGAAACCCTAGTCCTCGCTAGATCATCCGTCCGTCATGCCCGCGGATTACTCAGTCATGAATGGAGATGTCTTTATCTTCTTCCCTTAGAAAACGTCGAGGAAAGAGCCTCCAAAAACGTCCAACAAATCCCTTTGACTAACCCTAAATTTCCTATTTATAGGGTCCAAGAATTAGGAAACTCAGGTTAAGTTTAAGCCCGTTATACGCCCGCGGACGATGCCACGGTCGACCGTGAACTGTGCATAATATTTGGAAAGGCGACGGTCGATCATCGCATCGACCCTGAGAAGTGTTTTCCTTGACAGAGGCTGACGGTCGATGCGACGGTCGATGCGACGGTCGACCGTGAGCATTTTGAGCGTGATGGTGGATCGCGCGGATGATGCGACAGTCGACCTTGATAATTTTTGAGGGCGACCGTCGACCGTGAGATCTGACGGTCGACCGTCACTATTCATTCAGCACTGCGTACTGGTACAAAAAATGTTGTAACTTCCTCTACGTACCTCGGAATCATGAACCGTAAAATTCTCCAGAAAGTAGACTTCAAGAGCTTTCCAATAGTGTGTGCTACATCATCTGGTTCATCTTGAACATGTATAGTTTAATATTTGAATTTTACCCATGTTATCTTTTCAGCTTCTTTTAGATCCAATTTCCTACATTTTCCAAACAACTATGTGACGTAACATATACAATAAAAATAGTAATAAAGATGTTGATTAAGGATAATAATCCAGCAATTGAGATGGTTATAAGACTATTTAGAGTGCACTTTCATGCACTCATCACACCCCCCAACTAGCTTATTGCTAGTCTCTAGCAATTCAAAGCGCACCAACGGTCTAAGGATGTAGACATGCATGACAAAAATTCTATCTTACCAGGTCAATAGTGTTATGTATAGTACAGAGCATAAAAACTTCTTATACTCATACACATACTACCAACATACGAAATTAACTTCTACATTTCAAACATGCTAATCACCATCCAGAAGAACACATGTGACGTGACAAATAAATGTTACGTACATAAGCAACTTCTACCCACCATTAGTCCAAACACACTAATATCTTCATGACCAATCATCCAACCCTCGCACTTTAAGTACAACATGCTCTTTCTGGTTTTTTTTTCAACTATCAGTCATTTTGCCTTTTTACCCGAGCACTCTCCGCTTGTTGAGGCGCAGAGACTCGGTTACTTAGCAAAACACTGAATAGTCTTTTTTTTCTTTTTCTTTCTTTTAGCTATCAGTGGTTCTACCTTTTTACGTGAGCTCCCCGTTTCCTGAGGCAAGAACACCCGGTTACTCAGTAGATCACCTAATAGTCGTTTAGGCACAGCTTGATCAAGCTCTATAACTTTTTTATTTTTTTTTCTGCATGCAAAACTCAACACTAGCTAAAGTTGAAATCATGATCTAGATTAACAATAGCATGCTCATTCCTCTGGTGAGTATAATTGCCACGACACATAAAGTGCTCATGTGTGAATCACAAGATGTTCTACCTTCAGGTTATCACACATGCAATCCATCTATAGGTCAATCCATGTGAAAGCAAAATGTATAATAAGCATAAAAATTTCAACTCATGTACAATTTCGAGTAACATGCACAATTCAACACTATTAAACCCACAAAGTAGCATGCATAAGGTCATGCATGCCTACACCCCCCAACCTGAAATTCACATTGTCCGCAATGTGTGCTAATCATGTAAATAAGCAGAAGGGTGGTGGCTGAATTTTCATATATAGCATAAAGAAGAATTGGAAATCGAAATAGGAGCGAGGTCACCTGACAGAATATCTGAAATCTTGCACAGGGCTCCTCATTGTGGCCAAATTTCATAAGCAAGGAAGACGGAAGGCCAAGCATCCGAAAAAAACATAGATGTAAACAAAAAAAAATAAGAACGGAAACAAACAACAAAAGCAAGTTAACCTAAGTAAAACAGAAATAATGAATAAGAACAAGATCATCCCTCGTAGACAGGGTCTACGAGAGAAACGGTGTGCTCCTCAGGGTCCGCTTTCTCTGGAATCGGCTTCAAGCGCTGTCCATTAACCTTAAACAGCCTCCCATCCTTTGGGTCTTCAACTTCCACATCCCCATAATCAAATACTCGGCTAACAGTAAAGGGGCATGTCCAGCGTGATCGAAACTTCCCAGGATGGAGATGCAGTTGTGCATCATACAGATAAGCTTGTTGTCCTACTTAAAACGTCTTCCGTAGGATCTTCTTATCGTGGTAGGCCTTTGTCTTTGCCTTGAAGATCCAGGAACTCTCATAAGCATCATTCCTGAGTTCCTCCAGCTCAGACAGCTAGAGTTTCCGTTCCTGACCTGTAGTATCCAAAGTAAAATTTAGTGTCTTAATAGTCCAGTATGCCTTATGTTCTAATTCTACTGAAAGATGACACGGTTTTCCATAGACAAGGCGAAATGGCAACATCCCCAAGGTAGTCTTGTAAGCAGTGCAATAGGCCCACAACGCATCTGACAGCCGCAAGGACCAATCCTTTCGGTCAGGGCTCACTGTCTTTTCCAGAATTTGCTTTATCTCCCTATTGGCTAATTCAGCTTGACCATTCGTCTATAGATGATAAGCAGTGGACACCTTGTGTGTGACTCCATACCTGCGCATCAAAGGCTCAAAAGAGCGATTACAAAAGTGTGATCCCTGGTCACTAATAATAACCCTAGGAGTACCAAATCTAGACAAAACATGATGTTTAAGAAACTTAATGATAGTGGAATGATCATTATTCCTACATGCAATAGCCTCCACCCACTTAGACACGTATTCCACAGCCAACAATATATATAAATAGCCAAAAGAAGAAGGAAAGGGTCCCATAAAGTCTATACCCCAATAATCAAAAATCTCTACAGCTTGAATGGGGTTCAAAGGCATTATATGTCTCCTAGATAAAGCTCATAACGTTAGGCATCTATCACAGGATTTGTAGAAAATTTTAACATCACGAAACATAGTAGGTCAGTAAAAACCACATTGAAGAATTTTAGCAGCAGTTTTTTTCATCGAGAAATGGCCTCCACATGCATGAGAGTGACAGAATGTAATGATGCTTTTTATTTCAAAATCAGGGACACAACGGCGCATAATTTGGTCCGGACAATACTTAAACAGACAAGGATCATCCCAATAAAATTTCTTGACCTCAACAAAAAATCTACGCTTATCCTGCGCACTCTAAAAGGAAGGGATCTCACCTATCGCCAAATAATTGACAATATACGCATACCAGGGCAGTCATGCAACTGAAAAGAATTGCTCATCAGGGAAGTCATTCATGATCGGTGGCTCATTTTCCGCTACTTCCACCATCAACCTCGATAGGTAATCAGCGACAACGTTCTCCACGCCCTTTTTGTCTTTTATAGAGATATCAAATTCCTGTAAGATTAATATCCAACGAATTAGGCGCGCTTTAGCATCCTTCTTGGTGAGAAGGTACTTAAGCGCGGCATGATCAGTGAAAATAGTGATAGGAGACCCAATCAAGTAAGCACGAAACTTGTCTAATGCAAAGACTATAGCTAATAGTTCTTTCTCGGTGGAAGAATAATTCGTCCGTGCATTATTCAAGGTTCGGCTAGCATAATGAATAACATGAGGTTGACCATCTTTTCGCTGCCCTAAAACAGCTCCTACAGCAAAATCACTTGCATCACACATCAATTCAAAAGGAAGGCTCCAATCGGGTGGTTGCACAATAGATGCGGAAGTCAATTTATCAATTAAGGCTTGAAAAGCCTCATGACAAGCAATAGTCCACTCAAAAAAGGTATCATTTATCAAAAGATTACATAAAGGATGAGCAATAGCAGAAAAATTTTGAATGAATCTCCTGTAAAAACCAGCATGTCCTAGAAAGGATCTAACATCTTTAACAGTCTTTGGCACAGGAAGCTTTGAGATGAGATCGATTTTTGATCGATCCACCTCAATGCCTCTAGAAGAGACTATGTGGCCCAACACAATGCCTGAGGGCACTATGAAGTGACACTTTTCCCAATTAAGCACAAGGTGCTTCTCTTCACACCTGACCAAGACTCTCTTTAAGTTTGGCAAGCATGCATCAAAAGTATTACCAAATATAGTCAAGTCATCCATATAGACTTCCATACATTCCTTGATCATATCAGCAAACATACTCATCATACAACGCTAAAAAGTAGCATGAGCATTACACAATTCAAATGGCATTCTACGGAAAGCATAAGTACCAAAAGAACATGTAAAAGTAGTTTTTTCCTGATCTTCTAAAGCAATTTCAATCTGATAATAACCATGAAGAAAACAATAAAAAGGATGTCTAGCTATTCTCTCTAAAATTTGGTCTAGAAAAGGCAATGGAAAATGATCCTTACGGGTGGCAGCATTCAATTTTCTATAATCTATACACATACGCCATCCTGTCACCAATTTAGTGGGGACAAAGTCTCCACTTTCATTTTTAATAATGGTCACACCATATTTTTTAGGCACAACCTGTGTAGGGCTCAACCATTTGCTATCAGTAATGGGATAGATAATCCCTGCATCTAATAATTTCAACACTTCAGTTTTTCCTACCTCTTTCATTGTAGGGTTCAACCTACGCTGAGGATCCCTACAAGGTACAGCCCCTTGTTCAAGATTAATGATATGGGAACATATCAATGGACTAATACCTTTCAGATCTGCTATACTCCATCCAATAGCTGATTTATGCTCATTTAAAACGCTAAGTAATTGCTCACCTTGATTTGCAGTTAATGCTGAAGAAATAATAACTGTGTATGTATCACCTGGACCAAGATAGGCATGCTTCAATCCTTGAGGAAGCGGCTTCAAGTCCAGCTTGGGCGGCTCTACTGATGATGGTGTTGGTGGCTGTCCTCTTTCTGGCAGTTCTTCAAATTTTGGATTCCATGGACCTGCAAAAGAACAATGTTCCAAATTTTTACACATACCATCAACATCAACATTTTCATCCCAATCTAATTCAAGAAAATTAATTTCAGTTGTTGCAAACTCCTCTTCAGTGAGCAAATCAATCTGGTAAGTCTGCTGGCATTCATCATCCTCATGAGGCTGCTTAGTAACATTAAAAACATTAATTTCTAAAGTCATATTCCCAAAAGTTAACTTCATTAAGCCATTCCTACAATTAATTATGGCATTAGCAGTAGCAATAAACGGTCTACCTAAAATAATAGGAATTCTAGAATCAGCAGTTACTACAGCCTGAATATCCAAGACTAAGAAATCAACAGGATAATAAAATTTATCTATTTGAACAAGCACATCCTCTACTACTCGTGGAGTCTTCGTGGATCTATCTGCCAGTTGTAAAAACACAGATGTCGACTTAATTTGTCCTAAACCAAGTTGCAAGTAAACAGAATATGGCATCAAATTAACACTTGCACCAAAATCTAATAAAGCTTGTCCTACTTCATGCTCTCCAATGAAACAAGACACAGTAGGACAGCCAGGATCCTTATATTTAGGAGGAATCCTATGCTGAAGCAGTGCATTAACCTGGTCTGTTAAAAATGTAGTTTTCTTAACATGATGTCGTCTCTTCATAGTGCATAAATCTTTAATCACTTTAGCATATGTAGGAATTTGCTTAATAACATGCAAAAGAGGAAGGTTTACCTTAACTTGCCGAAGATGCTTCAAAACCTCGTTGTTGGGCTCCATAGTCAACTTAGTGGATTTCAATGCCTGAGGGAAAGGGACACATACCTTAAAGTCACATGGCGAAGGGCCATCTGGATGATCAGCCTCTGCATGGTTCTTTTCAATCTGGTCCTCTTCTTCAACAACAATAGGAGGTTCAGTGGGCTCTTTTGAAGGGTTTTTTTGTTGTTTTCCCGCTTCTTGTAGTTACGACGTTCATCTCCTTCACATTATTTTGCTCAGCACTAAATACGTGAGTCTGTTGAGGTTGAGCTGGGAACTTTCCTCGTTCACGCACGCTCAAAGAATTGATCAGCTTCGTAATCTGGCTCTTGATCTCTTGAACATCCTCCTTTCTTTCCTTAGATTCCTGCACAATCATAGATTTCAGTTCCTGTAAACTGTCATTAAATGTAGGCCTAGGAAAACAAGATGTATATAAGGAGGGTTAGAAAAAGACTTATTAGGTGGCGGTTGATGATGCTCGTTGCTTTGTGGAGCATTCGACTTCCAGCTGAAGTTCGGATGCTCTCGCCATCCTGGATTATATGTTTCCGAGTAAGGGGCGTACGGCCTCCTGAATCCGCCTACAGCGTTGCAATGCTCGTCGTACACACCTCTCATCCCAACATAAGTAGGGAAACCATCGATCTGGTAGTCCACGCCCTGAGATATTGCACACGGCCCAGCCGCCCTTGTAGGTTCATTGTATGGGGAGGTTCGGGCTGTCATCATATCTTTGGTCTTTAATAGCTCCAGCTCCCTTGTTAGACTCTCCACTTTAGCCTTGACTGCATCCTCCTCCCGCAGCTGATAAATTCCTCCACCTTGTTGTTGCGGTGGTGGTCTTGCCCTGTTTGTACTTTCTGTTACACTCGGTCCAGTCCAGGTGTGAGCTTTCTCAGCAAGCTCAGTCAAGTATTCAATTGCTACATCAGAATATTTTTGCAAAAATTCACCATTACACATCATGTGAGGACCCGTTCCCCCATCCCGGTCCGACCGCGTTGGGTCGAGGGCATGGCTCGGTTGGTTTTGGCCCGGTTGGCCTTGGATTGCGATCGCTTGATCGCATCGCTGTTTTTGGACCCCAAGGGCAATTTGGTAAATTACACCATGGCGGTCAGTTTCACACACGCGTAGTGCACACACGGTCTTGTAATGGTGTATGTGGTTGACTAGACTATTAGGAGCATCCTAGATCAGAGGATCTGGGTCAGATCGTAAAGATCTGGACTTGGGTAGCTGAGATTAGTTTAGGCTGATCGGATGGCAATGATTTAACTTAAGCTAATCATATAAAACCATCCCTTAAACCCTTCTCTCTTATGGGTGCATCTGCCGCGATCCACTCTGAGTGAGAGAGGCGGCGACGCGATCGAGGAGAGAAGAGGGAGTCCCGCGGCCGAAGGGGAGCTTGGTGACGGTGGCTGGGCCTTCTCCTTCAACGACGACGAGCCTAGTGACTGGGCGAAGCAATGATAAGCGGAGATCATGGCTACGGCAACCGCGGCTGGAGGAGAGAGCGGCGGTTGGGTCCCTCCCGTCGACTGTGAAGGCAGAGCTTGGCGACGACGGCTTGTAACGAGAAGGGAGGAGAGGACCTCAACCAACTTGGCGGCGGCGGCGCTCGTGACCGGAAGAGGAAGAGAGGAAGGCCGCGACCAGAGGACACCGTCGGCGTTGACGATTAGAGGTAGGGTTTCTTCCCTAAACCTGGCTTAGGACTGTACTAGAGTAGAATATGGTTTGATGCCTTGGTGTGGATTGTTGATTGCTCTATGGATTTTGTCGCGCCCCGACCCGCGAAAGCCCAACCGGGCCGGGCGACGCGAACCGGAACCTAACTAAATGTGGAAATAATGGCGAGGGGTTCCCCCCAACTGACTGATTTCATTAAACAGTTCATAAGCACCCCTGAATATACAATAAATTCAAACCTCAAAGGATATGATATAATATTCAAAAACCTCAAAGGGGTTACAACAGTTTATACATCATACTCCCGTAGGAGACTAACTATAACAAAAGTGTAGAATGTGATCACCGATCCTCAGACCCCGCCAGACGCCACCGTGCCACCAAACAGCTGCCCGGTAGGGGCTACTGAAGAAGAGCTGGCGGTTGCACCTGCAAAACGCAACCCGAGTAGGAGTGAGCATAAAGCTCAGTAGGGTTCTACACTATGTCACACAGAAGGAACGGGAACGCAAGAGTGTCGCCCTTAAGTAAAACCTGGGTGTACACAGGGGCCCCATAACCCCACCGCGTGTCCCTGAGGCCCAAGGGCAGCACTCAGTAGCAGGAACAGCACTGGCGACACACAACTGCAGGAACCCAACACTGCATGCGGTAAAAGGCACCGCTGAGTAGGCAACTCCTCTACCCCAGGGTCAGCACAGTGGGATACCGGCTACACGTCAGCATCCGACTCAAGGCTGACACGACCTCTATACTCATCAAGCAACATGTGTACCAGTCCTCTAAGCCTATCATCAAGTTTGACTGGACACCACAATTCGAACCGAGTCCTAACTACCCAACCCCAGTCCTAGGGCTAAATCCGAGCTTCCAGCCTCGGGACGACGATCTACAAATCACCCACGCCCTAACCATGCAACTAATGCACAACAGACAATGCATGCTATGAACATACACAAGCAAGAGAAAATAGACATGCAACAGTATGTCAAGGCAGCATACAAGTCTAAATGGATCGCTGCAGCGGTGCTACCAACCGCTGCCAGCCGATCTGCAGCGAGTCCCGGCATTACGACGGTGCCACGACCGTCAGTCGCGAACTCCTGCAACGGGAAGCAACCCCAAAAACCGATGAACAGTAAAAATATAATATTATAATCCAAACATATAATATTATATTAAAACACCAAACATTCTCTACATAGCAGCTAGTTGATCCCGTTGATCCGATGTCCAAACGATATTGGATTCAAGATCCAACTTAGGCTCATGTAGATCTACATGCTGGGATCAACATATCCAAAATCAGGAAACATCCAACGGTTCGATTACCGGGAAAACACTAATCAAAACCACTAAAAATAGTCTACAAAACCTCATCCACCAGCCTTGGGATCGATCCGGAACATTTGGATCGATCCAGAAGGTATTGGATCGATCCGGAACATTTTGGATCGATCCAAACAGCTTCTACTTCATACCAGCTTCAGATCAGTCTCGTCGCAGGCCACGAGAAAATTCACCACAATTCGTAGAAAAATACGAAATAAGCTGGAATGGAAAGATAACTCAGAGATCTACAACTCTTATTCTCAATACAACCCAAGATAATACACGTACCAATCGGAAAACGCGCCGCAAACCGGATGTTCTTCAAGAACAGCAGAAACCGGAAAAATCCGAGATAAAACATGCATAAATCCTACTGAAATCTTAACCAAAGTTCATGAAACTTAAACCAAAGATTATACTAAGCAACATGCAGCCAACAACACAATTACAGCAAGATCTAATGGCTATACTAAGAGAACATCCCTAAACCACTCTCGTAGGTAGAACACCTACCGGAAACGCACTCCTCGGTTGATTCCCCGCTAAACAGTCACCAACCTAGCTCCAAACCACGCCAGGGATCATCCTCACGCCGCCACGGATCCAACGAGCCTTCAAGCTCCCAAAATGGTGGCCGGAGGAGGGAGAAAAGAGGAGAAGAAAGGGCTACCGGAACAGGGGAAACAGAGCCCGCGGGAAGAAGAAGAAGGAAGGAAGAAGGAGGGGAAAGAGAAGCGAAAGAGAAGAGGAAGAAGAGTGAGGGGAAGGCCCGGGGAAGGAGGGGGAAGGTGAAGGAGAAGGTGAAGGAGAGGTCCTCTCCTCTGACAACGGAGAGCGACGGCCATGACGGCCGTCCTCGCAAGCTCAACTGCTCTGCTGCAAGCTCAACTGCCCTGCAACAGTACCCAGATCGATCCAAGGCCAAAATGGACCAATCCAAGATAGGCTGGATCAATCCAAAATGTTTGGATCGATCCGAACGGGTCAAAAACCCACCGACTCGCTCAAGAGTCCGATCGATCGCTCAAGGGCCGTAAGCTGCCCAAAAGCAAGCTTCAGCGCGCCCGAACTGGGATCTTCCGATCCCGGGTCCACCTAACCATTCTAATCAAGCACTAACACAAACAAGGTCAGTGTGTGCACACGCGGGTGTGAAACAAACCAACAAGGCGCAATTTACCAAATTGCCCTTGCGGTCCACAATGAGCCACGAGCCCGACCCAGGAAAGGAGGGACAAGTCCACACAGATTTCCCTTGGATTTCTTGGCTTCTGATGGATTGCTTGAGTTGCTTGGGTACCGATTCCTCTATTTTCCCCCCGTTGCGGTTGATCTTGAGTATGTTGTTGTTTTCATGCCTCTGAGGTGCTTAGTTTCCCCCTGTTGTGATTCATTTTCATGCTTTGCTATGCTATGGTATTCTCCTTTTCCCCCTGGTGCTATGCCCTGTTCTCCGATGGTCTCCCTCATCTTTCCAGACGATGCCAATGCTATGCCATGCCCTGTAGTGACATGCTGTGAGTCCCTATACCATGATATCCTCTTCTCTACCGGATTGCTGGATTTCCTCCTCCCCTGTGGCTTCCCATTTTCATCCCTTGTTTCGTGGCCTTTGTTTTCGGATGGTTGCTGGATTAGTGTTTGAGTTGTGGATTACCAGTTGGGTTCCTCTGGTTTGGATCTAGAGGAGTAGATTGGTATGGTCTCTGGTCAGTTGGTGCTTACCAGCTCTGTTTTCCTTTGAGACTGGTTAACCTCGGGTATGCAGACATAGTGTTTGTTGTCGTTTATTTGCTTTGTTCTTCATGCAATTGCACTGGATGATGTTTATGGGACTGCTTAACAACTATTTAAAGTTGGTAGTAATTGGATTTGATTTAACATGGATTTGAGCATGTTTTCATGGGGGTTTTCTCGGATTTTACTGTTCTAATCAAAACAGTGGTGTTCTAGCTTTGATATAGAGCCGTACGTGTATGATCAGAGTTTATGTTATACACAAAAGTTATATATGGTTGAGTTAGCTGCTGATTGCAAGTGGTTTCATGAATTTTGGAGCTCTGTGGAATTTCAGCTGAATTACTTGGGCTGGTTGTGCAGGAACAGAGCAGCCACCTTAATCCGAGTATTTAAGTGGTTTTTAATTGTTTAATTGAGCGGATTTTTGGTAGGGTTGATCTCAGCGGTCTTTAGATGAGATCTGCAAAGTTTGGTTTTAATCCAACTTATTTTCAATAACATTTTGGAATGCTTGATTGAGATGACAATAATGGAGGTAACAGTAGTTCTCTTCTCTTTCTGCGATCATGGTATATGTATGCCAAGTATGTTGGTTGCATTTTATTATAGCGTGTTTCCCCTTCTATTCGATTCCTGTTAACTAATGTGAACTTCGCAATTTCTTACGCTCTTCTTCAGCTATCCGATTGTGTGTTGTATATCATGCTCAAGCCTAGGGCCGGCTGTGCGCCCGTTTGTATTTTATTGTGTGTTAACCAAGGGAGTGATGCCCTTGGGAATGTTTAGATTTGAATGGACCGAAGGTGTGCCCTGTGTGTTTTGAATGATATTATTATATGGTTCGGATACATGAAGGTCATGTGTGCCTTATGTTACTTCTCTATGCTAAATCTACTCTATAGCTATATTATAACCGGTTGGACAATTGAGTGATGATTTGGCATGTAGAGACACCTAGGCCTAGTTGCTTGAATAGGCTCATGCATGTTGTATGCATTAGAAGCATTAAGGCTAGGTGGTAGACGATGGATTCGATCGCCGGTCCGGGGTTCTCGGGTAGCCAGGATCTAGCCGTAGGGCCAGGGTTGGGTAGTTGAGGAGTAGGACGTGATTGTTATCGAATGATCATGATTGCTAACATTTGAGGTTATTGTTATAGTCGGCTATGCAATATTCTTATATTTGAGGTGTAGAGGTCGTGTCGGGTCTCCAAGGCCAAGCGCTAAGGATGGTTGTCGATGTCCCTGACATGTGAGTCCCCGTGAGAGATGGTATGACTGGGCAGGGTGGTACCTGGACAGGAGCCTGCAGTCTTTGTTTCCTCTCGTTTGTTCTTGGGTGAGGGTGGGACCTAGACAGGAGCCCTCGGGAATCGACGGGGTCATGTGGCCCTTGACATACCTTAGGCTTAGGCGAAGACCGACACAGTTGCAGTTTCCCTTCCTTTCTGTGCGACATAGAGTAGAGCCCTACTGGGCATTGTTACTCACCCTACCTGGGCTGCATCGGCGATGCAGGTCGATGCAGTTGCTTCTTTCAGGTGTTCTTCTAGAAGATGGCGCGACATTTCGAGGTGATCGAGGACTTGGAGCTTTGAGGTGCTCGTCTAGAGATAATTTGCAGTCTTAAACAATGATATACAAATTGATGTATAAATCGAGAGATAACATAATGTATTCGAGGACATAATTGTATGATCATTAATTCAGTTGTATTTGAGAAATGTTGTAATAATTAGTTATTTACAATGGTGCCTTTGTTCAAGTTGAAATTATAAATTGTACAGGTTTCTTGTGCTATAATTTTAAAGAGTATTCTGCCGAAATTTCTATGAATTTTAGGATTAAATTGTTTAAATTCATAGCAGTTATACACTTGTGCGTCCATTAATGATGTAAACAGGTTTAGGTGGCTCACGTCTCGATCTGGATGGGTTTTCTGAGTCGGGACGTGATAGTTTGGTGTCAGAGCAGGCTGTTGATCCCAGGGATAGGATTAGGCTTGCAGTTGAGATTTTGAGTGTGGAATGGGATAACTCTAGGTCTAGAACATCCTTGCATGGCTGTTTGAGAATGCGTGTGATGTGAATTAATTAGGTTGATTGTTGTTGTGTTTTGGTTTTTGGTTGTGTCGTGACGCCTCAGGGGGAGGTGTGCACGCACACCGGTGCTGTCTGTTCCCTCGCCTGACAGTGTATCTCTCTCCATGCTGGAGATGGGTGAGTAGGGAATTGGACGTGTGTTGCCTGTATACTCTTGGAATCCCGAGAGGTGGACCCGTTGTGGCCCAGAGGCGATGTTGGAGATCCTTCGACAGTAGAGTACTGATTGAAGGAGGTGTCCCGAATCCCAAATGTTTTAGACATCCTGGAGTATCGCTTGTTTGGGAAGCCGTTGTTTTCTTGCCTTCCCAGGAAGCGATGCGTAGTGGTGCTTGTCGGGGCAACTAGGGACACTGTTGGCTGTGTGTTGAGAACAGTTCGCGTACTGTCCTCTGACACCTACCCCTGGAGGGTGGTGTAGTTGGGAGTACCTTCCTCTGTTCGTGGTACTCGCACTGCGTGACAGCACGCGGGTTGGTTGGATCACCTGGCTCGGTATGCTGGAGCGACAGCGGGGGACGCCCTGGACTATACTCCAGATACTAAGACAGATGACTTGAGGGTTGACACCGAATTATTGGTCGGTGGTCGTGGTGAGTTTCGGGGTTGTCGTTCCTGCTTCTGAGGAACTGCAGGGTAGTCGTTTGGTAGAGGCAGTGGTTTCAGCATCAGCGACAGCCGTGACAGCAGCAGCGTCGTTTCAGTCCTTTGAGAGGTAGCCTGGACCGCCAGACTGAGAGGTAATCCACAGGGTGCTCGAGTGCTAGCTGTCGGGTGCCTTTCCGTCGACGGTGCTAGTTGTGAGGGGCGCGAGACGCTTACCGCAGAGCAGTCGGGCGTGACGCACGACGTGGAGTAGAGCAGTGGGTTGATGCCTCAGCTAGGGCAGGTACCTATGGCAGACGCGGGAATTCAGATTCCAGATAGAGCCTTGCCGGAGACGAGGCAGCGACCAGTCTTACTAGAGTTTCACACACTTCTTGGTAGAGAGCACCTTCAGCAGCAGCCCGTTTTGGAGCCACCTTCCTCCAGCTTTCAGTTTCAGCGTTCGGAGTGTCTTGTGGCTCGTGGTTTTCGTATGGCGCTGGGTGTTTCCCCATTGTGACTCATCCCCGTGCAGCTGTGTTGGCTTGAGACTGGAGTCGGGTGTGGCTTTGGGAGCAGCCACCGATTCGGGACAAGAGCTTGGGTTGGTTGCTCTTGTTGGGGCGTTTGCTAGAGGTTGGAGACCTCTTGGTGTCCATCGCCCACGTGTGGGACACATTGGGGTTCGATGGCTTCCTCAATTTGCGCTGGTTGGTCGCACATCGAGTTGCGTTTGTTTGCCGTGGGAAGGTGTTGTGGGTACACCTGACGGCGTTGTTTTGCTCTCGTTGAAGGTCGCGGGTTGGCGCGCCTTCTGGTTGCCGAGAGCTGGGGCTGTTCACCAGTCTGTGGTGATCTCCTCTCCCTTTGTTTTTGAGGGTGCGTGGGAGAGCAAGCTTTCCCTCGTGTCATTGTTTTTGCAGCTGTGCTTTTGAGGAGCTTCCAGGATATTCCGTCTTCGCGGGATTGCCGAGTTTGGACTCGAGGTTCGTTCGAGGTAATTCAGCCAGTGTCTTCAGTGAACGCGTCGCAGAGACCTTAGGGGCGAGTAGGCCTGGCCGTAATTGACGTAGATGCAACCGTCGAGGACGGGTGTTCGCTCTTCCGGACAGTGAGCAGCTGGACCGCGTGCAGCAGCTTCCGCTGTCTCAGTAGCTACATCAGTAGGCTGTCCCCGAACTTTCCCTTCTCCGAGGAATACGTGCCCGTTGCAGTGCATCGCCGAGATACTCGTCAGCTCAGAGTTTTGTCGACCTTCTCGTAGGTCGGACTTCACACCAGCTACAATCAGATAAAGATTCAGGATTGCGACATTCCGATGATAGCTTTCAGTACGAGGTATGGGTTGTGTCATCGGTAGGCAGATTTGTTGATCTAGCTGAGCTAGAGATAGATATGTGACGCCAGAGGTCGAAGACGGTTTCGAGATTAAGCAGAGGCATCTCCAGAACCACGGGATGGTTGACCAGATTGACCAGGACACCGGAGCTCTTGTCTTAAAGTCACTACGTCAGTGCCTTTAAGGGTGCTAGCAACTGGTAGTTGCTAGAAAGGTCTCGACCTTTTGGGTATATCACCTTTCAGCTTAGGCTAATGCCGCAGATGTTACCTCGAGCAGATGGGCCAGAGTGATTAGAGCAAGTTTAGTGGCAGTGAAAACCCGTTAGTAGCGGAGATGGAGTCAGTTATCCAGTTTAGACAGCACTCATTACCACTCAGAAGATGTCAGTATGTCAGTCCAGAGTGATGGTGATGTGAAGCGACGACATGAATCTTACGGAGGTCTGATGAGAATGCATAATGTTATGTTTTTAACCCTTAATACTTAGTCTCCTGTGCTTATTTAGTTCCTAAATACACTCATTATTCTTATATTTTGATTTAGGATGCAATTGAAGTTCTTAAGTCGAAAAGAAGCTGAAAAGAGTGCTTGGATCAACTTTAAAGATTTATCTGTACCTGCTCATGAAGAACCAGAGGATGTGCCATACATAGTTGGAAAGCTCTTGAAGTCTAGATTCTGGAGGATTTTACGGTTCGTGATTCCGAGTTTCCTAGAGGAAGTTACGGCAATTTCAGTACCGATGCGCAGTCTGAATGGCAGAAAGGAAAATAAGCTGGAAGTCCGAGCGATCCGCCGATCGATCGGACCACGCAAAAACGTGACAGAACATGTGTTTTTCAGCCACAACACATCCGATCGATTCCTCCATCGCTCCTATGGGTCCGATCGATCAGACACCAATGGTTCGATCGATCGGACTCGGAAAAAGTCAAAAACAGCAGATTTTTACTCAACCAATCGATCCAGCACCTAAAGTTCGATCGATCGGACTTGGAAATAAAAGGGTGACAGAACGTATGCTTTTTAGAGGAACACAGTTCGATCGATCGGACCATCGATCGAACTCGGGAAGAGCCAGAGACGAAGGATTTTTACGAAATCGATCGATCCGACTCCCTTAGTCCGATCGATTGGGCTCGGGCGTGAATTGAAGTTGAAGATTTTAATGAGACCGATCGATCCAGCATCCAAGGTCCGATCGATCGGACTTTCCCAGTAACAAAAATCGACGATTGTGATCTAATCCGAGGGTGGATACATTGAGGCTATAAATAGGACTCTTTCTAGGGTTTGAGGGGGGATTCTTGGACACTTTTGGCTACTCTTTCTCCTCTTTTATATTTTTTCTAGGTTTTCTTTTGCTTTATGAAATCTTTTGGAGGATTGTTCTTGATGGCCCTGCGTGGCTAAATCTTGATCCTTGGTCGAGGAGACTGAAACCTCGGAATCAATGAAACTGTGAGATCTAATTTATTTTTATTGTTCAGTTTATACATGAGTATTGGATGTTCTTCTGAGATTAAATCTTCATGATTACCTTGTCTAATTGCTAGGAGGCCTACTAGTTTATTATTCATGGTGATCTACCGCTAGGTTTGATATCAAATCCGGAATTGTTTGATCCCTCTAATCTGCGAAGCAACTAGGATCTAATAATTTACTACTGATCAGATCTTGTTAGATCTTAGGAAGAATATTCAACTAGATTAAATGCAACCGCTTGTGCTTGTGTTGTTTAGCTTCATCGATCTCCCTATTCTTAACGCTGCTACTAGATTAAATCTACAGCGCTTGTCTTAGGTTGTCTAGTAGTTAGGGTTGATTAGATCGTTTGTTTCTAATTAACTATGATCGAGGAGAGCTTCGAATTGAATTCGGACGGTGAATATTCATGGTATAAATTGATTGATACTTGCATCTATGATCAGTTATTGGATTCCGATGGTGGATGTTGACTCAGACCAAGGTTTGTTCTCTTGATTTAACTCGTTTCTTCGCTTTAGATTATTTCTTTACTGTTTTTCCTCACGTTTAAAACCCCCCATCTTTGTTCACTTAGCACAAAACTAGGCTAAACACTCTTCGTGGGATCGACTCGTACTCGCACTACTACATTCATTTTAACGGGTATTGGTTTTATTTTTGAGTGCCTGCGACAGCACATCAAATTTTGGCGCCGTTGCCGGGGAGTGATTCTAGTTGATTTTTGTGTTTATTGTGATCTTTATTTTCATAAAAAAAAAGAGTTATTCGAATTTTCTTGATTTCTTTTTCTCGTTTTGCCGGAATCCTCTTGATTGTTTATGAGTATAGCTCGATCTTTTAATCAAGGTGATTTACAGTACGACCCAGAGATAGAAAGAACTTTGTGCAGGTTAAGGAGGGAAGCTCGGATAAATCCTGAGGAGGACGTTTTGGCTCTTGACCACGTATTTATCAGTGATTCTGAATTAGAGGAGGAAGTCATGGCCGGAAATCGGACTTTGAAAGAGCTTGCAGCCCCAGATTTGAATCAACAACCCTTATGCATTACATTTCCTACTTTGGATGTTGCTACTACTTTTGAATTAAAATCTGGACTAATACACCTCTTACCTACTTTTCATGGACTTTCAGGCGAGGATCCTCACAAGCATTTAAAGGAGCTTCATGTGGTGTGCACAAGTATGAAACCCATGGGGGTGACTGAAGATCAAATCAAATTGAGAGCCTTCCCGTTTTCTTTGAAGGATTGGCTTTATTATTTACCATCTGGGAGTATTACTACATGGAATGAGATGAAGAGGTTGTTTTTAGAGAAGTATTTTCCAGCCTCAAGAGCGGCCAACATTAGGAAAGAGATCTGTGGTGTAAGGCAACATAATGGAGAATCTCTACATGAATATTGGGAACGTTTTAAGAAATTATGTGCAAGCTGTTCCCATCATCAAATTAATGAGCAATTACTTATTCAATATTTTTATGACGGCTTACTAACCAATGACAGGAGTATGATTGATGCCGCTAGTGGAGGAGCTTTGGTGGATAAAACTCCTGAAGCCGCGAGGAACTTGATTGCAAATATGGCAGCTAATTCTCAACAATTTAATACTAGACTTGATTCTTATTCAAAACATGTTAATGAGGTAAATGTTTCATCTCTTGAACAACAGATTGCGAGTCTAACTTCTCTTGTTCGTCAAATGGCTGTAGGTAATATGCAGACAGCGAAGGTTTGTGGAATTTGTTCGGTGGCGGGACATCCAACAGATATGTGCCCAACTCTTCAAGAGGAGCCCATTGAACAAGTAAATGCAGCTGGGAGTTTTCCAGGACCACCGCAAAGGAAGTATGATCCCTTTTCAAACACGTATAATCCGGGATGGAGGGTTCACCCCAATCTCAACTATGGGAATCCACAAGTGAATCAGCCTACAACTCAATTTCGCCCAACTGGACAGCAATATCAACAATATAGACCGCCATACCCCCCGAGACCACAACAAAATCCAACTCCGAATTATGGTATGTCTTTAGAAGATATTGTTAATTCCCTTGCTACTAGTGCTATGCAACTTCAACAGGATACAAAACAATTTAAACAATATACAAAACAATTTCAACAAGACGCAAAGGCCAGTATCCAAGGTTTGGAACATCAAATGGGCCAGATGGCGTCAGCAATTAGCAAGCTAGAGGCACAAAATTCGGGGAAATTACCTTCTCAAATGGTAATAAATCCAAGAGAGAATGCAAGTGCAATCATTTTGAGAAGTGGTAAAGAACTTGAGACTCCAATAAAGGAAGTTCCTACATCGTCTGTGCAAGGAAAAGAGCAAGACATCGTCGCGGACAAAATCTTTCCTGATGACGACGATGTACCTAAACGTAAGTTTCCACCTCTTTTTGATTATAAACCTGTACCTCCTTTTCCTCAGGCTTTGACAGAATCAAGAAAATATGAGAAGAATTCAGATCTATATGAGACTTTTCGCCGATGCGAGGTAAATATTCCACTCTTAGATGCTCTTAAACAAGTACCTCGTTATGCTAAATTCTTGAAAGAATTGTGCACAATTAAGAGGAAGCAGGAACTTAAAGGATGTGAGAAGGTGAAAGTAGGGGAAAATGTTTCTGCAATTCTTCCAAGAAAAATTCCTACGAAGTGTAGGGATCCAGGTATGTTTACTATCCCATGTACAATTGGTAACACCAAATTTGAGAAAGCTATGTTAGATTTGGGAGCTTCTATCAATGTCATGCCATATTCTATATATTCTTCTTTAAAACTTGGGCCTTTGAATGAAACTGGTGTTGTGATTCAACTGGCTGACAGATCTAACGCCTATCCTAAAGGTGTAGTTGAAGATATTCTTGTGCAGGTCAATGATTTAGTTTTCCTTGCTGATTTTTATGTGCTTGATATGGAGAATGGTGATCATAGTACTCCTATTTTGTTAGGAAGACCTTTCTTGAAGACATCCAAGACTAAGATAGATGTCCATAGTGGCACACTTACCATGGAATTTGATGGTGAAACTGTTAAGTTTAATATTTATGATGCCATGAAATATCCTGCTGATGATTGTTCAGTGTATTCAATTGATGTGATTGATTATTTATCACAGGAAGTTTTTGAACTTAGTGATAAAGATGAATTGGAAGTGGCTATTAGCAAATCTCTTGAGGAAGAAAATGAGGAGCTATCTTTGAGTACTAATTTGCAGGAAACTGTTGCAACGCTGAATGATTTTTCGATAATTCAGCAATCAGGTAACGATTCTTCTAGTTCATTACCTGTATCTAATGAGAAATCATTACCTTCTGAATTGCAAGCACCTATTCCAGATCTGAAACCTCTTCCTAATCATCTTAAATATGCTTTTCTTGGAGATGAAGGAGTATTACCAGTGATTATCTCCAATAACCTTAGTGCACCACAGGAAGAAAAACTTGTGCAGGTTCTTAAGGAGCATAAGACAGTTATTGGTTGGACAATTGCAGACATCAAGGGAATCAGTCCAAGTACATGTATGCATCGTATCTTGCTTGAAGAGGGAGCGAAACCTTCCCGCCAACCACAAAGAAGGTTAAATCCGCCCATGATGGATGTTGTAAAGAAGGAGATCCTCAAACTTCTTGAAGTTGGAGTGATCTATCCTATTTCGGATAGCACTTGGGTTAGTCCAGTTCAAGTTGTTCCTAAAAAGACAGGAATAACCGTGGTGAGAAATCACAAAGATGAGTTAGTTCCCACCCGTGTGCAAAATGGGTGGAGGGTTTGTATTGATTACAGAAAATTAAATGCTATAACCCGCAAGGACCACTTTCCTTTACCTTTTATTGATCAGATGCTTGAAAGGTTAGCTGGTCATTCTTATTATTGTTTTCTTGATGGTTATTCAGGCTACTTTCAGATTGCAATTGCCCCTGAAGATCAGGAAAAGACGACGTTCACATGCCCATTTGGAACTTTTGCATATCGTCGCATGCCTTTTGGTCTTTGCAACGCCCCAGCTACTTTCCAAAGGTGTATGGTTAGTATATTCTCAGATTATATTGAACAGATCATAGAGGTTTTTATGGATGATTTCACAGTTTATGGAAACTCCTTTGATAATTGTTTACATAACCTTACACTTGTTCTTCAAAGATGCATAGAAACTAGCCTTGTGTTAAATTCTGAGAAATGTCATTTCATGGTTGAACAAGGTATAGTTTTGGGTCATGTTGTTTCATCTAAAGGAATTGAGGTTGATAAAGCTAAAGTTGATGTCATTCAATCTTTACCTTATCCCACTAGTGTGCGGGAAGTTCGTTCTTTTCTTGGACATGCAGGTTTTTACCGAAGATTCATCAAGGACTTCTCCAAAATAGCATTACCGTTGTGCACGTTGTTACAAAAGGACAAGGCTTTTGAGTTCGATGAAGCATGCAAAAAGGCATTTGATAAGCTGAAGGAATTGTTGACTTCTACTCCAATTATTCAACCCCCAGACTGGAGCATTCCTTTCGAGATAATGTGTGATGCAAGTGATTATGCAGTGGGCGCAGTTTTGGGTCAAAAAATTGGAAGAGCTTCTCATGCAATTTACTATGCTTCCAAGACTTTGGATGATGCCCAGAGAAATTATTCTACAACTGAAAAAGAGCTTTTAGCTGTAGTGTTTGCTTTAGAAAAATTTCGTTCTTATTTACTTGGTACTAAAGTCATTGTTTATTCTGATCATGCAGCCCTTCGTTATTTAATGACGAAGAAGGAGGCAAAGCCGAGATTAATCCGATGGATACTTCTCTTCAGTGAATTTGATTTGGAGATAAAAGACAAAAGAGGAACAGAAAATCGAGTTGCAGATCATCTGAGTCGGTTAGTTCATGTGGAGGATAAACTTCGTCTACAGGAAACATTCCCTGATGAACAATTGTTTTCTGCAACTGTGACATTACCTTGGTATGCAAATATTGTGAATTATTTGGTTACTAATATGTTACCTTCTGAATTGTCTAAGGCTCAAAGAGATAAGATTAAAAGTGATGCTAAATATTATGTGTGGGATGACCCATATTTATGGAAGCATTGTGCAGATCAAGTAATAAGAAGGTGCGTTCCTGAAAGTGAAATTATTTCTATACTCACTTTTTGTCATTCTTATGCTAGTGGAGGTCACTTTGGAGTTAAGAGAACGGCCAGAAAAGTGTTAGAATGTGGTTTCTATTGGCCTTCTTTATTTCGAGATTCATACTTTCTTTGTAAATCATGCGAAAATTGTCAAAAGAAAGGTAATATATCCCAAAGGAATGAGATGCCACAAACCCCCATATTATTTTGCGAAATTTTTGATGTTTGGGGCATTGATTTCATGGGTCCGTTCCCTATATCTTTTGGTTATGTTTATATTCTACTTGCTGTGGATTATGTTTCAAAATGGGTAGAAGCTAAAGCTACCAGGACTGATGATTCTAAAGTTGTTGCAGATTTTATCAAGTCTAACATATTATCCAGGTTTGGAATTCCGAGAGCTTTCATAAGTGATCGAGGCACGCACTTTTGCAATCGAACTGTGGAAACGTTGCTAAGGAAGTACCCTGTGACCCATAAGGTGTCAACCGCCTATCATCCGCAAACGAGTGGACAAGCGGAAGTGTCAAATCGAAAGATCAAGTCCATCATTGAAAAGACGGTAAATCCAAATAGAAAAGATTAGAGTTTGCGTTTGGATGATGCGTTGTGGGCATATAGGACTGCATATAAGACACCCATCGGTATGTCACCTTATCGCTTGATATTTGGGAAACCATGTCACCTTCCAGTTGAGTTAGAACATAAAGCTTATTGGGCTATCAAGAGCTTTAATATGAACGTGGATGAGAGTGGAGAACACCAGAAGTTGCAACTGCAAGAATTAGAGGAAATTCGCAATGATGCCTATGAGAGCGCTAGGATTTACAAGGAAAAGACAAAAGCTTTTCATGATAAGATCATCTCTAGAAAGGAGTTTAAAGTTGGTCAAAAAGTTCTCCTTTACCAATCACGCTTACGTTTGTTTCCAGGTAAGTTGCGTTCTCGTTGGATTGGACCTTTTATTGTTACTAATGTTTTTTCTCATGGTGCAGTTGAAATTCAAAGTTTAGCCACTTCCAAAATGTTTACGGTGAATGGCCATCGACTTAAACCTTTCTAAGAAGGCGTACTAACAGAAAAGTTGGAAAAATTAGACCTTGAGGAGCCAACTTATACTGATTAAAGAAGCAAGTATGAAGTCGAGCCAATGACAATAAACAAAGGCGTTGCTTGGGAGGCAACCCAAGGGGAGTTCGTTCCTTTCTCTGTTTATTTTCGCATTTCCAATTTAGTTATTTTTGCTTTTCTTTGCATTCCACCTTCCATTGGGGACAATGTCAGTTTCAAGTGTGGGGGAGGAGATCTAGGTTGCATATGCCATGAGCAAGAATTAGTTAAGCTTGACATTTTCATAACATGATTGAATGAGTAATTTTGCGACTTAGAATTAATTAGTTGAGTTATTTTCCTTGAGATGGTAGTGACTAAATGAGTAGACAAAAGCTGGTGAGATTTTGAGCCTTTAGATTGACACATTCATATCAGTCTCACTAATTTCTTTCATGAGAGATATTCTTCCATGGATTTGTTTTTCTAGAACTTGCTTTGATTCTATTCGAGGTCACATTGACACATGCAGACATGAACATGATTAAGGCCATTTTTGTTATAAGTTACTTAAGCCAAATAGCCTACCTTGTGATTAATTTTTCCTTTTGCTAAACACCTTTGAGCTTTATTGACTTTATTGTTAACCCACATTACAAGCTTTAAACCTGAAAAAAAAAAAATATATATTTCCGTTACCCAAGCCATGAAACTAGTGGAGCATTGATCATTATTATGACATGTATGGGTGCAAAAGTTCAAGTGTGGGGGTGTTTGGATTTGTGGTTTGGCTATATCTGAAAAAAAAAAAAAAGAAAAGAAAGTGAAGGAGGAAATTGTTTCTCATGTTACAAAATGTGTGTATGAATCCTCCCAATAGTTCTGTATGATATCTACAAAGGTGGAAGTTTTTGCAAAAGATTGTTCACCATTTCAGTTAAAAAGTATTCCTTTGAACAATCTCTTTGCCAATGTGGTAATGTTATATGGTTCGAGTATGTTAAAGCAAAGTTGAGGAAGTTGTTGAATGGAGTGATTGGTTGTACATGTCTTATTGATGCATTTTTGCTCCATTAGTTCCATTGGCTTTTGAGCTACATTCCCAAATATTTCCCACCTTAATCCTGGACCCCATTACAACCTTTTGAAGTCCTTATGATTTGTGTTATGCATGTGATTCTAGTGGCGGAGAATGAGAAGATATGCAAGCTTATGGTAGATCATTTTCATTGGAATGAATTTGAGTGAAATACATACCCTTCAAACACATGAGAGTTGAGGGTTTATTTCCGTGAGATCTACTTATTTATTTTGCTCCATATTCAAGTGAAAATGCTTATTGATTGATTTTTAAGTTGTCTAAAAATGTTTGTTCATGATGTGTTATGAGTTGTGAAGAGCTTGATTGTTCTTTGTTGATGGTGTTGCAACCTTGATTTCTTGAGTAGAGTGAATTTTAGTTTTGCCCGAGGACGAGCAAAAGCTAAGTGTGGGGGAATTTGATGAGAATGCATAATGTTATGTTTTTATCCCTTAATACTTAGTCTCCTGTGCTTATTTAGTTTCTAAATACACTCATTATTCTTATATTTTGATTTAGGATGCAATTGAAGTCCTTAAGTCGAAAAGAAGCTAAAAAGAGTGCTTGGATCAACTTTAAAGATTTATCTGTACCTGATCATGAGGAACCAGAGGATGTGCCATACATGGTTGGAAAGCTCTTGAAGTCTAGATTCTGGAGGATTTTACGGTTCGTGATTCCGAGTTTCCTAGAGGAAGTTACGGCAATTTCAGTACCGATGCGCAGTCTGAATGGCAGAAAGGAAAATAAGCTGGAAGTCCGAGCTTTCCGCCGATCGATCGGACCACGCAAAAACGTGACAGAACATGTGTTTTTCAGCCACAACACATCCGATCGATCCCTCCATCGCTCCTATGGGTCCGATCGATCCGACACCAATGGTTCGATCGATCGGACTCGGAAAAAGTCAAAAACATCAGATTTTTACTCAACCAATCGATCCAGCACTTAAAGTTCGATCGATCGGACTTGGGAATAAAAGGGTGACAGAACGTATGCTTTTTAGAGTAACACAGTTCGATCGATCGGACCATCGATCGAACTCGGGAAGAGCCAGAGACGAAGGATTTTTATGAAATCGATCGATCCGACTCCCTTAGTCCGATCGATCGGGCTCGGGCGTGAATTGAAGTTGAAGATTTTAATAAGACCGATCGATCCAGCATCCAAGGTCCGATCGATCGGACTTTCCCAGTAACAAAAATCGACGATTGTGATCTAATCCGAGGGTGGATACATTGAGGCTATAAATAGGACTCTTTCTAGGGTTTGAGGGGGGATTCTTGGACACTTTTGGCTACTCTTTCTCCTCTTTTCTATTTTTTCTAGGTTTTCTTTTGTTTTATGAAATCTTTTGGAGGATTGTTCTTGATGGCCCTGCGTGGCTAAATCTTGAGCCTTGGTCGAGGAGACTGAAACCTCGGAATCAATGAAACTGTGAGATCTAATTTATTTTTATTGTTCAGTTTATACATGAGTATTGGATGTTCTTCTGAGATTAAATCTTCATGATTACCTTGTCTAATTGCTATGAGGCCTAGTAGTTTATTATTCATGGTGATCTACCGCTAGGTTTGATATCAAATCCGGAATTGTTTGATCCCTCTAATCTGCGAAGCAACTAGGATCTAATAATTTACTGCTGATCAGATCTTGTTATATCTTAGGAAGAATATTCAACTAGATTAAATGCAACCGCTTGTGCTTGTGTTGTTTAGCTTCATCGATCTCCCTATTCTTAACGCTGCTACTAGATTAAATCTACAGCGCTTGTCTTAGGTTGTCTAGTAGTTAGGGTTGATTAGATCGCTTGTTTCTAATTAACTATGATCGAGGAGAGCTTCGAATTGAATTCGGACGGTGAATATTCATGGTATAAATTGATTGATACTTGCATCTATGATCAGTTATTGGATTCCGATGGTGGATGTTGACTCAGACCAAGGTTTGTTCTCTTGATTTAACTCGTTTCTTCGCTTTAGATTATTTCTTTACTGTTTTTCCTCACGTTTAAAACCCCCCATCTTTGTTCACTTAGCACAAAACTAGGCTAAACACTCTTCGTGGGATCGACTCGTACTCGCACTACTACATTCATTTTAACGGGTATTGGTTTTATTTTTGAGTGCCTGCGACAGCACATCAAGGTCCGTGCCTATATTGGTTCCTAGCGTGTAGATGAGAGTCAGACAGCATCAGCAAGCAGCATGTTGTGTTTCAGAGGTCGAGCCTCAGTTCCAGAGTTGTGCAATGATGGCGTGCAAGCGTCCTGCTCATTTCCCTTATAGGCCACTTCGGAGGCATGGTGGTATGTTGTGACCGTCATCAGCGTTGGTAGCACGAGATGCAGAGTTCGTCCCCACTACTTCACCTGTCAGGAGGTGAAGGCGGAGCGTCAGCAGGTAGCAGACCCATTGCAGCTTTTCCAGTGTCAACGAAAGTGGAAGCATAGCATCGCGGATGTCATCACCAGATTGCAGAAGACTTAGAGAGGACGATCCATATCTCGGAGGACATGCTCTGGGCATGTGTCCTTGATGCAGTAGGCAGCTGGGAGGAGTACATCGCTTTGCCGGAGTCCGTCTCCTTCAGCAGTAGTCAGTCCAGACTTGCGTACCATTCGAGGCATAGTACGACAGTTCGGGGCGTTCTTCAGATTGCTCAACAGAGGTTGTTGAGGCATCACCCACCATTCCAGACGTCATCAGACAGTCTTCAGAGAGCTTAGCACAGATCAGACAGAGACTCCTGATAGCACAAAGCAGACGAGAGCTACGCAGATCAGAGGCGATGACCCTCGAAATTTTTTCAGTTGGTGATAGTGTTTCTGAAGGATCATCTGCACAGAGGGTTAGTCAGGGTTTGCAGAGAGCAGAGACCGGACGAGGTGGAGGCCGAGGCAGCCCTACTCCGATAGTTTGCACCAGAGTCATGACGACGTGGAGTGACGACGACACAGAGTCTACGAAGATACATCATGGACTTTGCCATCAGCTTAGTTGGCATCGGTACAGAGGTCAGAAAAAGAGAGTTCTTTCCTTGTTACCTCACCAGTCAGGAGGCGGAGATGGAATACCGACATGCAACAGAGGTGTTGCAGTCCTTTTCTAGTACCAGTGTGGACGAAAGACTTCATCCTTTGATCTAGATATCGTCACCAAAATTTTCTGAAAATCAGCGCAGATCAGGTCAGAGTTGATAGAAGACTTTGTGCAAATCAGAAGCGACGACGGTTGGAGACACAGTTGGCAACAGAGTGTCATTTCCGACGATACGGCACATAGATCCATTCAGTGTTGGCAGCAGAGGTGCTGAGGAGGCGTCGTTCAGTTACGTCGTGCGTCATAAGATATGATGATTCGAGCTTGGGCCGACCACATTACACAAGAGGACAGTTAGTTCAGAAGATTAGTTGGAGAGACCAGTTTCGAGAGACAGAACGGTTCAGTCAGCTTTAGTCCTCTGGAGGTGAAGAGGTGTTGTAGGGGTAACTTGGGAGTGCTGGAGGCGCATATGCAGTTTCTCCCAAGTGGTTCTCACTCCGAGGTGTTTCTTTGTCTTGTGTGGCCATTGCGGGCGTTGGTCCCCGGTGGTTTGTGTTGCGGGCGTTGATGCCCGGTGCCTTGTGTGGTTGCTTGGTTTGCGAGCTTGCTAACCCTTCTTGTCTTGTGCAGGTGTGTTTTGTTTTTTGTTGTTTCCAGCCCTACTCTAATCGAATTTCGGGACGAAATTCCTTTAAGGGTGATAGGTTGTGAGGACCTGTTCCCCCAACCCGGTCCGACCGCGTTGGGTCGAGGGCTTGGCTCGGTTGGTTTTGGCCTGGTTGGCCTTGGATTGCGATCGGTTGATCGCATCGCTGTTTTTGGACCCCAAGGGCAATTTGGTAATTTACGCCATGGCGGTCAGTTTCACACACGCGTAGTGCACACACGGTCTTGTAATGGTGTATGTGGTTGACTAGACTATTAGGAGCATCCTAGATCAGAGGATCTGGGTCAGATCGTAAAGATCTGGACTTGGGTAGCTGAGATTAGTTTAGGCTGATCGGATGGCAATGATTTAACTTAAGCTAATCATATAAAACCATCCCTTAAACCCTTCTCTCTTATGGGTGCATCTGCCGCAATCCACTCTGAGTGAGAGAGGCGGCGACGCGATCGGGGAGAGAAGAGGGAGTCCCGCGGCCGAAGGGGAGCTTGGTGACGGTGGCTGGGCCTTCTCCTTCAACGACGACGAGCCTAGTGACTGGGCGAAGCAATGATAAGCGGAGATCATGGCTACGGCAACCGCGGCTGGAGGAGAGAGCGGCGGTTGGGTCCCTCCCGTCGACTGTGAAGGCAGAGCTTGGCGACGACGGCTAGTAACGAGAAGGGAGGAGAGGACCTCAACCAACTTGGTGGCGGCGGCGCTCGTGACCGGAAGAGGAAGAGAGGAAGGCCGCGACCAGAGGACACCATCGGCGTTGACGGTTAGAGGTAGGGTTACTTCCCTAAACCTGGTTTAGGATTCTACTAGAGTAGAATATTGTTTGATGCCTTTGGTGTGGATTGTAGGTTGCTCTATGGATTTTCCTTTGATTTCTTGGCTTCCGATGGATTGTTTGAGTTGCTTGGGTTCCAATTCCTCTATTTTTCCCCCGTTGCGGTTGATCTTGAGTATGTTGTTGTTTTCATGCCTCTGAGGTGCTTAGTTTCCCCCTGTTGTGATTCATTTTCTTGCTTTGCTATGCTCTAGTATTCTCCTTTTCCCCCTGGTGCTATGCCCTGTTCTCCGGTGGTCTCCCTTGTCTTTCTAGACGATGCCAATGCGATGCCATGCCTTGCTGTGACATGCCGTGAGTCCCTATACCATGATATCCTCTTCTCTACCGGATTGCTGGATTTCCTCCTCCCCTGTGGCTTCCCATTTTCATCCCCTGTTTCGTGGGCTTTGTTTTCGGATGGTTGCTGGATTACTGTCTGAGTTGTGGATTACCAGTTGGGTTCCTCTGGTTTGGATCTAGAGGAGTACATTGGTATGGTCTCTGGTCAGTTGGTGCTTACCAGCTCTGTTTTCCTTTGAGACTGGTTAACCTCGGGTATGCAGACATAGTGTTTGTTGTCGTTTATTTGCTTTGTTCTTCATGCAATTGCACTGGATGATGTTTATGGGACTGCTTAACAACTATTTAAAGTTGGTAGTAATTAGATTTGATTTAACATGGATTTGAGCATGTTTTCATGGGGGTTTCCACGGATTTTACTGTTCTAATCAAAACAGTGGTGTTCTAGCTTTGATATAGAGCCGTACGTGTATGATCAGAGTTTATGTTATACACAAAAGTTATATATGGATGAGTTAGCTGCTGATTGCAAGTGGTTTCATGAATTTTCGAGCTCTGTGGAATTTCAAGTGAATTACTTCGGCTGGCTGTGCAGGAACAGGGCAGCCACCTTAATTCGAGTATTTAAGCGGTTTTTAATTGTTTAATTGAGCGGATTCTTGGTAGGGTTGATCTCAGCGGTCTTTAGATGAGAATAATGGAGGTAACAGTGGTTCTCTTCTCTTTCTGTGATCATGGTATATGTATGCCAAGCATGTTGGTTGCATTTTATTATAGCGTGTTTCCCCCTCTGTTCGATTCCTGTTAACTAATGTGAACTTCGCAATTTCTTTCGCTCTTCTTCAGCTATCCGATTATGTGTTGTATATCATGCTCAAGCCTAGGGTCGGTTGTGCGCCCGTTTGTATTTTATTGTGGGTTAACCAAGGGAGTGATGCCCTTGGGAATGTTTAGATTTGAATGGGCCAAAGGTATGCCCTATGTGTTTTGAATGATATTATTATATGGTTCGGATACATGAAAGTCATGCGTGCCTTATGTTAATTCTCTATTCTAAATCTACTCTATAGCTATATCATAACCGGTTGGACAATTGAGTCATGATTTGGCATGTAGAGACACCTAGGCCTAGTTGCTTGAATAGGCTCTTGCATGTTGTATGCATTAGAAGCATTAAGGCTAGGTGGTAGCCGATGGATTCGATCACCGATCCGGGATTCTCGGGTAGCCCGGATCTAGCCCTAGGGCCGGGTTTGGGTAGTTGAGGAGTAGGACGTGATTGTCATCGAATGATCATGATTGCTAATATTTGAGGTTATTGTTATAGTCAGCTATGCAATATTCTTATATTTGATCTGTAGAGGTCGTGTCGGGTCTCCAAGGCCAAGCGCTAACGATGGTTGTCGATGTCCCTGACATGTGTGTCCCCGTGAGAGATCGTATGACTGGGCAGGTGATGAATGCATGAAAGTGCACTCTAAATAGCCTTATAACCATCTCAATTGCTAGATTATTATCCTTAATCAACATCTTTACTATTATTTTTATATCTATATGTTGCTTCACATAGTTGTTTGGAAAATGTAGGAAAAATGAGCAAAGGAGCTGAAAACATTACATGGATCAACTTGAAAGATTAAATTGTACCTTCTCATGAAGAACCAGATGATCTACCATATATGTTTGTAAAGATCTTGAAGTCTAGTTTCGGGAGAATTTTACGGTTCGTGATTCCGAGTTTTCCACGGAAAGTTACAACATTTTTCGTAACAGTGCACAGGCTGAATGAATAGTGACGGTCGACCGTCAAATCTCACGGTCGACCGTCACGCTCAGAAATTCCCCCGAACGACCGTCGCATCGACCGTCACATGCAAAAAATCCCACGGTCGACCGTGGCATCATCCGTGGCATCGACCGTCAGCCTCTGTTAAAGAAAATTCTTCTCAGAGTCGATGTGAAGATCGACCGTCGCTGTTCCGAATTATTTTGTACAGTTGACGGTCGACCGTGAGATCTCACGGTCGACCGCCAGATCAGCAGGGAGCGTATAATGCGCCGGATCTAACCCGAGTTTAGGCCTATAAATAGGATACTTAGGGTTATCAAAGGGGGGCTTTTGGAGGACTTTTCTGGAGCATCTGGAGGAGAGGAAGCCGTGTTAGGGTTTTGTTTTCTTCGTCTTTCTTTCTTTATTTTTCTTTGAACACTTTTGTCGTCTTCATGATGAATATGAGTGGCTAGTTTCTTTTCTAAGGTACCGATGTAGCCCTAACTGAATCATTCTATGTTATTGGATCATATTTATTTAATCAGTTTATATTTCTTGTTTCATTCATTATTATAACTGAGATCTTAAATACCTTTATCTGGCCAATAGAAGTATTATAGATCGTGTTATGTGAGATTGGGCGAGGGTTCATTCCCTAATCTTGCAGGATCTATGAATGAATGAGATGTAGTCGAGGCTAGGTTCAAGCTAAGACACTTCTTGGTTCTTATTTGTTCTTCGGAGCTTAATGGATTCTTGGTTGACCCTTAGCTATGGGTTCATTAACTAGGGTTAATTGAGGGTACTTCGTGAAGACCGCGATCGAACGGATCATCATACCGGAAGAACGAGCCCTTAGAATTAAACTGAGATTTTGTTGATTCAATGCATAGAATGAGGATGTTATGGTGAAATCGGAACCTTAGTATTCATCCATCATATTTCTATCGTTTTCTTATTTCGTTATTAGATCATCTATTTTCGATACTTCATATTTCTTATTTTCCCTTCCTTATTTTCTTTCTTTTCTGTTCTTTAGCATTTTACTCTAATAATCTCTACAAATCTCTGTGGGTACGATACTCGTCTTGCTACTATACTGATTGCACTGATTCGTATACTTGCGAGATATAAAATTTATTCATCAGCAGGGTGGTACCTAGACAGGAGCCCGCAGTCTTTGTTTCCTCTCGTATGTTCTTGGGTGAGGGTGGGATCTGGACAAGAGACCTCGGGAATCGACGGGGTCATGTGGCCCTTGACATACCTTAGGCTTAGGCGGAGACCGACACAGTTGCAGTTTCCCTTCCTTTCTGTGCGACGTAGAGTAGAACCCTACTGGGCATTGTTGCTCACCCTACCTGGGCTACATCGGCGATGCAGGTCGATGCAGTTCCTTCTTTCAGGTGTTCTTCTAGAAGATGGCGTGACATTTCAATTTGATCGAGGACTTGGAGCTTTGAGGTGCTCGTCTACAGATAATTTGCAGTCTTAAACAATGATATACAAATTGATGTATAAATCGAGGGATAATATAATGTATTCGAGAACATAATTGTACGATCATTAATTCAATTGTATTTGAGAAATGTTGTAATAATTAGTTATTTACAATGGTGCCTTTGTTCAAGTTGAAATTGTAAATTGTATAGGTTTCTTGTGCTATAATTATAAAGGGGATTCTGCCGAAATTTCTGGTCGACCGTCAGATCGAACGGTCGACCGTCGCGCTCAAAAATTCTCAAGGTCGACCGTCGCATTATCCGTGCAATCGACCGTCACACTCAAAATGCTCACGGTCGACCGTAGCATCGACCGTAGCATCGACTGTCAGCCTCTGTCAAGGAAAACACTTCTCAGGGTCGATGCGATTATCGACCGTCGCTTTTCCAAATACTATGCACAGGTCACGGTCGACCGTGGCATCGACCATGGCATCGTCCGCGGGCGTATAACAGGCTTAAACTTAACCCGAGTTTCCTAATTCTTGGACCCTATAAATAGGAAACTTAGGATTAGTCAAAGGGATTTCTTGGACATTTTTGGAGGCTCTTTCCTGGATGTTTTTTAAGGGAAGAAGATGAAGACATCTCCATCCATGGCTGAGTAATCCGCGGGCATAGCGGACGGATGATCTAGCGAGGATTAGGGTTTCTTCTCCAACAATAATTCATAGTTTTAACCTTTATTGTTGAACTCTTTTCTATGTATTGAATCTTGAAAGATTGTTTTCAGATTATAGATTCCTATGTGGATGATTTATATTATGAATCCAGTCATGCTTCTTTCATGATCTTATAATCCCATAGTTTTATCTATTGTTTACCTACTTTATCTCATGAAATCTTTGCTATGCATTGCCGATTGTGAGAGTTGGTATTGTGTATTCTTAGAGATCTGGTTAGATAGAGTTAGGGCTTTGTGCCGATGAACTTTTGCTGCGCGTTGCCTGTAGTGACAGCCGGTATCGTGTATTCTTAGGTTTGGGTTGGATGAAGTTAGAACTATAATAAGGAAGAATCAATCGTAGGAAGATACATTTATATATTTTGTTAGGTTTATAGTTTCATATCTTCCGGTTAAGGTGATTGGGATGTGAATCCTTTCACTGAGTATTATATGAACCGTTGAGAAGAGAAGAGTCTAAATCCGAATGAAGTGATTCCTGAAGCCTAGCCTCATCCAAATCTTGATTTCTTTCGTTAACTTTATCTCATCATTACATCTATGATATACTTTCTTAACATTAACGTTCTTGGTTGTTCTCGATACAATGTTATTTGTGTTTCTGGATCTTTCCTGCTTGTCTCTCTGTGGGTTCGACCTCTCTTATGTTGTACTGCACCACGACCGCTGTGCGTGACATATTTGAGCAACATAAAAAATTGGCGCCGTTGCCGGGGAGACGGTTCAGAAAAGCGCCGGAATCATATTACAGTGATTGTAGATATCGAAAGCGGTAACTTCGTTCATTTTATTTAGTCGTTATTTCTTTATTTTGGCTTTGATTTTCCTTCTCTATTAGGATTTTTTTCTTTTATTCGGTTTTAGTTAGTAAGCTTAGTTTCAATTATTGTTTTTGCCTATTTTCTTTAGTTGGTTTGCATCTATTGGATTGCATGTTTGTTGGTGTATGCCTCGGTATAGAGACGAACTAGGCTGATTTCCTAGACGCCCCGAGGGTGATTCTGAAACTTCTGATAGTGAGACATATATTGCTGATCTCTTTGATGAACAGTCACAAACTTCACATCATATTTTCATTATGGCTGAGCACGAGGAAGAATAAGCTCCTAGGAGTTTGCAAGAATACTTGCATCCCACACGCTCTGCAACACCTTCATGCATCATGTTTCCACCTAATGCAGCACACGTTGACTTTAAACCTGGCATGATTCAGTTGCTTCCTACCTTTCATGGGTTGGAAAATGAAAATCCATATGTGCATATTAGGGAGTTTGAGGAAGTAGTAGCGACCTTCCATGGCCAACTAGGTGCACTAGATATGATCCGACTTAAGTTCTTTCCCTTCTCACTGAAGGATAGAGCGAAGAGTTGGTTATATTCCTTGAGGCCACGATCTATAAGATCTTGGGCTGAAATGACACAGATATTTTTCAACAAGTATTTCCCACAATACAAAACCAATGCACTTAAGAGACAGATTTCGACCTTCACACAGAAGGATAGTGAAAGTTTGTATCAGGCGTGGGAACGATTTAATGACATGTTGAATTTATGTCCTCATCTTGGATATGAAAGTTGGCGTCTTGTTAGTTATTTCTATGATGGTTTGATTGTTAGATAACGCCAATTTGTTGAGATGATGTGTCACGCCCCGACCCAGTAAACCCATCCAGATCGAGACGTGAGCCACCTAAACCTGTTTACATCATCAATGGGCGCACAAGTCTATAACTGTTATGAATTTAAACAATTTAATCTGGGAAGATCTAGGAAACTTGGTCTAAGACTAAGGCATATATTAGTTTACATTGTAACAAGTTTTAATCTTCTTTTGAGAGCTTAAATCTTTGTAAACCTACTTCAAGTTGTGAACTAGACTTTGTGAGAAATCTCCAAGAGTTACTTGGAGTGATTTGTAAGATTCTCAAGCACCTGAAAGCTTGAGGGGGAGCTCCAACAGTTGTTGGAGGATTTGTAAGGTTGTCAAGCACCCGGAAGCTTAGTGGGAAAACTTGTAAGGGAGGATTACAAGTAGTGGAAGCTCAAGGAGGATCTTGAGTGAAGTGGACGTAGACAAGGTTGGCCGAACCACTATAAAATATAGTGCAAGTCTCCTAACTCCTTCTTCATTACTTGCTTTATTTATTGCTTTCATATCTAAACAAGCATACTAGTCTTCTAGCATTCTATCTTGGTTTTCATCTATTATATTTTCGCAAAAGAGTCCGATTCCCCCCCCCCCCCCTTGGACCTTCACTTCCAAGTGCGAGTTCTGGCTCCCAGAAGTGAAGTTTCTGGGGCATGTGGTGTCAGCGATAGAACATTTCAGTTGATCCAACCAAGTTCAAGGCAGTGGTATAGTGGCAGAGGCCGAAGACAGTGTTCGAGGTCAACAGCTTCCTCGGCTTGGTGAGATACTACCGAAGGTTCGTTAGAGACTTCTCCAGAGTTGCTTGAGCATGCCTTCATGGAGTTGAGGGCGAGACTGACGAGTACACCGATCCTGATAGTTCTAGAGCGAGGTGTCGGCTACAGCGTGTATTGCGATGCCAGTAGAGAGGGTCTAGGCTGCGTTCTGACACAGGAGGGCCATGTGCTGGCCTACGGTTCCAGACAGATGAAAACCCATGAGTGGACTTACCCCGTCCATGATTTAGAGATGGTAGCAGTTGTCTTTGCTCTAAAGACATGGCGGCACTATCTCTACGACGAGTTGTGCCTGGTGTACTCTGATCATAAGAGCTTGAAGAACGTTTTCACCCGGTGCGATCTCAACCATAGGCAGCGCCGGTGGATGGAGCTACTAGAGGACTATGACTTCCAGTTGCATTACCATCATGGCAAGGAAAATGCTGTAGCGGACGCTCTGAGTAGACAGGCCAAAGACAGCAGAGCGACTTTGGCAGCGTTGTCATCTCGATAGTGGCAGATGATAGAGACAGTTAGTAAGCGGTTTCCTGTGTGTTGTTCGCAACATCCTAGTTATTTTGACGGGGGTGATAGAGGCGCAGAGCAGAGATCCTAAGCTTGTGGAGATCCATGCGGCGGTCGGCACTGAGCACGCGATCGAGGGTTGGATAGTTTGAGCAGACGACGGTCTACACTACAGCGGTAGTGTTGTAGTTCCAGCAGACCCAGTGCTGAGAGAGGACATTCTCTGTGAGTTCCATCACTCCAGCTTCGTAGTTCATCCCAACAGCACCAAATATACCACGATCCTCGTCGACAGTTTTGGTGGTGCGGGATCAAGAGATCTGTTGCTGAGTTTGTTTCCATATGCCTCACCTGTAAGAAGGTGAAGGCATAGCACTGACGGACGTCGGGTCTACTACATCCACTTCCAGTATCAGAGTGGAAGTGGGAGCACATAGCGATGGACTTCATCACCGGGCTACCCAGGACACCGAGGGGAAAAGATGGGATTTGGGTCATCATTGAACGATTGACCAAGTCGGCGCATTTTCTCCCCATGAGGACTACAGATGTAGCATCGAGGTTGAGCCAGAGGTACATCAACGAGGTGGTCAGATTGCACAACATCCCGGTATTGATAGTATCAGACAGGGACCCCAAACTCACCGGCATATTCTAGAGCAGCTTCCAGGATTCTTTGGGGACAGTGCTGACTTTCAGCACAACATTCCACCCAGTATGGGTTTCGTACCCTTCGAAGCGTTGTACGACAGACAGAGTTTCTCACCAGTGTGCTGGACAGAGGTTGGCGAGGCATCGCTTACCGGTCCAGACATCATCAGGCAGTCGACAGAGCGATTGGCTCAGATCAGACAGAGACTCCTAATGACGCAAAGTAGATAGAAGAGTTACACATACTAGAGGTGACGACCCATGGAGTTCGCAGTCGGCAATTGAGAGTTGCTAAATGTTTCTCCACGCAGAGGATCCGTCAAATTCAGCAGCAAGGACAAGTTAGCACCGGGGTTCACCGGCCCTTTTGAGATCGTCAGACGTGTTGCAAAGGTCGCCTACCAGCTAGCTCTACCTCCGCACATGGCAGCAGTTCACCCTACTTTCCACGTATCGATGCTGAAGAACTATGATCCAGACCCGTCTCATGTGATCAAACTTGACGACATCGTGATTGAGAAGTATGCTACATATACAGAGAAGCCAATGCAGATCGTAGACAGGACAGATTAGGTGCTGAGGGGCAAGACGATTCTATTGGTGCTAGTCTATTGGGTAAATCGAGTCGAGGAGCAGAACTTGGGAGCAAGAGGACTGCATGCGTCGGGAGTACCCCCGACCGTTCCTTTCAGCAGGTACAAATCTGTTTGTGGGCATTGGTGACCCTAGCTTGTAGCTTGTTTATCCAGGTAGGCCTAGTTTGTTCTTTCTTCTCTATCCTTATTGAATTTTTGACGAAATTCTTTTAAGGATGTTTGGTTATGAAGACCCGTTCCTCTAACCTAGCTCGATTGCATAGGTCAGGAATGTGCCCTGTTGGCTTGTTTCCACGTCGAGCGCAATCTTTTTGATAGTATTGTTTCTATTGAACCCTAAGGACAATTTGATAAATTGCACCTTGACGGTTGGTTTCACACCTGTGTATAGTCCACACAGCTATATGATTGTTATTTGTCCTTATTAGAACCTTAGGCGAACTTGGGATCGAAAGATCTGAGTTCGGATGCGCGGAAGCTGTCTTTATGACATTGTCTTTAGGACAACTGTCATGTCGCGCACCGACCCGCGTAGGCCCAACCGGGCCGAGCGACGCGAACCGGAACCTAACCTACTGCGAAAATTTTGGCGAGGTTTCCCTCTAATCATAGTGGTCTCCCTAGCAATTCATAACCATCCTATATTATACAAATAATCACAAACCTCAAAGACTGAAACTGAATATATACAAATCCTCAACAGGGTAAAAGTTTAACAAAATCTCTCCCGTAGGAGGCTAAGTAAACAAAAGGGATAGAACTGACGATCGCCGCACCTCAAGCACCGCTAGACGCTGCCACGTCACCAAACACCAGCCCGGTAGGGGCGACCGAAGAAGAGCTAGCGCCAGCACCTACAAAACGCAGCCCGGGTAGGAGTGAGCACTAAGCTCAGCTGGGACACTACACTACGACACTCACAAGGGAGGGAACACAACAGTGTCGCCCCCAAGTCTACCCAAGGTGTATACAAGGGTCCCATAACCCTACCGAAAGTCCGTGAACGCAGGCCCAAAACACTGCAGACTCACAACATGACACTGAACACTGTTTGGCGGGCCAAGACACCGCTGGGTAGGCACTCCTCGACCCAAGAGTCAAGAACACCGGACTCCGGCTACACCTCAAATACAACTTGGGGTCGATACGACCTCTAAACATCAAACCACATATATTCAGGTCATCTAACCCTATCATCGAAATCGACTGAATACTACAAATCAAGTCCTGGACCAAGCTACCCGCAACGGTCCTAGAGCTTGATCCGGACTACCCGAAAGCCTCGGATCGGCGATCAACCCATCGCCAACGTCCTACACAGATGCAACTAATGCACAAAACAATGCATGTTATGAGCACAAGCAGAGATATACAGATAAGCATGCATCAGTATGTGATTCTATATCAAACAAGGTCTGGGCACGGCACCCTGCCGGCCCGGGGTGGTGAACAGGTAAGTAAGGTCTAGGAGCTGCTACAGTGGTACCACCACCAACTGTCAGCAGTCCAGCACAACACCTGCATCGGGAAGCAGCCCCGCAAACAACAGCTCACCGATATCACAGATAAAGCCCTCGGCGCACGCCGGTATGCAAGGCTAAGGAAAGCTGTAGGGCTACCCGCCCGTTTATTTTAAATATCCCAGGAGTCATCATTACCCCGATTCACCACTGCCCCTATTATAGGGCTAACATGCTTATACATTTGTACCAGGTATAAGACAGTAAAGAAAACCGTCATACAAAGCCTCGCGGGCAAAAACCACTTGAAAACACCCCTCAGCCACTAAGAGATCGATCTCCCTTCCCAAGGGGATCGATCTTCTTAGTACTTAAGAGAAACTCGTCCCTGTCAACCGAAGGAGATTGATCTTCTCCACCAGAAGGATCGATCTTCTTCGTGATATGGAACCCGCCACCTCAGCCTAGGCAAGGATCGATCTTCTCCCACCGAGGGATCGATCCTGCTCGGGCTGGGCACGACACCCCAGAAGGGATAGATCTTCCCTCAAGGGAGATCGATCCGAATGGGTTCTCCGACGACCGGACGGCGAGAAATATCGCCGGAAAAGACAACCAAATCCCCCAAAACTCTGAGATCTGGTAGATCAAGAAACCACGAGTCCAAAACCGGTGAAATCATGGAAAACAAACATGTATTTTTACAGATCTAAGCAAAAGATCACAATCAAACCGGAAAAACTCCAAAAACCCAAAAGATTGTAGGTAGGATCTCTACCTATGCAATAGTAGCTTCAATCCAAGCTACTAGGCCTTAGATCTTCCTCAAACGAAGTCAAATCCAGCAAGAACACGGCTGAAATCTCGGATTTTCCAAAAAAATCAAAAGAAAAGGTTTCGTTCATTTTATAGACGAACGAACCGACTCAAGAGAGATCGATCTCTTTTGAGAAAGAGATCGATCTTCCTAGCCAAATCGGGTTTGACTTTCTGGCACTAAGAGATCGATCTTTTAGCTAGGGAGATCGATCCCTTAGGTGCAGAAAGCTAGACTTGGGCTAAAACTTAAGCCCAAGCCCGGATCTTTCGATCCCGGGTCCCACTAACCATTCTAGCCAAACATTACCACAAACATGGTCAGTGTGTGCACATGCGGGTGTGAAACTAGCCGACAAAGCGCAATTTACCAAATTGCCCTTGCGGTCTACAACGAGCCACAGGAGTAGAGGGACGGGTCCTCACATGTCAGCCCAGATCGATCGATGGCTCTAGGGAGCGAGCGATCCGACAGGATCGATATTGGCACCGCCCCTTACGTGTCCGGATAAGGACGCTGAACTAACATAGACCGATCGGTCACTTGGGGAGCGATCCCAAGAATCGGACTCGAGTCTATAAGAGACCCGTGACCCTCCCATGTTTTCTTTTTTTTCTTCTTCCTTCTTCTATCAGAGCCGGTTCCCAGCCAAAAATTGTGCCAGCGAGGACGTTGGGCCTCCAAGGGGGTGGATTGTGGGGCCCGCTGGGTCTACCGTGGGACAAGATGTCTGCGCTTGGAGGGCGGGGCTGAGTCGGGTAGCCTGGTAAGCAATCCCACAACCTGGGCAGTTCTTTTTGGGAGGACCCCAGGTGCAGACTTCTCATGGAGGAGGCCAAGTCCAGACGACAGGCCAAGGTCCAGTGGTGTATTTTGAGGGCCAGCAGCCGGGACATGTATGTCGTTTCTGTCCGCAGTTGGCAGCATAGGCCGGCTGAGATGGAGCTGGCGGTGGTTGGCATAGAGGAGACTCTGTCAAAATTTTTGCGCCCATTGATGATTCCACAGGTTTAGGTTGCTCACCCCCGATTTGGATGGGTTTTCTGGGTCGGGGTGTGACATCTTCTTTCCTTTGATCCGTGAAGTGGAGTTGTTGTTGGGAGGACCTCTAAATCTCCTCTATATGGTTTAATTGGGAATTAAATGTGGATTTAGCTTAGTTATACTTCTTTAATTGTGCCTGAGCATTGCATGCATTTGCTTGCATTAGAGCATAAGCTTAGGGCATGGGTGAATAGGTTCTTCGCCGATCCGGGGCTCTCGGGTAGCTCGGATCTAGCCTTAGAACCGGGTTTGGGTAGATAGTGGTTTAGGGTGCGATTGTGATGCTGACTAATTATTTATCGTTCGAGGATTATTGTGTAGTCGGACTGGAATATTATATTATATTGATTGAGGTATAGAGATCGCCTAGAGTTCTCGTCTCATGCTCGGTATCTGTGTTAAGGGAAGTTATGTACTGCCCTGGGTCCTACGCCCTTTGTTGTTCAAGGTTGGGTGCTTGGTTGTTGAGAGGGACGGCTATTCACAATGGTGGTCACAGGCCGCGTGCGTTGGGGTAAACGGTGGACGGAACGTGAGTTTCTCTCACAAAACCCGGGACTTTGTAGTTTCCCTTCCTTTCCGTACGACGTAGAGTAGAGCAGAACCATACTGAGCTTTATTGCTCACTCCCCCGGGCTGCATTGACGATGCATGTCGATGCAGTTCCTCACTTTTCAGGTAGTCTTCTAGAGATGATGGAGCGACGTTCTTGAGGTGATCGCAGACTTGGAGTTTCGAGGAGTGCTCGAGGATCATGGAGTTTCCCCTTTTATTAATTAATAATTGTACATTTGCAGTTATATTAAATGTATAATTTCCCCCTTTGAGGAATTTTGAATATCTGTATAAATTATGTATTGAGGGTTGGTGAAATAGATGATGTATCAAAACCTGTACTAGATAGTGAGATTTGTGATAGTTGAAACTACTAGATTTATCGCTTTAAACTATTGTGAAGATTATAAATTATACAGGGTTCAAATTAAGAAAATAAAGGGGAGTCTCTCGCCGTTCAAATTTGGAAATAGGTTTAGTCGGCTCATGTACCGGTCCGGATGGGGTTTCTGGGTCGGGGTGTGACAGGATCACCCCTTACCCAGCATGATTCTCATGCCTGGGGATCACGTCGGGAACGCATCGACAACCTGAAGGTCCAAGAGGGGGGGTGAATTGGACTCTTTTTGAAAAACTAGATTGATGGAAAATTCAGATAGAAAGAGATCTAACAGCTTGAATGCTTGTAAACGAAATGAACCTTAGCCACAACAGCATGCAAGAATTAAATGAAGAAGAGGGTTAGAGAGATAACACCGTTTTATAGTGGTTCGACCCAACTCTTGGTCTCATCCACTTCTCTCAAGGCTCTCCTTGAGGTTCCACTACTTGCAAATTCTTTACAAGCTTTTCCTCCAAGCTTCCTGGTGCTTGGTGACCTTACAATCACAGCCACTTGCTGTTGAACAACTCTCAAGATACTTCTTCACACTTGAAGAAGGTTTACAAAGGTTTTAGCTCAAATAGAATAAGTAGAAATCTTTCCTAGAACTTGCTCAAATGATCTCAATAATAATGATAAAAGTTCTGACAAGTTTATAAAAAACTCAGCCTTTTTGCTCGACGATCGATCCACGCATCGTCCGTCACTCTCACGGTCGACCGTGACATCAACCGTCACATCGTCTGTGAGCCTCAGTTGAGAAGGTCGCTTCCCAGGGTCGATGCTCGGATCGACCGTCGCTCCTTGACTTTTCTCCATATATGCGCCACGGTCGACCGCCGCATCGACCGTCGCATAGTCTGTCAGCCTCTGTCAAGAAAAACGCTTCCCATGATCGACCGTCGCGTCTTTACTTTCTTCATTGATGCGCCACGGTCGACCGCCACATCAACCGTCGCATCGTCCGTAAGCCTCTGTCAAGAAAAACGCTTCCGACGGTCGATGCACCGATCGACCGTCGCGTCAATCTGCATATAGCCAAGAGTATGAACCATTCACTACGGTCGATCCATGGATCGACCGCCACATTCCCACGGTCGATCCTTGCATCGATCGTCAGTACAAAAATAACTTAAACATTGAATTTTAGATTTCCAATTAAAGGGGTAATAAATATTAAACATATATTTTATCATTTAATGTATATTGGCATCATCAAAACAAGGTTAGGATCAACAATCTCCCCCTTTTTGATGATGACAATCCTTTTAAATGTGATGATAAAATATCTTGACTCCCCCTTAACCAATGCATCCTTTTCTTTAAAAAAATGTGTTCTAAAGTTAATTTTCAAGATGCACACAAGTCATATATCTTTAAAATGATATTAAAAGTTCCATTCAAGATATGTTGACATAATGGTTTGGATTTTAGCATGTTCGCTTCTTTTCAATAATAACATTTATGCTTTCATGAAGTGATTTCATATTGAATATTGAGATTATACCATTGTACTAATACATCATAGCAATATCCAAACACATTTGCATTTCATTCAAAAGATTCCAACACTTCCATATAATACTTCCATTCAAAACTATTTGGAAAACTTTGGACTTACAAAAAACATTCATTTCAAAAACAGGTTTTCCAAAATACAAGATAGGAAATGCAGAAATGTAGGGCTATTGTTCACATTCATCACATCACACTTTTTCTCCCCCTTTGGCATTATCAAAAAGAGGTAAGGAGGATGGGGAATTAGGATCAATCACTAGAGGCTTGCTGAAGGAGTGCAAGGTGGAAATTCATTCTTGATGTAGGTGAAAATCTCGTCAAGTTGCTGAGACTTCTTGGCTTGATCTCCGGTGATAGTTGCTTGGGAAGTCTTGATGTCTCCCAGACTTAGTTCCATTCTTCCCATTCTAGTTTCGAGATCATCAAGCCTTTGTGCCGTGGTGCGACGAACTCGGCTACTAGATGATTCTCCTTGATGCCCTTCAGGTAAAGGCTCTCCCCCTAAATTTTCTTCTCCATGCTCTTCTTGAGGCTCATCATCTTCATCGGCACTGAGATGAGGCCAACTGAGGCCTAAAGCTCGTTTGGCGGCCTTCATCCTCTTGTAGGTTGACTTGTTAAAGGGTTGAGAAAGGGGTTTGCGTTCATCATCGGCTAGGTTTAGGGTGAGGGCTTTGAAAATGTTTGTTAGAAGCCCCCCAAATGGAAGTGATTGCCTAGCATTTAGATTAAGCATCTCCTTGATAATGAGATAACCTAGGTTAAGAGGTTTCTTCCTAACCATGCAAAAAAGAACATAGGTATGAATAGGTTTCAAATTATCATGATGGCCAAGTTTAGGAAATAGGTTTGTTCCTAGGAAGTGGGTAAGCTCCCTAAATTGTTGGTTTAAGCTATTTAGATCTATAGGGTTTTTCTCAACTAGTAGAGGCTTAAGGATTGCTTTTCTCCCTAGTTTATCCTTATCCACTCTATTGAGATCCTCAAGAGAAGTAAAGTAAATGCACTCTCCTGAATTAGGTGCATTTAGTAACTCATTCAACCATTCTATGGGAATTTTGAATTCATTACCATAGACATAGCTAGTAATAGCTACATAACCTTCATCATCTATATCCTCAATCATATTGCAGTAAAAATACCTAACCATTTCGGGATAGATGTATTGAGGCATCTCTAAGAATTTGTTCCATCCCATATCAGTGAAGAATTGTTCAACTACATGTTTTTTGTTTAAGGGCAATTGTAAAGCTCTACCAGAGACTACGAATTTGTCCTTAAAATCAGGCCAGGTTTTATACCTCTCCATATCTAGGAAGAAGTACTCGTCGTAGGAAGGGGTAGGTTGAGGATTGGATGAAGAACCTCCTTGAGCTCCTTTGGCTTTCTTTGATCCGGATGGCTTCTTTGAGACTACATTTTTCCGTTTCCCAGGTGGACTTGGTTCCTCAGGTGAAGGAGGACCAGCATTCTTGGTGCGAGCCATTGTGCACCAGCTTGTTAGGGTTTTGAGTGGGAAGGAGGAGATCGGTTTGAGAGAGAGAGGAGGAGGAGTAGTGGCTGCGGGCGTTTTGAGGAGCTAGGGCACAGTCGAACCAGTGAGGAATGAAGGGTTTGATCGGGAGTTATAAGGGGAGATTGGAGTGGAAAAGATGAAAAAGCCCCAACTTAAGTTGTCACACGGTCCATGGCGGTCGACCGTAGGAACTTGGTGGTCGACCGTCGCGAGCGTTTTGTGTAGAAAGGAATAGCCGACGGTCGATCCGAATACTTTGCGGACGACCGTCGTACACATTTTGTGTAAAAACCATCGCACGGTTGATCCAACGAAGTTGGCGGTCGACCGTGGCACACAAGGGGTTTAAAAATGACATCCCATGGTCAATCCGAGGAGGTTGGCGGTCGACCGTCAAGTGCGAAGGTACGCACGGTCGACCATCAAGAAGGCTGGATCGACCGTCAGTCCCAGAAAGTGAGTTTTGAAATTCAATTTAAAATCATTTTTAAATCAAAACATCACAAATCTTTGCAAGCACGTGTAACTAAATATTATGAGACAAAAAGCACTCATTAATCATGATATTAACTTAATTTACCAAAATTTAGCATTTAAGTTGAATATGGTATGAAAAGCAATTAAAGAGGTGACCATACCTTTTCCTTTTAGCTCCTTTATTTTGGACATCCATTGGACATCCCAAGCTCCCTTAGTAGATAGAGAATTCTGTCTCCACTCAAGGGTTTGGTTAGAATATCTGCAATTTGATGTTCGGTGCTAACAAACTCAAGTGCAATATCTCCTTTTTGTGCATGATCACGAAGGAAATGATGTCTAATTTCTATGTGCTTTGTTCTAGAATGCAAGATGGGATTTTTAGATAAGTTTATGACACTAGTGTTGTCACATCTAATGGGCATTTTGCCTACATGTATGTTGTAATCTTCAAATTGCATTTTCATCCAAAGTAATTGTGCACAACAACTACCTGCCGCAATGTATTCCGCTTTGACGGTGGATAAAGCAACTGAATTTTGCTTCTTGGAACCAAGAAACAAGTGCATGACCAAGAAAGTGACATGTACCACTTGTGCTTTTTCTATCAAGTCTACATCCGGCAAAATCCGCATCGGAGTAGCCAATTAGATCAAAAGATGATCTTCTAGGATACCACAAACCATAATTTTGGGTTCCTATTAGATATCTAAAAATCCTCTTGACCGCAACGAAATGTGATTCGTTAGGACAAGATTCATATCTAGCACAAAGGCAAACACTAAACATGATGTCCGGTCTACTAACGGTCAAATAGAGTAAAGAACCAATCATCCCTCTATAAAGTGTTTGTTCAACGGGTTTTCCATCTTCATCCTTGTCTAATTTTAGTGTTGTACACATGGGGGTTCTATAAATTTTGGATTCTACAAAATCATATTTCTTGAGTAGGTCTCTAGTGTATTTAGCTTGATTAATAAAGATCCCTCCTCGAGTTTGCATGATTTGTAAACCAAGAAAATAATTGAGTTCACCCATTAAACTCATCTCAAACTCACTTTGCATGCTTGTGGAAAATTCTTCACAAAGTTTATCATTTGTAGAACCAAAAATGATATCATCAACATAAATTTGAACCAAGAGCAAATCTTTGAATTTTGATTTGGTAAACAATGTAGTATCAATTTTTCCTCTACAAAAATCATTATCCTTCAAGAATTTGCTAAGCCTTTCATACCAAGCTCTAGGAGCTTGTTTTAATCCATACATGGCTTTAGTGAGTTTGAATACATGATCCCTCAATTTATTGTCTTCAAAATCGGGGGGTTGTTCAACATAGACTTCTTCTTTTAGTAAACCATTCAAGAAGGCACTCTTAACATCCATTTGATATAATTTGAAATCTTTGTAAGATGCAAAAGCTAGAAGTAGTCTTATTGCCTCAAGTCTAGCTACCGATGCAAAAGTCTCATCAAAATCAATTCCTTCTTGTTGATTGAAACCTTTTTGCAACTAGTCTAGCTTTATTCCTTGTAATTGTTCCCGATTCATCCATTTTGTTTCTAAACACCCATTTAGTACCTATAACGGGATGATCATGAGGTCTAGGTACCAAATTCCAAACTTCATTTCTTTCAAATTGATTCAACTCTTCTTGCATTGCTAGGATCCAATGATCATCCTCTAGTGCTTCCTCTATCGTTTTAGGCTCAATTTGAGATAGGAAGGCTAGATTTGCACAAGTATTTAATGAAGATATTGTTTGGATTCCTCTTGATGGTTCACCAATTATCAATTCCTTTGGGTGCGAAGATGCATACTTCCAATCCTTTGGCAACTCATGATGTTGATCACTAGGTATAATCTCAAGGGATTCCTCAAATCTAACATTCAATTCTTCAACATCATTTTGGGTTTCATTCAATAAGTCTTTTGATTTGTCATTTGGGATTTCCTCATCTTTACCATTATCAATTCTACTAGGAATTATAATCATTTCATCAAATGTAACATGCATTGATTCTTCAACCACCAAAGTCCTTTTATTGAAGATTCTATAACTTTTACTTCTTCCCGAATATCCAAGAAAGACTCCTGATGTCACGCACAGCGGTCACGGTGCAGTACAGCATAAGAGAGGTCGAATCCCACAGAGAGACAAGCAGGAAAGATCCATAAATACAGATAACAATGAATTGAAGACAAACGAGAACTTGAGACGTAACTAAATTAGATCAAAGGATTAAATGATAATGTAAGATCAACTAGCGATATTAGGATTTTGATAAGGCTAGGCTTCAAGAATCACTTCACTCGGATTTAGGTTCTTCTCTTCTCAATGGTTCATATAAAACTCAGTTAAGGGATTCACATCCCAATCACCTTAACCGAGGGATATAGAATTATGAATCTGATAAAATATAAAAATGTCTTTTCCTACGATTGATTCTTCCTTGTTATAGTTCTAACTTCATCCAACCTAAACCTAAGAATACACGATACCGGCTGTCACTACAGGCAACGCGCAGCAAAAGTTCATCGGGACAAAGCCCTAACTCTATCTAACCGGATCTCTAAGAATACACAATACCAACTCTCACAATAGGCAATGCATACCAAAGATTTCACGGGATAGAGCCCCAACCTTGTCTTACCAGATCCCTAAGAATATACAATACCAGCTGTCACTACGGGCAATGCATAGCAAAGGTCTCGCAAGACTCGATAGGAGAATCAAAAGAGAAGACTATGGGATTATAAGATCATGAAAGAAGCATGACTGGATTCATAATATTAATCATCCACATAGAAATCTATAATCTGAAAATAATATTTGAAAATCCAATACATAGAAAAGAGTTTGACAATGAAGATTAAAAACTATGAACCATTGTTGAAGAAGAAGCCCTAGTCCTCGCTAGATCATCCGTCCGCCATGCCCGCGGATTACTCGGCCACGAATAGAGATTCCTTCATCTTCTTCCCTTAGAAAACGTTCAGAAAGAGCCTCCAAAAACGTCTAAGAAATCCCCTTGATTAGCCCTAACTTTCCTATTTATAGCCCCCAAAGTCTCTCCATCCATGGATTAGATCTAAACTGTTGATTTTATTCATTGGGAAAGTCGGATCGATCGGACTTTGGGTGTCGGATCGATCCGTTGCGTAAAAATCCATCATTTTTGGCTATTCCCGTGTCCGATCGATCGGACTATGGGTGTCGGATCGATCGGACCCCGTAGGAGGGATGGAGGGATCGATCGGACCCCTTATGGCTGAAAAATATATGTTCTGTCACGTTTCTGCGTTGTCGGATCGATCGGACTTCCAACGTATTTTCTGTTCTGCCATTCAGACTGCGCCATCGGTACTAAAATTGCCGTAACTTCCTCTAAGAAACTCGGAATCACGAACCGTAAAATTCTCCAGAATCTAGACTTCAAGAGCTTTCCAACCATATATGTCACATTATCTGGTTCTTCATGACCAGGTACAGTTTAATTTTTGAAGTTGATCCATATACTCTTTTCAGCTTCTTTTAGCCTCAATTTCCTGCATTTTCCAAACAACTATGTGAAGCATATAAAAGTATAAAAATAGTAATAAAAATGCTGATTAAGGATAATAATCTAGCAATTGAGAAGGTTATAAGGTTGTTCAGAGTGCACTTTCATGCACACATCAACTCCTTCATCGGATCTAGCATCAAATTTTCCAAGACTATCCTTGCCATTGTTCAAGATAAAACATTTGCAACCAAAAGATCTAAGGTACCCAATATTTGGAATTCTTCCTTTCCAAAGCTCATAAGGGATTTTCTTCAAAATGGGTCTCAAGGTTACTCTATTTATCACATGGCAAGAAGTATTAATTGCTTCGGCTCAAAAATACTTAGGAAGATTATTTTCACATAATAAAGTTCTAGCCATGTCTCGTAGGGTTCTATTTTTCCTTTCAACAACACCATTTTGTTGAGGGGTTCTAGGTGAAGAGAAGTTATGGGAAATCCCATTGTCATTACAAAACTTTTCTAGATGGGAGTTCTTGAATTCTCCTCCATTATCACTTCTAATGCATGTAATGAGAATACCTTTCTCATTTTGGACTCTTCTACAAAAGTTGGTGAATTCCTCAAAGACTTCCTCTTTGTGTGCAAGGAAAATCACCCAAGTGTATCTAATGTAGTCATCTACTAAAACAAATCCATATGAGCTACCACCTAAGCTAGTTGGTTTAGTAGGCCCAAAAAGGTCTATATGAATGAGTTCTAGTGCTCTTGTGGTAGAAACTACATCTTTAGACTTGATAGAGGATTTTACTTGTTTTCCTCTTTGACATGCACCACAAATCTTGTCTTTCTCGAATTTGATCTTGGGAAGTTCAAGAATAAGGTCTTTTCGAGAGAGTTTGGAAATTAAATCCATGTGAGCATGTCCAAGTCTTCTATGCCATAACCATGAATTATCATTTAAAGCACTAAGACATAGATCATCATGACAAACAAGATCATTTAAATAAAATGTGTATACATTACCATCACGATGACCTATTAGCAAGATTTTATCACTAAGAGCATTCTTAACATAGCATTTTGAATCTTCAAAAATAACTTTGTTACCTCTATCACATAATTGACTAATGCTAAGCAAGTTATGTTTCAAACCTTCAACTAAAAGAATATTTTCAATAATAATGAAAGAGGTTTTACCAATATTGCCAATGCCAATAATTTTTCCTTTTTCATTATCTCCAACTCCAAAAGTCACCATTCCTCCATCTTTAGATTGAAAGGTTGAGAACATGCTCCTTTCACCCGTCATATGTCTTGAGCATCCACTATCAAGGTATCATCTTTTAGCCTTTGTGTTGGTCTTGATCTTGGATCTCATGCAATCCTACAAATAGGAGATCAAACCTTGATTTTTGGTACCCAAATCTTTTTGGGTCCATTTGCATTCGTACTATGCATAAGAGAAGAAGATGAATATCTAGGTGACCAGATTTTCTTAGCATTAGCATTCTTCATGAGATAGCAACTAGGTGCAATGTGACCTACTTTGCAACAATAATGACATATAGGTGCTTGTGTTACCTTAGGAGGATGAGAAGAAGCTTTAACAAAGTTAGTCTTCTTTTGGTTGTTCACCTTCCTATGGTTGTAGCCAATTCCTTCCTTGTTTAAGGAGTTCCTTTGGCTATCAAGGATCTCATCTAGCTTATCTCTACTCTTCACAAATTTAGCTATTGTGATTTTTAGGTCATTGACCTCTAGAGTGAGATCTCTCTTGGATTTCCTCAAGAAGATAAGTTCTCTTTGCATATCATAATTTGTATTCTTCAATATGGTAAGCTCATATTGAGTGTCCTTGAGTTCATCCTTAAGTGTGTCATTTGTGTCACAAGACTTGTTCTCTAGCATACATTTGTTTTCTTTTTCTAAAGTCCCAATCCTATGCATGGCATTTACTTTTTCTTCTTCTACTTTCTTCAAGTCCTTACAAGTAGCATAGTATTTCTTTTTCAGTAATTTGAAATCATTAGGTAAAGCATGATAAGCATCAAAAAGTTCTTCAAATGCAAGCTCATCCTCTACCTCATTTTCTTCTTCTTCCTCATCTCCATGTGCCATTAAGCATATGTTGGCTACCTCTTGTTCTTCTTCATCGGATGACGTCTCCACATCGCTTTCTCCCCAAGTAGCCACCATTGCCTTCCTACTATTGAACTCTTTCCTTGAAGGCTTCTTGAGTTGAGGGCAATCGGACTTGTAGTGTCCGGGTTTTCTACACTCATAACATATTATTTCATTTGAGTTAGAAGAAGTAGGATTGTATTTTTCACCTTTGGAGAATTTCTTCTTGAAGAATTTCTTTCCTCCTTGGCGTTTAAAGATCTTTTGTATTCTTCTTGATATCATTGCCAACTCCTCATCGTCATCTCCATCTCATGAATCGGATGAGTCTTTGCTAGATGACTTGAAGGCAACCGTCTTCTTCTTTTTGTCTCTCTCTTCGTTGCTCCTCTTCAAGTTCATCTCATAGGTCATGAGGGAACCCATAAGCTCATCTAGTGGCAGTTTGGATAGATCCTTGGCTTCTTCGATCGCTGTCACTTTAGGATCCCAAGACTTAGGTAGACACCTAAGAATCTTCCTCATAACCTCATCGTTAGTATAAATTCTTCCAAGAGATTCAAGCATATTTAATATGTTAGTAAAACGTGTAAACATCTCACTAATAGTTTGATCATTCTTCATGCAAAATAGTTCATACTCATGTACTAGCATACTTATCTTTGACTCTTTAACCCGGCTAGTTCCCTCATATGTAACCTCAAGTTTGTCCCATATCTCCTTTGCTGATTTGCATGTGGAGACCCTATAGAATTCACTAGGGCTAAGGGCACAAAATAGGAAACTTTTGGCCTTGGCATTAGTTTGAAGGTTTTTGAGGTCAATTAGGGTGTAGTCACTCTTTGTATTTGGGACATCTTTCCCATCAACAATTTTGGTAGGGACATAAGGTCCATCCTCAATTACCAACCATGCCTCATAGTCCATGGATTGAACAAAAATTTCCATTTTTGTTTTCCAGTAATTGTAGTTTGAACCATTGAAGTAGGGTGACCTATTGGTAGCTTGTCCCTCTATGTTTTCCATCTCTAGATAGGATCCTCTAAGGGTTGTTACACCACTAAATTAGAGACCTAGCTCTGATACCAATTGAAGGTCCAAGAGGGGGGGTGAATTAGACTCTTTTTGAAAAACTAGATTGATGGAAAATTCAGATAGAAAGAGATCTAACAGCTTGAATGCTTGTAAACGAAATAAACCTTAGCTACAACAGCATGCAAGAATTAAATGAAGAAGAGGGTTAGAGAGATAACACCATTTTATAGTGGTTCGACCCAACTCTTGGTCTACGTCCACTTCTCTCAAGGCTCTCCTTGTGGTTCCACTACTTGCAAATTCTTTACAAGCTTTTCCTCCAAGCTTACTGGTGCTTCGTGACCTTACAATCACAGACACTTGTTGTTGAACAACTCTCAAGATACTTCTTCACACTTGAAGAAGGTTTACAAAGGTTTTAGCTCAAAGAGAATAAGTAGAAATCTTTCCTAGAACTTGCTCAAATGATCTCAATAATAATGATAAAAGTTCTGGCAAGTTTACATCAAGGAACTACTTATAGATGGGCTTCAACCAGCTCAACAAGGAGGTCCAACGGCTCCCTGCAACTCTCCAACGGCTAGTTTTTTACTCTGCGCGTTGCTGGCGGTCGATCCGTCCATCGTCCGTAAGCCTCTGTCAAGAAAAACGCTTTCGATGGTCGATGCACCGATCGACCGTCGCATCAATACGCATATAGCCAAGTATGAACCATTCACTACGGTCGATCCATGGATCGACCGCCACATTCCCACGGTTGATCCTTGCATCGACCGTCAGTACAAAAATAACTTCAACATTGAATTTTTGACTTCCAATTAAAGGGGTAATAAATATTAAACATATATTTTATCATTTAATGTATATTGCCATCATCAAAACAATGTTAGGATCAACACAACCATCCTTAACACTCGGCCTTGGTGAAATGACATGGCCTCTAAACCTCAATAACAATATCATTGTAGCCAATTAGACATTAACCTCGATTACATAAGGATTCCAATAATACAATCACGCCCTAAACCTTGCTACCAAGCTTCGGTCCTAGAACTAAATCCGAGCTGCCCGAGCCCTCGGATTGGCGAAAACCCCTATTCTCCCACGTCCTACCCTTGTGCTTCTAATGCAATCAAATACATGCAATGTTCACACACATATAATTAAGCTTAGGCATGCAACGATATGTGACAATAATATATAGGGCTAGGCATAGCATACAACTCGATGAAGAGGGTAAACATAGCAAGGGTTTAACAAAGTGAATATAGGTGCAACATGCCTACAAGCCTTCGCAAGGCTAAGCAAACAATTAAGCATAACATTTAATATAAATATCGGCATTACGACGGCGTCCGCAACCGTTAACCGTAATTTCTACAACGGGGATACAACCCCGGTTAAACAACAACAATAGCAATACAACAGCTACAATTTACATAAGAGCTAGGGCACACCTTTCGCCCATTTATTCTACGTATTCCCGGGAGTCATCACTCCCCCGGTTAACCATAAAATGGTAAAGAGCTATGTATAAGTGGTTAAGAAAACTGTAAAGCAATCACAAACTATATATACATAGCTGAAATCGATAAATTTCGATAAATCAACCCAAAATACGAATCGGCATAATTCGAAGATAAATTCGCCGAAATCCTAATTAAAATATCATCTTAGTCCTTATTCGTCATTAGGAAAGACATAAAACAAATCTGGATTGAAAAGAAATCAAAACCGTTGAAATCAGAATGAAATTCAGCTAACTACGCATAAGAGATTGATCTTCTTTTCCAAGAAGAACAATCTTCCCTCTGCACGTGCTATGCCTGAGGACAAGAGATCGATCTTCTACCCAAGAAGATCGGTCGTTCCCTAAACTCTGCTTCGTCGTAGTTTACAAAAGAATTCTCCATAAATGGTAGAAAAATCAAAAAATTATGAAATCAACAAAAATTCAAATAAAACTCGATGATCTACAACTTCTATCTTGAAAGTTTCACGAGATCATGCACACAGAACCCAGAAATCGAGTATTGATACGAGGTCGAACCGAGTCATTCCAAGAAGGGACCCATGCCCTTGCTTGGGCGGGCCCACACCAAGGAGCTAGCTGCAACCAGGTCCCTTTGGAGCAGGTTGAGCCAAGCTAGCCTTAGGGATTCTTATTCCCTAGCTAGTTTGCTTACTTAGTTGATTTCCTAGTTAGTAGTTATCTTGATTGAGTTAGTTTCCTAGTTTGAGATCAGTTTATGCTTTGCTTTATTAGTTCCTATTATGAGTCCTAGTTATTAGGAAGTTTGAGTTATGATTGAGTTTTAGTATGGAACTATTATTACTTGCTAATTAAAGCAAGGTAGTTCTCTAGTTGGATTAGAATTCAATCAAGGCCTATATAAAAGGACCGTATTAGGTAATGAACGAATTATGATGAATAAAGTAGAGTTATTAGTAGAATAATCTTAGGAGTAGTTGTAACCCTAATTCCACCAACTCCACCAGCCACCTTCTCTTCCCTTCCCAACCGCCGGATCCTTTCTCCACTACTGGCCTCCGCCATCCGCTGCCATCAACGCCTCCGCCGTCCAACCCCAAGTCTCCGGCGTCCCCCTTGGCTGCCGTGCTCCCCTCTGCCACCTCATCACCACTGCCACGTTCTCCAAGGCTTGGATTCCCCAAGGGTAGCCGCCCAACCATAGAGGAAGCTGCAAGATAATCCTCTTCCTCATCCGTCTCTCTCCTCCGGTTTGAGCCTTCCTCGTCGAATACCTAAGGTGCTTATCCTAAAACCCTTAAGGTATCTCTCGGCCTAACCATAGATTTGGCTAAGGAAGAGCCGAGACCAAGCAAGAGAACCGGTACCTATGCTTATGAGAAAGCTCGGCATATCAAGTATGAAGATGAATGTTCAACAAAAAATGGAAAGCTTCCTTACTAGCACAGATGAGATCGATCTCCTTGCCCCTCAAGATCGATCTTCTACGCCCCAGAAGGTCGATCTTCTTTGCGTGACAGAACACTGATGAGTCACTAAATATTCATAATTAAACCCCTTAAATTACCTTTGTTAAGCCTAGAGTAGTTGTATTTAATAGTTTGTTAGTTGATTTCAGTTTTAATCATGATTTGAGAAGAAATACGAGAAATTCGGCCAAAAATCACTAAATTCTGCAAAAAGACTGCTTCGTCGACTGTTTGGAAATAAATCACCAGAAATTCTACACAATTCCAAATATTCCGAACTTCTGGGAGATGAAAGAAGACTTCAAGACCTACAACTTTCATATAGGAGATTTCCAACGTTTTCCCTGTGGATCGACTCCCGACATCACCGCTATTTCTACCTAGTAGTGTAGTGATTGAATAAGGATTATAAATTTATATTTGATTGAGTTTGCAACGTTTTAACGACAACGTTTGTGAGTGATCAATTTTTGGCGACGTTGCCGGGGAATTCGACGGTTATCAAATTTATTTTCTCTTAACTCATTTTCTTTGCTTAGTTAAGTTTTTATCTATCTTGTTTCCCCCTTTCTTTATTTTACACTTTTTAGGAATTTCTGACAATTCTTCTGATTTTCATAGCTACTAAATTTCATTTTCACGGACTTGGACCTGCAACCCATCGCCAAGAGCGATCGATCGGACACGGGAGCGATCGATCAGAACTGCGCAATCAGGTAAGCTTGTTCTAAACTCCGAGGTATTTTATCTAGCCGTTTTAGACGCTTCTGTTAGTCGCACAAAAGCACGTATCAGCGACAGTCGTCTCTTGGACCCGCCCACTGTTTGTATCTCTTATCTTTGGTGTGGTCCTTGAAGGTCCAAGAGGGGGGGTGAATTGGACTCTTTTCGAAAAACTAGATTGATGGAAAATTCAGAGAGAAAAAGATCTAACAGCTTAAATGCTTGTAAACGAATTGAACCTTAGCTACAACAGCATGCAAGAATTAAATGAAGGAGAGGGTTAGAGAGATAACACCGTTTTATAGTGGTTCGACCCAAACCTTGGTCTACGTCCACTTCTGTCAAGGCTCTCCTTGAGGTTCTACTACTTGCAAATTCTTTACAAGCTTTTCCTCCAAGCTTCCTGGTGCTTGGTGACCTTACAATCACAACCACTTGCTGTTGAACAACTCTCAAGATACTTCTTCACACTTGAAGAAGGTTTACAAAGGTTTTAGCTCAAGGAGAATAAGTATAAATCTTTCCTAAAACTTGCTCAAATGATCTCAATAATAATGATAAAAGTTCTGGCAAGTTTACATCAACGAACTACTTATAGATGGGCTTCAACCAGCTCAACAAGGAGGTCCAACGGCTCCCTACAACTCTCCAACGGCTAGTTTTTTACTCTGCGCGCTGCTGGTGGTCGATCCGTCCATCGTCCGTCACGTATAAAAAACTCAGCCTCTTTGCTCGACGGTCGATCCACGCATCGTCCGTCGCTCTCACGGTCGACCGTGACATCGACCGTGACATCGTCCGTGAGCCTCTGTTGAGAAAGACGCTTCCCAGGGTCGATGCTCGGTTCGACCGTCGCTCCTTGATATTTCTTCATATATGCGCCACGGTCGACCGCCGCATCGACCGTCGCATCGTCCGTCAGCCTCTGTCAAGAAAAACGCTTCCCACGGTCGATGCACCGATCGACCGTCGCGTCTTTACTTTCTTCATTGATGCGCCACGGTCGACCGCCACATCGACCATCGCATCGTCCGTAAGCCTCTGTCAAGAAAAACGCTTTCGACGGTCGATGCACCGATCGACCGTCGCGTCAATACGCATATAGCCAAGTATGAAGCATTCACTACGGTCGATCCATGGATCGACCGTCAGTACAAAAATAACTTAAACATTGAAATTTAGATTTTTAATTAAAGGGGTAATAAATATTAAACATATATTTTATCATTTAATGTATATTGGCATCATCAAAACAAGGTTAGGATCAACAATCTCCCCCTTTTTGATGACGACAATCTGATGATGATGCATAATGTTATATTTTTATTCCTTAATGTTTAGTCTTCTGTACTTATTTTATGCCTAAATATACTCATTATTCTTATATTTTGATTTAGGATGCAATTGAAGACCTAAAGTGCAAAACGAGGCCAAATGAACAATTCTGGACAGTTTTGACAGCAGTTAGAAGTCTGGGCATAACGTTTTCATACGTGCTACGATTGGGATGATCCAGTATGCGATGGAAAGATAAGAAAGAGCTCTACAACTTTGATGTTTGGAGTTTTTGCTGATTCAGGCTGAATAAAGACAGAAAAATTGAAGAAGCCATCAGACTCGGAATTGTTGTGCCTGCACTTGGGTTGGACGAGATTCATTTTTTGAGTCCAGATTTGATTCATGAAGATCCCAGCTGGGAGCACCACATTTCCTAGTTATATTAGGAGTTTATTTGATCTTTCCTTGATTAGTGGGATTGGCATGTGGTTAATGGAAGAAAGGGTGGACACTTTAGGAAAAATGGCTGGGAGGAATAAAGAAGGAAGGGAGAGGAGGCCAGAAGGACTCTCACCCATCCTCTCTCTTTTCCTCTCTGCTACTTTCGGAAAAAGGGACCTCTCTAGGGCTGGTGGACAGATCTTCTTCCCTCTCTCTTTGATACGTGGATCTTCTTCTCCTCCATTTTTTCTTTTCTCTTTTATTCATGGCCCTGCGTGGCTAAATCTTGATCCTTGGTCGAGGAGACTGAAACCTCGGAATCAATGAAACTGTGAGATCTAATTTATTTTTATTGTTCAGTTTATACATGAGTATTGAATGTTCTTCTGAGATTAAATCTTCATGATTGTCTTGTCTAATTGCAAGGAGGCCTACTAGTTTATTATTCATGATGATCTACTGCTAGGTTTGATATCAAATCCGGAATTGTTTGATCCCTCTAATCTGCGAAGCAACTAGGGTTTAATAATCTACTGCGTTTCAGAGATTGTTAGGTCTTAGGAAGAATATTTGACTAGATTAAATGCAACCGCTTGTGCTTGTGTTGTTTAACTTCATCGATCTCCCTATTCTTAACGCTGCTACTAGATTAAATCTACAGCGCGTGTCTTAGGTTGTTTAGTAGTTAGGGTTGATTAGATCGCTTGTTTCTAATTAACTACAATCGAGGAGAGATTTGAATTTAATTCGAACGGTGAATATTCATGGTATAAATTGGTTGATACTTGCATCGATGATCAGTTGTTGGATTCCGATGGTGGATGTTGACTCAGACCAAGGTTTGTTCTCTTGATTTAATTCAATTCTTCGCTTTAGATTATTTCTTTACTGTTTTCCTCACGTTTAAAAACCCCCCCAATCTTTGTTCACTTAGCACAAAACTAGACTAAACACTCTTCGTGGGATCAACTCGTACTCGCACTACTACATTTATTTTGAAGAGTATTGGTTTTATTTTTGAGTGCCTACGACAGCACATCACAATCCTTTTAAATGTGATGATAAAATATCTTGACTCCCCCTTAACCAATGCATCCTTTTCTTAAAAAAAATGTGTTCTAAAGTTAATTTTCAAGATGCACACAAGTCATATATCTTTAAAATGATATTAAAAGTTCCATTCAAGATATGTTGACATAATAGTTTGGATTTTAGAATGTTCACTTCTTTTCAATAATAACATTTATACTTTCATGAAGTGATTTCATATTGGATTATAACATTGTAACATTGTAGTAATACATCATAGCAATATCCAAAACACATCTGCATTTCATTCAAAAGATTCCAACATTTCCATACAATACTTCCATTCAAAATCATTTGGAAAACTTTGAACTTACAAGACTTTCATTTCAAAACAAACTTTTTCAAAATACAAAAGTAAGAAATGTAGAAATGTAGAAATGTAGGGCTTTCACATTCATCACATCACAGTTTTTCTCCCGCTTTGGCATTATCAAAAAGAGATAAGGAGGATGGGGAATTAGGATCAATCACTAGAGGCTTGCTAAAGGAGTGCCACGTGGAAATTCATTCTTGATGTAGGTGAAAATCTCATCAAGTTGCTGAGACATCTTGGCTTGATCTCCGGTGATCGATGCTTGGGAAGTCTTGATGTCTCCCAGACTTAGTTCCATTCTTCCCAATCTAGCTTCGAGATCATCAAGCCTATGTGCCGTGGTGCGACGAACTTGGCTACTAGAGGCTTCTCCTTGATGTCCTTCAATTAAAGGCTCTCCCCCTAAATTTTCTTCTCCATGCTCTTCTTGAGGCTCATCATCTTCATCGGCACTGAGATGAGGCCAACTGAGGCCTAAAGCTCATTTGGCGGCCTTCATCCTCTTGTAGGTTGACTTGTTGAAGGGTTGAGAAAGGGGTTTGCATTCATCATCGGCTAGGTTAAGGGTGAGGGCTTGGAAAATTTTTGTTAGAAGCCCCCAAAAAGGAAGTGATTGCCTAGCATTTAGATTAAGCAGCTCCTTGATAATGAGATAACCTAGGTTAAGAGGTTTCTTCCTAACCATGCAAGAAAGAACATAGGCATGGATAGGTTTCAAATTATCATGATGGCCAAGTTTAGGAAATAGTTTTGTTCCTAGGAAGTGGGCAAGCTCCCGAAATTGTTGGTTTAGGCTATTTAGATCTATAGGGTTTTTCTCAACTAGTAGAGGCTTAAGGATTGCCTTTCTCCCTAGTTTATCCTTGTCCACTCTATTGAGATCCTCAAGAGAAGTAAAGTAAATGCACTCTCCTGAATTAGGTGCATTTAGTAACTCATTCAACCATTCTATGGGAATTTTGAATTCATTACCATAGACATAGCTAGTAATAGCTACATAACCTTCATCATCTATATCCTCAGTCATATTGCAGTAAAAATACCTAACCATTTCGGGATAGATGTATTGAGGCATCTCTAAGAATTTGTTCCATCCCATATCAGTGAAGAATTGTTCAACTACATGTTTTTTGTTTAAGGGCAATTGTAAAGCTCTACCAGAGACTACGAATTTGTCCTTAAAATCAGGCCAGGTTTTATACCACTCCATATCTAGGAAGAAGTACTCGTCGTAGGAAGGGGTAGGTTGAGGATTGGTTGAAGAACCCTTGAGCTCCTTTGGCTTTCTTTGATCCGGATGGCTTCTTTGAGACTGCCTTTTTCCGTTTCCCAGGTGGACTTGGTTCCTCAGGTGAAGGAGGACCAGCATTCTTGGTGCGAGCCATTGTGCACCAGCTTGTTAGGGTTTTGAGTGGGAAGGAGGAGATCGGTTTGAGAGAGAGAGGAGGAGGAGTAGTGGCTGCGGGCGTTTAGAGGAGCTAGGGCACGGTTGAACCAGTGAGGAATGAAGGGTTTGATCGGGAGTTATAAGGGGAGATTGGAGTGGAAAAGATGAAAAAGCCCCAACTTAAGTTGTCACACGGTCCGTGGCGGTTGACCGTAGGAACTTGGTGGTCGACCGTCGCGAGCGTTTTGTATAGAAAGGAATAGCCGACGGTCGATCCGAAAACTTTGCGGTCGACCGTCGCACACATTTTGTGTAAAAACCATCGCACGGTCGATCCAACGAAGTTGACGGTCGACCGTGGCACACAAGGGGTTTAAAAATGACATCCCACGGTCGATCCGAGGAGGTTGGCGGTCGACCGTCCAGTGCGAAGGTACGCACGGTCGACCGTCAAGAAGGCTGGATCAACCGTCAGTCCCAGAAAGTGAGTTTTGAAATTCAATTTAAAATCATTTTTAAATCAAAACATCACAAATCTTTGCAAGCACGTGTAACTAAATATTATGAGACAAAAAGCACTCATTAATCATGATATTAACTTAATTTACCAAAATTTAGCATTCAAGTTGAATATGGTATGAAAAGCAGTTAAAGAGGTGACCATACCTTTTCCTTTTAGCTCCTTTATTTTGGACATCCATTGGACATCCCAAGCTCCCTTAGTAGATAGAGAATTCTGTCTTCACTCAAGGGTTTGGTTAGAATATCTGCAATTTGATGTTCGGTGCGAACAAACTCAAGTGCAATATCTCCTTTTTGTGCATGATCACGAAGGAAATGATGTCTAATTTCTATGTGCTTTGTTCTAGAATGCAAGATGGGATTTTTAGATAAGTTTATGACACTAGTGTTGTCACATCTAATGGGCATTTTGCCTACATGTATGTTGTAATCTTCCAATTGCATTTTCATCCAAAGTAATTGTCCACAACAACTACCCGCCGCAATGTATTCCGCTTCGGCGGTGGATAAAGCAACTAAATTTTGCTTCTTGGAGAACCAAGAAACAAGTGCATGACCAAGAAAGTGACATGTACCACTTGTGCTTTTTCTATCAAGTCTACATCCGGCAACATTCGCATCGGAGTAGCCAATTAGATCAAAAGATGATCTTCTAGGATACCACAAACCATAATTTTGGGTTCCTATTAGATATCTAAAAATCCTCTTGACCGCAACGAAATGTGATTCGTTAGGACAAGATTCATATCTAGCACAAAGGCAAACACTAAACATGATGTCCGGTCTACTAACGGTCAAATAGAGTAAAGAACCAATCATCCCTCTATAAAGTGTTTGTTCAACGGGTTTCCCATCTTCATCCTTGTCTAATTTTAGTGTTGTACACATGGGGGTTCTATAAATTTTGGATTCTACAAAATCATATTTCTTGAGTAGGTCTCTAGTGTATTTAGCTTGATTAATAAAGATCCCTCCTCGAGTTTGCATGATTTGTAAACCAAGAAAATAATTGAGTTCACCCATTAAACTCATCTCAAACTCACTTTGCATGCTTGTGGAAAATTCTTCACAAAGTTTATCATTTGTAGAACCAAAAATGATATCATCAACATAAATTTGAACCAAGAGCAAATCTTTGAATTTTGATTTGGTAAACAATGTAGTATCAATTTTTCCTCTACAAAAATCATTATCCTTCAAGAATTTGCTAAGCCTTTCATACCAAGCTCTAGGAGCTTGTTTTAATCCATACATGGCTTTAGTGAGTTTGAATACATGATCCCTCAATTTATTGTCTTCAAAATCGGGGGGTTGTTCAACATAGACTTCTTCTTTTAGTAAACCATTCAAGATGGCACTCTTAACATCCATTTGATATAATTTGAAATCTTTGTAAGATGCAAAAGCAAGAAGTAGTCTTATTGCCTCAAGTCTAGCTACCGGTGCAAAAGTCTCATCAAAATCAATTCCTTCTTGTTGATTGAAACCTTTTGCAACTAGTCTAGCTTTATTCATTGTAATTGTTCTCGATTCATCCATTTTGTTTCTAAACACCCATTTAGTACCTATAACGGGATGATCATGAGGTATAGGTATCAAATTCCAAACTTCATTTCTTTCAAATTGATTCAACTCTTCCTGCATTACTAGGATCCAATGATCATCCTCTAGTGCTTCCTCTATCGTTTTAGGCTCAATTTGAGATAGGAAGGCTAAATTTGCACAAGTATTTAATGAAAATCTTGTTTGGATTCCTCTTGATGGTTCACCAATTATCAATTCCTTTGGGTGCGAAGATACATACTTCCAATCCTTTGGCAACTAATGATGCTGATCACCAACTAATGATGCTGATCAAGGGATTCCTCAAATCTAACATTCAATTCTTCAACATCATTTTGGGTTTCATCCAATAAGTCTTTTCAATTGTCATTTAGGATTTGCTCATCTTTACCATTATCAATTCTACTAGGAATTAAAATCATTTCATCAAATGTAACATGCATTGATTCTTCAACCACCAAAGTCCTTTTATTGAAGATTCTATAACTTTTACTTCTTCCTGAATATCCAAGAAAGACTCCTTCATCGGATCTAGTATCAAATTTTCCAACACTATCCTTGCCATTGTTCAAGATAAAACATTTGCAACCGAAAGCTCTAAAGTACCCAATATTTGGAATTCTTCCTTTCCAAAGCTCATAAGGGATTTTCTTCAAAATGGGTCTTAAGTTTACTCTATTTATTACATGGAAAGAATTATTGATTGCTTCGGCCCAAAAATACTTAGGAAGATTATTTTCACATAATAAAGTTCTAGCCATGTCTTGTAGGGTTCTATTTTTCCTTTCAACAACACTATTTTGTTGAGGGGTTCTAGGTGAAGAGAAGTTATGGGAAATCCCATTGTCATTACAAAACTTTTCTAGATGGGAGTTCTTGAATTCTCCTCCATTATCACTTCTAATGCATGTAATGAGAATACCTTTCTTATTTTGGACTCTTCTATAAAAGTTGGTGAATTCCTCAAAGACTTCATCTTTGTATGCAAGGAAAATCACCCAAGTGTATCTAGTGTAGTCATCTACTAAAACAAATCCATATGAGCTACCACCTAAGCTAGTTGGTTTAGTAGGCCCAAAAAGGTCCATATGAATGAGTTCTAGTGCTCTTGTGGTAGACACTACATCTTTAGACTTGAAAGAGGATTTTACTTGTTTTCCTCTTTGACATGCATCACAAATCTTGTCTTACTCGAATTTGATCTTGGGAAGTCTAAGAACAAGGTCTTTTCGAGAGAGTTTGGAAATTAAATGCATGTGAGCATGTCCAAGTCTTCTATGCCATAACCATGAATTATCATTTAAAGCACTAAGACATAGATCATCATGACAAACAAGATCATTTAGATAAAATGTGTATACATTACCATCACGATGACCTACTAGCAAGATTTTATCACTAAGAGCATTCTTAACATAGCATTTTGAATCTTCAAAAATAACTTTATTACCTCTATCACATAATTGACTAATGCTAAGCAAGTTATGTTTCAAACCTTCAACTAAGAGAACATTTTCAATAATAATGGAAGAGGTTTTACCAATATTGCCAATGCCAATAATTTTTCTTTTTCCATTATCTCCAAAAGTCACCATTCCTCCATCTTTAGATTGAAGGGTTGAGAACATGCTCTTTTAACCCGTCATATGTCTTGAGCATCCACTATCAAGGTACCATCTTTTAGCCTTTGAGTTGGTCTTGATCTTGGATCTCAAGCAATCCTACAAATAGGAGATCAAACCTTGATTTTTGGTACCCAAATCTTTTTGGGTCCATTTGCATTAGTACTATGCATAAGAGAAGAAGATGAATATCTAGGTGACCAGATTTTCTTAGCATTAGCATTCTTCATGAGATAGCAACTAGGTGCAATGTGACCTACTTTGCAACAATAATGACATGTAGGTGCTTGTGTTACCTTAGGAGGAAGAGAAGAAGCTTTAACAAAGTTAGCCAATTCCTTCCATGTTTAAGGAGTTCCTTTGGCTATCAAGGATCTCATCTAGCTTATCTCTACTCTTCACAAATTTAGCCATAGTGATTTTTAGGTCATTAACCTCTAGAGTGAGATCTCTCTTGGATTTCCTCAAGAAGATAAGTTCCCTTTGCATATCATAGTTTGTGTTCTTCAATATGGTGAGCTCATATTGAGTGTCCTTGAGTTCATCCTTAAGTGTGTCATTTGTGTCACTAGACTTGTTCTCTAGCATGCATTTATTTTCTTTTTCTAAAGTCCCAATTCTATGCATGGCATCTACTTTTCTTCTTCTACTTTCTTCAAGTCCTTACAAGTAGCATAGTTTTTCTTTTTAAGGACTTTGAAATCATTAGCTAAAGCATGATAAGCATAAAAAAGTTCTTCAAATGCAAGCTCATCCTCTACCTCATTTTCTTCTTCTTCCTCATCTCCATGTGCCATTAAGCATATGTTGGCTACCTCTTGTTCTTCTTCATCGGATGAAGTCTCCACATCGCTTTCTCCCCAAGTAGCCACCATTGCCTTCCTACTATTGAACTCCTTCCTTGAAGGCTTCTTGAGTTGATGGCAATCGGACTTGCAGTGTCCAGGTTTTCTACACTCATAACATATTATTTCATTTGAGTTAGAAGAAGTAGAATTGTATTTTTCACCTTTGGAGAATTTCTTCTTGAAGAATTTATTTCCTCCTTGGCGTTTGAAGATCTTTTGTATTCTTCTTGATATCATCGCCAACTCCTCATCGTCATCTCCATCTCTTGAATCGGATGAGTCTTTGCTAGATGACTTGAAGGCAATCGTCTTCTTCTTTTTGTCTCCCTCTTCGTTGCTCCTCTTCAAGTTCATCTCATAAGTTATTAGGGAACCCATAAGCTCATCTAGTGGCAGTTTGGATAGATCCTTGGCTTCTTCGATCGTTGTCACTTTAGGATCCCAAGACTTAGGTACACACCTAAGAATCTTCCTCACAACCTCATTGTTAGCATAAATTCTTCCAAGAGATTCAAACATATTTAATATGTTAGTAAAACGTGTAAACATCTCACTAATAGTTTCATCATTCTTCATGCAAAATAGTTCATACTCATGTACTAGCATACTTATCTTTGACTCTTTAACCCGGCTAGTTCCCTCATATGTAATCTCAAGTTTGTCCCATATCTCCTTTGCTGATTTGCATGTAGAGACCCTATTGAATTCACTAGGACTAAGGGCACAAAATAGAAAGCTTTTGGCCTTGGCATTAGTTTGAAGGTTTTCGAGGTCAATTGGGGTGTAGTCACTCTTTGTCTTTGGGACATCTTTTCCATGAACAATTTTGGTAGGGTCATAAGGTCCATCCTCTATTACCAACCATGCCTCATAGTCCATGGATTGAACAAAAATTTCCATTTTTGTTTTCCAGTAATTATAGTTTGAACCATTGAAGTAGGGTGGCCTATTGGTAGCTTGTCCCTCTATGTTTTCCATCTCTAGATAGGATCCTCTAAGAGTTGTTACACCACTAAATTAGAGACCTAGCTCTGATACCAATTGAAGGTCCAAGAGGGGGGGTGAATTGGACTCTTTTCGAAAAACTAGATTGATGGAAAATTCAGATAGAAAAAGATCTAACAGCTTGAATGCTTGTAAACGAATTGAACCTTAGCTACAACAGCATGCAAGAATTAAATGAAGGAGAGGGTTAGAGAGATAACACCGTTTTATAGTGGTTCGACCCAAACCTTGGTCTACGTCCACTTCTCTCAAGGCTCTCCTTGAGGTTCCACTACTTGCAAATTCTTTACAAGGTTTTCCTCCAAGCTTCCTGGGTCTTGGTGACCTTACAATCACAGCCACTTGCTGTTGAACAACTCTCAAGATACTTCTTCACACTTGAAGAAGGTTTACAAAGGTTTTAGCTCAAGGAGAATAAGTAGAAATCTTTCCTAGAGCTTGCTCAAATGATCTCAATAATAATGATAAAAGTTCTGGCAAGTTTACATCAAGGAACTACTTATAGATGGGCTTCAACCAGCTCAACAAGGAGGTCCAACGGCTCCCCGCAACTCTCCAACGGCTAGTTTTTACTCTGCGCGCTGCTAGCGGTCGATCCGTCCATCGTTCGTCACGTATAAAAAACTCAGCCTCTTTGCTCGACGGTCGATCCACGCATCGTTCGTCGCTCTCATGGTCGACCGTGACATCGACCGTCACATCGTCCGTGAGCCTCTGTTGAGAAAGTCGCTTCCCAGGGTCGATGCTCGAATCGACCGTCGCTCCTTGATATTTCTTCATATATGCGCCACGGTCCACCGCCGCATCGACCGTCGCATCGTCCATCAGCCTCTGTCAAGAAAAACGCTTCCCACGGTCGATGCACCGATCGACCGTCGCGTCTTTACTTTCTTCATTGATGCGCCACGGTCGACCGCCACATCGACCGTCGCATCGTCCGTAAGCCTCTGTCAAGAAAAACGCTTCCGACGGTCGATGCACCGATCGACCGTCGCGTCAATACGCATATAGCCAAGTATGAACCATTCACTACGGTCGATCAATGGATCGACCGCCACATTCCCACGGTCGATCCTTGCATCGACCGTCAGTACAAAAATAACTTAAACATTGAAATTTAGATTTCCAATTAAAGGGGTAATAAATATTAAACATATATTTTATCATTTAATGTATATTGGCATCATCAAAACAAGGTTAGGATCAACAGTCCTTATTTATGTGATCTTGCATGCATGGCTAATTTTTATATGCCACCAGGTGCCATGTCCATTGATGATTTTTATATGGACCCGCTTACAATAATGACACATATGGTTTCTCTAATCCGACATATAATTCACATTCATACCCTTATAATTCGAATTTTAGAGATCATACATACCCTAGTTGGCAATTTCAAGGTTACCAGCCTCCTAACATTCAACCAAGGAATTAATTTCTTCCATTACCTTAAGAATATCATCTATGTTCCTTGGTTGAAAAGGATATGGCCCAAGATTTTGCATCTAATTTCGCACTGCCATATCCTTTTCAAGCACAACCACCGCAACAATACTGGTATGAGCCACCTGTTCACCCTGCAGCACAAGCACAACAAGAGCCAACTCTAGATGATATTCTTAAGGTAATGGAAGAAATTAATAATTCCTTAGTAGAATTTCGTAAATCCTTGGTTGAGGATAGACTTTCTAGGGAATGTGACAAAATTGAGAACCCCTTCACTGATCAGTCACAAGTACAACAAGAACCATTTATAATTGATCAAGTTAAAAACTCACAATTGATAGACAAACTAGAAGTCCCGGCCAGACAAATAGCTAACGTAAGTCACTCTTTTGATGATATAGTGGATGGATATGATTCTATGCCTCTTGTTTATGATGACAATGATCATGATGCTTATCTTTCTAATGATGTTGATGCATGCTATAATGCTTGTGATACGTTGCCAGTTCATGATGCTATTGATAATGTTTTGCCAGCTGCTGAAAATACTATTTTGCCTACTCTGGATGATACAGTTGATGATGTTGATGAATGTTATCCGGTTGTACATTCTGGGCCTTATTATATGTATTTCGGTCATTCTTATGAAGCAAGTTTTTTTGATGATAGTGATGATGATGGTTATTATGCTAAATTGTCGGTTGTTCATGATGATAATATGTCTATTTACACTGATCAAAATGAGGATGAGCATATTAGTGAGACCCCCTATAAGGAACCTCAAGTTGAACGTCTACATGATGAGTTGAATGATGATGATGTGCATATTAGTGATAAATATAATGAGGATGAGGGTGTGACGTGCCTTAAAATATGTCGTTAATTATATCAAAGGCGGACAAAAAAAATTACCCGACTACTACTTAACTACAACGTAGTTAATGGGAGTACGGGTCGAATCCTCAAGGAATTGGATGGTCAAATTACAAATGCAATATAGTCTCTACAATAGTTAAAAACAATTGGATTGATTATTGGAGTTTTCTAACTATAGTATTCTAAAACAACTAAGGAGGAAATTTATCAAGGAAGAAGTCCTAGGGAATTCCAATCCGAATTAGGGTCTAAATATTATCTCTATGAATCAAGATGCATGACACTCAAGAGATCATCTAAATTGGATATCGACGAGCGTAGGATTAATATCGCTCACCGCTAATGAGATGTCGGGTTAGGATCATCTCATCGCGTGCATAACAAGGTAAAAATCCATGATCGGGGCTCTAATTCGATCATAGCTCAACGATTGTCGGACTAAGGTCATATTGTTGGCAAATGATCAAGGCTTTGTATGGATAAGGTCTTGGATTGAGATCGGTTTAATACCTCAATCCCATCCCTCATCTAAGTCGAGAATAGTGGGTATGATAGCTTTGGCTTGGGGTGGTTCTAGCACCTCAAGATCCTATCCCTAGATCAAGGATTCATCCCCTAGAATTGGCTATGGTTCTAGCATAGCCTCTTCTTTGAGAAATTGAATCAAACATCTAGTAGGCATCATCATATTCTCAAGTAATCACATGCAAAACAAGGTAATCAAACCATTCAACAATGGAATTCATTAAAGAAATATAGAATTACATGAGAATTCATATAAAAACCATCTCTCAAGAGTCATTACATCAAGAATCAAAAGAGAAATCTAAGAGAAAGCCCTAATACATCATGAAATTCCCAAGGAGGAGGAATTTAGCTACTCATCTTAGGTAGGATCTCCGTGGAAGAGGAGGCTTTACCCATCTTCTCCATCAAAATCCAACCCTTGAAGCACTCAATCTCTCTCTCACTCTAAGGGCGAAGAAGGATGGAGAAAGGAGGGAAAAAGAGTGGAGAAAAGATTCTCAAATCAGAGCCAAAGCCTCTATTTATAGGCTTCAAGTCGTGGACCCGCGGATCATATCAGAACCGTCCATTTTTACCCGTCAGCCGATCTTGGATCGATTTGAAATAGATTTGGATCGATCCAAGATGTCAAAATATGGGTTTCTAACAACTTGGATCGATCCAATATGGGTCTGGATCGATCCAAGGTGTAGCATAGGATCATAGCTCTCTGGAACGGGCTTATGGATCGATCCAATAATGATTTGGATCGATCCAATGTGTACCAGAGAATCATGGTTCTCTGGAAAAGGATTATGGATTGATCCATTACAGATATGGATCGATCCAATATGTACCAGAGAATTATAGTTCTCTGGAAAAGGATTATGGATCGATCCATTACAGATCTGGATCGATCCAATATGTACCAAGCTCTCTGGAGAAAGATTTTTGGATCGATCCATTAAGGATCCGGATCGATCCAATATTTGACAGAAAGTCTGGCTCTCTGGAAAAGCGTCTGGATCGATCCAAACCACTTTGGGATCGATCCAAAATTCCTGGATCGATCCAAATGTTCTGGATCGATCCAAATAAGGTTGAATCTATATAATTGATGTCTTTTTGGCTCGAAATCGATGCAACTCTCTTTGTAAGCTCTTGTACCTGAAACCATATGAAAAGATATTAACAATGCATTGCTTGAGAGCTAACAAAGCCCAGTTGAATGGGTGAATTATGTATATTTTGTGACTTATCAGGGTGTTAGCAATATTCCCTGTCTAGAGCCTCAGTTTGAGATTCTACCTTTAATATCATCCCCATTAGTTGACCTTTGTGAGGAGGAGAACCTTGTTGTGAGTGAAGACCATGCCAATTCCTATCGTCCATTCCTCAAAGATTGTATCAAAATTTCCAGTTCTATGCATATTTTGTTTGCTAATGACTTCTTTTTATTCTTTGATCAAGCATGTCTGCATACCTTCACCATGATTCGGGCCATGTATTTCTTCACATGAAACCATCGGCCTCCTAAATCTTGTTTCGGGAGCGTCTAGCGAAAGACGTAAAATTTCACGCTTCCTGGGAGGCAACCCAGTTTTATGATTTTTTTTCCTTTGCTTTTTAGAATTTTATTTAATTTTTTCCCCTGATTTTTAGGATTTTCTCCATATTTTCCTGGAATTTTTCTCCACCTTTTTTCTATTTTTCCTTATTTTCTACCGGATTTTCTCTCTCCTCCCACAATGTTCCTCGATTGTGGCTCATCGTCTCGGCTCATCTACTCATCCTCGAGCCGCCGCCCTCTCTTCGTCGTCCGACCAACTCTGGCCATCCCCATCCCTCCAAACCAGCACCAACACCATCGCCATCCTTCCACCTTTCCGATATCGCCCTCCTCTTCCCTCGGAACCCTCTCCTCAGACACCGGTGAGCCCCTCCGCTTCCGCCGGCCGTCTCTGATCTCCTCATCCCGTGCCTCCCATCACCCATTAATACCTCCAGAACCTTCCTCCGGCCACCACGAAGCCTCCTCCACCATCAAAACGCTTCTTTGCAGCCTGGATCACCGGACTTCAACTCCGGCTATCTTCCACTCCACCGCCCAACACCATTCCTCCATTCCACAACCTCCCGCAGCCCTGAACCACCACTTAAACCTTCTTTAGGCTATCACGATCCTCCCTCCACCATCCTCTACTTCAATTACAGCCCGGATCATCAGAACCCAACTCCGACGAACACACCGCGCCGCCCATCTCGAATTCGCCGCCTAGAAGCCCCAATTCTTCGATCAGACTACATCGGAGGACTCCTTAGGCCACCACGATTCTTCCTATACCTTTCCTGTCCTCCAGCGACGAGGTTTCACAGTCGATCCATCGCCGGTGAGCTTTCAGCCGTCCGATTGCTCCAAATCACTATCCACGTACTAGAACGCTCCGATTTTGCATCAGATGGTTTAGATTTTCAACCAGGACCACACTCAAGTACTCTTGACTACCCACATCTCATCTACTACATCCCAGCTTGTTGTCTACTATTTTCATTGAGTCCTAGGATTAGAAGTCTTTAGAAAGGACACATGATCGGAGTCTACGAGTTCTCTGCGATGTAGTGTTCCACAGCCTTGACCAGTCCGGACCTGCCTCTAGGGTTGATTTTTGCACTTACATTAGTAGTTGACTCCGCGATTGACAACTTGACGGCAAAGGTTCGCCATGGCTTTGCTAGATTGGCCATCTTAGCAGGCCCACACCTCTACTTCCGTGAGACCGCTTGATTTTAAGAATTCTAATGAAGATTAGCTATTGATCTGGGACCTTTTTGGATGTTTTGGATGTTAGTTGTACTTGATGCTGTGCTGATATGAGAAGATGATGACGATGGTATCTCCTTTACTTCTGCCTGTGCATTTTCTATTTTCTTTGCGGGATGAATGCTTGTATAGGATTGATATATCATGAAAATACAAAGGAGACTCTGCCAAAATTTTTCATGATTCTAATACCTTTTTGGACTTTTATTAGTTATATTTGATCTTTTTGGAAAGGTATATATTTTTGTGACAGGGTATGGTGGGAAGGGAAGTATTTATTCAATGATGGCGATGCCTAAACTAAAATTGGAAGAGAGAGAAATCTATTTCTGAAGCATTCATTATGGTTATCTCTACCCTTTATCCTTTGATTTTTTTTTTTATGACTTAGTGTAATTGGGGACAATTACATTTAAGTTGGGGGGTAGAATTCTAGGAATTCATGCTTATTATTTTTATGGTAATCAAATATTATACATCCATTGAATTATGTCAAAAGAATGAAATTATGATAGGATTTGACAAAGGTGCATGTTTTAGAAATTTATTTTATGAATTATTTTGAGACTTGTATGTCATATAAGAAATAGTAAATTGTTGCTATGCATGATTTTATTTCTATACTTTAACACTTTTACCATGATCTAAGGATGGCTTGACATATCTTAATGCACATGTTCACTTCCACATATTAAGGGGTTGATATTAGATTCTAAGCATGATACTGGGATAGGTTTACAATTTTATGTCATGACACAGAAAATACATGAACACATGCAATTATCTGAGTATGTGAAAAAAAATAAGAGAAAAAAAAAATGATATTCAACTTAGTAACGGGGCAGTGTGCCTAACCAGCGTGGTGTTCGCGTAAAACAGTTGAAATTCCTGCAGAAAAAAGAAAACAAAAGAAAAATGAAAAAAACAGAGATTGTTATGTGATAAGTGGAAAATATGTGCTTGAATATGATTGTGATCTTGAATAGTTGAAGTGTTTAGATATAATTGACATTCTAAAGCATGTGGAACCCTAGTCACACACAGGAGTGTTAAATTAGTTTTTAGTCATGATTAAATATGTTAAAGTGTTGGAAATATGTTATGGCATGTTTTTATTTACTATATTTTTATGTGACTATGAGTTGAAAGGTTTATTCATGGATATTATTTCTATTTAATGCATTAGAATTGATGAATATTATGATGGATTTCTAATGATATATTCAAGGGAATGTATAGATGTTTGTGGGTGTCATCTCTGAAAACCCTCAGGAGACTATAACTCCTCCATTGGGGTAACCCAGGGGTTTAAAAGCTTGTTGCACATGCTAAGTGCAATCGTGAGACCTACGAAAGTGGTTAGTTAGATTTATTGCTTTTTTTATCTTTTCTTTACTCGAGGACTAGCAAAGTGTAAGTTGGGGGGTGTGATGGGTCACTAAATATTCATAATTAAACCCCTTAAATTACCTTTGTTAGGCCTAGAGTAGTTGTATTTCATAGTTTGTTAGTTGATTTCAGGTTTAATCATGATTTGATAAGAAATACAAGAAATTCGACCAAAAATCACTAAATTCAGCAAAAAGACTGCTTCGTCGACTGTTTGGAAATAAATCACCCGAAATTCTACACAATTCCAACTATTCTGAAATTCTGGGAGATGAAAGAAGACTTCAAGACCTACAACTTTCATGTAGGACATTTTGCGAGACGCCTGATGGATTAATACCAGTTTTGAAGAAGATAAAGATATATAGTTGCTGGAAAACTGGTCCGTCGACGTTCAGAAGAATATTCGCCAAATATTCCATATAAGTACGAATATTATGAAATCTTCCTAATCTACATCGTTCATGTTGAGCACATGTCCAAATTTCGGACGGGTTGAACCCAGTCGTGACCGGAAGGCGTCAGAATTAAACTAGGAAATCCTAGTTGCACTAAAGGTCCAACTCAACTTAGCCATAACCCTAATTCCGGGAATACACCTATAAGAAGGTGTTGGCTGGCCGAAAATAAGCATCTTTTTGACAATCTTTGGAGAGGGAATTAAGGAGAAGACAACGAGGATGTGGATGGTGACAGCTTCCTATTCTAAGCCGATGGAGTTCATCCAAAAGATGAGTTGCTAATTATTGTACTTAGGATTATTCATGAAACCCTAGCATAGTTTTCTATCTTCTTTGGTTTGAATCTTGTATTCTTCTCAAGACATGATCCTATGAATTTGCTTTTTATTGTTAATAGAGTTGAGGGAATAGAGTTCCTTGACGTATTTTCAGTCCTACATGATTTCTGTGATTGATTGTAGAGATTCATAGGATGGTTTACATGTGATTTATGATTTGCTAGTGAGATAGGCTATGCTAAGCTAGGATAGGTTGTGCCAAGGTCATTAGGAGTAGTATAACTTAAAGTAATCGTAGGACCGAAGACAATCTATTTCAAGAAAGATAGGCTATGCCGTTAGAAACATAAATCTTATTTTAGGGATTCATGTGAGCTTGTAGCCATATGATCCATAATGTTGAGAGAAGAGAACAAAAGGATAAACTAGAGAAGATTGAAGGCGAAACTAGGGTGGATTGAGTAACTCCTAAGTCACTTATCCATTGATTCAAATTGATCAACCTTTTATTTCTTTTATTTATTAGTTTAGATAACTCTATTCTATCTTTGATTCTTATCCTTAGTTTTAGGGTTTCGAGAATTGATTTCAGTTTTCAATGTTTTCCCTGTGGATCGACTCCCGATTTCACTGCTATTTCTACCTAGTAGTGTAGTGATTGAATAAGGATTATAAATTTATATTTGATTAAGTTTGTAACGTTTTAACGATAATGTTTGTGAGCGATCAAACACACTTTCCCACCAACTACGAAAGATCGATTTTCACCTATGAGAAGATCGATCCTTCAAACTTCGAAAAACCCAATCTCTTGGATTTGATCTATCTAAGCTTGTCAGAAAATAGTGAAACTTTGCAGGGAGGTATAATTGAAGGTGTGGAATCTAATGGTACCAAGAAATCAAGGTTTCAACAGCAAAATATCAGATCTAGCTTGTTTCCGCCGAAAAGCCGACAAAACCAATAAAACGAAGATAGATTCCAAACCGACTAACAAAACACAAAACCGGAACATCCAGGTGTTCCTAAAATGGCGATTACACTAGAATACGAAGCTACAACACATTCCAACATGTATTCTATATTAAACCATCCACAATGTAATCCTAGGCAAGCCTTATGACACAATTAGGGTAGAAACATCTACTCATACTAGCTGGGTAGACGATCTACAAATCCCCCAAGTCTCGCCTTTCCAATGTGCTCCATGCACCCACGATCCATGCTCCAAACCGGCTACCCAAGGGAGAGAGGAAAGGAAAAGAGAAAGAGAGAGAAAGGAGAGGGGGGTTTATATAAAAAGCTGAAATCGATCACAACATTCCATTTCGATCTTTCCCGATTGAGCTCCGATCTTTCGATCGGAAGCGGACTTAAAGTTCTAATCAATCACATATATCAATCCAAGGCCATGTGTGCACTATGCGGGTGTGAAACCGACCCCAAGGCGTAATTTTACCAAATTTCCCTTGGGGTCCAAAAACAAGGATGAGATCAACCGATCACAAACCAAGGCCAACCGAGCCAAACCAACCAAACCAAACCCTCAACCTAACACGATCGGACCAGGTTGGAGGTTCGGGTCCTCACAAATGCAGTAGGAAAAAAACAAGAAAGAAAAGCTCCAGTTCCACTTGGCTGATGATTCTTCCTTGCTCATCAAATATTTGATCGACCAATTCAATTGGGTGATTATAGCATAGATCAATACGTGATGAATAAATTTTATATCTCGCAAGTATACGAATTGGTGTGGTCAGTATTGCAGCAAGACGAGTACCGTACATACATATATTTATAAAGATTATTAGAGTTAAATACTAAAGTAGAATGGAAAGTAAAGAAAATAAGGAAAGTGAAGTAAGAAATATGAAGTATTGAAAATATAAGATCTAATAACGAAATAAGAAAATGATAGAAATATAATGGATGAAAACTAAGGTTCCGATTTCACCATAACATCCTCATTCTATGCATTAAATCAACAAAATCTCAGTTTAATCCAAGAGTTCGTTCTTCATGTATGATGATCGGTTCGATCGCGGTCTTCACCAAGTACCTCTAATTAATTATTGCTAATGAACCCATAGCTAAGTGTCAATAAAGAATTCATTAAGCTCTGAAGAATAATTATGAACCAAGAATTGTCTTAACTTGAACCCGGCTTTAACATAAACTCATTCATTCATAAATCCTGCAAGCTTAGGGAATGAACCCTCGCCCAATCTCACATAAAACAATCCTTAATACTTCTATTTGCGAGATAAAGGTATTTAAGATCTCAGTTATAATAATGAATGAAACAAGGAATACAAACTGATCAAATACGAATGATTCAATAACATAGAATGATTCTGTTAAGCTACATCGGTAACTTAGAAAAAAAACTAGCCACTCAGTTTCATCATGAAGATAACACAAGTGTTCAAGGAAAAATAACGAAAGAAAGAGGAAGAAAACAAAACCCTCACGCCGCTTCCTCTCCTACAGATGCTCCAGAAAAGTCCTCCAAAAAGTCCTCAAAAAACCTCCCTTTTGATAAGCCTAAGTATCCTATTTATAGGCTTAAACTCGGGTTAGATCCAGATCCGTTATACGCTCGCGGCTGATCTGGCGGTCTACCGTGAGACCTAATGGTCGACCGTCAACTGTACAAATTTATTTGGACAAGCGGCGGTCAATCTTCGCATCGACCCTGAAAAGTTTTTTCTTGACAAAGGCTCACGGTCGATCTCGCGGTCGATCCAACGGTCGACCATGAGTATATTGAGCGCGACGGTAGATCTCACGATTGATGCGACGGTCGACCATCACTATTCATTCAGCACTGTGCCATTGGTACTAAAAACACTATAACTTCCTCTAATAAACTTGGAATCATGAACCGTAAAATTCTCCAGAAACTAGACTTTAAGAGCTTTCCAATAATATATGGTAAATCATCTGGTTCTTCATGAAAAGGTACAGTTTCATCTTCCAATTTGACCCATGTAATCTTTTCAGCTTCTTTGCTCCTTTTAATTCCAATTTCCTGCATTTTTCAACCAATCTTTGTGAAGCACATATAAGTATAAAAATAGTACTAAAGAGGTTGATTAAGGGTGATAATTTAGCAATTGAGATGGTTATAAGACTGTTCAGAGTGCACTTTTGTGAGAACCTGTCCCTCTACTCCAGGGTCGACCGGCTGGGTCGGGCCCGTGGCTCGTTGATTGTTTCGTATCGAGTGCGCGATCCGATGGATCACATTGTTTCTTGGGTCGCAAGGGCAATTTGGTAAATTACGCCTTGTCGGTTTGTTTTACACCCGCATGTGCACACACTGACCGGTGTTTGTGATAATGTTTATTTAGAACGGTTAGGTGAACCCGGGATCGAAAGATCCAGACTTGGGATTGTGTTCTAGCCCAAGTTTAGCTTTTTGCACCAAAAAGATCGATCTTCTATTGCTAAGAAGATCGATCCTTTAGTGCCAGAAAGTCAAGCTGGATCATCATGAAGAATCGATCTTTTCTCGATCTTTTCTTGTGAAAAGATCCATCATTCATAAGTCGGTTTGTCCGTCTATAAAATGGGCGCGACCTTCTTCTTTAATCTCTTTTGAAATCCGCGTTTTCCTGAGCTCAGATCCGGCTGGATTTGGAAGAGGTTGAGGGTGATCTTGGGCTTAGCAGTTAGAATTGAAGCTGCTTTAGTCAAGATAGGGATCCTACCTGCTTGCTTTTCTGGTTTTGTGAGGTTTTTAGCTTGATTTTGTTTGATTTGAGTAGATCTCTTTACATGCTTGTAGGTTTTTAGTACAAGTACTGATTTTGGACTCGTGGTCCTTCGTACTATTAGATCCCAAGTTTTTGTGGGGTTTGGTAGAGTTTTCTAATGGTATTTCTCGCCGGCCGGTCGTCGGAAAACCCAAAGGGATCGATCCTTTTTGAGGAAGGATCGATCATTCTTGGAGCGTCATACCTAGCCCGTGCATGATCGATCTTCAGGTGGAAGAAGATTGATCTTTTGCTTGCCGGCATGGACGGGGTCCTTGGTCACGAAAGTGATCGAAGATCGATCCTTTTTGGCTTGAGAGGGATGGAACTCCCTGTTTGCGAAGAAGATCCTTTCTTGGAAAGGATCGATCCTTTTGGTCGCAGAGAGGTGTTTTCATCGGATTTTGCCCGCGAAGCTTTGTATGTGTGCGGTTTTCTTTACCTCTTTATACCTTGTACATATCATGAGCATGTTAGCCCCACAAAGAGGGGTAGTGGTGAACCGGGAGAGTGACGACTCACGGGATGTGTAGATTGCATATTGTACTGTTAGCCTTGTTTGTCGGGGTTGCTTCCCATAACATGTTGTCTTTTTGCAGAGTGGCTGTAGTTGGTGGGGCTACGACTGCAACTGTCCCTTGGCTTGTATTATCTGTTCACCACCCCGGGCTGGCAAGGTGCCGAGCCCAGACTAGGTTTATTTATCATCACATGCGTTGCATGGTTATCTGCTTTCTTGCGTGTGTTCATAGCATGCATCTGGTTGTGCATTAGCTGCATAAGGTTAGGGCGTGGGCGATTTGTGGTATCTTGGTCTAGGTTTGAATGGTTGTGTTCAATCGAATTTGATGATAGGCCTAGATGACTTGAACACTTGTTGCTCGATGATGTAGAGGTCGTGTCGCGCCGCAACCCGCGAAAGCCCAATCGGGCCGGGGACGCGAAACGGAACATAACTAACTGAGGAAAATATGACGAGGGTTCCCTCTAGTCTACTGGTTTCCCTAAGCATTCATTAAACACCCTCAATTAACAAATCTAGAAATTACAGAAACCTCAAAATTAAAGATTACAAATCCAGAAGAACAAGTCTACAAAACCTCGAAGAGGAGAAAATCATGTATAAACATTTATACACTCCCGTAGAAGGCTAATTGTACAAAGGTTCTGAAGATAGAAGATCACCACTCCTCAAACTCCGCCAGGCGCCGCCACACCGCCAACCAACTACCCCGTAGGGGCCACCGAAGAGGAGTTAACGCCTACAACTTCAAAACGCAGCCCGAGTAGGAATGAGCAACTAAACTCAGTAGGGAAACTACACTACGACTCACAGAAGGAAGAGGGAAACACAACAGTGATAAAAAAAATTCCAAACCAACATCAAAAGTATCGAGGAAAAATAGCGGGGTCTGGAGGAGGACCTCAAGCCTCCGGTAACCCAACAACAGGGGAAGGAATCTGACAAAACCAAAGCTCTAATCCACTACAGCAAGGAGAAGAAGAAGAGTACCAGCACAATCATGAACAACAAAGAAGAAGGAACCAGAGATCCAAACGATCACAAACACCTCGAGCAATCCCATAACAGAGGAGGAACTCAAACCTCTGACAGACCAAACAAACAGAGGAAAGGAAGCATTCACGAAAACCCAAAGATCTACATCACCGCAACAAGAGAGAAGAGAAGAGCATCACAAAGTTCCTAGGCTAGCAAGCATCAAAGCAAAGCCTATTCTCCTAAACCGAGTTTAGGGTAGGTTCCTACCTCTGGATTGTGCGAGAGCTCCTCCTCCAGTCGCCATCACCTTCACAGTCGCCGTCTCCATCGCCCTCAAGCTCGCAGTCGTTTGTGATCCCCTCAAGTCGCGGTCTCCTCCGATAGCCGTCACCCCTCTCTCTCTCTGGTCGCGACCTCCTCCGGCCACGGTCGCCACCGGCATTCTCTCCTCTGGCCATGGTCTCCCTATCTTACCCGGGGTGGTCGATGTTGTCTCTCTTCTCTCTCTCGATCTCTCTTGCAGCTGTCCCCTAATGGGAGAAAAGGCTAACTAAAGGGGTTTTATATGCTAGGCTCTCCTCACGATCTCTCTCTCTCTCCAGTCACCCGCTCGACGCCTCGGAGAGGAATGGGGTGAATGATCGAAACGGCCAAGGTGCTGGAGAGGGGAAGAGCGGGGAGGTTAGGGAGTCCTCGAGTGTCGGCGAAGCGGAGGATGCTCTGAAAACCGCTGCCGCAGGAACCACACAGTGTCGTATGCCACGCCCCCTCCCCGCGAACGGCATCAACGGCAACGCCGACTCCGATGCGAAGGATCCGCACCGCCCTCGAAACGCGGGGCCGACGTTGACAACGTCGATCGAACTCGGATCGAGCGCTGCACCGCCGCCATCGGGGCGGATCACAAAGGCTCTGTGGACAGAGGGTTGTCGGAGGCGGAGAGTTGAAGTACTATGAGCACCAGTGGTTGGGGGGGCTCGATGGCTACGGCTAGCAGTAGGTTTTTCTGGGAGACGGCGTGCTTGCGCATGGGGTGGGGGAGGTGTGAGGAGCGGAGGAGAAGTGTCGAAGTGATAGAGGCGGTTGGCGATAGGGAAGTGGGTCGGGGAACCGGATATCGGGGAAGTGGGGAGAAGATATCTAGCCACACAGGATTACAGATAAGCCTCCGTGTAGGTCACAGGGTGCCAGTAGGACAACACTATATAAGGATTGATTATTACAGGGGATCATTTTCATAGGCATTAAAGTTATTGGTGTTGGTCGGATGGGCTGCAGGCCCATGCAACATCTCCCTTTGATTCTTCCATGTTGCTAGGTCGCAGGCCCAGGGCAGGGTGTCGGTTCCTGATCGTCCCACTTGTGGTGCCCAAGTGGGCTTAGACCCTCATGTCCACTCGCCACTTAGTGCGGGGTTCTGCACTATTATGTGGTGTTGGCGGTCGATCTAGGCAATTATTACTGATTTGTCCCCATTTTTCAAATATTACTCATTACCCCTCTTTTTTCTAACCCAAAAATCCCTTATCCTCACCTTTTCTATTTATCCCCAAAATCCCTTTGTTACGCTGAGCTTTACGAAACACTCACGTAACTAGTCTATCGCAGGGAATAGGTACCATGGGGAAGGTCATCTGGGTTCTTTTTCCTTTGCTGGCCTATGGTGAAGGTGTGTGGGTGGATAACTCAAGGAGGTGAGTAACTCAGCCTGAAACCGATTGGTTTGGAGAAATAATCATGTTGTTTCCTTTATTCAAGCATGCTTAAATAGCTTACAAAACTTGATGGCAAATTCTTCCTAAAAAATAAATTAGGGAATTCAAATCAAACCGAAATCTAGGGAATTCAAATGGCAACTAAAACAAGAAGTTAACAAATTGTGAAACTATCTCCCAAAGATTAGCAGTGAATCACGTTTCCGTGATTTGCTGAAGCGATCAGCTGTTGCCTGGATCTTCTAAATCCATCAAGATCGCCCTTGTCTTCAAGGGTGAAATTTGGAAAGCGTAGCGAGAACTTGAACAATAATTCCCATGTAGCATCTGCTGGACTTAGACCTTGCCAATGTACGAGCACTTCCAATCTATGCCCGCAAATCTGTTTCTCCAGTATTGTTTGTGGTTGAAGTAGTTCAGCATCCTCAGGGTCATTTGGAATAGTTTTTTGGACTGAAACATTAGGACCCAAGTGCTTCTTAAAAAAAGAAACGTGAAAGACTGGGTGAACTTTCGCATTTGGTGGTAAACCCAAGCGATAAGCAGCCTTGCCAATACGATCCAAAAATTGAAACATACCAAAAAATCTTGGTGATAGCTTTTGTGTGCCTCAGGCTGCTAGCGACTTCTGGCAATAAGGATGCATACTTTAAATTCAACAGTTTTCCCTAAAACTGTCATGTTGAGCTTACCATCTTTCACATTAATCATAGTCTCAGCTGTAGCCATAAATGGACGACCCAGCAAAATAGGTAATTTTCTATCATTCAACGGTGCATCATCCATATCTAATATCACAAAATCAGCAAGGATAATTAACTTATCAAGTTGTACTAAGATGTCTTCTATAATGTTTAATGTGTTGATCCTAACCTTGTTTTGATGATGCCAATATACATTAAATGATAAAATATATGTTTAATATTTATTACCCCTTTAATTGGAAATCTTAAATTCAATATTTAAGTCAGTTTTGTACTAACGGTCGATGTATGGATCAACCGTCGGAATGGATCGACCGTGGGAATGTGACGGTCGATCCATGGATTGACCGTGTGGTTGCACATTGGATGCACCCTACTTGGCAATATGCATTATTGGCTCACGGTCGATCGGTGCATCGACCCTGGGAAGCGATTTTCTTCATAGAGCCTGACGGTCGATGCGGCGATCTTAGAAAAGTTTTCTACTTATTCTCTTTTGTGCTACAACCTTTGTAAACCTTCTTCAAGTGTGAAGAGGTACTTTGAGAGTTATTCAACAGCAAGTGGCTGTGAGTGTAAGGTCACCAAGGACCAGGAAGTTTGGACGAAAAGCTTGTAAAGGATTTGCAAGTAGTGGAACCTCAAGGGGAGCGTTGAGAGAAGTGGACGTAGACCAAGAGTTGGGTCGAACGACTATAAAATCGGTGCCATCTCTCTAACCTTCTTGATTTTATTCTCGCATGCTATTTTGTTTTAGTTTCATTCCATCTACAAGCATTTAAGGAGTTAGTTCTCTCCTACCTGGTTTTTCTATTAATCTAGATTTTCGAAAAGAGTCCAATTTACCCCCCAATCCTTCAATTGGTATCAGAGCTAACTCTCTATTTTAGTGGTGTAACAACCCTTAGAGAATCCTATCTAGAGATGAAAAACTTGGAGGGACAAGCTACAAATAGGCCACCCTACTTCAATGGTTTAAACTATAATTACTAGAAAACAAAAATGGAGATTTTTGTTCAGTCAATGGACTATGAGGCCTGGTTAGTAATAGAGGATGGTCCTTATATCCCTACAAAAATTGTTGAAGGGAAAGAAGTCCCCAAGACAAAGAGTGACTACACCCCAATTGATCTCAAGAACCTTCAAACAAATGCCAAGGCCAAAAGCTTTCTATTTTGTGCCCTTAGCCCTAGTGAATTCAATAGGGTCTCTACATGCAAATCAGCAAAAGCGATATGGGACAAACTTGAGGTTACTTACGAAGGAACAAGCCGTGTTAAAGAGTCAAAAATTAGTATGCTTGTACATGAGTATGAACTCTTTTGCATGAAGAATGATGAAATTATTAGTGAGATGTTTACACGTTTTACTAACATATTAAATATGCTTGAATCTCTTGGAAGCATTTATGCTAACGATGAGGTTGTGAGGAAGATCCTTAGGTGTCTACCTAAGTCTTGGGATCCTAAACTGACAGCGATCGAAGATGTCGCGCCCCGACCCGCGAAAGCCCAACCGGGCCGGGCGACGCGAACCGGAACCTAACAAACGCGGAAGAAAAGCTGGTGAGGGTTTCCTCTAACCTATTGGTCTCCCTAACAATTCACCAAAAGTACCCCCAATTAAAAGACAATATAATAATGAAGCCTCGAAACACAGATTTACGAACTCAAAAAGGTTTAATATACATAACCTCGGAGAGGGGGGAGTTCAAATACAACATTACTCCCGTAGGAGACTATCTAACATAAGGATAAAAACAGTAAAGGATCACCACCTCTCAGACTCCACCTGGCGCCGCCGCACCGCCAACCAACTGCCCGGTAGGGGCCAAGGAAGAAGAACTGACGCCTGCACCTGCAAAACGCAGCCCGGGAAGGAGTGAGCACTAAGCTCAGTAGGGATCTACACTACGACACACAGAAGGAAGAGGGAAACGCAACAGTGTCGCCCTCAAGTAGGATCTGGGTGTATACAGGGGTCCCATAACCCCACCGCATGTCCCTGAGGCCCCGATCATGATTTTCCAGCCGGGCTGGTCACATGTCGGGTCACACTCAGTAGCAGGAAACAACACTGCTAACTCTCAACAGGACACAGAACACTGTTTGGTGGGAAAAGACACCACTGAGTAGGCAACTCCTCTACTCAAGAGTTTAAGAACGCCGGACACCGGCTACACCTCAGATCCGACTCGAGGCTGACACGACCTCTACAATCATCAAGCAACAAGTGCACCAGTCACCTAAGCCTATCATCAAGTTTGACTGGCACTACAATTCAAACCGGGTCCAAATCACCCAACCCCGGTCCTAGGGCTAAGTCCGAGCTTCCAGCCTCGGGACGGCGACCCAAGGATCACCCACGCCCTAACCAATGCAACTAATGCACAAAACAACAATGCATGCTATGACATACACAGATAAGAGGCAAAACATGCAACAGTATGTCAAGCATCATATAAGTCTACTGGATCGCTGCAGCGGTACTACCAACCGCTGCCAGTCGATCCGCAGCGGGTCCCGGCATTACGACAGTACCACGACCGTCAATCGCGAACTCCTGCAACGGGAAACAACCCCAAAATCGACGATGAATAGTAAACAATATAATATTATATTCCGAAATATAATATTATAATCAAACACCCTCAAAACCTCTACTTAGGGTCTATTTGATCTTGTATATACCAGGATCAATATATCCAAATTTCATAATCATCCAACGGTTGGATTAACGGGAAAACGCTAATCACAAATCGTTAATCAACTAACTTAACAATTAATTTCTGCAATGCAGCCCTCCAGTAAACAATTCATACGAAATTGTAGAAAAATCTAAAAATTACGAAACAAGATGGAATGGAAAGCTAACAAATAGATCTACAACTCTTATGTCTATGAAAAGCCAAGATCATGTACTCGCCGGCCGGAAAACTCGCCGCCAACCGGCTGTTTCTCAAGAACAGCAGAAAACCAGAAATCCGAGACTAATCTCCCATAAAACCTACTCAAATCTCAACTGATTAACATGAAACTTAAATCAGTAATTCTAACAGGTATAAGGAATCCAACAAAACAAGGATCAACAAGATCCAACGGCTAGATCTCAAGAAAACCTGAAATAAATACAGTAGGTATAACCCTACCTAGCTGCGCTTTCCTCGGCTGATTCCCCGCGATTTGATCACCAACAAGCCTCCAAACCACTTCAAGGATCTTCCTCTCATTGCCACGAATCCAACGAGCCTTAGAACGCCGAAAAAGATGGCCGGAGGAGGGAGAACGAAGGTGAGGAAGTGGCTGCCGGAAAACTGGGGAAAGAACAGAGCCTTCGGGAGAAGAAAAGGAGAAGGAAGAAGAAAGGAGGAGAAGGAAGAAGAGGAGGGGAAGAAAAGGAGGGGAAAGCCAGGGGAAAGCCAGGGGAAAGCCGGGGAAAGGGGGAGAAAGTGAGGGGAGGGGAGGGGAAGTCTTCCCTCCTCTGACAGAGGAGAGCGACGGCCAGTGGTGGCCGTCCTCGCGAAGCAGAAAAGCCACCGACGCGAGTCCGATCGGTCGCTCCAAGGAGTGATCGATCGTTCTCGCCCCGGATCAAAACCCACCGACTCGCTCACGAGTCCGATCGATCGTCCCAAGGAGCGATCGATCGCTCAAGGGTCGTCAGCTGCCCAAAGGCAAGCTTTCGCGCGCATGAGCTGGGATCTTCCGATCCCGGGTCCACCTAGCCAGTCTAAACAAGCATTAACACAAATAAGGCCGGTCTGTGCACACGCGGGTGTGAAACAAACCAACAAGGCACAATTTACCAAATTGCCCTTGCAGTCTACAACGAGCCACAGGGGTAGAGGGACAGGTCCTCACATCCTAATACCCTTAAAGGAAATCTCGTCCCGAGATTCGATAAGGGTAGGGCTCGGAACAACAAAACAGGTACACTAGAAGACCGGACAAGAAGTACCTCGAGAAGGAAACAACTGCGGAAACTCCTGCCGCATGCGCGCCTCGCGCTCCTAAGTGATCTCCTCGGTGCCTCTGTGCCTCCACAGTACCTTGACCAAGGGAATCGTCTTGCCCCGCAAGACCTGATCCCTCCGGTCAAGTACCTGAACCGACTGCTCAACAAAACTCGCGTCTGCCTCAAGCTCAATGTCATCCACTCTGATCACATGAGACGGGTCTGGGTGATACTTCCTCAGCATCGACACATGGAAAGTCGGGTGCACAGCAGACATGTGCTGAGGAAGATCCAGGCGGTAAGCTACCTCGCCGACCCTTTCTAAGATCTCGAACGGCCCGACAAACCTCGGTGCCAACTTGCCACCTCTGCCAAACCTGACAGAACCTCTGTACGACGATGCTCGCAAGAACACTCGGTCGTCGACTGTAAACTCCAACGGTCGTCGCCTCTAATCTGCATAACTCTTCTGTCGCCTCTGAGCCGTCAGAAGCCTCTGCCTGATCTGCACCAACCTCTCTGACGACCGCCTGACGATGTCTGGACCGGTGAGTGAAGCCTCTCCAACCTCTGTCCAGCACACTGGGGAACGACACGGCCTACCGTACAAAGCCTCGAAAGGTGCTACTCCAAGACTGGACTGGTAGCTGTTGTTGTAGGCGAACTCCACCAAGGGAACGTGCTCCTCCCAGCTGCCTCCTGCGTCGAGGACACATGCTCTCAGCATGTCCTCCAAGATCTGGATCGTCCGCTCTAACTGCCCGTCTGTCTGCGAATGGAAAGCCGTACTGAAAGTCAATAGTGTGCCAACTGCCTCCTGAAAGTCTCGTCAGAACCTGCTGGTGAACCTGGGGTCACGGTCTGACACGATAGAAACTGGAACTCCGTGTAATCTGACCACCTCTCTGACGTACAAGCTACCCAACCTGTCTGTCGAGTCTGTCACCCGCATAGGCAGGAAGTGCGCCGATTTTGTCAATCGATCAACGATGACCCAAATCGCGTCATTCCCCCTAGGAGATCTCGGTAGCCCAGTCACGAAGTACATCGTGATGTGCTCCCACTTCCACTCAGCTAGTGGAAGCGGCTGAAGTAACCCCGGAGTCCGTTGGTGCTCTGCCTTGACCTTCTGACAGGTAAGGCAGCGCGATACGAACTCCGTCAGTGCCCTCTCCATCCCGCGCCACTAAAACTGTTGCCGAAGATCCTGGTACATCTTGGTGCCGCCGGGATGAACTGTAAAGCGAGAGTGGTGGAACTCTCGTAGGACGTCGTCTCGAAGAACTGGATCTGCAGGAACCGCTAATCTGCCTCGGAACCGTAGCCCTCCGTCTGGCGATACTGTCCAGTCTCCGTCTGGCGATACTGTCCAGTCTCCGTCTGGCGATACAGTCCAGTCTCCGTCTGCGCCCTCCGTGCCCGCTGCTGTGCGTAACTCCTCGAGCTCTGGGTCACTGTGCTGTGCCTCCAACACTCTGGCAAGAACTGCTGGCATACTCTGCACTTCGTAGAGGAAGCTGCTGGATCCCTGATCCTCAAACTCGAGCCCCAACTGGCCCGCCGTCTCTAGAGCCTGCCACTGCCGCGCTGAGAGCCCCAACTGGCCCGACGTCTCCCCACACCACAAGCAAAGGAATCGGCTGAGAACCGATCCCCCAGCAACACAAACTGTGTCCCATCGGGTGTCCAAGCGACCACCCTCCGGCGACCACAGTCGATGATAGCTCGGTATGCTGCCAACCAGTCCATACAGAGTATCACATCGAAGCCTGTCATGTCTAGCACCCGCAGGTCTAGACAGACACGGAGGCCTCCAACCTCCAAGGAACAAGATCGGCAGACCTGGTCTACCCTGACTGTGCCGCCGATCGGTGAGTCTACAAACTGTGCCACCTCTAGCCAACTCGTCTCTAATCCTAGCGATGCCACACACATGCTAGCAATATAGGAATGAGACGCCCCAGAGTCTATCAGCACATCTACTAAAGAACTAGAAAGCTGAAAGATACCTCTGAGGACGGATGGCTCTGTCGCTGCCTGCTGATACTGCTGCGGCTGCTGGTACTACAACGGCTGCTGGTACTGCTGCAGCTGCTGGTACTGTGGTGGCGGCTGAGACAGCTGGACGGTGTCCTGCCGCTCACGAACTGGGAGGGCAAACACCTGCCCCCGATGGCCACCTCTGCCTCTGGGACGCCCCGGCCCGCGTCCACCCCCGCTCCCCTGCCAGGCATCGGACCCTCCGCCTCTACTGCCTTGCGGCATAGCGCTCTGCGCTCCTCGCGAAGTGCAGTCTCTACGGTAGTATCCCAACTGCCCGTACAGGTAGCAAGTGGGTGTCGCGCCGCCAGGCTGCCGTCCCTGGTCTCCCCCTGACGAAGCCTGCCCAGAAGGCCCGGCCGTCAGTAGAAACGGGGCTGGTGGGCTCGGTAGTGGCTGCGGGTACTGCGGTGCACGCTGCGCCCGATGCTGAAAGGGCCGCTGACGCCACGGCTGCGCCCTACCGAACCCCTCTCTGCCCTAGGGCCTCTGCTGCTGTGAGCTGATAGAGACTGCCGGTGGAACTGCCTGGCGTCTCTCGTCCTGCGACTGCGCCTCCACAACTAAGGCGCAGTTCAGGACTGCTGCGTGCGTCTGGAAACGGTGGGAACACGTCTGGCGCCTGATCTCTGGACGAAGACCCCACTCAAACTGCCGTGCCCTAGCCACTGGATCTGCTGCCACTGCCCCCGCAAAATGGACCAAGTGCGTGAACCGAGTGGCATACTGCTGCACGGTGCGAGCACCCTGCAAGAGGGACTGGTACTCGCGAGACAAGGCGTCACGCATACTCTCCGGGAAGTACGCGTCCAAGAACAACACCCTGAACTCCTCCCACGTCGGCTCCTCTCCGTCACTGGTGTGCTGGGCAGTGCACCACCAGTCAAGGGCGTCACCATCGAGCTGGAACGCCGCGAGGGTGACCCGGATCCGGTCATCCCTGACGAAGAGAGCGTTGAGAACGCGCGTGACTCCTCGGAGCCAGTCGTCTGCCGTGGTCGGATCTCCAGTCTCACCGCTGAACCTAGGCGGGTTCAGCCGCTGGAAGTCCATCATGACCGCTGCCGCGGCCCGCCCGTCGACCATAGCGAGGACCCCCTCCTCGGCAAGAGGAGCCTCCTCCCGTGCGACTGCAACCGTCGCTGGTGATGGTCCAGTCCGTCGAGCTCTGACCGCCTTGACAGGTGCTACCCTGTCTGGTCGAGCGGGCCGACCAGGTCGTGCCCCACCTCGACCAACAACCGTAGGTCGGTCTCGAGCTCCCGCCATCTGCGCAATCACCAACGACAAACGAGCGTTCACTCGTCAGAACCCGAGACAAAACAGCACAACATAAGCGGAAAAGCATAACAGATCAAAAGGAGGATGCACGGATGTTCTAGACATAGAACTAACCCATTCCACGCTCAATCTCAACCGAAACCTGATTCTAAACCCTGGGATCTACAACCTATGCTCTGATACCAAGCTGTCGTGCCCTGACCCGCGAAACCCCAACCGGGCCGGGCGACGCGAACCGGAACCTAACAAACGCGGAAGAAAAGCTGGCGAGGGTTTCCTCTAACCTATTGGTCTCCCTAACAATTCACCAAAAGTACCCCCAATTAAAAGACAATATAATAATGAAGCCTCGAACCACAGATTTACGAACTCAAAAAGGTTTAATATACATATCCTCGGAGAGGGGGGAGTTCAAATACAACATTACTCCCGTAGGAGACTATCTAACATAAGGATAAAAACAGTAAAGGATCACCACCTCTCAGACTCCACCTGGCGCCGCCGCACCGCCAACCAACTGCCCGGTAGGGGCCAAGGAAGAAGAACTGACGCCTGCACCTGCAAAACACAGATCGGGTAGGAGTGAATACTAAGCTCAGTAGGGATCTACACTACGACACACAGAAGGAAGAGGGAAACGCAACAGTGTCGCCCTCAAGTAGGATCTGGGAGTATACAGGGGTCCCATAACCCCACCGCGTGTCCCTGAGGCCCCGATCATGATCTTCCAAACGGGCTGGTCACATGTCGGGTCACACTCAATAGCAGGGGAACAACACTGCTAACTCTCAACAGGACACAGAACACTGTTTGGTGGGAAAAGACACCACTGAGTAGGCAACTCCTCTACTCAAGAGTTTAAGAACGCCGGACACCGGCTACACCTCAAATCCGATTCGAGGCTGACACGACCTCTACAATTATCAAGCAACAAGTGCACCAATCACCTAAGCCTATCATCAAGTTTGACTGGACACTACAATTCAAACCGGGTCCAAACCACCCAACCCCGGTCCTAGGGCTAAGTCCGAGCTTCCAGCCTCGGGACGGCGACCCAAGGATCACCCACGCCCTAACCAATGCAACTAATGCACAAAACAACAATGCATGCTATGACATACACAGATAAGAGGCAAAACATGCAACAGTATGTCAAGCATCATATAAGTCTACTGGATCACTGCAGCGGTACTACCACCCGCTGCCAGCCGATCCACAGCGGGTCCCGGCATTACGACGGTACCACGACCGTCAACCGCGAACTCCTGCAACGGGAAGCAACCCCGAAAACGATGATGAATAGTAAACAATAAAATATTATATTCCGAAATATAATATTATAATCAAACACCCTCAAAACCTCTACTTAGGGGCTATTTGATCTTGTCGATCCGACGTCCTAATGACATCGGATTCAAGATCCAACATAGCTACCAGTAGGTGTGTATACTAGGATCAACATATCCAAATTTCATAATCATCCAACGGTTGGATTAACGGGAAAACGCTAATCACAAATCGTTAATCAACTAACTTAACAATTAATTTCTGCAATCCAGTCCTCCAGTAAACAATTCATACGAAATTGTAGAAAAATCTGAAAATTACGAAACAAGATGGAATGGAAAGCTAACAAATAGATCTATAACTCTTATGTTTATGAAAAGCCAAGATCATGTACTCGCCGGCCGGAAAACTCGCCGCCAACCGGCTGTTTCTCAAGAACAGCAGAAAACCAGAAATCCGAGACTAATCTCCCATAAAACCTACTCAAATCTCAACTGATTAACATGAAAGTTAAATCAGTAATTCTAACAGGTATAAGGAATCCAACAAAACAAGAATCAACAAGATCCAACGGCTAGATCTCAAGAAAACCTAAAATAAATACAGTAGGTATAACCCTACCTAGCTGCGCTTTCCTCGGCTGATTCCCCGCGATTTGATCACCAACAAGCCTCCAAACCACTTCAGGGATCTTCCTCTCATTGCCACGAATCCAACGAGCCTTAGAACGCCGAAAAAGATGGCCGGAGGAGGGAGAACGAAGGTGAGGAAGTGGCTGCCGGAAAACTGGGGAAAGAACAGAGCCTTCAGGAGAAGAAAAGGAGAAGGAAGAAGAAAGGAGGAGAAGGAGGAAGAGTAGGGGAAGAAAAGGAGGGGAAAGCCAGGGGAAAGCCGGGGAAAGGGGGAGAAAGTGAGGGGAGGGGAGGGGAAGTCTTCCCTCCTCTGACAGAGGAGAGCGACGGCCAGCGGTGGCCGTCCTCGCGAAGCAAAAAAGCCATCGACGCGAGTCCGATCAGTCGCTCCAAGGAGCAATCGATCGTTCTCGCCCCGGATCAAAACCCACCGACTCGCTCACGAGTCCGATCGATCGTCCCAAGGAGCGATCGATCGCTCAAGGGTCGTCAGCTGCCCAAAAGCAAGCTTTCGTGCGCCCGAGCTGGGATCTTCCGATCCCGGGTCCACCTAGGCAGTCTAAACAAGCATTAACACAAACAAGGCCGGTGTGTGCACACGCGGGTGTGAAACAAACCAACAAGGCACAATTTACCAAATTGCCCTTGCGGTCTACAACGAGCCATAGGGGTAGAGGGACAGGTCCTCACAGAAGAAGCCAAGGATCTATCCAAATTGTCACTAGATGAGCTCATGGGTTCCCTCATGACCTATGAGATGAAATTGAAATGAAGAGGGAGATAAAAAGAAGAAGGCGGTTGCATTCAAGTCATCTAGCAAAGACTCATCCGATTCAAGTGAAGGAGATGATGATGAGGAGTTGGCGATGATATCAAGAAGAATACAAAAGATCTTCAAACGCCAAGGAGGAAAGAAATTCTTAAAGAAACATTTCTTCAAAAATGAAAAGTATAATCCTACCTCTTCTAACTCAAATGAAATCATATGTTATGAGTGTAGAAAACCCGAACACTACAAGTCCGATTGCCCTCAACTCAAGAAGCCAACAAAGGAGTTCAAGAAAAAAAAGGCAATGATGGCTACTTGGGGAAAAAGTGATGTTGAGACCTCATCCGATGAAGAAGAACAAGAGGTAGCCAACATATGCTTAATGGCACATGGAGATGAGGAAGAAGAAGAAAATGAGGTAAAGGATGAGCTTGCATTTGAAGTACTTTTTGATGCTTATCATGTTTTAGCTAATGATTTCAAAGTCCTTAAAAAGAAATACTATGCTACTTGTAAGGACTTGAAGAAAGTAGAAGATGAGAAATTAGATGCCATGCATAGGATTGGAACATTAGAAAATGAAAACAAATGCATGCTAGACAACAACTCTAGTGATACAAGTAATACACTTGTTGAGGATGAACTCTTGGACACTCAATATGAGCTCACCATATTGAAGAATACAAACTATGATATGCAAAGGGAACTTATCTTAGGAAATCTAAGAGAGATCTCACTCTTGAGGTTATTGACTTAAAAATCACTATAGCTAAATTCGTGAAGAGTAGAGACAAGTTAGATAAGATCCTTGATAGCCAAAGGAACTCCTTAAACAAGGAAGGAATTGGCTACAACCCTAGGAAGGTGAACAACCAAAAGAGATGATACGAGTCGATCCGACTCGATCAACTGGACCTGAACCCAGAAGAGGAACCAAACTGGTTCAGCCTTTTTCCTAATTTGACTTGGACTTCCCTAGTTCAAACTAGAGTATTTAATTAGTATTTATCATTAGTCTTTTATATTTATTTGAGTCCTAGTTGATATTTGAGTTAGGAAGTTGAGTTGAGTTTGAAACCTTATTACTTGCTAATTAAGCAAGGGGGTTTTCTTGTTGGATTAGGACTATGTCAAGGTATCTATAAAAGGACCTCATTAGTTTGTATTAGGGAAGGCATGATGAATGAAGAGTTATGAATTATTAGGAGTAGTTGATAAATTATCATAGGAGTAGAATATCATAGGAGTAGAGATAAGATAGATTCCACCATATATCTACCATAGATCCACCTTCTTCCTCGTCGGTCATCTTCTCCGCAACCGGCACCGCCTCCACCGGTATTTCTCTCTCCCCGTCACTTTCTCTCTCCTCCACGTCACCCGCTACTGTTCATCTTCTTCCTCCTCTCTCTCCTCTATCCCGAAACCCTAGCCAAGCTTCACCGCCGTTCCCTCTCCAGCCACCCCCGTCGCCAACCAAGGCCACCATTCTCTTCCCCTTGGAACCACGACTCCGGCCAACCCCTTCACCGCCCCGTTCGTCTTCTCCGGCGTCTTCCCCGGCAATCCAACCTCCCGAGCTCCGCCGGCCCTTCCGTGTCCGTCCCCGATATCACCACCAAAACCACCCTAAATCCATCGCCTATCCCTTACGACCATCCACGACCCTTCCCGACGTCCCCAGAGCCATCCCCGTCGTCTCCGACGTTGGTAAACCCAACCCCGCCGCCGTCGACCTCTAGATCCGGCCGATCTAGCCCTCCTCCAACCAATCCACTCCGGTGGATCTATTCCCCATCACCCCGCGACCTTCCCTGCCACTATCCCAACCGCCGTCGCCGCCTCTACGCCGGCGATCCACTCCGGCGACTCCTCAGCCGTCAGATCTTCCCAGCCAGCTTTGGCCAAATTGGCTCAGCCCACTTAACCGGTTCCGCCAAGCCAGTCAATCCGGATCCAGCCCAATCCAACTTGTTCAGCTTGATCCAGATCACTTCAGACTTGTCCCAGTCAAGTCCCATCCATCAGCCCATTGGACTCATATCAAGTCCGATCAGGCCGATTCTGATCGATTGGAGCAGTAGAGACTCATTACGAGAGGATCACGAGTAGACCGCTCGTAACAAAGACTAACTTTGTTAAAGCTTCTTCTCATCCTCCTAAGGTAGCACAAGCACCTATATGTCACTATTGTTGTAAAGTAGGTCACATTGTACCTAGTTGCTATCTAATAAGGCATGCTAATGCTAAGAAAATTTGGGCACCTAGACATTCATCTTCTTCTCTTATGCATAGTACTAATGCAAATGGACCCAAAAAGATTTGGGTACCAAAAATCAAGGTTTGATCTCCTATTTGTAGGAATGCATGAGATCTAAGATCAAGACCAACACAAAGGCTAAAAGATGGAACCTTGATAGTGGATGCTCAAGACACATGACGGGAGAAAGGAGCATGTTCTCAACCTTCCAATCCAAAGATGGAGGAATGGTGACCTTTGGAGACAATGCAAAAGGAAAAATAATTGGCATTGACAATATTGGTAAAACCTCTTCCACTATTATTGAAAATGTTCTTTTGGTAGAAGATTTGAAACATAATTTGCTTAGCATTAGTCAATTATGTGATAGAGGTAACAAAGTCATTTTTGAAGATTCAAAATGCTATGTTAAGAATGCTATTAATGATAAAGTCATACTAGTTGGTCATCGTGATGGTAATGTGTATACATTTTATCTTAATGATCTTGTTTGCCATGATGATTTATGTCTTAGTGCTTTAAATGATAATTCTTGGTTATGGCATAGGAGACTTGGACATGCTCACATGGATTTAATTTCCAAACTCTCTCGAAAAGACCTTGTTCTTGGACTTCCCAAGATCAAATTCGAGAAAGATAAGATTTGTGGTGCATGTCAAAGAGAAAAACAAGTAAAATCCTCTTTCAAGTCTAAAGATATATTTTCCACCACAAGAGCACTAGAACTCATTCATATGGACCTTTTTGGGCCTACTAAACCGACTAACTTAGGTGGTAGCTCATATGGGTTTGTTTTAGTAGATGACTACACTAGATACACTTGGGTGATTTTCCTTGCACACAAAGATGAAGTCTTTGAGAAATTCACTAACTTCTGTAGAAGAGTCCAAACTGAGAAAGGTATTCTCATTACATGCATTAGAAGTGGCCATGGAGGAGAATTCAAGAATTCCCATCTAGAAAAATTTTGCAATGACAACGGGATTTCCCATAACTTCTCTTCACCTAGAACCCCTCAATAAAATGGTGTTGTTGAAAGGAAAAATAGAACCCTACAAGACATGGCTAGAACTCTACTATGTGAAAATAATCTTCCTAAGTATTTTTGGGCTGAAGCAATTAATACTTCTTGCCATGTGATAAATAGAGTAACTTTGAGACCCAGTTTGAAGAAAACCCCTTATGAGCTTTGGAAAGGAAGAATTCCAAATTTTGGGTACTTTAGAGCTTTTGGTTGTAAATGTTTTATCTTGAACAATGGAAAAAGTTATAGAATCTTCAATAAAAGGACCTTGGTGGTTGAAGAATCAATGCATGTTACATTTGATGAAATGATTTTAATTAGTAGAATTGATAATGGTAAAGATGAGGAAATCCCAAATGACAAATCAAAAGATTTATTGGATGAAACCCAAAATTATGTTGAAGAATTGAATGATAGATTTGAGGAATCCCTTGAGATTATACCTAGTGATCAACATCATGATTTGCCTAAAGATTGGAAATATGCATCCTCACACCCAAAGGAATTGATTATTGGTGAACCATCAAAAGAAATACAAACTAGATCTTCATTGAACACTTGTGCAAATCTAGCCTTCCTATCTCAGATTGAGCCCAAAACGATTGAGGAAGCACTAGAGGATGATCATTGGATCTTAGCAACGCAAGAAGAGTTGAATCAATTTGAAAGAAATGAATTTTGGAATTTGGTACCTAGACCATATGATCATCCCGTCATTGGCACTAAATGGGTGTTTAGAAACAAAATGGATGAATCAGGGATAATTACAAGGAATAAATCTAGACTAGTTGCAAAAGGGTTCAATCAACAAGAAGGAATTGATTTTGATGAGACTTTTGCACCGGTAGCTAGACTTGAGGCAATAAGACTACTTCTAGCTTTTGCATCTTACAAAGATTTCAAATTATATCAAATGGATGTTAAAAGTGCCTTCTTGAATGGTTTACTAAAGGAAGAAGTCTATATTGAACAACCCCCCGGATTTGAAGACTTCAAATTGAGAGATCATGTATTCAAACTCACTAAAGCCTTGTATGGATTAAAACAAGCTCCTAGAGCTTGGTATGAAAGGCTTAGCAAATTCTTGATGGATAATGATTTTTGTAGAGGAAAAATTGATACTACATTATTTACCAAATCAAAAGGCAAAGATTTGCTCTTTGTTCAAATTTATGTTGATGATATTATTTTTGGCTCTACAAATGATAAACTTTGTGAAGAATTTGCCACATGTATGGAAAGTGAGTTTGAGATGAGTTTGACGGGTGAACTCAATTATTTTCTTGGTTTACAAATCATGCAAACTCGAGGAGGGATCTTTGTAAATCAAACCAAATACACTAGAGACCTACTCAAGAAATATGATTTTGTTGAATCCAAAATTTATAGAACCCCCATGTGTACAACACTCAAATTAGACAAGGATGAAGATGGGAAACCCATTGAACAAACACTTTATAGAGGGATGATTGGTTCTTTACTCTATTTAACCACTAGTAGACCGGACATCATGTTTAGTGTTTGCCTTTGTGCTACATATCAATCTTGTCCTAAGGAATCTCATTTGGTTGCGGTCAAGAGGATCTTTAGATATCTAATAGGAACCCAAAATTATGGTTTTGTGGTATCCTAAAAGATTATCTTTTGATCTAATTGGCTACTCCGATGCGGATTTTGCCGAATGTAGGCTTGATAGAAAAAGCACAAGTGGTACATGTCATTTTCTTGGTCACGCACTTGTTTCTTGGTTTTCCAAGAAGCAAAATTCAGTTGCTTTATCCACCGCCGAAGCGGAATATATTGCGGCAGGTAGTTGTTGTGCACAATTACTTTGTATGAAAATGCAATTGGAAGATTACAACATACATGTAGGCAAAATGCCCATTAGATGTGACACCACTAGTGCCATAAGCTTATCTAAGAATCCCATCCTACATTGTAGAACAAAGCACATAGAAATTCGACACCATTTCCTTCGTGATCACACACAAAAAGGAGATATAGCACTTGAATTTATTAGCACCGAGCATCAAATTATGGATATTCTAACCAAAACCTTGAGTGAAGATAGATTTCTATATCTACTAAGGGAGCTTGGGATGTCCAATGGATGTCCAAAATAAAGGAGCTAAAAGGAAAAGGTATGGTCACCTCTTTATCTGTTTTTCATACTATATCCAACTTGAATGCTAAATTTTGGTAAATTAAGTGAATATCATGATTGATGAGTGGCGTTTGTCTCAAAATATTTAGTTACAGATGCATGCAAATTTTTGTGATGTTTTGATTTAAAAATGATTTTAAATTAAATTTCAAAACTCACTTTCTGGAGTTGACGGTCGATCCATACTTCCTGACGGTCGACCGTGCGTACATTCGCACTGAACTGTCGACCGCCAATGTTTTGGATCGACCATGGGCTTTCATTTTTCAAACTATTGTGTGCCACGGTCGACCGCCAACTTACTCGGATCGATCGTGAGACGTAAATACTACACATATTGCTCATGACGGTCGACTGCCAACTTTGTTGAATCGACCGTGCGATTGCTTTTTTACACAAAATGTTTGCGACGGTCGACCGCCAACTTCTTACGGTCAACCGCCACGGATCGTGTGACAACTTAAGTAGGGGCTTTTTAGTCATTTTCTCTCCAATCTCCTCTTATAACTCCCGATCAACCCGTCATTTTTTCTCCTGGTTCGACCGTGCCCTAGGCTCTTCAACAACCGCAGCCCACTGCTCCTCCTCTCTCAAAACCACGTTCTCCTCTTCCCCTCTCAAAACCCTAACCAGCCGGTGCACCATGCCACGTACCAAGAATGTCGGTCCTACTCCACCTAAGGAACCAAGTCAAGCTGGGAAAAAGAAGACCGCAGTAGCAAAGAAACCGACCGGGACGAAGAAAGCCAAAGGTTCGAAAGGCGTGTCTTCATCTAATCCTCCACCTACTCCTTCCTATGATGACTACCTCTTCCTAGATAAGGATAGGTATAACTCCTGGCCTGAATTTAAGGATAAGTTTGTTGTCTCGGGTAGAGCTCTACAATTGCCTATAGGAAAGGAATATGTAGTTGAACGATTTTTCACTGATATGGGATGGAAGAACAAGAAATGGCTCAGTACATTTATCCCGAAATGGTTAGATATTTCTATTGCAATATGACTGAGGATATAGATGATGAAGGTTGTGTGGCTCTTAGTAGTTATATCTATGGAAATGAGTTCAAAATTGTCGTAGAATGGTTGAATGAGTTACTAGATGCACCAAATCAAGGAGAGTGCATTTACTTTACTTCCTATGAGGACCTCAACCGAATTGATAAGGATAAACAAGGAAGAAAAGCAATCCTTAAGGTTCTCCTAGTTGAGAAAAACACTATAGAGTTAAATAGCCTACATCAACATTTTAGGGAGCTTGCCCACTTCCTAGGAACAAACCTTTTTCCTAAGCTTGGCCATCATGATCACTTGAAGCCCATCCATGCATATGTTCTTTCTTGCATAGTTAGGAAGAAGCCTCTAAACCTAGGTTTTCTCCTTATCAAGGAGATGCTTAATCTGAATGCTAGGCAATCACTTCCTTTTGGGGGGCTTCTAACAAGAATTTTCCAAGCCCTCACCCTCAACCTAGCCGTTGATGAACGAAAACCCCTTTCTCAACCCTTCAACAAATCTACCTACAAAAGGATGAAGGCTGCCAAATGAGCTTTAGGCCTCGATTTTCCTGATGTCAGTGGGGATGAAGAAGACGAGCATCAAGAAGAGCATGATGAGGAAAATCAAGGGGGAGAAGAAGATGCGCCCAGAATTCAAGGTGAATCCTCCAGTAGCCGAGCTCGTCGAAACACGGCACAAAGACTTGATGAGCTTGAAGCAAGATTGGGAAGAATGGAAGTAAGTCTAGGAGACATCAAGACTTCTCAAGCAACAATCACCAGAGATCAAGCCAAGATGTCCAAGCAACTTGAAGACATTTTGGCCTACATCAAGACTGAATTCCCACCTTCAGTTGATTGATCCAAATTCCCCATCCTTCTTATTTCTTTTTGATGATGCCAAAGGGGGAGAAAAAGTGTGATGAATGAATGTGAACAATAGCCCTACATTTCTACATTTCACATCTTTACTCTTGTATTTTGGAAAACCTTGTTTTGAAATGAAAGTCTTGTAAATCCAAAGTTTTCCAAATGATTTTGAATGGAATAGTATGCAAATGTTAGAATCTTTAGAAAGAAAAAGGCAAATGTGTTTGGATATTGTTATGATGTACTAGTACAATGTTTCAATCTCAATGTTCAATATGAAATCACTTCAAGAAAGCTTAAATGTTATTATTGAAAAGAAGTGAACATGCTAAAATCCAAACTATTCTGTCAACGTATCTTAAATGGAACTTTTAATATCATTTTAGAGATATATGACTTATGTGCATCTTGAAAATTTACTTTAGAACACATTTCTTGAAAGAAAAGGATGCATTGGATAGGGGAGAATAAATATTTTATCATCACATTTAAAAGGATTGTCATCATCAAAAAGAGGGAGATTGTTGATCCTAACCTTGTTTTGATGATGCCAATATACATTAAATAATAAAATATATGTTTAATATTTATTACCCCTTTAATTGGAAATCTTAAATTCAATATTTAAGTCAGTTTTGTACTGACTGTCGATGCATGGATCGGCCGTGGGAATGTGACGGTCGATCCATGGATCGACCATGTGGTTGCACGTTGGATGCACCCTACTTGGCAATATGCATTATTGGCTCATGGTCGATCGGTGCATCGACCCTAGGAAGCGATTTTCTTCACAGAGCCTGACGGACGATGCGACGGTCGATGCGGCGGTCGACCGTGGCGCATTAATGAAGAAAAGTGAAGAAGCGACGGTCGATCCGAGCATCGACCCTGGGAAGCCATTTTCTTAACAGAGCTTGACGGACGATGCGACGGTCGATGCGGCGGTCGACCGTGGCGCATTTATGAAGAAAAGTAAAGAAGCGACGGTCGATCCGAGCATCGACCATGGGAAGCGATTCTCTTAACAGAGGCTGACAGACGATGTCACAATGAGCGTGACGGACGATGCATGGATCGACCGTCGATAAAAAGGCTAAGTTTTTATACTTGACGGACGATGCATGGATCGACCGCCTGCAACGCGCAGAGTAAAAAACTGGCTATTGGAGAGTTGCAGAGAGCCGTTGGAGCTCCTTGTTGAGCTGGTTGAAGCCCAGATATAAGTAGTTTCTTGATGTAAACTTGCCATAACTTTAATCATTATTATTGAGATCATCTGGACAAGTCTTAGAAAAGTTTTTTACTTATTCTCTTTTGTGCTACAACCTTTGTAAATCTTCTTCAAGTGTGAAGAGGTAGTTTGAGAGTTATTCAACAGCAAGTGGTTGTGAGTGTACGGTCACCAAGCACCAGGAAGCTTGGAGAAAAAGCTTGTAAAGGATTTGCAAGTAGTGGAACCTCAAGGGAAGCCTTGAGAGAAGTGGACGTAGACCAAGAGTTGGGTCAAACCACTATAAAATCGGTTCCATCTCTCTAACCTTCTTGATTTTATTCTTGCATGTTATTTTGCTTTAGTTTCATTCCATCTACAAGCATTTAAGGTGTTAGTTCTCTCCTACCTAGTTTTTCTATTAATCTAGATTTTCGAAAAGAGTCCAATTCACCCCCCCTCTTGGACCTTCATAATGGATATTTAATTGAACGATCTGGAAGTTGTAGAGACATAGTAGTAGGTTTTAATTCACCCACACCTAACTGACGAAAAACAGAGTAAGGCATCAAATTAACACTGGCTCCTAAATCAAGCATTGCCTCTCTTATTCTCACCAACAGTAATACTAATGTTAAAACTCCCTGGATCCTTAAGTTTGGGTGGAAGATTCCTTTGTAGCACCGCACTTACTGTTTCTGAAATCATCACCTTTTCATGAGGTTCATACTTACGTTTATAAGTACATAGTTCATTGAAGAACTTTGGAAAGGCTGGCATTTTCCTAATCATATCAAGCAATGGTAAGTTCACATTAACCTTAGATAGAATATCATAAATTTTAGAATATGACTTATCCATTTTGGCTTTTTTCAGGCGGCCTGGAAAAGGAACTGGCGGCACATATGGTGGAGGATTGCTGTGATGAACCTCAGGATCTGAAATTCCTCTCTTCTCATTCTCAGAACCATATGTGGCCTTCAGTGGCCTTTTCGAGGGCTCCTCCCTCTCGACTTCCTCAATTTTTTTATTACTACAGTCATCAGTAACTTTAGCATTAATCTTATTCTCAATTATTTTATCTAAACGAAGAACAGTAACTGCGTTGGCTTGCTCATGTTGGCTTGGAAATTTGCCTGCAACATGGGCTCGAACAGCATCTGCAATCTGTCCTACTTGAACTTCCAACTTCCCAATGGAAGCTGCCATATTCTTCAGTGCAGATTCATGTTGAACAATTGCCGAATCTTGACGTTCCATCTTTGAGTTTATTTTCTGCATAAAAGCTAACATAGTCGCTTCCAAAGACGACTTCACAGGTGAGTTAGACTGATTAACAGTAGGCATACTAGCATTAGCAGTATTTTTCTATGAAAAATTCGGATGCTCCCTCCAATCAGGATTGTAAGTATTTGCATACGAATCAAATCTAGTTATTAGGTTATAAACATTCATCAAATTAGCTTGTTCTTGCACATATTCAGGAAATTCATTACCAGAAGGACATGAATCAAAGCTATGACCAAAAATATTGCAAATTGAACAAACCTCAACTGGCTTGTGTGGACATCATCGCATCCATCTTCTTGTTGAGGGCTGCGATCTGCCTTGCCATGTCGTCATTCTGGTTAATCTCGTAGATGCCTCTCGCCTTATTCCTCGTGTCTCTCTGCTGCTAGTTAGATCCCACCATCTCATAAATTTCATATGCCTCTGGTGGTGTCTTTTTGAACATCGCTCCACCTGCAGCATTATCTGCCATAGTCTGACAAGAAATATTTAGTCCATCATAAAAATATTGTATCTAATTTTCTAAAGAATAATTATGATGTGGGCATTGCATCAAAAGCATCTTAAATCTATCCCATGCTTCATGGAATGGTTCTCCATCAGCTTACTGAAAATTTGGAATTTGCCTTTTCAAGTTAGTAGTCATGGCATGAGAATAAAATATACTAATAAACTTGTTATAAATTGCATCCCAAGTAGTTAGTGATCCAGGAGGCAATGACATCAGCCATCTCTTAGCTTTATCCTTCATGGTATAAGAAAAACATCGCATCCTCAGTTGATCTTCAGTAATGCCACCTAGAGGAAAAGTCTGAGTAGTAGGATAATAATCTTTCACAAAAGTCAGTGCATCTTCAGAAGGTACACCATGAAATTCAGGAAGAATAGAAAAATATAGATTTTTAAGTTCATAATTCCTAGCCTTTGCGGGTAACGCGATGCATGAAGGTGAGGTAGAAATAGTAGGCCTCGCGTACTCCTCCAAAGGACCTACATTGTTATTAAGCTCCATCTCCTCTTGTTCTTCTTGTTGAACTCCTAGATTTGATGTGGACATGTTGTCTTTGTTAGATCCCTTTTTACTCCCAATTTGATCTACGTTATCGTTCACGAGCAACAACTTTTCTTTCCGTGATCGGCGACCTTGCATTCACTACTAATAATGTGAGGACCCGTCCCTCTACTCCTGTGGCTCGTCATAGACCGCAAGGACAATTTGGCAAATTGCGCTTTGTCGGCTTGTTTCACACCCGCGTGTGCACATACTGACCGTGTTTGTGATAATGTTTGGTTAGAATGGTTAGTGGGACCCGGGATCGAAAGATCCGGGCTTGGGCTTAAGTTCTAGCCCAAGTCTAGCTTCCTGCACCTAAAGGATCGATCCTTCCTTGCTAGAAGATCGATCTTTATGGTGCCAGAAAGTCAAGTGCGATCGTCATGAAGGATCAATCTTCGCCTAAGGGAAGATCGATCATTCATAAGTCGGTTCGTTTGCCTATAAAGCAGACGAGACTTTCTTCCTTGAATCCTTTTGAAATCCGGAGATTTGAGCTCAGATCTTGCGATTTTTGAAGGCGTTTGAGGACGATCCAAGGCCTAGCTGCTTGGATTTAAGCTGCTCTTGTTTAGGTTGGGATTCCTACCTACAATCTTTTCGGGTTTTTGGTTTTTCCGGTTTGATTGTATTCTTATGCTTAGATCTCTCAATATGCATGCTTGTTTCTTGTGTTTTCATCGGTTTTGGACTCGTGGGATCTTGATCTATCAGATCCCAGAGTTTCGTTAAGTTTGGATGTACCTTCCGGCGGTATTCCTCACCGGAAGTACGCCGGAGAACCCATCCGGATCGATCCTTCTAGAGGAAGGATCAATCCCTCTGGGTTGGTCATGCTACACCCGATGAAGGATCGATCATCTGCTTGGAGAAGATCGATCCTGGGTCTTGGGTAGCATGGTTACCCTACGTCGCGAGGAAGATCGATCTTCCTGGGAGGAAGGATCGATCTTTCTTGGTGCGACAAGAAGGGTGCCCTCTGTCTCGAGAGAGATCGATCTTCCTGGGAGGAATGATCGATCTTCTTTAGCTCAACAGTGAGGGAAGCTCACTGTTACTTAAAAGATCGATCTTTTCTTAGGAAAAGATCGATCCTTTAGCAGCAGAGAGGATTTTTCATGACTTTTGCCCGCGGGGCTTGGTATGTCGGTTTTCTTTACCGCTTTATACCTTGTACATATGTTTAAGAATGTTAGCCCTATAATAGGGCAATGGTGAACTGGGGCAGAGATGACTCCCGGGATGTTTAGAATAAACGGGCGGGTAGCCCTACAGCTTTCCCTAACCTTGCATGCCAGCGTGTGCCGAGGGCTTTATCTGTGATATTTATGAGCTGTTGTTTGCGGGGTTGCTTCCCGGTGCTGGTGTTGTGGTGGACTGCTGGCAGTTGGTGGTGGTACCACTGCAGCAGCTCCTTAGACCTTATTTACCTGTTCACCACCCCGGGCCGGCAGGGTGCCGTGCCCAGACCTTGTTATTGTATATCATCACATACTGTTGTATGTTTATCAGTATTATCATGTGCATGTCCATAGCATGTATTATGTTGTGCATTAGTTGCATCTATGTAGGGCGTTGCCGATCCCGGGCTTTCGAGTAGCCCGGATCTAGCTCTAGGACCGTCGCGGGTAGTTTGGTCCAGGATTCGATTTGTAGTATTCAGTCGTTTTCGATGATAGGGTTAGATGACCTGAATACATGTTGCTTGATGATTATAGAGGTCGTGTCAGCCTCGAGCTGAGTGTTGAGGTGTAGCTGGGGTCCGGTTCATTGTCTCATAGGTAGAGGTAGTGCCTACTCAGCGGTGTTGGTTGCCTGCCTAGCAGAGTCGGGTTCCTGCTAGTGAGATGGCAGTGTTGGTCTACCTCGCTAAGGGCGACCCAATATGTGACCAGTCCGACTGGAGAACATGACTGGAGTTTCCTTTCAGGGACACGCGGTGGGGTTATGGGACCCTTGTGTACACCCAACCTTTGCTTGAGGGCGACACTGTTGTGTTCCCTTCCTTGTGAGTGTCGTAGTGTAGTGTCCCTGCTGAGCTTAGTGCTCACTCCTACCCGGGCTGCGTTTTGTAGATGCTGGCGCTAGCTCTTCTTCGGTCGCCCCTACCGGGCCAGTGTTTGGTGACGTGGCGACGTCTGGCGGTGCTTGAGGAGCGGTGATCCAGTCTTAACCCTTTTGTTATAGATAGTCTCCTACGGGAGTGATAAAATGTATAATTTTCATGTTTGAGGATTTGTAATATTATATCAGTTCAGTCTTTGGGTTTGTAATTTTTGTTAATACAGGATGATTGTGAATGCTAGGGTAACCACTACGATTAGAAGAAAACCTCGCCAAAATTTTCGCAGTAGGTTAGGTTCCGCTTCGCGTCGCCCGACCCGGTTGGGCCTACGCGGGTCGGGTGCGACAAATAAACTCTAATAAAATCCCTGGCAACGGCGCCAAAAACTTGATGAATAAATTTTATATCTCGCAAGTATACGAATCGGTGTGATCAGTATAACAGCAAGACGAGTATCGTACCCACAGAGATTTATAGAGATTATTATAATAAAACCCTAAATAACATAGAAGAAAGAAAATAAGGAAGGAAAAGTAAGAAATATGAAGTATCGAAAATAGAAGATCTAATAATGAAATAAGAAAACGATGGAAATATAATGGATGAATACTAATGTTCCGATTTCACCATAACATCCTCATTCTATGCATTGAATCAACAAAATCTTAGTTTAATTCCAAGGGTTCGTTCTTCCGGTATGATGATCCGTTCGGCCGCGGTCTTCACCAAGTACCCTCAATTAACCCTAGCTAATGAACCCATAACTAAGTGTTAATCAAGAATCCATTAAGCTCTAAAGAACAATTATGAACCAAGAGTTGTCTTAGCTTGAACCCGGCCTCGACATAAACTCATTCATTCATAGATCCTGCAATATTAGGGAATGAGCCCTCGCCCAATCTCACATAAAACAATCTATAATACTTCTATTGGCCAGATAAAGGTATTTAAGATCACAGTTATAATAATGAATGAAACAAGAAAAATAAACTGATTAAAACATTAATTCAATAACATAGAATGATTCAGTTATGGCTACATCGGTTCCTTAGCAAAGGAATTAGCCACTCATGTTCATCATAAAAACAACCAAGATATTCATAAGAAAGATAGAAAGAAAAACCCTAGATCTTCGTGCGGTCTTCTCCCGTCTTTTCGGCCTTCAAAACAACTCTAATAGTGCTGGCCGACCCCCCCTCTCTATCTCTTGAACGACTTCCTTAAATATGGGTAAGAAACCCTAACTTTACTTCAGCCTCTGGATTAAATCTGGTCTGTTCATTTTCAGGTCGTCCGACAAGAGATCGATCTTCTTTAGGATAGAGATCGATCTTCTTTCTTTTCTCAATTTTCGTAACCTGGTTCGCCCCGACTAAGATCGATCTTCTTTTGGAAAGGATCAATCTTCGTTCCTGAGTATTTATTGTTTTGCCATTCAGACTGCGCCATTGATACTAAAATTGCCGTAACTTCCTCTAGGAAACTCCAAATCATGAACCGTAAAATTCTCCAGAAACTAGATTTCAAGATCTTTCCAACCATGTATAGAAGAATATCTGGTTCGTTCTGAGAAGGCACAGATTCGATGTTGAATATGACATATCTTTGCTTCTTTAGCTCCACTTTCCTGCATATTCCAAATAACTTTGTGAAGCAACATATAACCATAAAAATAGTACTAAAAAGGCTAATTAAGGATGAAACATCCAGTAATTAAACTAGTTATAAGGCTATTCAGAGTGCACTTTCATACACTCATCGCTAACTATAAAAGATATATCTCGGTGACGCCGATCATAGATGATTTTCATCCTTTTTTGAGCTTTGTATAAGTTTTCGCATGCAGCAACCAAGAATTTATCTCGATCCAGTAAGAAATGTTCCACCGCAGCCGAGCGAGTCGTGCCTGAGACATAAGAGACGAATGATGGTGGAGAACACCCGTACACAAGCTCGAATGGTGTGCATTGAATGCTTGAATGGAGGCTGGTGTTGTATGTAAGATCTGCCCATGATAACCACCGAGCCCATATCTTTGGTTTGGAATCTCAGAGACAACGAAAATACATTTCAAGTGTCCGGTTAAGTACTTTTTTTTATCCATTCGTCTTTGGGTGGTATGTCGACGAAGAAATTAAACTGCACTCCTTGGAGACGAAAGAGCTCTCACCAAAAAATGCTTGTAAAAGTGACATCGCGATCACAAACAATTGAAGTCAGGATTCTATATAACTTAAAGATATTGTCAAAGAATATTTGAGCAATAGAAGATGCCGAGTACGGATGTTTAAGGGTAATAAAATGACCGTATTTGGATAAACGGTCAACTACCACCAAAATTGCGGTTTTGGTTTTACCTTGTGACAGAGGTAACCGTCAATAAAATCCATTGATATATCGCTCCAGATCATGGTTGGAATCGGCAATGGTTGGAGTAATCCGGCTCATTTAACATGCTCCGCTTTGCGGCGTTGGGAAATAGCTTTATTCAAGCATGCTTAAATAGCTTACAAAACTTGATGGCAAATTCTTCCTAAACAAGAAATTAGCGGATTCAAATAAAACCGAAAACTAGGGAATTCAAATGGCAACTAAACCAAGAAGTTAACAAACTAGGAAACTATCTCCCAAAGATTAGCACCGAATCACGTTTCTATGATTTGCTGGAGCGGTGAGGTGTTGCCTGAATCTTCTAAATCCCTCGTATCACGTTCTTCTCCTCACTTGTTCTCACTTTTTCTATCTCCAAAACCAAACGAGGGCTAAGAATATGAAGGAATAGAGTTTAACGGCAATATTTTATGAATATAATTTATTTTCAAAAATATTTCAAAACTTCGATGGAATTATTGTGATCTTTGCCTTCATTACGTGTCGATGACGAATTTTTTGCCATCTGATACCCCTCAAGATAGCTTTTGGGGTTTTAATACCCTTTCGTTGTTTCTTTGCAACTTCATACCCCTCAGCCAAAGAAAAGACATGAATATCCCCCAGTTTTCCCATGGCATCATACATGTCATCATACGAGTTATTTCTATGCATGGTTCTGTGGGTTTCTATGCGCGTTTGCATTCTAAGAGCGGAGTGTTGCCGGTCTTAGTGCCTACGGTGCTCGCCTGAGTTCTTTCTCCCGCCATTCTCCCGCCAATGGACTCCTCTCTCGCCATAATCGTCCATCGCATTGGTTTTTTCTGCCACCATCTCTTCCTCACTATCTCCTCTTTCTCCCTATCTCCTCAAGCCAACACCGACGAGATACCTTCGTATATAACTTCTGAAGGCCGGACGGGTCCACGGCAGCGGCGAAGGTAGAGTCTTCGCAGCCCTCGAGGAGGCTGCAGGCGGGTGAGGAGAATGGCATGAGGAGCAGCAGAGTATCGTTGAAGTGCAGCCAAAGGGTATGGAGGTCATGCTTAGAGATCTCTTCCTCCCAGAGAAGAGGAGAGGTCACCACCTCCACCCATGTGCGTCCAACTGTGGTCGCTTGTCTCTCCCCTAGATTTGCACCCAGGGCGTCGCTAGGAAGCGCCTCCGGCAGGTCTGGATCAACACCGGGCTCACACACCCTTTCATCGATGGCTCTCACACTCGCCAGATCTAGATCAACACCTTAACAACGCATAAAAACAACAAAAAGTACGCATAAAAACACATTAACTGCTCAGGCAGTGGCATATGGTCATCCAAGTACTGCATCACTTGCCTCATGCTCGGTCGAGCAGCTGGGAGCATATGAGAACAAATATAGCAACCCCAGCTTCAGCACCAACTCCAGCTCTGACACCACGAACTCATCTCTTAGTCTCGGATCTCTAGCCTCCAACAACACCCCCTTCCTCCAACTCTCCACCATCCCTCCACCAGGATCACATGCTGTTGTTGAGAACTTGCCTTCACAGGCCTCCGCCCACATTCGATGTCAAGAATGAAAGCTCCAAATGCGAACACATCAGTGACGGTTGTGACCTTCCCGGTTCTGGCCAGCTCCGGAGCAAGATAGCCCACCGTCCCAACTCATTAACTGCTAATGATGGCATACACCTTAACAACGCATAAAAATAACAAAAAGTACGCATAAAAACACATTAACTATTCATGATGGAAAACACCTTAACAACGCATGGAAACTACCTTAACAACGCATAAAAACAACAACAAGTACGGATAAAAACACCTTAACTACTAATGATGGAAACCACCTTAACAGCGCATGGAAAATACCTTAACAACGCGTAAAAACAATAAAAAGTAGGCATAAAAAACTCCTTAACATCGCATGGAAAATATATTACCATAAAAACAACAAAAAGTACGCATAAAACTCCTTAACATGCAAGATCCAACCGAGGACGCTTTAGTGTTGCGCTTATTCCAGTGAGCAGTGACTTTATCTTGGCCGGTCATCATCTCTTCGCAAGGTTCGTTCATAGCAGTCTTCGCTCGCCCTCCGGAGGTAGCTTTCGTTGGAGCAGTGAGAGAAACTTTTGACGGTGCCGTAGGTATTGGAAGGCCGTTGTTTCCCATCGGAACATCGAACCAGAGATCTCCAAAGCGGATGGTCATGAATGCTTCTATATTTGCTTGCGCCATATCCTTCGTTTAAGAAGGAAGACTTGTCAGGATGTAATGGAATATTTTGATTTTGATTTCAATGATGATTTTTTTTTTCATCATCATTTTATATATATATATATATATATATATATATATATATATATATATATATATATATATATATATATATATCAGATCTAGATATGGGAGGTAAGGTGTGGTCCCACCGGGCGTGCCAGATTATGTTCGCGAATAAAACGTCGATCTCGCGGGGACGAGATCTCTATCTTATTTTCGAGCATATCATTTTTTATTTCAATTTCGTTCAAGGAAATTGCAGGCACCACACCTATGGATTGCCAAGTCGGCAAATCCATCATTTACATCCCCGTAGGGAACACCTCCGATTCTAGATCCGATAAAATAAACTTCTTACATTAAAAAGAAGTAAAAATGATGTCTGGGACCGCCACCTTCATTGCTGGGATTTTTTGAAGTCACTGAAGCTGGAGGTATACTGGTTGAGCTTTTGTTGCTGGGGCTTTGAGTTTCGGCTGCCGGAGCGTTGAGTTCTTTGTTGCCGGAGCTTTGAGTTCTTTGTTGCCGGAGCTTGGAATTCTTTGTTGCCGGAGCTTCGAGCCTTTGTTGCTGGAGCTTTTGGGAAGATGTTATCTGAGTATTCACCAACAGCTTTTCGAGGCTATTGGGCTGGATGAAAACCGTCCGAGAATATTTTCAGATGCTTTCTGGGCTTTGCCGCAGGATCCTGAGGGCTGCTGGAGTCCGGAGGGTACTGTCCGAGCGTCAAAGCTGGTGTTGTTCACGTCGAAGGCTGGGCCGTCGAAAGAGTGTTGTCCGCGTCGAAGGCTGGGCCGCGCGTCGAGCAGAGGAGATGGAGCTCCTCCGTTCACCACGTCCGGGTGTTGATTGTGCTGGTTGCTGGAACAGGGGAAGCTCTCGTTGGGTGTAGGCTTGATGCCCTTCGCTTGAGGCTGTGGACAGCCGTCGAGTTGAGGAGGCGTCCAAGCTTTGAGATGGACGGCAGCAGGAGAGACCGCGGCGTGGACCTTGCTGGAGGTGTGCTTCACGCTTCCCGACAAGTCGAGGACGGCGACGGGGTCGGGTCCTTGGCTGACGGCGAGCTCCTTCCTTGGGCTAGCGGCGAGTTCCTGGTGGCGAATTCCTTTGGATCCTTCCTTGCTGGAACAGAGGATGACGATGACACTCTTAACTGGCTCAAGGACGACGACAAGGGACTCCTCTGGCTGGACGACGAGCTTCGTTGGGTTCCGCCGGCTGGAACAGAGGAAGACGATGGGCCTCTTTGGGTTCCACTTGCTGTAACGGCGCGCTTCTTTGGGTTCAGCCGACTGGAAGGAAGATGACGAGCTCTTTACGTTCCTCCGCCTGGATGGCAGCGATGTGTTCTCTGGATCCCTCCGGCTGGGCGACGAGCTCCTTTGGGTTCCGCTGGCTGGAACAGAGGAAGACGACGAGCTTCTTTGGGTTCAGCCGACTGGAAGGAAGATGACGAGTTCTTTGAGTTCCTCCGGCAGGACGAAGAGCTCTTTGGACTGGGTCAGGGATGACGGCGAGCTTTCCTCTGGCTGGACGACGACGACGACCTGGGGCTGGTCCAAAGCCGGCGACGGCGATGGGTTACTCCCTTCGCGTCCAAGCCTTCTCTTCTTCTTTCTTTCTCTGCTACTTTTGTTCTTCCTTTGCTTTCTTCCTTCTTTCTCTGCTACTTTTCCTTTCTTTCTCTGCTACTTTGTTTTTTCGCCAACCACTCTCTCTGCTTTCTTTATTTTTGCCAGCCCCTCTTCTCTTCCTTTGCTCTTTCGGTGATGGGTTCGGACTGGCTCGAGGAAGACAGCGACGAGGAAGACGATGGGTTCCTCCTTAGGCAGCGATGGGTTCCCTGGCTGGCTCGAAGAAGATGGCGGCGATGGGTTTCCTTGGGTTTCCTTGGGCTGGAGCAGAGTGGGCGACGGCGATGGAGTGTCCTGGATGAGTGCGGGCGATCTCCTTCTCCTCTCTGTCAGCCTACTCTCTGTTTTCTCTAGTTTTTGCCAGCCAGCCCGATCTGTTCCACTTCTCCTCTTCTTATAGGAATCGGGGTGTTTGGAGGTCTGTTTGAGAGCTCCGTGAGATACGCAGGAGCGTATCATGGGATATCTCGGGGATGTTGAGATTTGATCTCCGGGTGTATCATTAAGAAGCTGAGGTGTTAGGATTGCTTCTAACCATCAGGCGAGGGGGTTGAGATCTGGCGTTTGTTGAGATGTGGAGAGGTTAGGATTTCCTAACCCTCCAGCTTAGGGAGTTGGGATTTGGCATTTAAATTTCAAATGTATATTTGAATGTCCCATTTAAATTTCAAGTTCATGTGTGAACTTGTTTGAATTTTGAATATTTATTCAATGTTCAAGTATTTATCTTGAATTTGAATAATTATCCGGCTATCGGACATTTGTCCAAATTTTGAATGTATTGTTTGAATTTTGAATTTCATGTGATATTTGGCGAATTTACTGAAATATCCCCGGGCAAGCCGGTTGTAAATTACCAAAATACCCTTTTTATCGGTCATATGTATTTGGACCGAAATGCCCCCAGGGTAGAGAAAATACCTCTATTTTAGATTTTCACACCCCTGAAGATGTGAAATGACTAAAATGCCCCTTGGGGTTAAATGACCAAAATACCCTTTCGGTCTTGTTGTTTAGGCGCAACGCATGGCAACGCGACTTTTGTGTGTGTCATGGTCACGTGCGCGCATTATGTAGCGCAGGTATATTTTTGCCGAGATTTGGGCATATTTTAGTTTGGACGCGATGCATGACGACGCGTCTATGTTGCACGTGTCATGGACACCTGCGCGGGCATTATGTGACGCGCATATTTTAGACGGCATGTATGCAAGTCATGTGCGCGCGCATCGCCTTGGCCGGGACTTAGGCGAATTTGAGTTTGGGTATTTGTTTGGGTTTATTTTGAATTTTCGGATTTTTTCTATATTTATTTCAGGGAATTTTCTATAATGCCCATGATGTTGTGGAAAATTACCAAAACACCCCTATATTTACACAGCTTATTTAGGATGCCGTCAAAGCTATGTAAAAGTTATTTTGGAGTGTAGTGGGAGATTTAGACATGTATTTTGGTCTAAATTCCCAAAATACCCTTGGGTGGATAAAATTACCAAAATACCCTTTTCCTCCGGTTTGTATAGGATGCCGTCCAAACCGGGAATATGTAGGGGCTTTGGATGGACTCGACTGTGTATGAGCCAGTTTGGATTTGATGCATGCGGATTCAATCGGGAGAATTTCGCAAATGTTATTGACTTAGCCTTAGCTAAAATCGATGTCAACAGCGTTGTTAAGGTAGTTTTCATACGTTGTTAAGGTGTTTTCCATTGTGAGCAGTTAAGGTGTTTTTATGCGTACTTTTTATTGTTTTTATGCATTGTTAAGGTGTTTGGCATCATTAGCAGTTAACGAGTTGGGACGGTGGGCTATCTTGGGTTGGAGCTGGCCAAAACCGGGAAGGTCACAACCGTCACTGATGTGTTCGCATTTGGAGCTTTCATTCTTGACATTGAATGTGGGCGGAGGCCTGTGAAGGCAAGTTCTCAACAACAGCATATGATCCTGATGGAGGGATGGTGGAGAGTTGGAGGAAGGGGGCGTTGTTGGAGGCTAGAGATCCGAGACTAAGAGATGAGTTCGTGGTGTAAGAGCTGGAGTTGGTGCTGAAGCTGGGGTTGCTATGTATGTTCTCATATGCTCCCAGCTGCTCGACCGAGCATGAGGCAAGTGATGCAGTACTTGGATGACCATCTGCCATTGCCTGAGTAGTTAATTTGTTTTTATGCGTACTTTTTGTTGTTTTTATGCGTTGTTAAGGTGTTGATCTAGACCTGACGAGTGTGAGAGCCACCGATGAAAGGGTGTGTGAGCCTGGTGTTGATCCAGACCTGGCGGAGGCGCTTCCTAGCGATGCCCTGGGTGCAAATCTAGGGGAGAGACAAGCGACCACAGTCGGACGCACATGGGCGGAGGTGGTGACCTCTCCTCTTCTTTGGGAGGAAGAGATCTCTAAGCATGACCTCCATACCCTTTGACTGCACTTCAACGACACTCTGCTGCTCCTCGTCCCATTCTCCTCACCCGCCTGCGCCCTCCCCGAGGTTTGCGAAGACTTTGCCTTCGCCGCCGCCGCAGACCCGTCCGCCCTTCAGAAGTTATACGAAGGTATCTCGTCGGTGTTGGCTTGAGGAGATAGGGAGGAAGAGATAGTGGTGGAAAAAACCCATGCGATGGACGATTATGGCAAGAGAGCAATCTATTGGAGGGAGAATGGCAGGAGAAAGAACTCAGGCGAGCATCGTCGGCACTGAGACCGGTAACACTCTGCTCGTAAAATGCAAACGCGCGTAGAAACCCACATAATCACGCATAGAAATAACTCGTATGATGACATGTATGATGTCATGGGAAAAGTAAGGGGTATTCATGTATTTTCATTAGTTGAGGGGTATGAAGTTACAAAGAAACATCGAAAAGGGTATTAAAACGTCAAAAGCTATCTTGAGGGGTATGAGTAGGCAAAGCATTCTGTCGGTGTCTGCTTAGTCTAAGCTGAGTTCACAAGCTTATCTGACATTCCATGACGTGTCGATTATCTATCTATTCATTTTTAGTCATGTTTAAGCAGCGCCCCTCCCAAGACGGTCTACATGTGAAATGATTTGGTTGTGTATTTTGAAGCAATGATGTAATGAGTTACACAGCTGATGTGTGACATCTCACTCAGAGGAGGTGACCCACCTGTTTCGCCACATGGGATGGACAACCATGCCGTTACTTTGCCGGCGAACGGCATCCGTTGAGCTTGTCCCTTATATGGACCTTAAGTCTATGTTTGTTGTGGGGTTAGAAAAAATGGAATTAATGGAAATAAAATTAAAAAAAATTTAGAAAAAGTGTAATTAAGAAATAGGGATAGGAAGAAGTAGAGTAGTAATAATAGATGAAATAGAAATAAAATAATAATAATTAGTTTTTGTATTCGGACAGGAAGGGGATACCAAACGAGGGCTAACTATCTTTCGCTGACATACGTGGAGAGTTCCGGCAGAACAACCGGATCATGTATGTCGCTTGTATTGCACAATAAGCAGTTGATCATATGCCACGTGTCTGGTCAAGCTTAATTTGCAGAGCCACATCCCGCGCCTCTGGAGCTCCGCGAGGGCTTCTAATTAGGACACCGCCCTTGACCTCGTGTTCTCCGCCCCTCCCCGCGCTCTACAAGGGACACGCCAACCTCCTCCTTTCAATGCGTGAGCTCCAATAGCCTAACACCTAACCTCTGCGAGAAACCTAGCATTGGTTCCTTCGCGTATGGCCTGCTTCGTCCGATCTCCGCTCTTTTCCACTGATCTCTTCAATCCCTCCTCCAGATTTGATGAATCCTTTCCGAGGTCGTCTGCGAGGCAGTTGGGGTCTTTAGATGTGGGTTCTCGTCCCTTTTCCGATTGTGAGATGGAACTTTATGGATCTTTGTGATGATTTCTTTCTTTTCTTTCCTATTGTTGTCAGATCTGCAGCCTGCGGTTGAATTCGGCAAGGAATTCAGTTTGTAGCCTTATAGGATCAGTGAGGTAAGATTTTGTTGCGGATTGACACATTGTGTTACTATTGAAAATACTGGAGTTTGATGCGAGTTTGTGGTTTGGAGGGAAATAGCTTTCTTTTGCGTAAACCAATGATCTGATCAAGTTAATATCGATTGTTTTACTGCACAAAAAAGGGAAAAATAACCATTGAAATGCTTTCAGAAAGGAGATGGAGATAGGTGAATAGTAAAGGTGGGATGCCCCACAGTCTATCTAGCTTCGAAAAACAACTGGTAATTGAGTACCCGCATATGTAATTGTAGTTGATTGAGGCAAACTACTGCAGTTCTCCGGTTGCGACATTTAGGCTTTGTTGCACCACACTGACATCTGGAATGATAATTGATTTGGGTAAACTATTGTATTCCTCCTTTACGACATTTAAACTCCCAGACCAATGAATTATTTCAGAAGTCTGCACTCTATCATGAGATACAGACTTAGTGATCTATGGCAATTATGAGCTTAAGTTGGAGTGATGTTTTATTATGAGCTTCTGTTGTTGGATTTTATGATATCCTTTTACTGAATATGAAGCAAAAAAACAATTCTATTTTGCAGGAAGATGTCTATGCCGATTGTACAGGCATCAAATGATTCTATTGGGCTGACTCGAAAATTGACGGAGTTTGACAAGCAGAGACTAGATGAAAAAGATGAAGATCTCGAGCAATTTGACTTACTGAAAAATAGATTTCAGAGTTTCAAAAGGCAAAAATACTTGTAAGGAGTTACTAGCACGCACTGACATAACTTGAGGAAGTAATGCCTTTCTGATTTTTTGGGGTTGTGGCATGGACAGGGAAAATCTGGTTCACTATCAAAACCTGTCAGAAGGTCAAGCACCCAAGGTGATATTTTAAAACGGGGTTGACACTCATCCAACTTACATTTGCAGTTTGACTTTGCACAGTCCATCCCTGTCGTTCAATATCACCTTTTCTTTGTTAATTGCATAAAGTGCACTTGGTAATACATATAAAGGCACAACAATGCTCACCCAGCACATATGTGTTGCATGTTGATGTTTTGTTTCACTCTTTTATATGAGGTAGCAGAATAGTTTTATGTCAACTGATAATTTCATTTGCAGTTTATGGTAATTGCATGTGCAGACTCTAGGGTCTGCCCCTCCTATATATTGGGGTTTCAGCCTGGAGAAGCTTTTACTGTTCGGAATGTGGCAAACCTGGTTCCCCCGTTCCAGGTGCTGCTTGAAAAATAAACATCTTGCCTTTGGAGATTCATTCTATATCATTGTAAAGAGCTGTGGATGATATTGCTTGCAACTCCTAATGGTGATATGGTCTTCCTGCAGCGTGGTGCTTCAGAGACCAGTGCAGCACTTGAATTTGCTGTAAATTATCTGCAGGCAAGGAAAACCTGGCATGTTTATGCTTATTAATTCTTTGCATTAACTTATTTTAATGTCGGTGTGTTTGATTGTTACTTGATTTTTTAATATGCGCCTATTTCTTTGTTTCATGCAGGTTCCAAATATACTAGTTGTTGGACATAGCAAATGTGGGGGCATTCGGGCTCTTATGAGCATGAAAGATGAAGCTTATTCCAGGTATCTCTAAGAAAGGAAGTCTTCTTGATTGCTCTCATTTTGTCTCGTTTCCACAATTTTTATTTTCTTTGGTTGGCCAAGTGTGTGGTTGCAAGGCCTCATTATCTCTTTGGGTTTGCCGACATTTGCCAGAAGCTTTATTAGAGACTGGGTTTCCATTGGAAAGAGTGCAAGGTTAAGCACCAAAGCTGCTGCTGGAAACCTGAGTTTTGATAAACAATGCAGCCACTGTGAAAAGGTCATCTTCTGCTCTTTTTTTCATTTGATATTTTTACTTCATCTGAGTTTGAAACTTTTTTCTATTTTACATTATTTTCCTTAGTTATTGGTTCGTTAGGACTTCACCTTGTAAGTACAGAAATGAAAACTTTCAATGGCCAAGTTACTTTCGGAAATAAGCTAGAGGGAGGTTTCTATAGTACTTAGTCACTAACTACAGGTTCCGCTGCTATTTAAGTTCTCTTCAGAAGGCATGAAGTTCTTTGCAAGTTACAAACATCAATTGGCTTTGATTTATGCATTAAAAGACTATAAAGATGCAGAAAACGAACGGAACTCCTTAACAAGGGCATGGTGCAAGTTATAAACATCAATTGACTTCGAAGCATGCATTGACGAATTAGAACCAATACAATGGAAGTGGATAGTGTACATCGGAGAATATCACATGTAATGTGTGTCTTTGGATACATCTACAATTTAGTTGGCTAAAATTAAAGTTTGGATCTGGCACCAAGAATTAGCCATGACTGTTGTGTATATACAGGATGTGCACATTGTAGCAACCAAAAGAGAATTTGTGAGTCCAAAAGAATAACTTAACTAATAAAAAACAATGGTTAGGGACACACATAAAAGGGAATACTGCTATGGATATAAAAATGGAGAGGATATGAAGCAAGGACAGGGAATTCTGATACTTTTCGTCACTGGACAAATAAAGGAATCTTTTTTGATAATTAAGGCGATCCCAAATTTTGGTAGCTGCAGTCGTTAATCCAAATGTTGTAGCCATATCACCATGAACAACACTCGTAGCTGCAACCAAACTTGTTGCCACTGTGGGCGCAAGGGGCAGCCTCGATGGCGCCTCGCCAAAAATGGATGAAAAGAAGAGTAATAGACTACGAGAACTAAGTAACTATATTGTTGTCAGATTATTGCTGCTCTTTGCTCACTGCTAGGTCTGCACCCCTTGTGACTCTTACATTGGATTAGGTCGAAAGGAGTGATTGAAGAGGGTTATGTTTTTGTGAGCGAAAACAATAGGTGGCATCTTTCAGATTAAATAGGTCACGACCATCCTTTGATTCGATCTGATATAGAGAATTCAACCCGAATCTAAGTTATATGGTCCTATTAGAGCCCTTCTAGTTCTTTCCTACCACTATATGATAGAAACGAACCCGAAAAAACTTCAAAATTGTCCAAAATTCAAAACTTGGCGAGCCAAGCCCAATTCCCCACTAATTCTGGCTGAAGTATTCAAGATAGTTAGAAGGTGGGCCATTTTCCATACAAGTTCTCATTTGCTATAGTTATTGAAGTAAAAGGCCATTCTCACGATATTTCAAAATGTTTACAAGATGGGTTTCCAAATATCTTTGGATCATCTATCTATATCCTCATTAGCCATGATTAAAACTAAATTGCAACCTTTGAGTCAAAAAGAAAGTCCTTTTGTTACACCAACACAAGGTTCAAGTTAAATTGTACACTCTTATACATCTATGTTTGGGAATATGAAACGTGAAACATGTTACATCTTATTTGATGATAAATGATAAATAAAGAATGTTGTCATGTTTTATTTTTAAATATATCAAGAAGTAAGATCACCAAAGCAGTTGCACTAAATGCTCCAAGACAAGTCAGTGATTGGTCAGAACATTCTTTATGGTTTCTGATATAATCTGTTATGATTGATAAAATTTGCCATAGATTTTCTAAATGGATGAAAAGTTTAACAAATCATAAATCCACAACTGAGCTTCTAATATATACTCAAGGGATGCTTGTTCTGTGAACATAGTTTGACTTTACCTTGTTGATGATGGCCTCTAAATATTTATGAGGATGACTTTGTGCCAAAGCGCGGTACATACTTCATGGTTTAGTTGAACTCCTGGTTTTGACTTCCTACGGGCCATATTTCTCAAAATTCTACACTTTTTCATTATGCTAGGTATAGAAATTTCTAATGACCAGGAGTTTCCATCGTTGCAGGAATCAATTAACGGTTCGTTGCTGAATTTGCTCACATATCCATGGATAGAGAAAAGAGTTAGTGAAGGCACATTGTCTCTTCATGGGGGTTATTACGATTTTGTCAACTGCACATTTGAGAAGTGGACACTCGTGTACAGGGCAGGTCTAGCAGGTGGCAGCCAATATGCGATTAAAAACCAATCGATCTGGTCTTGAAATACTTTTATACCAGCATTGATATTTCCTTATTATATCCAGTTAGTGTTACTTAATACGCCCAATCCTTGTGATCTATGTTCTTTGTGTGCAGTATGTGAAATTTCATCCAGATTCATTCCACTTGGAGTTTCTTGTAATATAGGTTGTAATGTAATAGGTAAACGTTGAATTATCACGGTACAAAAATTTGTCATCTATTGTTGTATTATTTGCTACTTGATTCCTCCTAGGTGATCAAGCCTATGCCTCATACTTTGACGTTTATCATGAAGATAGATACTACTTGTCATCCTTTGGGTTTTGAAGGATTAAAATTGCAGCTTTTTGAGTTCTAGCATATGGTTTCTCTGGTTGGTATCTGATTGCTTCCTGTTTTTAAAATCCTAAGAATCTGCAAGTAGATAAAATAACTTGTCCAGCGGACTCTAGACCATGACAACATAAATAGAATAAAGTTTTGTGTACATAGTGGCATGTATAATGCACATGCCATCGAATTGGTAGTCCACTACGATTCTTTCAACTAGTTCATCGGTAGTGGTCTACCGATGGACTAAATCAATGAATCAGTAGCTCACTACTGATTGAATTGTACCGGTAGTGAGGTATCGATTAGTTGATAGAGTTCATTGGTATCTCACTACCGATGGATTAGAAGAATAATTCAATTGGAATGAGATACCGATTCATTGATCTAGTCCATCGGTAGACCACTATCGATGGACTACATGAAAGAATCGGTAGTCCACTATTGATTCGGATATGTGTAATGCACATGTCACATCAACATGTACATAAATCAGCGCTTATATAAATAAAAGGTAAGGGGTTAGAGGTCAAAATTAGGATCTCAATAGTGCAGTAAGTATTAGCGCTTTCTTAAGGCATTGAGTCCACTTAGTTGTTAAAAAGACCCAATTACCCTCGTTAATGTTATGGCGTTGACGGTTAGCCCGCGTCACTTACAAATGTGACATCCCTCATTTAAATTTCAAAACTCCTTCGTTCCTCTTGTCCCCGGCCTCTCTTCTCTCTCAGTCCCCTAGCAAGCCATGCCGCTACTGAAAAGGGCAATGTGTGTTGTCAACCAACCTCACCATCGTCGAGTAGAAGAGGCACCTTTCTCGCTCTTATCTAATTTCTCTCCGTCAATCGTCGGTTAGGGTTTCAAATCACCATCATTTTTTGTCAAACTTATGTATGTGAAATCTTTTTTCTCGAGCTCCATAATCCTTCCCATTCTTGTTTTAAAGCATATTTGAATTCTTGTGCCTAGGATCAAATATGCCTAATTTTTTGGAGCTTGTTGTCAAATCTTGCTTCGAGACTTTTAGGATCAAGAACTTCATGAACCCTTTTCTTTCTCCAAAAGCTCCTCTTTCATTTTATTTTAGGGTTTTGAACAATGTATTGTGATTTTATTTGAGAATTACTTTGCAATGCAGGTTTGATTTGATGTGAAAAGTGGAAATTGAGCTTTGAATTCTTGATGGAATATGTCTTTGGTTTATTACCTATAGTACACATGCATATTGTTGTGGAAAGTGAAAAGTGGTTTTTGACTAAATGGATTTGTTGGTGACTTTTTTCTGAATTACACATGGATATTTATGTGGAAACTGGAAAGTGAGTTTTCTGTCTGTGATTCTATGGAAAGTAAGTTTTGAACACAAAAGGTTAGGGTCTGAAGCTGTTTGATTTGAATTTTGCTGAGTTTTCATAAAAAATGAATTTTCAAATGGCATATCGAAAGTAAAATTTGCTAAGTTTGTGATTTTCTTTCATGAATTGCTATTGGATATTGATGCGCATAGTAGAAAGTGAATCTTGACTTGAATGTCATTTCTCCGTGGTTTTTTTTTCTGAACAACATTTCGACATTGTCATAGATAGTGGAGAGTGAATTTTTACTGGAATGGGTTTGTTTGTGGTTTTCTTTCATGAATTGCTATTTGATATTGATGTGCATAATGGAAAGTGAATTTTGACTTGAATGTCATTTGTCTTTAGGTTTTTTTTCCTAAATTGGATTTGGCCATTGTCATGGATAGTGGAAAGTGAATTTTGACTGAAATGGCATACGTTTATGGTTCTTTTCCCTAAAATTCATTTAGGTATTGATATGTCCATTGAATAGTGAATTTTGACTTGAATATCATTTGTTCTTGTTTTTATAGAATGAATGGAGAAAGAGAAACCCCCACAATATAGGTTAACCATAATAACAGTTTTAAAGGTTATTGAATTAATACAACGCAAGTTCAAGGAGGAACACTGGCAAATCTTGCACAGGACCCCGTTCTTCATGTTAATAGAAGCAGTGCATGACAGGAGGATTACATATGCAAATGCCACCAAGCACGACGGATTGTTGTCTAAGGAAGACGGATTGTTGTCTGAGGAAGACGGATGTGAAGTACATTTTTGGAGTAGAGAGTGAAAAAGAGCTTATTAAAGTCAACAAAGGTCCACAAAGGAAACCCTCAAAGTTCATGAATAGACATTTCGAGGGAAAGTGTAAGATTACAATGAAGATGATGAAAGATAAGATTATCAATCTTTTCCCTGGGTGACAAATAGAGACATAAATGACAGCACCAGACTATTGGTTCTCATCCTCCTCGAATCGCTTTTTTTCACGACTTCGGGACAGACAATAGCTTGGGGTATTGTTGAGTATGTTGAAGATCCCTACACAAGATGAAGAGCTATGATTGGTGCCAGTCGATTCTGGACAATCTCATGACTTCCTTGGGCGACAAAGATGAGCAGGTTAGAAAGGTGACCGGTTGCGTCACTCTATTACCGGTACGAATACATCCCGTATAATTTTATCAACTCATGATAGTTACATATATAAACAACTTCTAAATTTTGACAACTTCTTCACCATTTGTGCAATACTGGTTCCTAGAGCACACAACCATGCTCCAGCCCATCGCGAGCAAAGAACACCAGGTTCCATGATGTCTCAAGTGAAATTATATACAATGGTGGCAACAACATCGTCCCCTGCAACATCACTTACATACGTAGTAGAAAGGTGAGTACAATTATGTATTGTTATCACTATGCACTCTCCACAATCCACAATGCACTCTCCACGCTTCAAATTCATCTCACTATGCTAATAGTTACAATTTTAACAATACTTTTCACAAGTCAAGTCTGGAGAATTACAGATGACGTTAAAGGAGATAAAGATATTTGGATCCTTTCCTGAGGATAGTAAAGATGAACAAGAACAAGAGCAAGAGTAGGACGAGAAGGAGGACGTGATGATGAAGAGGGAGATAAAGACAATGAAGAGAGTGATGGGGAAGGTATTGGAGAAGAAACAGAAGATGAGGGTGATGGGGATGGTATTGGAGAAGAAACAGAAGATGAGGGAGATGATAGTCAAGAAGAAGTAAGTGAAAGGCTTGAGTAAGCTGATAATGAAGAAGGGTATGTCTCTGCTACAAGTTCATCAAACAAGGAGCAAATTGAAAATGTTGCTGATGATGCCAATGTTGAAGACACAAAAATAATGTAAGTGTCACTTAAAGGCCACTCTCCACTATCCATCTGTTCTTCTTTCCACTTAAGCATTCAGCTTCTAATCCTCTAATCACATCTCAATTATAGATTGAAATGCATGGCTAGGATGTGGGTGAAGGTCCAAGGGGGGGAGGGGGGGTGAATTGGACTCTTTTGCTGAAATACAATTGATGAAAACCTAGATAGAATGCTAAAAGACTAGTATGCTTGTTTAGATATAAAAACAATAAATAAGGCAAGTAATGAAGAATAAGAGGGAGAGTTGGGAGACTTGCACAATATTTTATAGTGGTTCGGCCAACCTTGCCTACGTCCACTTCACACAAGGTCCTCCATGAGGTTCCACTACTTGTAATTCTCCCTTACAAGTTTTCCCACCATGATTCAGGATGTTTGACAACCTTACAAATCCTCCAACACCTGCTGGAGCTCCCCCTCAAGCTTTCGGGTGCTTGAGAACCTTACAAATCACTCCAAGCAACTCTTGGAGATTTCTCACAAAGTCTACTTCACAACTTGAAGTAGGTTTACAAAGATTTAAACTCTCAAAAAAAGACTAAAACTTGTTATAATGTAAACTAATATCTCCCTTAGCCTTACACCAAGTTTCTTGGGTCTTCCAATATATACTTGAGCTTTAAGACCTCAAAAAGCAGCTCCCAACGGCCACTCTGCTTTTCTGCAACGGCTCTTTAACGGCTAGTTTTCTGACTGGCGGTCGACCATCGCATCGTCCGTCGCCATCTTCTTGAGCCGCGGTAGATCCACGCATCGACCTTCAAGATTTACGATCGACCGTTACATCAACCGTCACATCGACTGTCACATCGTTCGTGAGGCTCTGTGAGGAAAAACACTTCCCAGGGTCGATGCCTCGTTCGACCATCGCTTCTCCTCAACCGAGTCACATAGCCCACGGTCGATCGATCCATCGACCGTAGCATTGACCGTCGCTACTTTTATCCTCTGCGGTCGATCCTTCCATCGACCGCCGCTTTCCACGGTCGATCTTTCCATAGCCCGCGGTCGATCCCACGGTCGACCGCCGCATCGTCCGTGGACAATAACATTTCTCAAATATGAAAGTTAAAGCAAGTTTTCAACATATATATTTTAACATTTAGGAACATATTGGCATCATTAAAACACCATTAGGACTAACAATCTCCCCCTTTTTTATGATGACAATCTATTTATATGTGATGATAAAATATCTATTGCCCCCCCTAAATCTATGCATCCATTTCTTTGATAAAAGGTGTTCTAAGATTAATACTTAGGATGCACACAGTCATATGCTATTGAAAAGTTCTAACCCTGATATTATGACAAGATAGTTTATCTTTTAGTATGGTTGCTAATATCATGATTGGTAGCAATAGATCACATCACAACTTTTTCTCCCCCTATGGCATCATCAAAAAGTAGGGATGGGGCAAAAAAAATTGATCACTAAAAGAGGCTTGATATCAAATTGATTAAAATGTTCATGATACCACAAAAAATAGGGGATATATTAAAAGAAAAATTTAAACCCATTCAAGTAAGGTACTCCCCAAACATAAGTTCCTTTTTCTCCCGCAAAGTCAAATCATTGAAAAATTATTTTTAAAGTGAAATGCGATAAAAATTTAAAAAGAATATGACACAACCAGTGGCGGAAGACCTTCAAAGATTCACGGTCGACCGTCGAATACGATTTGAGCATTTCATGAAATATTGTGTAGTCACGGTCGATTCAAGTGAACTCACGGTCGACCATCACTTCCAAAAAATGAATTTTGATATTTAATTGAAATGATTTTTGAATCAATAATCTGATGACATTTTGCATACAAATGTAATTAAATATTATGAGCTAAAACAAGTCATTAAACATGAAATTCATGAATTTAATCAAGAATATGACACATGAGTGTATGTGTGTGAAGATGAGTATTTAAGAACTCACATACCAATTTTCTATTGCATGAAACCATTTGAGGAATTGAAGCAAATGATGCATACAAGTCACAATTTCTCATGAAAGATGATTAAAATTCATTTCAAATTAGTAAGCATTATAATGCAAAATATGACCATATGACCTCTTTTAAAATCAATCAAGATACAAGAATTTAACCAAGATTAATTCTTTTCAAGGATTCATTTTTAAATCAAAAGGACTTCATAAGGAAAATAAATCATAGAATAAAGTTCACTATAACTATTTTGAAATACCAAATGAAAATGTAGGAACAAGACTTCATACCATTAGAGGGATCATTTGATGACTATTTAGCTTACCTCCTTTTCTTGAAAACATTTTCTTGTTCTCACCATATGCCTTGAGCATCCACCATCAATATATCACCTTTTTCTTTTGAATTTGTCTTGACAAATGGATCTCAAGCATCCCTAACACAAATCATGTCTTGATTTTTGGTATCCAAATTTTTTTGGGTCCACTAGTGTTAGTTCTTGAAATGTGCATATAAGATGAATGCTTTGGAATCCAAAACGTGTTAGCACTTGCATTCTTCATTAAATAGCAGTTAGGAGCAATATGTCATATTTTACAACAATAGTGACAAGTAGGTGCATTTGAAAATCTAGGAGGATGACATGATGCTTTAACAAAGATTGTATTTTTAAAATTATTCATCTTCCTAGGGTTATAGCCAATTAGCCAATTCCATTCTTGTTCAATGAACTACGTTGACTATCAAGGATCTCATTAAGTATGATCTTACTCTTCATAAACTTAGAAAGAGTAATTTTCAAATCATTATTTTCAAGAGTGAGATCTCTTTTTTATTCACTCAAATTAATGATTTCTTTTCATAAGTTATTTGAGTTATTTTGTAAAATGACATGCTCACATTTGCAATCCTCAAGTTCTTTTCTAAGCGAGGCATGATAAACACTAGATGTCTTACTCATCATGCATTTGTTTTCATTTTCCAATAAGTCAATCCTATGCGTGTCATCTAGTTTTTCTTGTTCTAGCTTCTTCAAGTCCTTACATGAAGCATAATATTTCTTTTTAAGGGTCTTGAAATCTTTTACTAATGAATGATAAGCTTCAAAAAGTTCATCAAAAGCTAGCTCATCATTTACCACATGATCCTCTTCCTCATGCCCGATGACCATTAGACAAATATTTGCCTTTTCTTGCTCTTTTCATCAGAGGAAGAATCCTTATCGCTTTCACTCTAAGTTGCCACCATGCCTTTCTTTTTCTTGAAATTCTTCTTTGTTGGCTTCTTGAGTCGAGGGCAATCGGGCTTGTAGTGTCTGGGCTTTCTACACTCATAACATATAATGACATTTAAATTAGATAAGGTAGAGTTTGATTTTTCACCTTCGGAGATTTGCTTCTTAAAATTCTTCTTTCCTCCTTGGCGATTGAGCATCCTTTTGATTTTTCTTGTAATTGATGTCAATTCCTCATCGCTCGAATCTGATTATTCATCACTTGAGCTTGATGAATCTTGGTATGACGACTTGAATGCAACTGATTTTTCTTTCTTCTCTCCTTTATTGTTGCTGTGAGGACCTGCCCCTCTACCCCTGTGGCTCGTTGTAGACCGCAAGGGCAATTTGGTAAATTGCGCCTTGTTGGTTTGTTTCACACCCGCGTGTGCACACACTGGCCTTGTATGTGTTAGTGTTTGTTTAGAATGGCTAGGTGGACCCGGGATCGAAAGATCCGGACTTGGGCTTGAGTTCTTGCCCAAGTTTAGCTTTCAGCACACAGATGATCGATCCTCTATGGCTAAGGGATCGATCCTCTTCGTGCCAGAAATCCTTGTGAATCGTCACAAGGGATCGATCCTCATCGTGCCAGAAAGCCTTGTGAATCGTCATGAAGGATCGATCCTCCCTTGAGGAAGGATCGATCATTCATAGGTCGGTTGGTTTTTCTGCTTTGCGAGGACGGCCGCCGTTGGCCGTCGCTCTCCCCTGTCAGAGGGGGAGGACTTTCCCTCCCCTCCCCTCACTTTTTCCCCTCTTTCCCGGCTGTCCCCTCCCCCTTTCCCCTCCTTTCTTCCCCTCCTCTTCCTCCTTCTCCTCTCTTTCTTCTTCCTTCCTTCTTCTCTCCCGAAGCTCTGTTTTTCCCCTGTTTCGGGCAGCCACCTTCCTCACCTCCGTTCTCCCTCCTCCGGTCATCTTTTCCGGCGTTCTAAAGCTCGTTGGATTCGTGACAACGAGAGGAAGATCCCTGAAGAGGTTTGGAGGCTTGTTGGTGATCAAATCGCGGGAAATCAGCCGAGGAAAGCGCAGCTAGGTAGGGTTATACCTACTGATGTTCTTTTCGGGTGTTCTTGAGATCTAGCCGTTGGATCTTGTTGATCCTTGCTTTGTTGGGTTCCTTATACCTGTTAGAATAACTGATTTAAGTTTCATGTTAAGCAGTTGAGATTTGAGTAGGTTTTATGTAAGATTAGTCTCGGATTTCTGGTTTTCTGCTGTTCTTGAGAAACAGCCGGCTTGCGGCGAGTTTTCCGGCCGGCGAGTACATGATCTTGGATTTTGATAAACATGATAGTTGTACATCTACTTGTTAGCTTTCCATTCCATCTTTTTTCGTATTTTGCCGATTGTTCTACGATTTCTTATGATTTGTTTCCTGGAGGGCTGCGTTGCAGCAATTAAAGGGTAAGTTGGTTTAATCAGCGATTTTTGATTAATGTTTCCCGTTAATCCAACCGTTGGATGTTTATGAAATTTGGATATGATGATCTTGGTTTGTACACCTACAGGTGGCTAATTGGGATCTTGAATCCGACGTCGTTTAGGCGTCGGATCGACGAGATCAATTAGCCCCTAAGTAGAGGCTTTGGGTGTTTTTGAATATAATATTATATTTCGGAATATAATATTATATTGCGTTTTGTTCATCATCGGTTTTCGGGGTTGCTTCCCGTTGCAGGAGTCCGCGGTTGACGGTCGCGGTACCGTCGTAATGCCGGGATCCGCTGCGGATCGGCTGGCAGCGGTTGGTAGTACCGCTGCAGCGATCCAGTAGACTTTTATGATGCCTGACATACTGTTGCATGCCTTTCTTATTATATGTGTATGTCATAGCATGCATTGTTGTTGTCTGCATTAGTTGCATTGGTTAGGGCGTGGGTGATCCTTGGGTCGCCGTCCCGAGGCTGGAAGCTCGGACTTAGCCCTAGGACCGGGGTTGGGTAGTTTGGACCCGGTTGAATTGTGATGTCCAGTCATTTCGATAATAGGCTTAGATGACTGGTACACTTGTGGCTTGATGATTGTAGAGGTCGTGTCGACCTTGAGTCGGATGCTGAGGTGTAGCCGGTGTCCCACTGTGCGGACCCTGGGGTAGAGGAGTTGCCTACCCAGCGGTGCTCTTTTCCCGCCTGCAGTGCCGTTCCCTGCAGTTGCGCTGTCGCCAGTGCTGTTCATGCTACTGTGTGCTGCTCCTGGGTACCAGGGACACGCGGTGGGGTTATGGGACCCCTGTATACACCCAGATCCTACTCGAGGGCGACACTTTTGCGTTTCCCTCTTCCTTCTGTGTGTCGTAGTGTAGATCCCTACTGAGCTTAGTGCTCACTCCTACCCGGGCTGCGTTTTGCAGGTGCAGGCGTCAGTTCCTCTTCTGTGGCCCCTACCGGGCAGTTGGTTGGCGGTGCGGCGGCGCCAGGTGGAGTCTGAGAGGTGGCGATCTTTATGGCTTTTATCCTATGTTAGTTAGTCTCCTACGGGAGTGATGTTGTAATTTGAAATCCCCCTCTCCGAGGTTTTGTATATATTTATACTCTGAGTTTTAAATCTGTGGTTCGAGGCTTGAATATAATATTGTATCGTTATTTTGAGGGTGCTTTGGTGATTTGTTAGGGAGACCCATAGGTTAGAGGGAATCCTCGCCAGCTTGTTTTCCGCGTTTGTTAGGTTCCGGTTCGCGCCCCGACCCGGTTGGGCTTTCGCGGGTCGGGGCGCGACAGTTGCTCTTTTTCAAGTTCATCTCATAGGTCATGAGTGAACCCATGAGCTCGTCAAGTGATAGCTTGGAAAGGTCTTTCGCTTTTTCAATCGCCGTCACCTTGGGATCCCATGCTCTAGGTAGACTCCTAAGTACCTTTCTTACAATTTCATCATTAGCATCAGATTTGCCAAGAGATTGAAGCACATTAAAAATATTATTAAAGCGTGTAAACATTTCTCTAATGGACTCATTTTCCTTCATGCTAAACAATTCATAGTCATGAAGAAGCATACTTATCCTAGTCTCCTTAATTCGGTTGGTTCCCTCATAAGTAATTTCAAGCTTCTCCCATATTTCCTTGGCTGATTTACAACTTGAAATTCTACTAAATTCATTGGGGGCTCAATGCATAAAAAAGAAAGCATTTGGCTTTAGTATTGATTTCCAATTTCCTTATGTCGAATGGACTGTACTCACTCTTAAGCTTGGTTACATCCCTTCCTTCATGCATTTTACTAGGAATGAATGGTCCATCCTCAATGGTAAGCCAAGCTTCATAGTCTAAGGATTGGATAAAAATTTTCATCCTAGTCTTCCAATAATTGTAATTTTCTCCATCAAAGTAGGGAGGCCTATTGGTAAATTGCCCTTATTGGTTTTCCATCTATACCTAGGATCCTCTAGGGTCGTTAAACCTCGAATTTAAAGATGATGCTCTGATACCAATTGAAGGTCCAAGGGAGGGGGGTGAATTGGACTCTTTTGCGGAAATACAATAGATGAAAACCTAGATAGAATGCTAAAAGACTAGTTGGGAGACTTGCACCTGATTTTATAGTGATTCGACCAACCTTGCCTACGTCCACTTCACTCAAGGTCCTCCTTGAGGTTCCACTACTTGAAATTCTCCCTTACAAGTTTTCCCACCAAGCTTCCGGGTGCTTGGCAACCTTACAAATCCTCCAACAATTGCTGGAGCTCCCCCTCAAGCTTTCGGGTGTTTGAGAACCTTACAAATCATTCCAAGCAACTCTTGGAGATTTCTCACAAAGTCTACTTCACAACTTGAAGTAGGTTTACAAAGATTTAATCTTTCAAAAGAAGACTAAAACTTGTTACAATGTAAACTAATATCTCCCTTAGCCTTACACCAAGTTTCATGGGTCTTCCCATATATACTTGAGCTTTAAGATCTCAAAAAGTAGCTCCCAACGACCACTTTGCTTTTCTGCAACGGCTCTTTAACGGCTAGTTTTCTGACTGGTGGTCGACCGTTGCATCGTCCGCCACATCATCTGTTGCCATCTTCTTGAACCGCGGTCGATCCACGCATCGACCTTCAAGCTTCAATGTGAGGACATGTCCCTCTACTCCTAGGTCGACCGGCTGGGTCGGATCTGTGGCTCGTTTGGTTGTTTCGCGACGAGCGCGCGATCCAGTGGATCGCATTGTTTCTTGGACCGCAAGGGTAATTTGGTAAATTTCACATTGTCGGTTTGTTTCACACCTGCGTGTGCACACACTGACCATGTTTATGTTAGTGTTTGATTAGAACGGTTAGGTGGACCCGGGATCGAAGGATCCTGGCTTGGGCTTGTTTTAGCCCAAGTCTAGCTTCCTGGGCAAAGAGGATCGATCTTCTCTTGCTAAGGAGATCGATCTTTTAGCGCCAGAAAGTTAAGCTGGTTCGTCAAGAAAGATCGATCTCTTTCTGAGAAGATATCGATCTCTCTTGAGTCGGTTCGTTCGTCTATAAAATGAACGAAACCCCTTTTCTTTGATCCTTTTGTAAATCCGTGTTTTTGAGTTGAGTTCTTGCTGGATTTGAAAGAGTTTGAGGACGATCCAAGGCTTAGCAGCTAGGATTGAAGCAACTCTTGCCTAGGTAGGGATTCCTACCTACTTGTTTTCTGGATTTCGTGAGATTGAGTTTGATTGAAGTTTGTTTTACTTAGATTTGTTTAAATACAAGTTTGTTTTCAATGAAATCTTCGGTTTTGGACTCGTGGTCCTTCGTACTACCAGATCCCAGAGTTTTGTTGGATTTGGTGGAGTTTTTCGATGGTATTTCTCGTCGGCGGTTCGCTGGTGAACCCATTCGGATCGATCTTTCTTGAGGAAAGATCGATCATTTGTGGGGCGTCATGCCCAACCCGAGCGGGATCGATCCTTCTGTTGGAGAAGATCGATCCTTGCTTGGCTGGTATGGCGGGGTCCGTGTCATGAAGAAGATCGATCCTTCTAGTGTAGAAGATCAATCTCTCCTGATTGACAGGGACGAGTTTTTTCCCAAGCACTAAGAAGATTGATCTTCTCTGGGAGAGAGATCGATCTCTTAGTGGATGAGGGGCGTTTTTTCAATGAGTTTGCCCGCGGGGCTTCGCTAATGCGGTTTTCTTTACAGTCTTATAAACTTGTACATATCTTTAAGCATGCTAGCCCCATATTAGGGATAGTGGTGAACCAGGAGAGTGATGACTCCTGGGATGTTTAGAATAAGTGGACGGGTAGCCCTACTACTTTCCATAGCCTTGCATGTCGGTGTGCGTCGAAGGCCTTTACCTGCGTGGTTTGTCTTCTGTTATTTGCGGGGCTGCTTCCCGATGCAAGTTGCTGGTGAACTGGCTGGCAATTGGTGGTGTACCACTGTAGCAGTTCCAGACCTTAAATATATGTTCACCACCCTGGGCCGACAGAGTGCCGAGCCCAGACCTTGTTATGCTACCATCGCATATTGCTGCATGCTTAACTGCTATTTATGTGTATGTTCATTGCATGCATCCTTGTTGTGCATTAGTTGCATATGGTTAGGGTGTGAGCTATCTGTGGGCCGCTATCCCGAGGCTTGGAAGCTCGGATTTAGCCCTAGGACCGGGGTTGGGTAGTTTGGACCTGGTTTGAATTATGGTGTACAGTCAAATTCGATGATAGGCCTAGATGACTGGTACACATGTTGGTTGATGATTGTAGAGGTCGTGTCGGCCTCGAGTTGGATTCTGAGTTGTAGCCGGTGTTCCACTGTGATGACTCTTAAGTAGAGGGGTTGCCTACTCAGCGGTGCCATTCCCCACCAGCAGTGTCTGTTTCCTGCTTGTGAGTCAGCAGTGTTAGTTCCTCCTTACTGAGTGTGACCCATCATGTGACCAGTTCTTCTGAAGACCATGATCGTGGACCTCAGGGACACGCGGTGGGGTTATGGGACCTCTGTATACACCCAGGCCTTACTTGAGGGCGACATTGTTGCCTTTCCCTCTTCCTTCTGTGTGTCGTAGTGTAATTTCTCTGCTGAGCTTTGTTGCTCACTCCTACCCGGGCTACGTTTTGCAGGTGCAGACGTTAGCTCCTCTTTGGTGGCCCCTACCGGGCAGTTGGTCGGCGGTGAGGCGACGCCAGACGCAGTCTGAGAGGTGGCGATCTTTTACTGCTTTTGAACCCTTGTTAGTTAGTCTCCTACGGGAGTGTTAAATGTTGTACTTGATCTTCCCCTCTCCGAGGATTTGTATATTAAACTCTTTTGAAATTGTAATCTTGGGTTCGAGGTTTGTTTAAATTTATAGTTTCTAAATTGAGGGTGTTTGATGAATTGTTAGGGAGACCAATAGGTTAGAGGGAACCCTCGTCAAATTTCCGCGTTTCGTCAGGTTTCGGTTCGCGTCGCCGGCCCGGTTGGGCCTTCGCGGGTTGGGGCGTGACAGCTTGGTATCAGAGCATAGGTTGTAGATCCCAGGGTTAGGATCAGGATTCGGTTGAGATTGAGCGTGGGATGGTATAGTTCTATGTCTAGAACATCCGTGCATGCTGTTTGTTGAATGTGAATTGTTTTAGTTTATCGCTGGGCTGGGTGTTTTGTAGTTTCTGACAAGTGGATACTTGTTGTTTCTAGTGGATGTGCAGATGTCGAGGAGTCGGGTACGTCGTTCTATTGTGAGTCGTGGCCGGTCGCGTGAGCAGCGCACCGCCCGACAGGCTCGAGTAGCCGCGACAGCTTTACCCCGAGACTCTGCACCAGCACCAGGAACGAGTATTGAGTTCGCGGTGGGGGGGAACACCTCTCTTGTTGCTGAGAGAGTTATTCCACCACTTAGCGAACGCGCGGTGACGGCAGCGGTGATTGGAATAGATGACAACATTTAACCATCGTTCATGAAGAAATGGAAAAGGATGTAAGTGTCACCTAAAAGTTCACTATCCACTCTCCTTTGATACGAGCGGTCTACTCGTAATCTCTCGTATCAGGTCTCTACTGCTCCAATCGATCAGAATTGGCCTGATCGGACTTGATTGAGTCCAATTGGCTGATCTGGCGAGCTGGATCGGATCTGGCTCGAGCTTGTTCAGATCTGGCTGAGCCTGATAGGATAGGACTTGACTGGGTCAAGTCTGAGTTGATATAGATCAGGTTGATTAGGTCGGATTGGACTGGATTCGGATTAGGTGGCTGAGCTGAATCAGGTTGGGCTGAGTCTGATTAAAGCTGGCTGAATCGGTCTGGATCCAAGGGCTGAGGTTCGCCGGAGTAGATCGCTGGAGTCGGGACGTCGACGGCGGTTGGGACCTTGGCAGGAAGGTTCATGGGTTGATGGGGAAGATATCGATCGGAGTGGCCGGAAGGATGCCGGATCGACGGGATCTGGAGGTCGACGGCGGCGGATTTGGGTTGACCGGCGTCGGGGACGATGGCGAGGGCTCTGGGGATGTCGGGAAGGGTCGTGAATGGTCGGAAGGGAGTTAGGGATGATCGGCGAGGTACTTAGGAGGGATCTGGGGTGAGATCGGGATAGGACGTAGGGTTGAAGGTCCAAGGGGGGGGGGTGGGGGGTGAATTGGACCTTTTTGCGGAAATACAATAGATGAAAACCTAGATATAAAGCTAAAAGACTAGTATGCTTGTTTAATTATGAAAGCAATGAATAAGGCAATTAATGAAGGAAGAGTTAGGAAACTTGCACCAGATTTATAGTGGTTCATCAAACCTTGCCTACGTCCACTTCACTCGAGGTCCTCCTTGAGGTTCCACTACTTGTAAATCCCCTTACAAGTATTTCCACCAAGCTTCCGGGTGCTTGGTAACCTTACAAATCCTCCAACAACTGTTGGAGCTCCCCCTCAAGCTTACGGGTGTTTGAGAACCTTACAAATCACTCCAAGCTCTCTCTTGGATATTTTTCTCAAAGTCTACTTCACACTTGAAGTAGTTTTACAAAGGTTAAAGCTCTCAAAAGAAGACTAAAACTTATTACAATGTAAACTAATATCTCCCTTAGTCTTTCCCCAAGTTTGTTGCATCTTCTCATATATACTTGAGCTTTAGGGCCTCAAAAAATAGCTTCCAACGGCTATTTTCTGTTTCTGCAACGGCTCTTTAATGGCTAGTTTCTGGGCTCACGGTCGACCGTCGCATCGTCCGTGATATCGTCCGCCAGGCTTTTCTTGAGCCACAGTCGATCCACGGATCGACCGTCAAGCATCACGGTCGACCATCGCATCGACCGTGACATCGTCCGTCAGCCTCTGTCAAGAAAATGGCTTCCCAGGGTCGATGCTCGGATCAACCGTCGCTTCCTACTTTTCTTCATAAAAGCTCCACGGTCGATCCACGGATCGACCGTCTAACCCACGGATGCATCCGCGCATCATCCGTGAGCTCCACGGATGCATCCGCGCATCATCCGTGAACTCCACTAATAGCTCAAATATGAAAGTTAAAGCTTGTTATCATCATATATTTTATCACATATATATTTTAACATTTAGGAACATATTGGCATCTTCAAAACATAATCAAAACGTCATTAGGGCTAACAATCTCCTCTTTTTTTATGATGACAATCTATTTATATGTGATGATAAAATATCTATTGCTCCCCCTAAATCTATGCATCCATTTCTTTGATAAAAGATGTTCTAATATGAATGCTAAGGATGCACACTAGTCATATGATATAGAAAAATTCTATCCATGATATTATGACAAGATAATTTATCTTTTAGTATGATTTCTTCTTTAACTAATATCATGATTGATAGCAATAGATCACATCACAACTTTTTCTCCCCCTATAGCATCATCAAAAAGTAGGGATGTTACTCGGCCATAGATGGAGATGTCTCTATCTTTTTCCTCTTGAAAAACTCCTGAAAAGAGCCTCCAAAAACGTCCAAGAAGTCCCCCTTGATTAGCCCTAAGTTTCCTATTTATAGGGTCCAAGAATCAGTAAACTCGGATTAATCAAAACCGTTGATTTTCGTCACTGGGCAAGTCCGTTCGATCCTTCTCGGGATGTTGGATCGATCGGTCTCTTGAGATCTCCAATCTTCTAGCTTCGCCCGTATCCGATCGATCGGACTAAGGGAGTCGGATCGATCGATTTCGTAAAAATCCTTCGTCTCTGGCTCTTCCCGAGTTCGATCGATGGACGGATCGATCGAACTCTGCTCCTCTAAAAAGCATACGTTCTGTCACCCTTTAATTCCCAAGTCCGATCGATCGGATTATGTATGTTGGATCGATTGGTTGAGTAAAAATCCGCTGTTTTTGACTTTTTCCGAGTCCGATCGATCGGACCATTGGTGTCGGATCGATCGGACCCTATAGGAGCGAAGGAGGGATCGATCGGATCATATTCAGTCAAAAAATGCATGTTCTGTCACGATTCTGTCAGGTCCGATCGATCGGCGGATCGCTCGGACTTCCAGCTTATTTTCCTTTCTGCCATTCAGACTGCGCATCGGTACTGAAATTGCCATAACTTCTTCTAGGAAACTCGGAATCACGAACCGTAAAATTCCCCAGAATCTAGACTTCAAGAGCTTTCCAACCATATATGGCACATCAGCTGATTCTTCATGAGCAGGTACAGATTAATTGTTGAAGTTGATCCATATACTCTTTTCAGCTTCTTTTAGCTCCAATTTCCTGCATTTTCCAAACAACCATGTGAAGCAACATATAGATATAAAAATAGTAATAAAGATGCTGATTAAGGATAATAATCTAGCAATTGAGATGGTTTTAAGGTTGTTCAGAGTGCACTTTCATGCACTCATCACACCCCCCAACCAGCTTATTGCTAGTCTCTAGCAATTCAAAGCGCATAGAATATAATTAAGCACACTAACGGTTCAAGGATGTAGACAAGCATGATAAAAATTCTACCTTATCAAGTCAATAGTGTTTCATACAGTACAGAGCATGAAAACTTCTTATACTCATACACATACTACCAACATATGAAATCAACTTCTACACATCAAAACATGCTAATCACCATCCAGAAGAACACATGTGACGTGACAAATAAATGTTACGTGCAGAAGCAACTTCTACCCACCATTAGTCCAAACACACTACTATCATCATGACCAATCATCCAACCCTCGCACTTTAAGTACAGCATGCTCTTTCTCTATTTTTTTCTTTTCAACTATCAGACATTTTGCCTTTTTACGCGAGCACTCTCCGCTTCTTGAGGCGCAGAGACCCGGTTACTTAGCAAAACACTTAGTAGTTTTTTTTTTTTTCGCTATAAGTGGTTCTACCTTTTTATGCGAGCTCCCCGCTTCCTGAGGCAAGAACACCCGGTTACTCAGTAGATCACTTAATAGTTGTTTAGGCACAGCTTTATCAAGCTCCAGAACTTTTTCTGTTTTTTTTTTCTGCATGCAATACTCAACACTAGCTAATGTTGAAATCATGGTCTCGATGGACAATAGCATGCTCATTCCTCTAGTGAGTATAATTACCACTGCACATAAAGTGTTCGTGTGTGGATCACATGATGTTATACGTTCAGGTTATCACGCATGCAATCAATGTATTGGTCAATCCATATGAAAGCAACATGCAAAACAAGCAATAAAATTTCAGCTCATGTACAATTTCTAGTATCATATTCAATTCAACACTATTAAGCTCAATAAGGTAGCATGCATAAGGTCATGCATGCCTACACCCCCCAACCTGAAATTCACATTGTCCTCAATGTGTGCTAATCATGTAAATAAGCAGAAGGGTGTTGGCTGAATTTTCATATATGACAAATAAAAATAGGGAATCGAAATAAGAGCGAGGCCAGCTGACAGAATATCGATTATCTCCTCAAGGCTCCTCATGGTAGCCGAATTTCTCATCTCCAGAATAGTGGTCGAATTCCTCAAGCAAGGCAAACGGTGGTCCAACATCCTAAGAAATAAGAGAGCAAACAAAAACAAATGAAAACAAAAGCAAACAAACGAAAACAAACTAACCTAATTAAAAAGGGAAAAGATAGATAGGAGAAAGATCATCCCTCGTAGACAGGGTCTACGAGAGAAACGGTGTGCTCCTCAGGGTCCGCTTTCTCTGGAATCTGTTTCAAACGCTGTCCATTAACCGTAAATAATCTCCCATCCTTTGGGTCTTCAACTTCCACAGCCCCATTCTCAAATATTCTGCTAATGGTGAAGGGGCCTGTCCAGCGTGATCTCAGCTTCCCAGGATGAAGATGCAGTCGTGCGTCATACAGATAAGCTTGCTGTCCGACTTGAAACGTCTTTCGCAAGATCTTCTTGTCATGGTAGGCCTTTGTCTTTGCCTTGAAAATCCTAGAACTCTCATAAGCATCGTTCCTGAGTTCCTCTAGCTCAGACAGCTGGAGTTTTCGTTCCTGACCTGCAGCATCCAAAGTAAGATTTAGTGACTTAATAGCCCAATATGCCTTATGTTCTAATTCAACTGGAAGATGACATGGTTTTCCATAAACAAGGCGAAACGGCGACATCCCCAGGGTAGTCTTGTAGGCAGTGCGATATGCCCACAACGCGTCTGATAGCCTCAAGGACCAGTCCTTTCGGTTGGGGCTCACTGTCTTCTCCAGGATTTGCTTTATCTCTCTATTGGCTAATTTAGCTTGGCCATTCGTCTGTGGATGATAAGCAGTGGAAATCTTATGTGTCACTCCATACCTGCGCATCAAAGCCTCAAAAGAGCGGTTACAAAAATGGGATCCTTGGTCACTAATAATGACCCTAGGAGTACCAAATCTAGACAAAACATGCTCTTTAAGAAACTTGATGACAGTGGAATGATCATTACTCCTACATGCAATAGCCTCCACCTACTTAGACACGTATTCCACAGCCAACAATATATATAAATAGCCAAAAGAAGAAGGGAAGGGTCCCATAAAGTCTATACCCCAACAATCAAAAATCTCGACAGCTTAAATTGGGTTCAAAGGCATCATATGTCTCCTAGATAAAGCTCCTAGTGTTAGGCATCTATCACAGGATTTGCAGAAAAATATTAACGTCACGAAACATAGTAGGCCAGTAAAAACCACATTGAAGAATTTTAGCAGCAGTCTTTTTCATCGAAAAATGGCCTCCACATGCATGAGAGTGACAGAATGTAATGATGCTTTCGATTTCATAATCAGGGACACACCTGCGCATAATCTGGTCAGGACAATACTTAAACAGACAAGGATCATCCCAATAAAATTTCTTTACCTCAACAAAGAATCTACGCTTATCCTGCGCACTCCAAAATGAAGGGATCTCACCTGTCGCTAAGTAGTTAACAATGTGCGCATACCAGGGCAGTCTTGCAACTGAAAAGAGTTGCTCATCAAGGAAGTCATCCATGATTGGTGGCTCATCTTCCGCTACTTCCACCATCAGCCTTGATAGGTGATCAGCAACAACGTTCTCCACGCCCTTTTTATCTTTGATGGAGATATCGAATTCCTGTAAGATTAATATCCAACGAATTAGGCGCGCTTTAGCATCCTTCTTGGTGAGAAGGTACTTAAGTGCGGCATGATCAGTGAAAATAGTAATGGGAGAACCAATCAAATAAGCACGAAACTTGTCTAATGTAAAGATTATAGCCAATAGTTCTTTCTCAGTGGTAGAATAATTCATATGTGCATTATTCAAGGTTCGGCTAGCATAATGAATAACATGAGGTTTACCATCTTTTCGCTGTCCTAAAACAGCTCCCACAGCAAAATCACTTGCATCACACATCAATTCAAAAGGAAGGCTCCAATCGGGTGGTTGCACAATAGGTGCGGAAGTCAATTTATCAATCAAGGCTTGAAAAGCCTTCTGACAATCAATAGTCCACTCAAAAGGGGTATTCTTTATCAACAGATTACATAAAGGACGAGCAATGACAGAAAATTTTTGAATGAATCTCCTGTAAAAACCAGCATGCCCTAGAAAGGATCTAACATCTTTAACGGTCTTTGGCACAGGAAGATTTGAGATGAGATCAATTTTTGATCGATCTACCTCAATGCCTTTGGAAGAGACAATATGGCCCAACACAATGCCTGAGGGCACCATGAAGTGACACTTTTCCCAATTAAGCACAAGGTTCTTCTCCTCACACCTGCTCAAGACTCTCTTTAAGTTTTGCAAGCATGCATCAAAAGTATTACCAAATACAGTCAAGTCATCCATATATACTTCCATACATTCCTCGATCATATCAGCAAACATACTCATCATACAACGCTGAAAAGTAGCAGGAGCATTACATAATCCAAATGGCATTCTACGGAAAGCATAAGTACCAAAAGGACATGTAAAAATAGTTTTTTCCTGATCCTCTAAAGCAATCTCAATCTGATAATATCCAGAATAACCGTCGAGAAAACAATAAAAAGGATGTCCAGCTACTCTTTCTAAAATCTGATCTAGAAAAGGCAGTGGAAAATGATCCTTACGGGTGGCAGCATTCAATTTTCTATAATCTATGCACATACGCCATCCTGTCACTAATTTAGTGGGGACAAAGTCTCCACTTTCATTTTTAACAACAGTGACACCAGATTTTTTAGGCACAACCTGTGTAGGACTTACCCATTTGCTATCAGCAATAGGATAGATAATCCCTGCATCTAATAATTTCAACACTTCAGTTTTTACTACCTCTTTCATTGTAGGGTTCAACCTACGCTGAGGATCCCTGCGAGGTACAGCCCCTTGTTCAAGATTAATCATATGGGAACATATCAAGGGACTAATACCTTTCAGATCTGCTATACTCCATCCAATAGCTGATTTATGCTCATTCAAAATGCTAAGTAATTGCTCACCTTGCTCTGCAGTTATTGCTGAAGAAATAATTACTGGGTATGTATCACCTGGACCAAGATAGGCGTGCTTTAAACCTTGAGGAAGCGGCTTCAGGTCCAGTTTGGGCGGCTCTACTGATGATGGTGTTGGTGGCTGTCCTTTTTCTGGCAGTTCTTCAAACTTTGGATTCCATGGACCTGCAAAGGAACAATGTTCCAAATTTTTACACATACCATCAACATCAACATTTTCATCCAAATCTAATTCAAGAGAATTAATTTCAGATGTAGCAAACTCCTCTTCAGTGAGCAGATCAATCTGGTAAGTCTGCTGGCATTCGTCATCCTCATCAGGCTGCTTAGCAACATTAAAAACATTGATTTCTAAAGTCATATTCTCAAAAGTTAACTTCATTAAGCCATTCCTGCAATTAATTGTAGCATTAGCAGTAGCAAGAAACGGTCTACCTAAGATAATGGGAATCCTAGAATCAGCAGTTACTATCGCCTGAGTATCCAAGACTAAGAAATCAACAGGATAATAAAATTTATCTATTTGAACAAGCACATCCTCAACTACTCCTCGTGGAGTTTTCGTGGATCTATCTGCCAGTTGCAAAATCACAGATGTCGACTTAATCTGTCCCAAACCAAGTTGCAAGTAAACAGAATATGGCATCAAATTAACACTCGCACCAAGATCTAATAAAGCTTGTCCTACTTCATGCTCTCCAATGAAACAAGATACAGTAGGACAGCCAGGATCCTTATATTTAGGAGGAATCCTGTGCTGAAGCAATGCACTAACCTGCTCTGTTAAAAATGCAGTTTTCTTTACATGATGTCGTCTCTTCATAGTACATAAATCTTTAATCACTTTAGCATATGTAGGAATTTGCTTAATAACATGCAAAAGAGGAAGGTTTACCTTAACCTGCCGAAGATGCTCCAAAATCTCGCTGTTGGGCTCCATAGTAAATTTAGTGGATTTCAATGCCTGAGGGAAAGGGACATGTACCTGAAAGTCACATGGTGTAGGGCCATCTGAATGATCGGTCTCTACATGGTCCTCCTCAATTCGGTCCTCTTCTTCAATAGCAATAGGAGATTCGGTGGCCTCTTGGGAAGGGCTTTTTGTTGTCTTCCCGCTTCTTGTAGTTATGGCATTCATCTCCTTCACATTATTTTGCTCAACACTAGATACCTGCGTTTGTTGAGGTTGAGCTGGGAACTTCCCTCGTTCATGCACGCTCAAAGAGTTGATCAACTTTGTGATCTGGCTCTTGATCTCTTGAATATCCTCCTTCCTTCCCTTAGATTCCTGCACAATCATAGATTTCAGTTCCTGTAAATTATCATTAAATGTAGGCCTAGGAAAACTAGATGTATTATAAGGAGGGTTAGAAAAAGGCTTATTAGGTGGCGGTTGATGATGCTCGTTGCTCTGTGGAGCGTTCGACTTCCAGCTGAAGTTTGGATGCTCTCGCCATCCTGGATTATACGTCTCTGAATAGGGAGTGTATGGCCTCCTGAATCCGCCTACAGCGTTACAATGCTCGTCGTACACACCTCTCATCTCAGCATAGGTGGGGCAATCATCAATCTGGTGGTCCGCGCCTTGACAGATCGCACATGGCCCAGCCGGCCTTGTAGGTTCATTGTATGGAGAGGTTCGGGCTGCCATCATATCTTTGGTCTTTAATAGCTCCAGCTCCCTTGTTAGACTCTCCACTTTTGCCTTGAGTGCATCCTCCTCCCGCAGCTGATAAATTCCTCCACCTTGTTGCTGTGGTGGTGGTCTGGCCCTGTTTGTACTTTCTGTTGCATTCGGTCCAGTCCATGTATGAGCTTTCTCAGCAAGCTCTGTCAAATACTCAATAGCTGCGTCAGGATCTTTTTGCAAAAATTCACCATTACACATCATCTCAACAAATTGGCGTTCTCTAACAGTTAAACCATCATAGAAATAACTAACAAGACGCCAACTTTCATATCCATGATGAGGACATAAATTCAACATGTCTTTAAATCGTTCCCACGCCTGATACAGAGTTTCACTATCCTTCTGTGTGAAGATCGAAATCTATCTCTTAAGTGCATTGGTTTTGTGCTGTGGGAAATACTTGTTGAAAAATATCTGTGTCATTTCAGCCCAAGATCCTATAGATCGTGGCCTCAAGGAATATAACCAACTATTTGCTCTATCCTTCAGTGAGAAGGGAAAGAACTTAAGTCGGATCATATCTAGTGCACCTGGTTGGCCATGGAAGGTCGCTACTACTTCCTCAAACTCCCTAATATGCACATATGGATTTTCATTTTCCAACCCATGAAAGGTAGGAAGCAACTGAATCATGCCAGGTTTAAAGTCAACATGTGCAGCATTAGGTGGAAACATGATGCATGAAGGTGTAGCAGTGCGTGTTGGATGCAAATATTCTTGCAAACTCCTAGGAGCTTGTTGTTCCTCGTGCTCAGCCATAATGAAAGTATGATGTGAGGTTTGTGACTGTGCGTCAAAAAGATCAGCAATATATGTCTCACTATCAGAAGTTTCAGAATCACCCTCGGGGCGTCTAGCAAATCTGCCTAGTTCGTCTCTATACCGAGGCATACACCAGCAAACACACGATCCAAAAGATGCAAACCAACTAAAAAAAATCAAAACCAAAATAAAGAAATAAAGAAATAAAGACTAACGAAAATGAACGAAGTTACCGCTTTCGGTGTCTACAATCACTGTAATCTGATTCTGGCGCTTTTCTGAACCGTCTCCCCGGCAACGGCGCCAATTTTTGATGTCGCTCAAATGTGTCACGCACAGCGATCGCGGTGCAGTACAGCATAAGAGAGGTCGAATCCCACAGAGAGACAAGCAGGAAAGATCCAGAAATACAAATAACAATGAATTGAAAACAATGAAGAAAGCTAACTAAATTAAATTAGATCAAAGGATTAATGATAATGTAATGTTAACTAAAGATATCAGGCTTTTGATAAGGCTAGGCTTCAAGAATCACTTCACTCGGATTAAGGTTCTTCTCTTCTCAATGGTTCATATAATACTCAGTTAAGGGATTCACATCCCAATCGCCTTTACCGGAAGATATAGATTTATGAATCTGATAAAATATAAATGTCTCTTTCTATGATTGGTTCCTCCTTTTTATAGTTCTAACTTCATCCAACCAAACCTAAGAATACACGATACCGGCTGTCACTACAGGCAACGCGCAGCAAAAGTTCATCGGGACAAAGCCCTAACTCTAATCGGATCTCTAAGAATACACAATACCAACTCTCACAATCGGCAATGCATAGCAAAGATCTCTCGGTATAGAGCCCCAACCTTATCTAACCAGATCCCTAAGAATACACAATACCAGCTGTCACTACGGGCAATGCATAGCAAAGGTCTCGCAAGACTCGGTAGGAGAATCAAAAGAGATAACTATGGGATCACAATATCATAAAAGAAGCATGACTGGATTTATAATAATGTTTAACCACAAAGCAATCTGTGAAGATCCAATATATAAAAAGAGTTTAACAATAAAGATTAAAAACATGAACCATCATTGGAGAAGAAACCCTAATTCTCGCTAGATCATCCGTCCGCCATGCCCGCGGATTACTCGGCCATAGATGGAGATGTCTCCATCTTTTTCCTCTTGAAAAACTCCTGAAAAGAGCCTCCAAAAACGTCCAAGAAGTCCCCCTTGATTAGCCCTAAGTTTCCTATTTATAGGGTCCAAGAATCAGTAAACTCGGATTAATCAAAACCGTTGATTTTCGTCACTGGGCAAGTCCGATCGATCCTTCTCAGGATGTTGGATCGATCGGTCTCTTGAGATCTCCAATCTTCTAGCTTCGCCCGTGTCCGATCGATCGGACTAAGGGAGTCGGATCGATCGATTTCGTAAAAATCCTTCGTCTCTGGCTCTTCCCGAGTTCGATCGATGGACGGATCGATCGAACTCTGCTCCTCTAAAAAGCATACGTTCTGTCACCCTTTAATTCCCAAGTCCGATCGATCGGATTATGTATGTTGGATCGATTGGTTGAGTAAAAATCCGCTGTTTTTGACTTTTTCCGAGTCCGATCGATCGGACCATTGGTGTCGGATCGATCGGACCCTATAGGAGCGAAGGAGAGATCGATCGGATCATATTCAGCCAAAAAATGCATGTTCTGTCACGATTCTGTCAGGTCCGATCGATCGGCGGATCGCTCGGACTTCCAGCTTATTTTCCTTTCTGCCATTCAGACTGCGCATCGGTACTGAAATTGTCATAACTTCTTCTAGGAAACTCGGAATCACGAACCGTAAAATTCCCCAGAATCTAGACTTCAAGAGCTTTCCAACCATATATGGCACATCATCTGATTCTTCATGAGAAGGTACAGATTAATTGTTGAAGTTGATCCATATACTCTTTTCAGCTTCTTTTAGCTCCAATTTCCTGCATTTTCCAAACAACCATGTGAAGCAACATATAGATATAAAAATAGTAATAAAGATGCTGATTAAGGATAATAATCTAGCAATTGAGATGGTTTTAAGGTTGTTCAGAGTGCACTTTCATGCACTCATCAGGATGGAGCAAGAAAAAGAAGTTGATCACTAATAGAGGCTTGATATCTAATCAATTAAAATATTCATGATACTAAAAGAAGTAGGGGATATATATATATATATATATAATAAAAATGTTTAAATCCATTCAAATAAAGTACTCCCCAAACATAAGTTCTTTTATCTCCCCCAAATACAAATTATTTAAAACAATTTTTAAAATGAGATGCGATGAAAAATTTCATGAAAACAATGTGACACAATCAGTGGCAGTCGACCTCCAAAGGTTCACGGTCGACCGTCAGCTATGATTTGAACATTACATGAAACATTGCGTACTCACGGTCGATCCAAGTGAACTCACGGTCGACCGTCACTTCCAGAAAATGAATTTTGAAATTTACTTTAAAATGGTTTTTGAATCAAAATCTCATGAATTTTTGCACACACATGTAATTTAATATTTTGAGCTAAACCAAGTCATTTTTCCAGTGCATTTAATCAAAATTATGGAACATGAGTGTATGTGTGTGAAGATGAGTTTTTAAAAACTCACGTACCTCTTCTCTATTGCATGAAACCAATTTAAGAATTGAAGCAAATGGTGCATGCAAGTCACAATTTCTCATAGAATATGATTAAACATCATTTCAAAACAGTAAGCATTATAAAACAAAATATGACTATATTTCCTCTTTTAAAATCAATCAAGATTCATGATTTTTAACCAATAAGAATTCTTTTCAAACATTTATTTCACATCAAGAAGAGAAACTTCATAAAAATAATCACAGGATAAAATTCACTGAAACTGTTTGAAGTACAAAATGAAAATGGAGGAATAAGATTTCATACCATTGGAGGGATCATTTGACTATTTAGCATACCTCCTTTTGTCTTGGAACCATATTCTTGTCGACACCTCATCACTTGAGCATCCACCATCAAGATATCATCGTTTGCTTTTGAATTTGTCTTGACAATTGGATCTCAAGCATCCCTAACACAAATCATGTCTTGATTTTTGGAACCCAAATCTTTTGGGTCCATTATCGTTAATTCTTGACATGTATATATAAGATGAATGCTTTGGAATCCAAAACGTGTTAGCACTTGCATTCTTCATTAAATAGCAATTAGGAGCAATATGTCCTATTTTACAACAATAGTGACAAGTAGGTGCCTTTGCAAATCTAGGAGTATGAGATGATGTTTTAACAAAGCTTGTCTTTTTAAAATTATTCATCTTCCTAGGGTTATAGCCAATTCCATTCTTGTTCAATCAACTATGTTGGCTATCAAGGATCTCATTAAATATGATCTTACTCTTCATGAACTTAGAAAGAGTAATTTTCAAATCATTATTTTCAAGGATGAGATCCCTTTTTGATTCTCTCAAAATGATGATTTCCTTTTGTAAGTTACTTGAGTTATTTTGTAAAATGTCATGCTCACACTTGCAATTTTCAAGTTCTTTTCTAAGTGATGGATGATCATCACTAGATGTCTTACTCATCATGCATTTGTTTTCATTTTCCAATAAGTCAATGTTATGCATGACATCTAGTTTTTCTTGTTCTAGCTTCTTCAAGTCCTTACATGAAGCATAATATTTCTTTTTAAGGAACTTGAAATCTTTAGCTAAGGAATGATAAGCTTCAAAAAGTTCATCAAAAGCTAGCTCATCATTTACCTCATGATCTTCTTCCTCGTCCCCGATGGCCATTAGACAAATATTTGCTTTTTCTTGCTCTTTTTCATCGAAGGAAGAGTCCTCATCACTTTCACTCCAAGTTGTCACCATGCCTTTCTTTTTCTTGAAACTCTTCTTTATTGGCTTCTTGAGTTGAGGGCAATCGGGTTTATAGTGTCCGGGCTTTCTACACTCATAGCATATAATGTTATTTGAATTATTTGAGGTAGAGTTTGATTTTTCACCTTCGGAGGTTTTCTTCTTGAAATTCTTCTTTCTTCCTTGGCGATTGAGCATCCTTTTGATTTTTCTTATAATTGATGCCAATTCCTCATCACTTGAATCCGATTCTTCATCACTTGAACTTGATGAATCTTGGTATGATGACTTGAATGCAACCGATTTGTCTTTCTTCTCTCCTTTATTGTTGCTCTTCTTCAAGTTCATCTCATAGGTCATGAGTGAACCCATGAGCTCATCAAGTGATAGCTTGGAAAGGTCTTTGGCTTCTTCAATCGCCGTCACCTTGGGATCCCATGCTTTAGGTAGACAACTAAGTATCTTTCTCACAATTTCATCATTAGCATAAGATTTGCCAAGAGATTGAATCACATTTAGAATATCATTAAAGCGTGTAAACATTTCACTAATGGACCCATTTTCCGTCATGCTAAACAATTCATAGTCATGAACAAGCATACTTATCCTAGTTTCCTTAATTCGGTTGGTTCCCTCATATATAATTTCAAGCTTCTCCCATATTTCCTTGGCTGTTTTCAAACTTGAAATTCTACTAAATTCATTGGGGCTCAATGCATAAATAAGAAAGCATTTTGCTTTAGCATTGGTTTCCAATTTTCTTATGTCGGATGGAGTATACTCACTCTTAAGCTTGGGTATATCCTTTCCTTCTTGCATTTTACTAGGAATAAATGGTCCATCCTCAATAGTAAGCTAAGCTTCATAGTCTAAGGATTGGATAAAAATTTCCATCCTAGTTTTCCAATAATTTTAATTTTCTCCATCAAAGTAGGGAGGCCTATTGGTAGATTGTCCTTATTGGCTTTCCATCTATACCTAGGATCCTCTAGGGTCGTTAAACGTCAAATATAGAGACGAGGCTCTGATACCAATTGAAGGTCCAAGGGGGGGTGAATTGGACCTTTTTGCGGAAATACAATAGATGAAAACCTAGATATAAAGCTAGAAGACTAGTTTGCTTGTTTAGTTATGAAAGAATGAATAAAGCAATTAATGAAGGAAGATTTAGGAGACTTGCACCATATTTATACTGGTTCGGCAAACCTTGCCTACGTCCACTTCACTCAAGGTCCTTCTTGAGGTTCCACTACTTGTAAATCCCCTTACAAGTATTTCCAACAAGCTTCCGGGTGCTTGGTAACCTTACAAAACCTTCAACAACTGTTGGAGCTCCCCATCAAGCTAACGGGTGTTTGAGAACCTTACAAATCACTCCGAACTCTCTCTTGGATATTTCTCTCAAAATCTACTTCACACTTGAAGTAGTTTTACAAAGGTTAAAACTATCAAAAGAAGACTAAAACTTATTACAATGTAAACTAATATCTCCCTTAGTCCTTCCCCAAGTTTGCTGCATCTTCTCATATATACTTGAACTTTAGGGCCTCAAAAAATAGCTTCCAACGGCTATTTTATGTTTCTTTAACGGCTCTTTAACGGCTAGTTTCTGGGCTCACGGTCAACCGTCGCATCGTCCGTGACATCGTCTGCTAGGCTTTTCTTGGGCCACGGTCGATCCACGGATCGACCGTCAAGCGTCACAGTCGACCGTCGCATCGACCATGAGATCGTCCGTCAGCCTTTGTCAAGAAAATGGGTTCCCAGGGTCGATGCTTGGATCGACCGTCGCTTCTTACTTTTCTTCATAAAAGCTCCACGGATGCATCCGCGCATCATCCGTGAGCTCCACGGATGCATCCGCGCATCATCCGTGAACTCCACTAATAGCTCAAATATGAAAGTTAAAGCTTGTTATCATCATATATTTTATCACATATATATTTTAACATTTAGGAACATATTGGCATCATCAAAACATAATCAAAGCGTCATTAGGGCTAACAGGGGTTGCCGACGATGGGGACGGAGGTCGGCTTGTCGAGGACGGCGCCGGAGGGGATGGAAGACGGTGGGAAAGGGATGGCCGCAATCGTGGGAGATAGGGGAAGACGTTGGCGGTCTTGGATGGCGACGGGGGCGACCGGAGAGGCTGGGGAAAGGATGCCGGCGATGAGGCTAGGGTTAGGGCACGGGAGAGGAAAGAGGAGAGGAAGAAGGTGATGACGTGGTGGAGAGAGAAAGTCCGTGGAGGCGGTGCCGGCTGCGGAGAGGATGACCGATGGGAAAGAAAGTGGATCGATGATGGATTTATATGGAAACTACATTACTTCTACTCCTATGATATTCTACTAAACTATTCTTAATTCATCATAATTCTCTTCATACATCATACCTAGCTACTGAGGTCCTTTTGTAGAGACTGAGTCCTAATCCAACTAGAAAACCCCCTTACTTAATTAGCAAGTAATAAGGCTTTCAGACTCAACTCAACTTCCTAACTCAAATGGATTCTTAAGTAATTATTATCAATCAAATATCAACTAGGACTGGTCGAGTCGGATCGACTCGTATCATCCCCCCTTCCTTCGGAATTGGCCTTGTCCTCAAGGCCTGAGTCTGATATGGGAAGAGGGCTCCACTTTGCTGGACTGGAGTGACTCGGCTGGACCACAATGGAAACTCTTAACCAGGAGGCGAGAAACCGGGTCGATCCCATGATGGGTCCAGGGGTAGCAGGGGCAGTGTTGAAGGAGCATCTGGGGGTCGATCTGACGGCTCAGGTAGCTCCAAGAATAAGATCTTCAATGGCTCTCCTGGATCTTCCTCATCATTTCCTATTAGTAGTGTTGCCCATGACCATAGGATGTGATATGATCTCCATGGTCTGATTAGTTGTGCAGGGACTTGGCTTGATTCTGGGTCAAGCTGGCTTTGATCCAATCTGAAGTGAAGACGGCTGAACCACGCTTTCGCTGCACTATTCAGGGTTTGAAGTGGGTTGAACCAAGTTGAATCTTCAGCGGTGCTGAGTCTTACTCTGGTCCAAACCTGTCTGACATGGTTGGGTCTACCGATGTCAATCTGGACTTGGGTCAGTTGAGTCAAACCGGTGGTACCATCATAATCAGATCTGATCAGATTGTAGATGAAATCTGAATAAGGAGGGTAGTTCCTTTGATGGCTTAGATCAATCTTCATGTACTTGATCAACGGTTGAGGATGCATCGTGATCACTTAGACATAATCTGGATGGTCCTGATTGCTTGGGGATCTTTGATCAGGTTCAGATCTAAGATAGGAAGCACTTGATCGAAGATCAGGCTGATCAAACAGCTGGATCAAGTTGCAGTCTTGATCGGGCGGCTGAGAAGCTGCCGGAGCTGGATCAACGGCGAAACGAGCTCGTCGGAGTGTGGCAACGGCACAGGAAGCTTCGCAGGGACCTGGGGATTCCATCCGTACGGTCTGATCGATGGATTGGGCTTCTGATGCACCGAATCTGAAGGTGGCGGCGCGGTGGAAGTCGTCGCAGGTGATCGCCGGTGTTATAGTCCGAGACGGTGCTTGAGCTCGTCGGGAAAAGGTACGGGAAGGTCTTGGGACCTTTCTCGTTAGGTTTGATCTAAGGATCAACCCAGGAATATGGCGGAATGGAGAGGGCCAGAGCAATGGATTCCGTCGGAGTTGGGTTCCGGCAATCCGAGCTTCCATCGTGGTCGCGGCCGGCAAAGGTGGCTTCGGCGAACGACGCAGGTCCTTCTGGATGTCTTGCCGAGGTCCGAGGGGGTGGGGAACGGTGGCATCGGGTGGTGGGGTCCGAGTCCTTGTCGGGTGTAGTTGCCGGAGCCGGAGGAGAGAACGGTCGAGGCCTGGACCAGATAGGAAGGCGACAGGGAAGCTCGCCTAAGCTCCTGGGGTGGGTTTGCCGTGTAAGGGTAGCTGGGTGACGGTTGCTGGTGGAGGGATGGGACGGATCGATCTTCAGCCGTTCTGAACAGGAGATGAGCGGTCGCGAGGAAGAAGACGAGCCACGTGGCTAAGCCGAGGGTGAGCCGAACCGAGAAGAGAGAGAAAACTAAGGAAAATTTCAAAAAATAGGGAAAATTCCGAAAAAATCAGGGGAAGGTACAAGGAGGGTTTCACCTTGGTCTGGCCGAGGAGGTTGCAACAGCTAGTGCCCCAGTTTGATCTGAGAATCAGACGGTTGTTGCTCCTCTACTAGCTCCTGGATCTCTTCTCCAAGATCTGTTTCTTCTGGGTCTTCTCCTTTACTGGTTGCTGGCGTCTCAATCGAAATCGGACTCAGAATTACCACCGGAGTCATAATCTGAGTTGGCTCAAGGTCAGGTTTTGCAATCTCTGTGGGACTCGTCGGCGCTATAGTTGACCACCTACTAGAGATTTGCTCCCACTTTCTGTTATAGGTTAAGCAAAGATTTACCTCGGCCTGCAGAATCTTAATTTGCTGTTCCCACCACTCATGGGATTCTCCGTACATGATGGCAAAGTTTCTGGAAGGTTCTGTGCTGCACAGTCGGTGGAACGGAGCTCTGATACCAAGTTGATACGAGCGGTCTACTCGTAATCCTCTCGTATCGGGTCTCTACTGCTTCAATTGATCAGAATTGGCCTAATCGAACTTGATTGAGTCTAATTGGCTGATCTAGTTAGCTGGATCGGATCTGGCTCGAGCTGGTTCAGATCTGGCTGAGCTTTGCTTGAGCTGGTTCAAGTCTGAGTTGATCTGGATCAGGTTGATCGGGTCGGATTGGACTGGATCCGGATTAGGTGGCTGAGCTGAATCAGGTTGACCTGAGTTTGATTCAAGATGGCTAAACCGGACTGGATCCAAGGGCTGAGGTTCGCTGGCGTAGGGACGTCGGTGGCGGTCGGGACCTTGGCAGGAAGGTTCTTGGGTTGATGAGGAAGATATCGAACGGAGTGGATTGGCCGGAAGGATGCCGGATCGACGGGATCTGGAGGTCAACAGCGGCGAGTTTGGGTTGACCGGCGTTGGGGACAACGGTGAGGGCTCTGGGGACGTCGAGAAGGGTCGTGGATGGTCGGAACGGAGTTAGGGACGATCGGCGAGGTACCTAGGAGCGATCTGGGGTGAGATCGGGATAGGACGTGGGGTTGCCGACGATGGGGACGGAGGTCTGCTTGTCGATGACAGCGTCAGAGGGGATGGATGTCACGCCATGACCCAGAAAACCCATCCAGATCAAGACGTGAACCACCTAAAGCTATTTACATCATCAATTGGCGCACAAGTATATAACTGCTACGAATTTAAAGAATTTGGTCCTCCAGTTCATAAAAAAATTGACAGAATTACCTTTATAACTATAGCACAAGAAACCTGTACATTTTACAACTTTACCACTTCGACATCATTACATTCCTCAATATCTATATTTAACAATATTACAACATTTCTCAAATAGAACTGAATTAATAGTCATATAATTCTGTTCTTGGATACATCAGATTACACATCAATTTGTACATCATTGATCAAAACTGTAAATTAACTGTAGAAGAACTCGTCGAAGCTCCAAGTCCTCGATCACCTCGAAATGTAGCTCCATCTTCTAAAAGAACACATGAAAGAAGGAACTGCATCGACTTGCATTGCCGATGCAGCCGAGGTAGGGTGAGCAACAATGCCCAGTAGGGTTCTACTCTACGTCGCACAGAAAGGAAGGGAAACTGCAACTGTGTCGTTCTCCACGCTAAGCCTAAGGTATGCCAAGGGGCCCCATAACCCTGTCGATTCCTGAGGGCTCCTGTCCATTTTCGCGATTTTTCCCTTGAGTCTCCTGGTGTTAGTTTGGGTTTGCGGGTTGTAGTTGGGCTGTAATGAGATTTCTCACAGCCGTCGCCGGAGAAGGAAGATGGCTGCCGTGGGAGAGAGAAAGGGAAGGAAGGAGAAGGAGGAGGGGCCCTCGCCGCCGACTCCAGGTCACTGGGGAAGGTGGCCGGAGAAAGAAGAAGCGACGCGGGTGAGAAAGGATTAGGGTGCGATTGTAATGCTGACTGATCTTTTATCATTCGAGGATTATTATGTAGTCGGATTGGAATATTATGTTGATCGAGGTTTTAAATGTCGTTGATCGCTCGCAAACGTCATCGTTAAAACGTTGCTAATCTCAATCAAATCTTAAATTTATATTCTTATTCAATCACTAATACTACTATGTAGACTTGTGGTGAAATCCGGAGTCAAATCACAGGGAATTACCAGGAAAAACAAAATCAGTTCTTAAAACTCTTGATCCCTAAGCGGAATAATCAAAAGGTGGGTTGAATTATCTAAAAAAACTATCTAAGAAAGCAAGTAAAGTGATCGGGATTGGAACCAAGTGATGAATTACCTAGGGATTACTCAATCAACTCTAGCTTCGCCTTCAATCTTCTCTAGTTATCCTCTTGTTCACTTCTCTCAACATTATGTATCATATGGCTACAAGCTCACATGAATCCCTAAAATAAGATTTATGTTCCTAACGACATAGCCTATCTTTCTTGGCATAGGTTGTCTTCGATCCTACAATTACTTTAAGTTATACTACTCCTAATGACCTTGGCACAACTTATCCTAGCATAGCATAGCCTATCTCCAAAGCAAATCATAAATCACATGAAAACCATCTCATAAATCTGTATAAACAATCACAGAAAGCTCATACGACTGAAAATACTTCAAAGGAACTCTGTTCCCTCAAATCTCTAATCATTAAAACCATATTTATGAGATCATATTGAGAGGAAGTTTACAAGAATCAAACCAAAGAAAATCAAAAGCTACACTAGGGTTTCATGATATCCCTAAGTTTAGAATTAGTTACTCATCTTCTGGGAGAGATCCACAGGTGTTGGGAAGGAAGCCGTCGATCCCCGCGGAAAGATCTCCATCTTCAAAACCCTAGCCTTCTCCTCCAAAAGTGGTCCAAAAGATCCCTATTTTCGGCTAGAACAACCCCTTTTTATAATAGAAACCCTTAACCTAGGAATTAGGAGTTATAGTTGAACTTAAACTCTAATTTCCCTAAATTCCGGGTTGCTGACGTCATCGGAGCGATCCATCGGACTCAAATTCGATCCATCGCTGTAGTCGGTTTGACTGGGTCATTAACTGCCACGTCATTAATTAATTTCTTCAGCTTTTCTCTCCAACTTCCATACTTCTGACTTTGATTCAAAAACTGGCGCCACTGTATACCGAATTTCACAAAGTCTTCAATATAAAAGTTGTAGCTCTTGACGTCTTCTTGCATCTCCCATAATTTTCGAATATTTGGAATTGTGTAGACTTTCTGGTGATTTATTTTCAAACAGTCGACGAAGCAGTCTTTTTGCAGAATTTAGTGATTTTTGACCGAATTTCTTGTATTTCTTCTTAAATCCTACTTAAACCTGAAATCAAATAATATGATATCAAATACACCTACTCTAGGCCTAACAAAGGTAATTTAAGGGGATTAATTATGAATAATTAGTGACTAATCACACCCCCCAACTTACACTTTGCTAGTCCTCGAGGAAAGAAAAGATTAAAAAAAAGAAATAAAACTAACTAGCCACTTTCGTAAGTCTCACGATTGCACTTAGGATGTGCAACAAGCCTTTAAACCCCTGGGTTACTCCAGTGGAGGGGTTATAGTCTCCTGAAGGTTTTCAGGGATGACACCCACAAACATCTATACATTCCCTTGAATATATCATTTGAAATCAATCACAATATTCATCAACTCTAATGCATAAAATAGAAATAATATCCATAAATATACCTGATACGAGCGGTCTACTCGTAATCCTTTCGTATCGGGTCTCTACTGCTCCAATCGATCAGAATTGGCCTGATCGGACTTGATTTGAGTCCAATTGGCTTAATCGGGTTAGCTGGATCGGATCTAGCTCAAGCTGGTTCAGATCTGGCGGAGCCTGATAGGATAGGACTTAATGGGGTCAAGTCTGAGTTGATCTGGATCAGGCTGACCGGGTTGGGTTGGGTTGGATCCGGATTAAGTGGCTGAGCTGAATCAAATTGGCTGAGTCTGATTCAAACTGGCTGAACCGGACGGGATCTGAGGGCTGAGGTTCGCCGGAGTCGATCGCCGGCGTAGGGACGTCGGCGGCGGTCGGGACCTTGGCAGGAAGGTTCGTGAGTTGCTGGGGAAGAGATCCACTGGTTTGGATCTGGGACATACGCGGCAGATTGGCTGGATCTACGAGGTCGACAGTGGGTTTAGAGGTGGCCGGTGTCGCGCCCCGACCCGCGAAAGCCCAACCGGGCCGGGCGACGCGAACCGGAACCTAACAAACGCGGAAGAAAAGCTGGCGAGGGTTCCCTCTAACCTATTGGTCTCCCTAACATTTCACCAAAGCACCCTCAATTAAAAGACAAAATAATAAGGAAGCCTCGAACCACAGATTAAAAACTCAAGTGTTAATATACAAATCCTCGGAGAGGGGAAGATTCAAAGTACAACATTACTCCCGTAGGAGACTAACTAACATAGGGTAAAAGCAGTAAACGATCACCACCTCTCAAAGTCCACCAGGCGCCGCCGCACCGCCGACCAACTGCCCGGTAGGGGCCACAGAAGAGGAACTGACGCATGCACCTGCAAAACGCAGCCCCGGGTAGGTGTGAGCACTAAGCTCAGTAGGGATCTACACTACGCCACACAGAAGGAAGAGGGAAACACAACAGTGTCGCCCTCAAGGCAGACACGAGTGAGCTACAATGGTCCCATTACCATTCACCGGTGATCTCTAGGTATATCCAACCATGGTCACCCCAACGGACTGGGCCCATCCTGGATACACCTAGTGTCGCAGGGTTCCAGCTGTGGTCATCCGTTCTTCACTGGGCCCACACTGATGCCCCTGCTGGCAGGAAAAGACACTGCCCAAAGAATAAGACCCGCCACCGGTGACATCCTCAACACCTGACTTGAGGCCGACACGACCTCTAATCATCATCAAGCAACAGGTGTACCAGTCCTCTAAGCCTATCATCAAATTCGACTGGACACCACAATTCAAACCGGGTCCAAACAACCCAACCCCGGTCCTAGGGCTAAGTCCGAGCTTCCAGCCTCGGGACGGTGACCCAAAGATCACCCACGCCCTAACCAAGGCAACTAATGCACACAACAACGATGCATGTTATGACATACACAGATAATAGGAAAGGCATGCAACAGTATGTCAAGCATCATATAAGCCTACTGGATCGTTGCAGCGGTACCACCAACCGCTGCCAGCCGATCCGCAGCGGGTCCCGGCATTACGACGGTACCGCGACCGTCGACCGCAGACTCCTGCAACGGGAAGCAACCCCGAAAACCGCTCATGAATAGTAGAAATATAATATTATAATTCGACATATAATATTATATTTAAAAACACCAAATGTTCTCTACTAGAAGCTACTTGATCTGGTCGATCCGACGTCCAAACGACGTCGGATTCAAGATCCAACTTAGACACCAGTAGAGCTACATGTATGGATCAACATATCCAAAATCTAGAATCATCTAACGGTTGGATTAACGGGAAAACGCTAATGACAACCACTAATCAAAACTAACTTTCTAATTAATTGCTGCAACGCAGCCCTCCAGAAAACAATTCATAAGAAATCGTAGAAAAATAGGACAAATACGAAACAAGATGGAATGGAAAGCTAACGAAGTGATCTACAACTCTTATGTTTAGAAAAAGCCAAGATCATGTACTTACCGGCCGGAAAACGCGCCGCAAGCCGGCTGTTTCTCAAGAACAGCAGAAAAACAGAGAATCCGAGCTTAATCATGTAATAAACCTACTCAAATCTCAACTGATTAACATGAAACTGAGATCAGTTATTCTACTAGACAACATGCATCTAATAACAAGAAGATCAACAGATCCAACGGCTGGATCACGCGAAACCCACTTAAGAACACATGTAGGTAGAAGAACCTACCCAACAGCGCATTCCTCGGTTGATCCCTCGCAAACCAGTCACTAACACGACTCCAAACCACCTCAGCAATGTTCCTCTCATCTCCACGAATCCAACAAGCATTGGAACGCCAAAATCGGTGGCCGGAGGAGGGAGAACGGAACAAAACAAGGTCGCCGGCGGAGAAGAGAAGAAACAGAGCACCGCGGGAAGAAGAGAAAGAAAAGAAGAAGAAGAGAAGAAAAGAGAGGGAAGAAGAAGAAGGGAAAAGCTCGGGGGAAAGCCAGGAAAGCCGGAGGAAAGCCTGGGGGAGGGGAGGGAAAGTCCTCCCTTCCCTGACAGGGGAAAACGACGGTCGGCTGCCGTCATCGCGGAAGAGAAGAAAAGCCACCGACAGGTTGCTCACGAGCCCGATCGGTCGCTCCTTCGAGCGATCGATCGCTCAAGGGCCGTAAGCTGCCCAAAAGCAAGCCTCCGCGCGCCCGAGTTGGGATCTTCCGATCCTGGGTCCACCTAACCATTCTATCAAACATGAACACAGACAAGGTCAGTGTGTGCACACGCGGGTGTGAAACAAACCAATAAGGCGCAATTTACTAAATTGTCCTTGCGGTCCAAGAAACAATGCGATCCACCGGATCGCGCGCTCGACGCGAGGCAAACCAACGAGCCACGGGCCTGACCCAGCCGGTCGACCCAGGAGTAGAGGGACGGGTCCTCACATCCTAATACCCTTAAAGGAAATCTCGTCCCGAGATTCGATAAGGGTAGGGCTCGAAAAAGAAAACAACGCCTATCAGGATACTACAAAGCGGTAACGCCTATCAGGATACTACGAAGCGGTAAAAGGGTACCTGCTGATGTGACGCTGATGCTGAAGCCAACCCGGCCGCCTCTACTGGCCTCCACTGCCACTGCCACGGCCTCCGCCTCGCAGCGTCGTGCACTCTCGGCGAAAGTGACCCGGCTGGCCACACTGATAGCACAAACGCGGCACTGGGCCTGCCTGCATCCTGCCCCGCCTGGTCCACGCTCTCCGGTAATGCCCCAGCTGCTCGCACTCAAAGCACGTCACAGGTCTCTGCTCTGCCTACTGGATCTGACCAAACCCTGCGAACGCCTCCTGCTGAGGCTCCTCCTCCGGAAACCGTTCATCCGGATCATCCTCCGCGAACTCCTCCTCTGCCTCCGAGAGGAGCTGGTCCTCGTCGTACTCACCGACTGACTGCTCCAGCTGCTCATCCTCTGAGAACTGCTGATCGGGATCATCCTCGTCATTCGCCCCGTCTGCCTCTGGACTGCCTCCACCGACGTCCTCTGGCTGGTGCTGATAGGGCTGATGGCGTTGTGAACGGGCCTCCCCCCGCTACGATCCTACTCCACCCTGAGCCTGCTGCGGCTGGCCGGCGCGCCCTAACCTCGAGGGAAACACTGGTGGAACTGCCCTAGGCCCTGCCTCCAGCAGTACGGCCTCCACTGACAAGGCACAGTTCACCACCTCCCTGAGAGCGCTAACAAACCGCGCTGCCATCAAAAGCCTGATCTCGGGCCGTAGCCCCCACTGAAACTGCCGCGCTCTGGCGAGAGGGTCGTCCTCCACTGGACCGGCGAACCTTACGAGCCTGGTGAACCTAGCTGCATACTGAGCCACTGACTGCGTACCCTGGGAGATGCTGAGGTACTCCCGAACCAAGGCCTGAAAGGGGAAGATTCAAAGTACAACATTACTCCCATAGGAGACTAACTAACATAGGGTAAAGCAGTAAACGATCACCACCTCTCAAAGTCCACCAGGCGCCGCCACACCGCCGACCAACTGCCCGGTAGGGGCCACAGAAGAGGAACTGACGCCTGCACCTGCAAAACGCAGCCCCGGGTAGGTGTGAGCACTAAGCTCAGTAGGGATCTACACTACACCACACAGAAGGAAGAGGGAAACACAACAGTATCGCCCTCAAGGCAGACACGAGTGAGCTACAATGGTCCCATTACCATTCACCGGTGATCTCTAGGTATATCCAACCATGGTCACCCCAACGGACTGGGCCCATCCTGGATACACCTAGTGTCGCAGGGTTCCAGCTGTGGTCATCCGTTCTTCACTGGGCCCACACTGATGCCCCTGCTGGCAGGAAAAGACACTGCCCAAAGAATAAGACCCGCCACCGGTGGCATCCTCAACACCTGACTTGAGGCCGACACGACCTCTAATCATCATCAAGCAACAGGTGTACCAGTCCTCTAAGCCTATCATCAAGTTCGACTAGACACCACAATTCAAACCGGGTCCAAACAACTCAACCCCGGTCCTAGGGCTAAGTCCGAGCTTCCAGCCTCGGGACGGCAACCCAAAGATCACCCACGCCCTAACCAAGGCAACTAATGCACACAACAACGATGCATGTTATGACATACACAGATAATAGGAAAGGCATGCAACAGTATGTCAAGCATCATATAAGCCTATTGGATCGCTGCAGCGGTACCACCAACCGCTGCCAGCCGATCCGCAGCGGGTCCCGGCATTACGACGGTACCGCGACCGTCGACCGCAGACTCCTGCAACGGAAAGCAACCCCGAAAACCGCTCATGAATAGTAGAAATATAATATTATAATTCGACATATAATATTATATTTAAAAACACCAAATGTTCTCTACTAGAAGCTACTTGATCTGGTCGATCCGACGTCCAAACGACGTCGGATTCAAGATCCAACTTAGCCACCAGTAGAGCTACATGTATGGATCAACATATTCAAAATCCAGAATCATCTAACGGTTGGATTAACGGAAAAACGCTAATGAAAACCACTAATCAAAACTAACTTTCTAATTAATTGCTGCAACGCAGCCCTCCAGACAACAATTCATAAGAAATCGTAGAAATATCGGCAAAATACGAAACAAGATGGAATGGAAAGCTAACGAAGTGATCTACAACTCTTATGTTTAGCAAAAGCCAAGATCATGTACTCGCCGGCCGGAAAATGCGCCGCAAGCCGGCTGTTTCTCAAGAACAGCAGAAAAACAGAGAATCCGAGCTTAATCATGTAATAAACCTACTCAAATCTCAACTGATTAACATGAAACTTAGATCAGTTATTCTACTAGGCAACATGCATCTAATAACAAGAAGATCAACAGATCCAACGGCTAGATCACGCGAAACCCACTTAAGAACACATGTAGGTAGAAGAATCTAACCAACAGCACATTCCTCGGTTGATCCCTCGCAAACCAGTCACCAACACAACTGCAAACCACCTCAGCAATGTTCCTCTCGTCTCCACGAATCCAACAAGCTTTGGAACGCCAAAATCGGTGGCCGGAGGAGGGAGAACGGAACAAAACAAGGTCGCCGGCGGAGAAGAGAAGAAACAGAGCACCGCGGGAAGAAGAGAAAGAAAAGAAGAAGAAGAGAAGAGAAGAGAGGGAAGAAGAAGAAGGGAAAAGCTCGGGGGAAAGCCAGGAAAGCCGGAGGAAAGCCTGGGGGAGGGGAGGGAAAGTCCTCCCTCCCCTGACAGGGGAAAACGACGGTCGGCTGCCGTCATCGCGGAAGAGAAGAAAAGCCACCGACAGGTTGCTCACAAGCCCGATCGGTCGCTCCTTCGAGCGATCGATCGCTCAAGGGCCGTAAGCTGCCCAAAAGCAAGCCTCCGCGCGCCCGAGCTGGGATCTTCCGATCCCGGGTCCACCTAACCATTCTAACAAACATGAACACAGACAAGGTCAGTGTGTGCACACGCGGGTGTGAAACAAACCAACAAGGCGCAATTTACTAAATTGTCCTTGCGGTCCAAGAAACAATGCGATCCACCGGATCGCGCGCTCGATGCGAGGCAAACCAACGAGCCACGGGCCTGACCCAGCCGGTCGACCCAGGAGTAGAGGGACGGGTCCTCACATCCGGCGTCGAGGACAATGACGGAGAGCTCGGCGTGGGCTTGGGACGTCGGGAAGATGGTCGCGAAGGATAGGCGAGGGATTTATGATGGTTTGGAGGGTTAGATAGGGGTCGGAAGTGGGTTGACAGTGAAGGGGACGGAGGTCGGGTTGTCGAGGACGGCGCCGGAGGTGATGGAAGACGGCGGGAAAGGGATGGCCGGAGTCGTGGGACTTAGGGAAGAACGTAGGTGGCCTTTGGAGGTGACGGGGGCGGCCGGAGAGGGCTGGGGAAAGGATGCCGGCGGTGAAGCTTGGCTAAGGCAAGGGAGAGAAGAGGAAGAGAGGATGGAGTTGAAGCTGACGTGGCCCTGACGATGCGTGGGGTCACTGGCGTGGAGGAGAGAGAAAGTGGCGTGGAGAAGGAAGATGAAGGTGAAAGTGATGCCGGCTGCGGAGAAGATGACCGACGGGGAAGAAGGTGTGTAACACCCCGCCCCTAACTTCCCAGATTTCTGCGGTGAGCCAAAAGCGGACAATATTGTGTCGGGCGGGGCCCTCGGGTGGATCCTGGTCGTACCGGGAGCCCGGGGCGGGGGCCCAGTGGAGGGCCGGGGTGTTATAGTATGGTATCAGAGCCAGTTCCCAGCCGAAAATTATGCCAGCGAGGACGCTAGGCCCCCAAGGGGGGTGGATTGTGAGGCCCGCTGGGTCTACCGTGGGAGGTGGATTGTGAGGCCCGTTGGGTCTACCGTGGGAGAAGATGCCTGCGCCTGGAGGGCGGGGCTAAGTCGGGTAGCGGGGCAAGCATTCCTACAACGCCTGCGTATGGTCCGGGGTTCGATATAAGTAGATGTTAGCTTTGCTTTTGCCCTCTGTTAGTTTATTATATTTGTTTCCGCCTGTTTGTTGTAGTAGATGTAGGTTTCCCCCTCGTGTCCCGGTCTGGATGGGTTTTCTGGGTCGGGGCGCGACAAGGTGGATTTCGGGTGGGATCTACATTACCTCTACTCCTATGATATTCTATGAACTATTCTTAATAAATCTATTCATCATTCATCATCATTACCTAATACAAACTAATGAGGTCCCTTTTATAGAGGCCTTGACAGAGTCTTAATCTAACTAAAAAACCCCTTGCTTAATTAGCAAGTAATAAGGCTTTTAGACTCAACTCAACTTACTAACTCAAATATCAACTAGGACTCAATTAAATATAAAAGACTAATAATAAATCCTAGTCAAATACTCTAGTTTGAACTAGGGAAGTCCAAGTCAAACTAGGAAAGAGGCTGAACCAGTTTGGTTCCTCTTCTGGGTTCGGGTCCAGATGGTCGAGTCGGATCGACTCGTATCATCCCCCCTTCCTTTAGAATTGGCCTTGTCCTCAAGGCCAGAGTCAAGTCAGGTAGGATGGCTCTATGTGGCTGGACCGAATCAACTTGCTTCTGTAGCTCTGGACTCGATGGTGAGAAACCAGGTCGATCCCATGACGGGTCCAGGGGTAACAAGGGCAATGCTGAAGGAGTAGCTGGAGGTCGATCTGACGGCTCAGGTAGCTCCAAGAATAAGATCTTCAATGGCTCTCCTGGATCATCCTCATCATGTCCCATCAGTAGTGTTGCCCATGACCATCGGATGGGATATGATCTCCATGGTCTGATCAACTGTGCAGGAACTTGGCTTGAATCTGGGTCAAGCTGGCTTTGGTCCAATCTGAAGTGAAGATGGTTGGACCATGCTTCTGCTGCACTAATCTGAGCTAGAAGTTGGTTGACCCTTGTTGAATCTTCAGCTGTGCTGAGTCGTACTCTGGTCCAAACCTGTCTGACTTGGTTGGGTCTACCGGTGTCAATCTGGACTCGAGTCAGTTGAGCTAAACCGGTGTTACCATCATAGTCAGATCTGATCAGATTGAATATGGCATATGAATAAGGAGGGTAGCTCCTTTCATCGCTCATATCAACCTTTGACTGCTTGATCAACGGCTGAGGATGCATCTTGATCACCTGGAGTTGATCTGGATGGTCTTGATTGCTGGGGACTCTTGGATCAGGTTCAGATCAAAGATCGGAACCACTGGATCGAACGGCCGGATCAAGTTGAAGTCTTGATCGGACGGCTGAGAAGCTGCCGGAGCTGGATCAACGGCGAAACAAGGTCGCCGGAGTGTGGCAATAGCACAGGAAGCTTCGCAGGGACGTGGGGGTTCAATCCGTACGGTTTGATCGACGGATTAGGTTGTGGATGTATCGGATCTGTAGGTGGCGGCGCGGTGGAGGTCGTCGCCGATGATCTTCGGTGATCTAGGCCGCGATGGTGCTTGAGCTCGTCGGGAACAGGTACGGGAAGGTCTTGGGACCTTTCTCGTGAGGTTTGATCGAAGGATCAACCTCAGATCTTGGTGGATTGGAGGAGGCCGGAACAGGGGCTTTCGTCGGAGTCGGATGTCGGCTATCCAGGCCTCAATCGTGGTCGTTGTTGGCCACGGCGGCTTCGGTGAGGGACGGCGGTGCTTCCTCGATGGTTGGGAGAAGATGACGGCGTCGGACGTCGGCGTTGGGGTGGCGGCTTGGGGACGAGCCGACGGAGCCGTGGATGAGCCGGGATGAAGGGTAGTCGGCTCGAAGGTAAGCTGGGCTGGAGGTAAGGGATGAGCCGCGGCTCGAGCCAATCCAGGAGGAGAGAGAATATTCCGTGAAAAATCTGGACAAATAGGTAAAAATCTAGAAAAATCATCAGAGGGTAGAAGGAAGGTTTCACCCGGGTCTGACAGAGGTTGCAACAGCAAGTGCTCTGGTTCGATTTGAGAATTGGACGGTTGTTGCTCCTCGATTAGCTCCTGGATCTCTTCTCCCTTACTGATTGCTGGTGTCTCAGTTGGACTCGAAATTACAACTGAGTTGGCTCAGGGTCTGGTTCCGCAATCCTTGTAGCTGGGGTAGGAGTTTGGCTCGAAGTCTGAGCTATCCTCGACCAACTATTGAAAATCCGCTCAAACTCCCTACTGGTGCGCTCCATGTTTCTGCTTTGGCGTTCCATCAAAGTTGAAAAAAGATTTACCTCGCCCAGCAGACTCTTAATTTGCTGTTCCCACCACTCCTGGGATACTCTGTACATGATGGCGAAGTTTCCAGAAGGTTCTGAATCGTACAGTCGGTGGAACGGAGCTCTGATACCAAGTTGATACGAGCGGTCTACTCGTAATCCTCTCGTATCGGGTCTCTACTACTCCAATCGATCAGAATTGGCCTGATCGGACTTGATTTGAGTCCAATTGGCTTAATCGGGTTAGGTGGATCGGATTTGGCTCGAGCTGGTTCAGATCTGGCTGAGCATGATAGGATAGGACTTGACTGGGTCAAGTCTGAGTTGATATGGATCAGGCTGACCGGGTTGGCTTGGGCTGGATCCGGATTAAGTGGCTGAGCTGAATCAAGTTGGCTGAGTATGATTCAAGCTGGCTGAACTGGGACGGGATCTGAGGGTTGAGGTTCGCCGGAGTCGATCGCCGGCGTAGGGACGTCGGCGGCGGTCGGGACCTTGGCAGGAAGGTTCGTGAGTTGCTGGGGAAGAGATCCACCGGTTCGGATCTGGGAGATAGGCGGCGGATTGGCTGGATCTACGAGGTCGGCAGTGGGTTTAGAGGTGGCCGGCGTCGGGGAGCTCGGCGTGGGCTTGGGATGTCGGGAAGATGGTCGCAAAGGATAGGCGAGGGATTTATGATGGTTTGGAGGGTTAGATAGGGGTTGGAAGTGGGTTGACGGCGAAGGGGACGGAGGTCGGGTTGTCGAGGACGACGCCGGAGGTGATGGAAGACGGCGGGAAAGGGATGGCTGGAGTCGTGGGACTTAGGGAAGAACGTAGGTGGCCTTTGGAGGTGACGGGGGTGGCCGGAGAGGGCTGGGGAAAGGATGCCGGGGGTGAAGCTTGGCTAGGGCACGGGAGAGAAGAGGAAGAGAGGAGGGAGATGAAGCTGACGTGGCGTGGGGTCGCTGACGTGGTGGAGAGAGAAAGTGGCGTGGAGAAGGAAGATGAAGGTGAAAGCAATGCCGGCTGCGGAGAAGATGACCGACGGGGAAGAAGGTGGATCTATGGTGGATTTCGGTTGGGATCTACATTACCTCTACTCCTATGATATTCTACTCCTATGATATTCTATCAATTATTCTTAATAAATCTATTCATCATTCATCATCATTACCTAATACAAACTAATGAGGTCCCTTTTATAGAAGCTTTGACAGAGTCCTAATCTAACTAAAAAAACCCCTTACTTAATTAGCAAGTAATAAGGCTTTTAGACTCAACTCAACTTACTAATTCAAATATCAAGTAGGACTCAATTAAATATAAAAGACTAATAATAAATCCTATTCAAATACTCTAGTTTGAACTAGGGACGTCCAAGTCAAACTAGAAAAGAGACTGAACCAGTTTGGTTCCTCTTCTGGGTTCGAGTCCAGTTGGTCGAGTCGGATCGACTCGTATCAATACCTTTCAACTCATAGTCACATAAAAACATAGTAAATCAAAACATGTCATAACATATTTCGAACACTTCAACCTATTTAATCATGATTAAAAATAACTTTAACACTCCTGTGTGTGAGTGGGGTTCCACATGCTTCAGAGCATCAATTATATCTAAACACTTCACCTATTCAAGATCACAATCCTATTCAGCACATATTTTCCACTTATCACATAGCAATTCCTGTTTTTTTTTCTTTTTTTTTCTGACAGGAATTTCAACTGTTTTACGCGAACAACACACCTTATTAGGCACCTTGCCCAGTTACTAAGTATGAAACCCTTATTTTTTTCTTCTTTGTTTTTCTTTTCTTTTCAGGAAATTTAACCGTTTTACGCGAATACTACGTTGGTTTGGCACACTGCCCGGTTACAAAGTTGAAAATCCTTTTTTTTTCGCATACTCAGATAATTGCATGTGTTCATGTATTTTCTGTGACATGACATGGAATTGTAAATTTATCATAGTATAATGCTTAGAATCTAATATCAACCCCTTAACATGTGGAAGTGAACATGTGCATTCGGATATGTCAAGCTATCCTTAGATCATGGTAAAAGTATTAAAGTATAGAAACAGTATCATGCATAGCAAAAATTTACTATTTCTTATATGACATACAAGTCTCAGAATAATTCATAAAATAAATTTCTAAAACATGCATCTTTATCAAATCCTATCATAATTTCATTCTTTTGACATAATTCAAGGGATGTATAATATTTGTTTACCATAAAAAATATATGAGCATGCAATTTATGAATGCTACCCCTCAACTTAGATGTAATTGTCCCCAATTACACTAAGTCATAAAAATAAATCAAAGAATAAAGGGTACAGATAACCATAATGAACGCCAAAAAAATAGATTTATCTCTCTTCCGATTTAAGTTGAGGCACCACCATCATTGAATAACTACTTCATTTGTCATGCCCCGACCCAGAAAACCCATCCGGACCGGGATGTGAGGGTCCTGAACTCTAAAATCAAACGGCGAGAGCCTCCCCTGCAAACATCACTTTTAAACCTGGTGCATGATTATAATATTCACAATTAATTTAAACTATCCTATCATCAAATCATAATACAAATTAACTACTACAATACTCAATTAACTTTAAAAAGATACAATAATTATTCAAATCCTCTAAGTACAGCAATCTCTGATCAATTTACATTAAATTAGAATACAAATACATCTCTCCATCAGATTACAATTTATACATTTAAAGCTGTACATCAATTGAATAGAATAAACTGATGATATCCCGATTGAATCCCCAGACTTTCCGAATCGGTCCAATCCGATCCCTCCGTCCATGCGCCGTTTATCGGACTAACGGCGGCTCGGCTGAACCGGCTCACGAAGCGGTCAAAATTAATCTAATCTTGACCTTCTTCTTCAGTCTCTTTTCTCTCTTCTCCTCTGTTTTCTCTCTCTCCGCTCTTTCCCAACCAGCTCCGTCGTCCACCTCGCCGCCCGCTAAATCCGATGCCGACCTCAACTCCGGCCAACCCTGACCTCGTTTCACCCAAGCCCCCCCCCCCCCCCCCCCCCCCTCTCTTCTCCTCTCCTCCTCCGTCGCCGTTCTCCTCTGTTTTCTCTCTCTCTGCTCTTTCCCGTCGTTGATGGTGTTTGATCAATATACACAGCATGCTGCCACTGGAGCTGGGCCACCTCATCATCCTCGCCTCACAACGCCGCCGCCGCGACCTCATGTGGCTAGCCTTCCCCTCCTTCACCCTCTCCAGGTAGCCGGCGAACCGATCCTTGTTGGAGCTCCCGACCAGCTCCGTCGTCCACCTCGCCGCCCGCTAAGCCCGACGCCGACCTCAACTCCGGCCAACCCAGACCTCGTTTCACGCCCCTCCCCCCGCTCTTCTCCTCTCCTCCTTCGTCGCCGTTCTCCTCTGTTCCCTCTCTTCTCCTCTTCTCCTCTCCCCCCACCTCACAAGGTCCTGGCCTCCCTCACCAGGGTCTACTTCGTGATGGAGCTCCTCGAGGGGGGAGAGCTATTCCCCCGCCTCGACGCCGGAGGCCACGTCAACGAGGACCAGTGCCGCCAGTACTTCCGGCAGTTCGTCTCCGCCGTCGGGTACTTTCACTCCAGCTCGTCTCCTCCTTCATCTCTCTATCATCTGCTTTCTTCGACGATCGCATCGCGGGAACAAAACCATGTCGATCGCGCCCTCATTGCCACAGAGGGAGGAGACACCGGGGAGTCACGGTGGAGGCGGCGGCACTGATGGCGGGGAACGACTACTCGGGACCAACACGCGAGAGGAGAGAGAGAGACATGAGAGAGGAGAGAAAATAATGTGCTGACGTGGCAAAAATAATTAAAAAATAAATTAAATTGGTCAAAATCAGTATAAACTAGTCAAAATTAATTACTCTTCTCCGCTCCGTTACACCAGCTAACGGCTTCTGGACGGAAGGATCAGATTAAGCCGGTTCATAAAAACTTAGGGATTCAATCGGGAATTTTTAAAGTATAGGGACTTAATAAGAACTTGTCATAAACCACAGGGACGAAACACATATTTAAGCCTTTATACATTTAAAGCTGTACATCAATTGAATAGAATAAATTGATGATATCCTCGATCTCACGCACCACCAAGGGGAGTGCCGCCTCCAACACCGCAACTACCTGAAAAAGAAGGGACTGCATCGACTTGCATTGCTGATGCAGCCCAGGTAGGAGTGAGCAACAAAGCTCAGTAGGGTTCTACGCTATTCTACGTCGCACAGAAAGGAAGGGAAACAGCAACAGTGTCATTTCTCCGCCTAAGTCTAAAGGATGCCACGGGTCCCATAACCCTATCGATGTCCCAAGGACTCCTGTCATGAAACCTCTCTCCTGAACATGTTACAAGGAGGCCACGGAACAGTAACATGCAGGATCACCCTTACCCAAGCAGGATTCCCATGCCTTGGGGACCCATGTCGGGAACGCATCGACAACCATCCTTAGCACTTGGCCTTGAAGAAACGACACAACCTCTAAACCTCAAACAATACAATATTCCAGTCCGACTACCTAATAATCCTCGAATGATATCAAACATGATCATTGATGACAATCACGTCCTAATCCTCGACTACCCAAACCCCGGCCCTAGGGCTAGATCCGGGCTACCCGAGAACCCCGGATCGACGATCGAAACCATCGCCTACCACCTAACCTGATGCTTCTAATGCAATCAAATACATGCAATACTCAGGTACAAGAATACAGGAATAGTAGCATGCAATAATATGCCAAGACAACATACATGGGCTAGGCGAAACATCAAGCTTGCCGAAAGGTAAACATAGCAAGGGTTCAAGTAATAATGATCTATCTAGCAAAGTTATAATAACAAGTATCCAACAGATCAAAATCCGGCATTAAAACGACGTCCACAGCCATCAACCACAATTTCTACAACAGGGGCACAACCCCGGCCACGCAATACACAACAGGCCACAATTTCTACAACAGCTTGCCGAAAGGTAAACATAGCAAGGGTTTTGCGGGGGGTTTTCTGCAAAAACCCACCCCTCCTTCTAGAGAAATCGAGAGTCCACTTCCTTGATATTTTTCTATCTCCTTATCCCTCCTTCCTTTCACTGGTTTGGCTGAGAAGATAAGGGAGAGAGAGAGAGTGAGAAGTTGAGAGAGATGAAGGTGGGATCTCGCTGAGAGTTTTTGGGTGAGCCGATGGTGAGGGTCTTACCATGGAGGCCAGCTGAACTCCGGCGAGCATGGAGGAGGAGGAGGAGGTTTGATTAGCTAAGGAAGTTGAAATCTCTTATGAGGTAGGGTTAAGACCTTTAATTTCTTTGTGATTTGAGCATAGATCTTCATGTTTTATGAGTTGCTTTTGAGGTATACTTCGTAAATAGCACATAGGTGAGGTTTTATGATGATTTTATGAGGTTCTGTTGGAGAGATTTCACCGGAGCTCAAGCCTATAGCAGCTGCTCTATCTCTCTCTGTTTTGGCCGGAAATGAGCTTGTTTTTGGGATGGATTTTGATCCATTTTGTCGATGTTTTCTCTGAAGCTTTGTAATTGATGGTTTATGTGGTCGTTCTCTGCATGATTTCTGCTTCTTTTTCAGAGGAAATGATCAAGGAATGTCTCAAAAAGCTTTGGAAAGGTTCATGTCCTGTTATTCAAGGAAAAACAGATTTCTCTTATGAAATATGATTATTTTGATTAGATTATTTTATGGCTTTTGATCAGATTTTGTATGAAGTGAAGATCAGTTTGTTTGGCAAGCTAATCCGTTATTGGTTTTGTGGAATTTGTCCAAGGAACGATCAAGATATGAGCTTTTCATGTTGCTGCCATTTTTCTGCACTGATGAACAGTAAAATCCGATTAGTGATGTTTTCCTTGAGTTTTGATCACTATCTATTGATAATTTATGAAGTTTCTTTTCACGAGATTGAAGAGTGTGATGTGTTCTTTCCAGAAATACCTCTTGTTTCATGAATTATTGTCTGGATTTATTCCTGTAATTACTCAAAGACAGCAAACTTGTTTAAGGCCCAGCTGCTACAGTAATTCCTGCAATGTCTGTTTTATGGGGTTTTAGCTGGGGATTTAGCTGGAGTTTTTGGTGGCCTCTGGGCTGATATTTTGAGGATTGTGCTCCTTGAGGATGATCAAACTCTTGAGATGTATGCCTCATTTTTCTGTCTTACTTTAGGTGATCGATGGCGCGATCGATAGGCTTCAGAGTTAGATTTGGACAGTAGGAGATAGTGAGCTCTTGCCGATGGTCTTCTAGAGGTAGGAGTTACCTCCAGGATTGTTGTGCTTGTATGTTATATAAATGTGTTGATGCCTTGATATATGTATGTATGTATTTTATTAATCTTGTGTGTATATGCGATGCTATGTTATGCCATGATAATGTATTTGTTGTGCTAGAGCTTGTTGGGCTAGTTGAGCCCATTACAAGCTTATTTATGGCATGTTATGTTATGTATATGATGATTTCCTGTATGTATGTGTAATGAGATTGATTGACCATTTTATTGATTGATCGATTATTTATGTGATTTGTGCATACATGCTAGGAATGTCAGGTCTGTCTTAGGACAGGGATTATGGTTGGGTCTAGTCAGGTCCTGTAGCTAGACTAGTTAGAGTCTGGGGGTTATGTCGACGAGTTGACGGATGGATTTTGATCTCCGTATGTCGATCAAGGACTTTGACTTGACTCGAGGTTTTGATCTGATTTGATGATCTGATTTGAGGATGTGTTGGACCTATACTAGTATATTGAGGTCTGTATAGAGTCTATAGGGGTCTGGGTGAGCGTTGGCGGCCGGACGCGGTGCTGTGCATGTAAGACTGCCCAGACTAGCCAGACCATACTAGGATCAGTAAACTAGGATAGGTGGATGTTGTCGTATACTAGTATATTGGGGCCGGGTATAGAGTCGATAGGAGTATGGGCTAGCGTTGGCGGCCGGACGCGGTGCTGTGCATGTAAGACTTACCCATACTAGCCAGACCATACTTGGGCAGTATATTAGGATAGGTGGATGTTGTCCTATACTAGTATACTGAGGCCTGTATAGAGTCTATAGGGGTCTGGGTGAGCGTTGGCGGCCGGACGCGGTGTTGTGCATGTAAGACTGCCCAGACTAGCCAGACCATACTAGGATCAGTAAACTAGGATAGGTGGATGTTGTCCTATACTAGTATATTGGGGCCGGGTATACAGTCTATAGGGGTATGGGCTAGCGTTGGCGGCCGGACGCGGTGCTGTGCATGTAAGACTTACCCATACTAGCCAGACCATACTTGGGCAGTATACTAGGATAGGTGGGTGTACACCAGTGTCCTAGAGTGTGTCAGGTGACTCCTACTGGGTTTTTTAGCTCATTGTTTGAGTTTTTGGTTTTTGGTGCAGGTAGGCCCGAGACCACTGCATCCTATGGAGATCATGTACTGTGCAGAGGAGTCATTATGTATTCTGCATCTTTATTTATGTATAAAAAGCATGCAAATGTTGGAATTTGGAAAAAGAGTTGTATATTGAAAATTTGGGTTGTCATATCCTGTATTTTGATGTTTACAAGTCCTATGTAAATGAAATGAATGAATGATGTGGGCGTTTGAGAGTTGTAAAGAGAAAAATTGTGATTAAATACTGTTGACAGGTTGTGTAATTGTGATCTCACGTGCCCGTGCCCAAGGGTCAAGCTGAATTTTTGAGAAATCTTTGGGATATTTTGTATTAAATTGGGGCGGGGCGTGACAGGGTGGTATCAGAGCCTAGGCTGTAGGTCCTAGGGTGAGATAGGATGGTTCATAGCATAGACGGGTAGGAATGGGCTAGATAGAGTCTTTAGATGCATCCTTGCATGCTTGATTGTTCTGAGTTTAAATTTTTTATTTGAGTATGTTTGATCGGGGGAAGTCGGTTTGATTGCTGATATTTTATTCTTCCGTCCGAAAGCATATTCCTTTCCCAATTTCTGATGGTTTTGAGGATCTAAAAGCTTGGTTTAATCACTTTTGTGTTTTTGAGCTGAAGAGCTGAGATCTCTTGAGAGTTTGATTGGTTTTGGTCACCTAAAAGTCTTATTGTTTTGGAGCAATTTTATGCATAGCGTTGTTAGTGACAAAGAGGTTGAGTTTCGGGATGGTTTCAACTCCTTTATAAACCAATGTTTGATCTGACTTTTTGTGCAGGAATTTATAGAAATGAGTTTTGGATCCAAATTAGTCATTTATTTCTTTGGATTTGACCAAAAATTGCCCAAAGAGAGTGGTGTTGTTCTCGATGATTTGATGATTTTGACCCTCAAACATGCAAATTTGCCATGGGCTTCCATCACTTGATTGCTCTTTAGAGTGTTTTTCGTGTATTTGTGGGTTATGCTTATGTGTTGTGGGTTTTGGTCGGTGTTTGAACTCGGAACTGCTGTTGGCACCGTCGGTCCAATTCAAAAGCTAGAATCATAAATTAGATGCTTTTCTTTTTCTAAAATTTGAGATTCTGGCTCGATCTGGGTTTATTGGTGAGTTGGCTGCATGTTTCGTATTGCAGTTCAAATTGAATTCAAGGATTTAGCTCTCATTGGGTTTTCAAAACTCGAAAGTGGAATTCTTATGTTCTGGTTTGGGTTCTTTATTTTTAATTTCAAGAACTAGATGTCAATGTTGCTCTGACTTAGTATCGTATCAAAGTTAGATGTTCCTTGCTTGTTTTTCAATTTTTTTGAGCCTTCTTGGTTGTTTGCGTAGCTTTTTATGCAATGGTGAAGCTGGTTATGTTGATATTATCTGGTCAAAAATTTAGGTGAATTTGAAGGTTTTCCCAAACCTTTGTTGGTTTCTGGTTGAAAGAGAATTTCCTGGTTTGAAGTTAATTGCCTGTTTTGATTGGTTTTTGTGCGGAAGTTCTCCATTCGAGATTGATTGTTGTTGCCCCAATCTTATTATCCAAGTTTGGTATTTATTTTTTTTCCTTTTCATGGAAGATTAGTGGTTAATTGAGATCCATTGTGGAGCTTTCTAATCTTGATTCTTGTTTTTGGATGTCTGCGAAACTGGCATGTCTTTCCTTCTAGCAAAATTTTGGTTCAAGTGTGAACGAACTTTCGCGTATTATTGGTTTTATTGGTTCTTGAAATAGTGCATAGGCTTTGAGGATTGGTTGTTTTCCAATGGCGGTTCTTGTGGAATTTGAAAGAAAGGTTGAATCTAGCCCGACGCTTTTCTCCGAATTTGGTCTTTCAAGGGGTTGCACTTTTAAAGTGAGTTCTACAGGTTTTCATGCTGCTTTTTGATAAAGTTAGTGCAAGAGTTTGAGAAAAAGGAGTTTCATGCATGATTGTCTAGCAATTGAATTGTATTGTTGAACTTGGAGTCAAAGATGGGATCTTGATAGTTGTCTGCTTTTGATTTAATTTGTTTTACATGCTTTGGCCTTGTTGCAGTATGAATATTAGTTGATTGTCATTTCTTTTATGAGTTGGAGACAGTTTATGGAGAACAAATTTCATTAATAGCTTCCGTTAAATTGGTTGGTTTTGTCGAGATTTGAGAGGGTTGATATGCCTGGCTCTTCATTATTAATACGGTGATTTGTTTGGAAAATAATTGTAGTCTTGAATCGAACTAGATTTTCATAGTTCTATACTCGGATTTGTCTAGTTGTTTGTTATGTTCTATGTCTGATCTGTTGCGTGTGTACGGGTTCGCCCGGTTGGTTGTTGTCTTTTGTTTGGTGGTCGTGTGGGCCAGACGCTTGTTCTTGTGTTGTGGCTAGGGCTCTAGAGATGTGTGACCGTCCAGACTAGTGTGTTCTTGGTGATGATGTGCTAGGCTACGTTCTTCTCTCGGTATGAGGCTTGCGTGATGGTACGCTCGGCTGCGGAAAGCCTTGAATAGTAGATTGTAGTTCACTTCGTTAGGGCTAGACCAGTCGTGGTGGCCGAGCGAAGAGAATGAGGTAGTGGTATGTGCATCACCGATGGTTAATCACTTAGCCGTTTGCTGTAAGTCATGGTTTGGTGAACGTGTAGTCAAACCCTTAGTGGGATGTGAGGGCGTAAGACTGTGTGAATGTCGGTCTTTTACCTGGGATGCCAGCCACTGGTACACTATCGTTGGGACTGCCCGTTGGTTCGCGAGGCGTTGGGTGCCAGTTCGCGTGTTTCCGGGAGTTGAGGTAGTGGTACGGGGCCGGACCGATAGTGTGACCACATGCCAGTCTAGCCAAACTACCGTACCAATTGTGATGATAACCAGCATCAGATGTTTCCACTGTGGAGTTGAACAGTGGGGACACCTGTCGGGAGTGGGGCCCGAGTATGATCGGTGTGTCGGGGATGCGAGCTTGGTGATTTTCGTTTACGTACTTGGGCCGAATTTCGAGAACGAAATTCCCTTAAGGGGGGGAGGTTGTAAGGGCCTATTTTCAAATAAGGGCTTTTCTGTAAGTTTTGGTGACCTTTCGTGTAATTCCAGGTTTTGCGGGGGGTTTTCTCCAAAAACCCACCCCTCCTTCTAGAGAAATCGAGAGTCCTCTTCCTTGATATTTTTCTATCTCCTTATCCCTCCTTCCTTTCACTGGTTTGGCTGAGAAGATAAGGGAGAGAGAGAGAGAGTGAGAAGTTGAGAGAGATGAAGGTGGGATCTCGCTGAGAGTTTTTGGGTGAGCCGATGGTGAGGGTCTTACCATGGAGGCCAGCTGAACTCCGGCGAGCATGGAGGAGGAGGAGGAGGAGGTTTGATTAGCTAAGGAAGTTGAAATCTCTTATGAGGTAGGGTTAAGACCTTTAATTTCTTTGTGATTTGAGCATAGATCTTCATGTTTTATGAGTTGCTTTTGAGGTATACTTCGTAAATAGCACATAGGTGAGGTTTTATGATGATTTTATGAGGTTCTGTTGGAGAGATTTCACCGGAGCTCAAGCCTATAGCAGCTGCTCTATCTCTCTCTGTTTTGGCTGGAAATGAGCTTGTTTTTGGGATGGATTTTGATCCATTTTGTCGATGTTTTCTCTAAAGCTTTGTAATTGATGGTTTATGTGGTCGTTCTCCGCATGATTTCTGCTTCTTTTTCAGAGGAAATGATCAAGGAATGTCTCAAAAAGCTTTGGAAAGGTTCATGTCCTGTTATTCAAGGAAAAACAGATTTCTCTTATGAAATATGATTATTTTGATTAGATTATTTTATGGCTTTTGATCAGATTTTGTATGAAGTGAAGATCAGTTTGTTTGGCAAGCTAATCCGTTATTGGTTTTGTGGAATTTGTCCAAGGAACGATCAAGATATGAGCTTTTCATGTTGCTGCCCCGTTTTCTGCACTGATGAACAGTAAAATCCGATTAGTGATGTTTTCCTTGAGTTTTGATCACTATCTATTGATAATTTATGAAGTTTCTTTTCACGAGATTGAAGAGTGTGATGTGTTCTTTCCAGAAATACCTCTTGTTTCATGAATTATTGTCTGGATTTATTCCTGTAATTACTCAAAGACAGCAAACTTGTTTAAGGCCCAGCTGCTACAGTAATTCCTGCAATGCCTGTTTTATGGGGTTTTAGCTGGGGATTTAGCTGGAGTTTTTGGTGGCCTCTGGGCTGATATTTTGAGGATTGTGCTCCTTGAGGATGATCAAACTCTTGGGATGTATGCCTCATTTTTCTGTCCTACTTTAGGTGATCGATGGCGCGATCGATAGGCTTCAGAGTTAGATTTGGACAGTAGGAGATAGCGAGCTCTTGCCGATGGTCTTCTCGAGGTAGGAGTTACCTCCAGGATTGTTGTGCTTGTATGTTATATAAATGTGTTGATGCCTTGATATATGTATGTATGTATTTTATTAATCTTGTGTGTATATGCGATGCTATGTTATGCCATGATAATGTATTTGTTGTGCTAGAGCTTGTTGGGCTAGTTGAGCCCATTACAAGCTTATTTATGGCATGTTATGTTATGTATATGATGATTTCCTGTATGTATGTGTAATGAGATTGATTGACCATTTTATTGATTGATCGATTATTTATGTGATTTGTGCATACATGCTAGGAATGTCAGGTCTGTCTTAGGACAGGGATTATGGTTGGGTCTAGTCAGGTCCTGTAGCTAGACTAGTCAGAGTCTAGGGGTTATGTCGATGAGTTGACGGATGGATTTTGATCTCCGTATGTCGATCAAGGACTTTGACTTTACTCGAGGTTTTGATCTGATTTGATGATCTGATTTGAGGATGTGTTGGACCTATACTAGTATACTGAGGCCTGTATAGAGTCTATAGGGGTCTGGGTGAGCGTTGGCGGCCGGACGCGGTGCTGTGCATGTAAGACTGCCCAGACTAGCCAGACCATACTAGGATCAGTAAACTAGGATAGGTGGGTGTACACCAGTGTCCTAGAGTGTGTCAGGTGACTCCTACTGGGCTTTTTAGCTCATTGTTTGAGTTTTCGGTTTTTGGTGCAGGTAGGCCCGAGACCACTGCATCCTATGGAGATCATGTACTGTGCAGAGGAGTCATTCTGTTTTCTGCATCTTTATTTATGTATAAAAAGCATGCAAATGTTGGAATTTGGAAAAAGAGTTGTATATTGAAAATTTGGGTTGTCATATCCTGTATTTTGATGTTTACAAGTCCTATGTACATGAAATGAATGAATGAATGAATGAATGAATGATGTGGGCGTTTGAGAGTTGTAAAGAGAAAAATTGTGATTAAATACTGTTGACAGGTTGTGTAATTGTGATCTCACGTGCCCGTGCCCGTGCCCAAGGGTCAAGCCGAATTTTTGAGAAATCTTTGGGATATTTTGTATTAAATTGGGGCGGGGCGTGACAAGTGGCCCGCTCAATTATCTAACCATCCCAAGGGGCATGACTCCCTTGGTTCAACCACAAGCCCCACACAGGGTTAAGCAAATTTAAAGCATGCAATCTACATATATAACATGGCATGATTATTTAATTAAAAGCTAACTAAGCAGGAATAGTTAACTAGTTAAACCGACAAACCGATATCAAGGGTTCAAACACCACAAACTTATCAAATCTAGCTTGTCAATCCTAGATGTTATTAAGAACATCAATTAAGGGCATTAGGTGAATTAAGCATGTATCTCGAAGGATTAAACACGGTAAAACATTGAGAATCCATTAAGAAGCTAAATTCCGAATTTCTACAGTAAACCCTAGTTAGAGGCAATGAAATCTTATCAATTCGACGTCCAAACGACGTCGAATTGGAACTTAAACTTGGGCAAATGTATATTAGCATACTAGGAACATGCAGTCCAAGAATTGGATTAATCTAATGGCTAATCTTCCAGGAATTCACTAATGAATTCACTAATTTTGGTCTCGTCGCAGATACGAAGAATAATCACCATAAATCGTAGAAAACTCCAAAAATTATTAAATCAGCGGAAAATGAAAGTAAATTCGAAGATCTACAACTCTCGTGTTGATGATCAAATGAGATCATGCACGTACGAGCCACGATCTGAGCTTGAACGGCTCAGCTCGCAGAAAAACAGAGCTTCAATAAAATCCGGGAAAAACATGTATAAATTCAGCTTAAATCCGAGATAAAATCCTACCAAGCTTAGATCAGTTGTTAAGCATGCTTAGAGGGACTAATTAACACACATAAGACAATAGATCAAACAATCAAACCCTAGATCTAACTCAATCCAAAGATCTAGGTAGAAACCCTACCTTAAACGCAAATCCAACCTTCAATCCGCCGTGATCCACTGTCCCCCGTCATCGCCGTCGTCTCCAGCTCGCCGGAGAGCCGCCAGAGGTCTCCCATAGCCGCAGTCGTCGCCGGAGAAGGAAGAGGGCTGCCCGCGAAAGAGAGAGAGGGGAGGAAGGAGAAGGAGGAGCGGACCTCGTCGCCGCCTCCAGGCCGCCGGGCAAGGGACGGGATCGCCGCGGGAGAGAGGGAGGGTAGCCGCGGGAGAGAGAAGGAAAGGAAGGAGGAGGGGGGTCGGGCACGGGATGGCAAGGAAGAGGAAAAGAAGGAAAAGAAAGAGAGAAAAGGGGAAAAAGGAGAGAGAGAAAGTAAGTAGGAGAGAGAAGAGGGTTAAGCCACTTAAGTGGCTTAGCCGGTTCAGACGAGCCAACTGATCGGACTGAATCCGATCAGGCTCCAAGTTGCGATCTCTACTGGATCTACTCAATCACGTACATCAATCAAGGCCATGTGTGCACTACGCGGGTGTGAAACTGACCGCCAAGGCGCAATTTACCAAATTACCCTTGGGGTCCAAAAACAGCGATACGATCAACCGATCGCAACCCAAGGCCAACCGGGCCAAAACCAACCAAGCCAAGCCCTCGACCCAACGCGGTTGGACCGGGTTAGAGGAGCGGGTCCTCACATCCTTCCCCATCATAACCTGTCACAAAAATATATACCTTTCCAAAAAGATCAAATATAACTCATAAAAGTCTAAAAAGGTATTAAAATCATAGAAAATTTCGGCAGAGTCTCCTTTGTATTTTCATGATATATTGAGTTGTACCAACATTCATCCACACGATGTAAAATATAAACACCACATAGATTTTGTCAGAAAATTCCTAAAAAGTGTAAAATAAAGAAAGGGAAAAATAAGAAAGATAAAAACCTAACTAAGCAAAGAAAATGAGTTAAGAGAAAATCAATTAGTTAACCGTCGAATCCCCCCGCAACGGCGCCAAAAATTGATCGCTCGCAAACGTCGTCGTTAAAACGTTGCTAACCTTAATCAAATCTTAAATTTATATCCTTATTCAATCACTAATACTACTACGTAGACTAGTGGTGAAATCCGGAGTCGAACCATGGGGAATTACCAGGAAAAACAAAATCAGTTCTCAAAACTCTTGTGGATGTATGTTGATCGAGGTTTTAGAGGTCGTGTCGGCCTCGAGCCGAGTGTTGAGGTGTAGCCGGTGTCCTGTCCCTTGTCTCTTGGGTAGAGGGTGTGCCTACTCAACGGCGTTGGTTGCCCGCCTAGCAGTGTTGGTTTCCTGCTAGTGAGATTGCAGTGCTGGTTTCCTGCCTCGCTGAGGGTGACCTAGTATGTGACCAGTTCGGCTGGAAGATCATGACTGAGGCCTTCCCTCAGGGACACGCGATGGGATTATGGGGCCCCCTGTGATACACCCAAGCTTTGCTTGAGGGCGACACTGTTGTGTTCCCTCCTTGTGTGATTCGTAGTGTAGTTTCCCTGCTGGGCATTGTTGCTCACCCTACCTGGGCTGCATCGGCGATGCAGTTCCTTCTTTTTCAGGTAGTTGCGGTGTTGGAGGTGGCACTCCCCTTGGTGGTGCGTGAGATCGAGGATATCATCAGTTTATTCTATTCAATTGATGTACATTTTTAAATGTATAAATTGTAATTTGAAGGAGAAATGTATTTGTATTCTAATTTGATGTAAATTGATCAGAGATTGCTGTACTTAGAGGACTTATACCATTATTGTATCATTCAAAAGTTAATTGAGTCTTTTGGAAGTTAGTTTTGTATTATGGCTTGATGATAGGATAGTTTAAATAAATTCTGAATATTATAATCCTGCATCGGGTTTAAAAGTGATGTTTACAGGGGAGGCTCTCGCCGTTTGATTTTAGAGTTTAGGACCCTCACGCCCCGAACCGGATGGGTTTTCTGGGTCGAGGTGTGACAATGGAAGACGGTGGGAAAGGGATGGCCGGAGTCGTGGGAGATAGGGGAAGACGTTGGCGGTCTTGGATGGCGACGGGGGCGGCCGGAGAGGCTGGGGAAAGGATGTCGGCGGTGAGGCTAGGGTTAGGGTACGTGAGAGGAAAGAGGAGAGGAAGAAGGTGATGACGTGGCGCTGAAAGAAAGTCCGTGGAGGCGGTGCCGGCAGCGGAGAGGATGACCGACGGGGGAGAAAGTGGATCGATGATGGATTTATGTGGAAACTACATTAATTCTACTCCTATGATATTCTACTAAACTATTCTTAATTCATCATAATTATCTTCATACATCATACCTAGCTATTGAGGTCGTTTTATAGAGACCTTGATTGAATCCTAATCCAACTAGAAAACTCTCTTGCTTAATTAGCAAGTAATAAGGCTTTCAGACTCAACTCAACTTCCTAACTCAAATGAACTCTTAATTAATTACTAACAATCAAATATCAACTAGGACTGGTCGAGTCGGATCGACTCGTATCATCCTCTTTGTAGGAAAATTCTCCATGCTTAATAATAATGAAACAACGACATAAATGTAGGTTTGGCAACTTGCATGATGATGATGTCCAACTAAAAGAGCAGCTAGAGAAACAACTTGGCAATGCAATCGTTCGTGAATTGGAAGGCAAAATAGAAAGCCTAAAAAAGGTCTTGGCTGCTACAAGTGCTGAGATAGATTATCTAAAGGTGTGGAATGAAGAGCTAGCTACTAAGAATGCCAAGCTCCGTAATGTGGCGGAGGACCTAGAAATTACAATTGCCGAGAGATTCTTTGAAGACAAGAAATGATGAGATGGAGGGTGACATAGTGAACCCGAGGAATCAGATGAAAACGTGAATGCTGAAAGAGATACATTAGTGTTGGCGAATGATGATTTGGTAAGGGAGAATAAGGAGGTGAAAAAACTGAGATCAAGATCAAAGATGACATCTTTGACACATAAAAATGTTTCCTCTATCGACATCGCCAATCATCGTCAACGACGCAAATCTATGCAGAAAAATTGAAGATCTTAAAAAGGTTGTCGAAGATAAAGAGGTGGAGATGACCAAATTGAGGATCAATTCAAACAGTGTAAGTGAGCTTAACTACCAAAAGACATGCCAATGTGATGAGCTTGAGAGCATCAATAAAGGCATTAAGGTTGAACATGATATATAGTCTGCAAAGATTGTAGAACAAGAAGCTGAGATCCATGATTTACGTGAGAAGATGGATATTTTTGTAACTGGTCAAAAAGCATTGCTTTAAGAAACTGTTGTACACGAACTCACCCAGGAGAAAGCGACAGAGAGGGAAGTAGATGAAATTACCAAAGAACATGTGCAGACTTCCATGGTGCAGAATACAAAGGGAAATAAGAGAGAAAACAGAAGAGACGATGATTTCGAATATAGCCCAAAACCAAAAAGAAGAAATGAAAAAGGAAGATCTCAAGCTGCATGATAGAAAGGATACAATATACATGTGGGCAATACTTTAATGATGAGATATACGAGAAACTTAAATCATTGCTAGCAGAATTTGGCAAAAAGTAATCATCCATGTTTGCTTATGAAGCTTGTTTTCTTTTCTTATTCATAGTATATGCTAATTGATCTTTCACTGACAACTATCTAAATCTTAATTGCAGTGCAATAGTGTGGATTAACAAAGACTATATAAACAACATGCAAGCTTTAAAAGATATCATTGATATGTTGAAAAATGTGTATGTCTCAGGCCAAGTAAGTGTGATGATCATCTTAAGTTGAATGTCTTTAGCATTTGGATACTGATGCAGATAGTGGAAAGTGGACAGTGGAGAGTGGCTTTTGAACTACATTGAACATGCTTGAGATTTCTTATTTAAAATGCAGTATGTCATTAATATAGAAACTGGACAGTGACTTTTGAACTTAAATGTGCCATTTTCTTGAGATTTCTTTCATAAATTGCAATATGTTATTGATATACAAAAGTGAATTTGGGACTAAATTGCATATATTTGTGGTTTCTTTTATAAATTGCAATTGAGAAGTGAATTTTGGATGCTGACAGGTACTATTGTTTACACAGGTGATAGATGCATATGTAAAGGTATTAACTACGGAGGAGAAATATGATAACAAGAGTTGCTTTATTGATAGCGGGTGATGGGTATGTTCGATCTATCATCTATGCACTTGCACATTAACAACATATGAAATAAATTGATCGATTATAATTCCCTTCCTCATGTGCATTTGCAGGGCTAGATATTACTAGACAAAATCGAGAGTTATGGAAGGCGTGTATGCAAGAGATATCTAGAAGCTCCTATCAAGGGAGGGAGGAAAAAGTTGTTTTTTTCCCAATGTGTTCAACAAAGTATAAGAGGGGTATAGAAAATGTCATACATCGACCTAAAAAACCCATCCGGTTCAGAGCGTGAGGGTTCCAAATCTATTGAATTCATCTGTGGCTTATTTATAATAAAATATCACATCTAATTTAAACAATTGTTCTGGGTCAAAACTGTAATTTTATTGAAGATCACTATTCATCAAATATATGTAAGTTTCTGATACAAAATTGATCCTCAAAAGCATGTGTATAACTATCAAAAAAATCATTATAGAAGGAAATTATACATTTATATTGTCTAATAGAAGAAACTAAACCTCAAGTCCTCAAACACCTCTAGAGGTCGATGCGCCACCAAGAGCATGTCTAGCTGGTGCTATGAAAGAAGAGCTGACGCCTGCACCTGTAAAACACAGCCCGGGTAGGAGTGAGCGATATGCTCAGCATGATTCTATTCTACGTCACACTAAAATGAAGAGAAACAATAAAGTCATGTGTTCCATCTCATCTTGAGGGGAAAACTCACATTACGTACATCGTCTACCCCAAGGCACACACTCTGATGACCTCCACTATCAATAGTTGTCCTTCTCAACAGCCAAGCGCACCAGCACTGAAACAACAGGGGCAGGACATAGGGAGATACATAACTTCTCCTATGGAAACTGAGACTGAGACTGGAACCTAAGACGACCTCTATACGTCAATCAGAATAATTGCAGCGAACTAGACAGTAACCTCAATAACATAAATTATCATGACAATTCAATCTTAAACCTTGCTACCCAACCTCGATCCTACGGCCAGATCTGAGCTGCCAAAGCCCTAGGATCAGTGATCAACCCATCGCCCATGCCTAGCCTAGAAAGCATCTAATACAATCAATTACGTGCATGCTCACACGCAAATAATTAAGATTTTAGACATGCAACAATATGCCAAATAATATACAGGGTTAGGCACAACATATAGCTCTCCAAGGGGTGAACATAACAAAGGTCTAGATAAAGTAGATAAATAGGTGCACTGGCCTACAAGTCTCCATGAGACTAGGCAAACAATCTAGACTAACATTCAGCATTACGACAACAAACACGTCCATCAACCAAAACACTACAAAGGGGATACAACCCTAGCTAACAAACAATCTAGCATTTGAATATTTTATTCTACACATTCCAAGGGGCGTGAGCCTCTTGGTTCAACCACAAGCTACACATGGGGCCTACACATAGATAATAACATATCTATTATATAAGACTAGGATTTATGAGTAATAATCTGACTCATGTAATTTCTCATACGTGGCGGTTGACTCATTGACACATGACAACTGAGTCATAAAGAGGGGCAGTAGATGTGGGTGGTTACCTATGCCAGGTGGCACGAGGCTCACCTAGTATTTATAAATGATAAGCTTGAAAAGCTCGACTTATCGAAATGAATCTAACGATACTATTAACTTCGAAAAATCCTAACTTTCAATCTAATCATCCTACTAACTTGGAACTTGATATTCCTACTCATTGACATACCCCGAATCATGTATCCCAAAATTGGATCAATCGGATGAAAATAAATTGACAAAAACCTATAATTTTGGTTTAAACTCATATTCGATAAACGACTCAAAATCCATTCAAACATTTCTCGGATTAAAACTAAAATTGGCAGACCGAACCTAAAGTTCACTAAGATCATCATATCCTAAAATAAAATAAATTGGATAACCAAATTCTACTTAATTTCACTAATTAAACTCACTTCTTTGTTTTGCACAGTTTGGCAGTTTAATTCACTAACAATCTTACATAAATTTGAAAAATATGAAACTAGTTGGAACTAATGTTAACTCAGAGATATACAACTTTCATGGTGAATATCCATTGAGATAATGCACAAAAAGCTCAGAAATCAAGCTCAAATATAGCTGTTCTAATTAAACCAGAAAATCCGGAAATTAGTCAATGAAAAGTTGCTTAAATCCGATTAAAATCCAACCAAAATCCAATCTTCAATCATATATCAAGCATGCCTAGAGCATCATCTAGCATAGATTAATCAAGTAATTAAGCAACCAATTAACTTAGAACACTTAAACTAGCTAAAGGTGAAGAATCCTACCTAACTACGTAAATCCACGATTAATCCTTGATTAATTCATGTAGGCAAGCCCTTGATGTGTTCCTCTACTTGCTGGCAACCTCCTCAAGCCTCTCGATCAAGCCGCCTTCACGAATTGAAGAAAAGGTGGAGAAGAGAGAAGAAAAAATAAAAACAGAGGGCTCCCGCGGGTCTTTATTGACCCGTGTCCGATTGGTCGCTCATCCAGCGATTGATCGGTATATGTCGGTTCAGCGTCTTTAACCGGACATGTCAGAGTCGGCGCCGACATAGGGTCTGACCGATCGCTCCTTAGAGCGATCGAAGAGCAATCGATCGCTCTTGGGCCGTCGGATGTCCTTAAGACAAGCTTTCACGCGCCCGAGCTCGGATCTTTCGATCCCAAGCTCGCTTAAGGTTCTAACAAACACATATATTTTTCATAAGGCAGTGTGTGCACTACGCGGGTGTGAAACCGACCACCAAGGTACAATTTATCAAATTACTTTTGAAATACAAAATCAATAATACGATCAAACAGATCACGCTCGACGCGAAAATAGACCAAGATGGCACTAAACATAGTTTTTATTGAAACTTGATCTATATTTATTACAATATTCGCTACTGCAGTGACAAGCTATGTTGTCACTGAACATAGTTTTTAATAACAATAAAATGGTCGTGTAATTTAAGTGGCCAACATTAAATTCACTTCTTGTCACAATAATGATTGATAGTGACAACAAATTCTACTTGAGTGATGACAGAACCTAATCGTTTGTCATTGAATATTTTTATTGAAACTTGATCTATATACACAATACTTTTTCCATAAATGAACAAGCTCATATTATTTGAATTTAATAGTCCCTACATAACGAACAAAGTATTAAAATCATTGCATGTCGTACATAGATAATTATGAGCTATTAAAAGATATATATGTTAATATTCACTCAAAATAGTGCATTTAAAATTGTATAGTAACAGTATATTTCAAAACACATCTTCAAGAGGTCCAGGCCGGCTGACATTGAACCATTGAAGAACATATCAGGTTCTCTGTAGAAAAAAACAAGGGAAAAAAGAAAAGAATAAGCATCTAAAAATGCAAATATAATGTATTGAGTGAACTATTACATGCCAATAAAACATATTAATGTCTACTTGCCATCCTTAATCATAGAATTTTAAAGCTCAAATTAAGAACCTATATTTTGGATATTTTCCTATTATACAAACATCTAACCACATGTCCACAAAAAGACTAAGAATCATCTACAATATATTTGTAACATAAAGGCCTATACATATGCTTACCCATTCTTACAAACTAGTGGTCAGGCAAAGCATGTGCCCGCCACATTTAAACATATTTCACATATTGTATGCCATATAGATCAAGGTCATCACTCAAAAAAGAAAAGAAACAATACTCTAGCAAGACTTAAAATTGTCACATTTAACAAATGAAGAGACAATTTGAAATGCCGAAAATATAACTTAGCCTTCCCATTGATCTCAAAGATTCGCATAGTAAAAAACCTGAAGAAACTGAAACTACTATAGATTGTTTACTTGTAGCAAAAGCACTGCCCAAACAGGAAGTGAGGTTACATACTACCTTAAAAATCAGCACAACAATTACTAAGGGGATTTAAAGAAAATCTTTACACATTTTCATCACCTGTACGAAGGAATTGCTTTAAAAGCGGCATCAACAGGTCCTGTTCCGGTAGAGCATGCAACCCTGTCCTCTCCATCTAAAGCAATTAAATTGACAGTTGTTGTGGAAAGACCAAGTGTTCCATAGGTAGCCTATGTATTTAAGACTCATCTGACAATGCTCATTCAAATTCTGCATATAGAGGTCCCAATAATAACAATGGAGAAGGTCACATGTAGATCATCCAAGACACCAAATAGCTTGAGGCTGAAATATTTCATCAATGATAAGTGAATCCATGTCATCATCAGCTAGATGCTGCCACCAAATGTAAGATGGTAAGGCACTGTACTATTTAATGAAGCTGATCTGTTCAATCAAGATTAACTTAAGAGCAACCTTTTTCCTATCAACCAAGATGAGCATATTGCTTAAATATCTTCATTGCAATACTATGTTGTTTCGCATTGAGTAAAGCACATCCACCGTTACTTGGAAAAAAAATTTTCAAGATTTGAAACTAAGAAAATAATAACAAAAATGACTTACAAGCCAGCTGCAAGTAAAACAAATAGGCCTAGAATTGAGTTAATCTGAAAGCTGATCATACTTGACTTTTATGTCTTCAAACAAACTTAGCTAGCATGTAATCAACATCAACGAAGAAAGCATTAGGCAATATAGTTTCCCGCACAACACGAAGAAATGTCTAACATGTAATCAACATAAAATGCATGGTATATTACAAACTTGAATGTTCTAATATTTTTCTTTAAGGGCTCCTCTTTACACATTTTTTGTGTGAAAGGAGGGCGAGCAACCAAAGCTCATGTAAAATACTCAACAGTTATTTTTGGTATTGGTTTGACTAACTCCCATCCTAATCTCATTACATCCCACCTTTTCTTTCTCTGCAACCTCTTTAAAACAGTTGATAACATCATCAAGTTCCTTCCCATCTATGTCATAACCAAACTGAAAGTAAGATTGGAACATAAATCAGGAGTTTATGACCAGCGCACCAAATAACAAAATTATGTTAACAAGTTGTAACCTCGGGATCAAGAAAACATAAAGTCAAATTCATTTTAAAGCATGGCGTCCACTACAAATCAAAGAAAGATGCAATAAGGATACAGATTATATGACTGAATCGAGACGTGTAATGGTTTAATCAACAAATAAGGCAAAAAGGTCAGCTATTGCTTTGCTCTCAATTTACTAAGCAACTACAAACATTACACAACTCCATGTTTTGAGTTGCTTTACCTTAGCTTTCCAAGCAGAATTCCAGATTCATTAGAAACCCAATTGGTTTGAACAACAGATCCATTATAGATACATGACTGAGTACAAAGAAGAAGGACGAGTCATTTTTTTCTTCTATTATATAAAGAACTTTTCCAATTGGTGTGAACCAAAGATCCTTGTACATTATAAATCTAGATCATATATAGCATAAATAGACTTTGGCTGTAAATTCACCCTATGCATTGAAAAGGTTTAAGAACCTATAAAAAGCATGAGAGAAGAAGACAAAGAATTGGGTTTTCCTCAGCTTAACAATTAGCTTGAGGTGTATGTGTGTATATATAACGTTACAATCTTTACATTAATTACAGAGGATATGGACAATGAGTTGTCATCTCCTAAGTCTTTCCTTCCTTGGAAGATTTCATGTGCTGGCTGGAACTTCCATTATTGGTCTTTCCTTCTGTTGGTTTATCATTAGTCACCTATGATGGCTAAACCCACTAGCTAATTCTCTCTGATTAAACCCACTTAACCTCATAACTGAATGGTTTAGAAACGGTTATGAAAACCGTATGGTTTATACGGTTTAGAAACCGCTGGCCAGGGATCGGTTGAAAGAAAAAAAACTCTCCCCGTTGAGTAATTCTAAGAGAGAGAACTCAGAAGAGAGCGTGAGGGGACAGAGAAGAAGCCAGTGGAGAAGACAATGGAGAGAAGAACAAGTTGGAATTTGGGCTGTGGATTGACGATCACTGTTCTAATAACAAGATCGCCTGAATCACGTAAGACAGAGTAGAAGATCCGTTGAGAGAAGGCTAACAAGTAAGTTCTCGTCTTCATTGCTTTGTAATTTCATACCTAGAAAATTCTACATTGATATCAGAGCTATGTACATCTGTTTTCGCGGATCTGTATTGTTTTTTTTTCCTCTCCGTCGATGTCACTTTGATCCGTGGCAAGAAGGAGAAATGGGAATTTAAGTTGGTGGGATGATATACATACCTGGAACTCTTGTTGAAGAAGTTCTTCCCATCCACATTTCCCGGTGCTTGATCATGATCAAGTTCATGATCTGGCAACGCCCATTCTTCACTGTCTGTCTATTCTCTACTTCTTTGGGGACGACGAGAGGAGACGACGGAGAGGTTGGGGAAGATGGTGACGTCGCCGAGCAAGGGTCGCTCGAGTCGATGAGCAGCATCGCAGATCTCCATCACGATGTGGCAAATCAGACGTCAATGGAGGCGAGGGCGTCGCCGTTGGTGCAGACGGGGCTCCGGAGATCAAAGCATGGTCGATGTGGCCAGCCCCACCTCGATCTGGGCTTGGTTCGCCGGGATCCTCTCCTCTATTCCCCTGTCATCGTGATCGGCGTGGAGATCATGGCGATGGATGCCGAGGTCGCCGAGGACACCGAGGTCGGGGCTTCACCTTGGACGTCGAGGCCGCAGTTGATGTGGCCGGCGAAGGAGGCCGGATCTCTGCGAGACGGGCCCGGAGCGCTGCGTCGTCGCCGCCACGGCTTGGGAGCGCTCTGCCCCGACTGCCAGCGCTCTGCCACATTCGGGCGCCCGTCTTCTTCCCTCTCGCTCCGGGATCGGGATCTCTGAGAGAGATCTCTAATGTTTGGTCCTATGCCACATTGGTTGGTTTTTAGTATTGTTTTCTTTGGGGTTGGTGCTTCTATTATGTAATGGAAGCTGTCATTTCCCCGAGAGGTTTAGACCCTCACATGTTAGATTGACTATTTTGACTCTATAGGAAATCCACTACGCAATGGAGGAGGCGACGGAGAGCGTGCGGACGTCAGTGACGAGGAGGGCTTTGAGTGCCGGTTGAGAATGATGGTGGTTTTGCCTGAGCAAGGGTCGCTCGGGCCAATGAATGGCGTCGAAGAGCTTCAGCACGGCCATGGCATCCGACGACAACGGAGGCAAGGGCGTCGCCGTTGGTGCAGACGGGGCTCTGGAGATCATGGCGAAGGACACCGAGGTCGGGGCTTCACCTTGGACGTCGAGGCCGCAGTGGATGTGGCCAGCGAATGAGGTCGGATCTCATCGAGCCACGGCCCCGGAGCGCTGCGTCGACATTACCACGACTTGGGAACGCTCTACCCCGACTGCCAGCGCTCGCCTTGCTGCCGCCGGTTTTCCTCTCACCCCTGCATCTTGATCGGGATCTCTGAGCGAGATCTCTGGTGTTTGGGTTTTATATTTTTTTTTCCTCCATTGGGTCGGTGCTATAAAGTAGCATGTCACTTTAATACTCTTTTGGATTGACAATTTTGACTCAATAGCAACTATTGCAATCCACTATGAGATATATTGAATCAGTAGACTGTCCTGCTCTCGTTTTTTTTATTTTTTGTTAGTTCTTGTCATTTTAGTTTTTTTTTCCAGCGTATTATAAATGACCGTTTTTTTTTAGTTGTTAGTGCATTCAAGTTATAGAACAAGTCTCTTGATTAGTTATGCCCAACTTTATGCACTGGAGGACTATTCATTAGAAAGTGTGTGTTGGCCTATAAGATGGATGTTACGAGCGGTCTACTCGTGATCCTCTCGTAATGGGTCTCTACTGCTCCAATCGACCAGAATCGGCCTTATCGGACTTGATTAGAGTCCAATTGGCTGATTTGGCTAGCTGGATCGGATCTAGCTTGAGCTGGATCGGATCTGGCTGAAGCTGGATCGAATCTGGCTAAGCCTGATTGGATGGGATTTGACGGGGTCAAGTCTGAAGTGATCTGGATCAAGCTGATCGGCTTAGATTGGGCTGGATCCGGATTAACTGGCTCGACTGAATCAATTAAACTTGGCTGAGTCTGATTCAAGTTGGCTGGCTGAACCAACCTGGATCCGAGGGCTGAGAAGTCGCCGGAGTGGATCGCCGGCGTAGGGACGTCGGCGTCGGTTGGGATGCTTCCAGGAAGGGTCGTCTGGAGGTGGGGATGAGATCTACCGGCTCGGATCGGTGAGGTAGGTGGCGGATCGGCCTTTGGGTTCACCGGCGTCGGGGACGGCGGGGAGGCTTTTGCGGGGCTTTGGGACGTCGTAGAAGACCGGGATCTTGCCTAGGGAAGTCGGCGGCGTACTTTGGAGGTAAGATATGGGTCGGACGCGGCTTGCCGGTGATGGGGACGAAGATCGGGTTCGCCGAGGACGGCCGAAGGCGATGGAAGACGGCGGGGAAGGGCTGGCCGGAGTCGTGGGAGGTAGGGGAAGTGGATGGACGTCTTGGATGGCTACGGGGGTGGCCGGAGAGGCTGGACGGAGGTATGGCCGGCGGTAGGGTAGGGTTTGACCACGGAAGAGGAGAGAGGAGAGGATGATGCTGAGGTGGCAGTGGGGTCGCTGACGTGGCAGAGAGAGAAAGTGACGGGGAGAAGGAAGATGAAGGTGAAGGCGATGCCGGCTGCGGAGAAGATGACCGACGGGGAAGAAGATGGATCTATGGTGGATATCTGGTGGAATCTACTTTACTTCTACTCCTATGATATTCTACTCCTATGATAATTTATCAACTACTCTTAATCATTCATCTCATGCATTCATCATTACTTAATACAAAACTACTAAGGTCCTTTTATAGAGACCTTGACAGAGTCCTAATCCACTAGAAAACCCCGTTTCTTAATTAGCAAGTAATAAGGTTTCTGACTCAACTCAACTTCCTAACTCAAAGGGACTCTTAATTAATTCCTAACAATCAACTAGGACTCAATAAAAGACTGATGATAAATACTAATTAAATACTCTAGTTTGAACTAGGGAAGTCCAAGTCAAACTAGGGAAGAGGTTGAACCATCTTGGTTCCTCTTCTGGGTTCGGGTCCAGTTGGTCGAGTCGGATCGACTCGTATGCCGGCTGCGGAGAAGATGACCGACGGGGAAGAAGATGGATCTATGGTGGATATCTGGTGGAATCTACTTTACTTCTACTCCTATGATATTCTACTCCTATGATAATTTATCAACTACTCTTAATCATTCATCTCATGCATTCATCATTACCTAATACAAAACTACTAAGATCCTTTTATAGAGACCTTGACAGAGTCCTAATCCACTAGAAAACCCCATTGCTTAATAATTAGCAAGTAATAAGGTTTCTGACTCAACTCAACTTCCTAACTCAAAGGGACTCTTAATTAATTCCTAACAATCAACTAGGACTCAATAAAAGACTAATGATAAATACTAATTAAATACTCTAGTTTGAACTAGGGAAGTCCAAGTCAAACTAGGGAAGAGGTTGAACCAGCTTGGTTCCTCTTCTGGGTTCGGGTCCAGTTGGTCGAGTCGGATCGACTCGTATCAATGGAAGATGGGGACACATTGACCTTGCATACTCACAATATGTGGAGAAAGCTCTACTTTCTTTCTATGGAGTATGGGATTCAACTACACATAGATCGGAAAATGGAAATCTTGCTTGATTCTCTACTGAGTCGTTGGAAGTAGTCGCCAAGGAGCTAAAGAAGCAACTTGGTTGCTTAGATTTCAACAATATAACTCGAAAGATAGAAGAAGAGATAAAGCGAAATGTTCAAAGGAACATATATCGCTCAACATCTCTTTCATATGCTCATAGTTATCAAAGTGCAAGAAGAAGAAATCACAATGAAGGAAATTTTCCTTGGATAAGGAAGATGAATGATGTGATATTTAAAAGCTGTTTTCGTGACCTGATTCTTGAAGATGTCTATGGTTCTTCTAATGTATTTTTAGCTGAGCAAGGAGAGGATATTCCTAGCGAGTTTTCTGATACTGAATCTGATCTCACTAATTCTCCTAGTGAGGATTCTGTGACTGAATCATATGAGCATGAAGAGGATCTTAGATTGAGTCTGATGGCACCCCTCCTCCTAAGAAATCCAAGCTGCACTAGGGCATAGATTGATCTGAGTCACTTGTTGTATATGTGAATACTATCTTTATGCTCTTTGTATATGTAGATATCATGTTAATTAATGAAGATTTTTTTTGTTGTGCTGTATTTGAGCATGATATCATGGGAATATTAGGAGTGAAATTTCTTTTTCGCCTAAAAATTGAACTCTTGCGCAATTATGGATTAAGTATTAATAGTTTGGCTATGTATTTAGGAATTGATAGAATGTTATAAATATTTTTTTTCGTTACTATTACATATGTTAGATTATTTTTACTTAATTCAAGATATTGCAGCAAGATTCTATAAGATTTTATTGCGCTAAATTAGAATGGCTGCAACAAAGAGCATTGTCGTTGATTTGAATCAGGGGGACAAACTGAATGAGAAAAACTATGACATATGGCATAGGAAAATTCAGTATCTCCTGGAAGAACGGGACATGCTGGAAACTATAACACAACTTATGGTTGAACATGAGCAAGGCACAACTGCTCAGCATCGGCGTAATCTAGAACTCTATCAAGTTTATAGGCGCAAGGATAGAGTTGCTCGCATATTGATGTTGAGCAGCATGAGAAATGACTTGATGCTTCGTTTTGAAAAGCATTGTTCAACCATGGCTGTTTGGGATGCTGTTAAAGTCCAGTATGGAGGAACCTCTACTACTTGACTTCGTCAGTTAACCCTCAATTTCGACAGGTACAAGAAGCGCCAACATCATTCGATGAGGCAGCATCTGACGATCATGTCAAATATGATTAGTGAATTGAGGATTGCTGGACATGAAATGACTGACGAACAACAAGTTCAAGCAGTAATCAATACTTTGCCTGGTTCTTGGGAACATATGAAGACTAATCTTACTCATAATGACAACATCAAGACTTTTGATGATGTTGCACGTCATGTCGAGTTAGAAGAAGATCGTCTTCATGCTGAGAAATGTGAGGACCCGTCCCTCTACTCCTGGGTTGACCGGCTGGGTCGGGCCCGTGGCTTGTTGGTTTGCTTCGCGTCGAGCGCGCGATCCGGTGGATCGTATTGTTTCTTGGACCGCAAGGGCAATTTGATAAATTACGCCTTGTTGGTTTGTTTCTCACCCGCGTGTGCACACACTGACCTTGTATGTGTTAGTGTTTGTTTAGAATGGTTAGGTGGACCCGGAATCGGAAGCTCCCAGCTCGGGCGCACGGAGGCTTGCCTTTGGGCAGCTGACGACCCTTGAGCGATCGATCGCTCCTCGGAACGATCGATCGGACTCGTGAGCGAGTCGACGGGTTTTGACCCGCTCGGATCGATCTGACTTGTTGGGATCGATCCGGGGCGCGAGCGACCGATCGCTCCTTGGAGCTATCGATCGCAATCGCTCCTTGGAGCGATCGATCGCAATCGCTCCTTGGAGCGATCGATCGCAATCGCGTCGGTGCCTTTTCTGCTTCGCGAGGACGGCCGCAGCTGGCCGTCGCTCTCTCTTGTCAGAAGGGGAGGACTTTCCCTCCCCTCCTTCGCCTTTCTCCCCTCTTTTCCGGCTGTCCCCTCCCCCCTTTCCTCCTTTTCTGCTTCCCCTCCTTTCTTCTTCTTCTTCTTCTCTTTTCTCCTCTTCCGAAGCTCTATTTTCTCTCCTTCTCCACCGGCGAGCTTCTTCTCTCCCGTTCTCCCTCCTCCGACCATCAAATTGGGTGTTCTAAGGCTCGTTGGATCTGTGGCAACGATAGGAAGGCTCCTGGTGTGGTTTGGAGGCTTGTTGGTGACTGGTTGCGAGGGATCAGCCGGGATTAGCGTTCTTCGATAGGTTCTTCTACCTACTGTGTTCTTCCTTGGGTTTCTTTAGATCTAGCCGTTGGATCTTGTTGATCTTTGTTTTGTTGGATTCCTTATGCCTAGTAGAATTTCTTATATGGGTTTGGTGATCTTTGGTTGAGATTTGAGTAGGTTTTATGCATGATTAAGTTCGGATTCTCTGTTTTCTGCTGTTCTTGAAGAACAGCCGCCTTGCGGCGTGTTTTCCGGCCGGCACATACATGATCTTGGGTTGTGATGAGCATAAGAGTTGTAGATCTTTGAGTTTACTCTCTAACCCCACTGATTTCATAATTTTCCGATTTTCCTACCAATTGTTATGAATTGTTTGCTGGAGGGCTGCGTTGCAGCAATTAATTGGTAAGTTAGTTTGATTAACGGTTTTGATTAGTGTTTTCCTGTTAATCCAACCGTTGGATGATTATGGATTTTAGATATACTGATCATGATATATACATCTACTAATGTAAGTTGGATCTTGAATCCGACGTCGTTTGGACGTCGGATCGACGGGTCAATTAGTCTCTAGTAGAGGACTTTTGGGTGTCTTGAATATAATATTATATTTCGGAATATAATATTATATTATTTACTGTTCATCATCGTTTTCGGGGTTGCTTCCCGTTGCAGGAGTCCACGGTCGACGGTCGTGGTACCGTCGTAATGCCGGGACCCGCTACGGATCGGCTGGCAGCGGTCGGTAGTACCGCTGCAGCGATCTGGTTGACTTATATGATGTTTGTCATACTGTTGCATGCTTTACTTCTTATCTGTGTATGTTCATGGCATGCATTCCATATTGTGCATTAGTTGCATTGGTTAGGGCGTGGGTGATCTTTGGGTCGCCGTCCCGAGGCTGGAAGCTCGGACTTAGTCCTAGGACCGGGGTTGGGTAGTTTGGACCCGGTTTGAATGGTGGTGTCCAGTCGATTCGATGATAGGCTTAGATGACTGGTACACTTGTTGCTTGATGATTGTAGAGGTCGTGTTGGCCTCGAGTCGGATGCTGAGGTGTAGTCGGTGTCCCACTGTGCTGACCCGGGAGTAGTGAAGTTGCCTACTTAGCTTGTGTGTCGACAGTGTTGGAGTGCTGCCCCTGGGCCTCAGGGACACGCGGTGGGGTTATGGGACCCCTGTATACACCCAGGTCTTTCTTGAGGGCGACACTTTTGTGTTTCCCTCTTCCTTCTGTGTGTCGTAGTGTAGATCCCTACTGAGCTTAGTGCTCACACCTACCCGGACTGCGTTTTGCAGGTGCATGCGTCAGTTCTTCTTTTGTGGCCCCTATCGGGAAGTTGGTCGGCGGTGCGGCGGCGCCTGGTGGACTTTGAGAGGTGGTGATATTTACTGCTTTTACCTTTGGTTAGTTAGTCTCCTACGGGAGTGATGTTGTATTCGAATCTTTCCCTCTCCGAGGATATGTATATTAAACACTTTGGGTTTTAAATCTGTAGTTCGATGTTTCATTAAATTAATGTCTTTTAATTGAGGGTGCTTTTGGTGAATTGTTAGGGAGACCAATAGGTTAGAGGGAACCCTCGCCAGCTTTTCTTCCGCGTTTTGTTAGGTTCCGGTTCGCGTCGCCCGGCCCGGTTGGGCTTTCGCGGGTCGGGACGCGACAAGAAACCTATTGATGAAGTTTTTATGACTGAATCCTCATCGCGAAAGGCTTCGGGCTTTAAACGCAAACGAGGTAGAGGTAAAACTTTCAAAGGTAAAGGCAAGGTAGATGGACTAGGTCCAAAGAATGACAAGCGCAAGAGAGGCAAACGTAGTGGTCAGAAAGACAAGAAGGGCAAGAATTGCTTTAACTGTGGCAAGTTGGGACACTTCGCTCGTGAATGCACTGAGCCGAAGGTACTATATGTTATGCCTCCTCCCTCTATCTTATTTGTTAGTAGTTGTTTGATGTTGGCTGAAACTATTCCTTTCTGGACTGTAGACTCAGCAGCAACAAACCATATAGCAAGGGATAGAACCACCTTCGTGGAATTTCATCGATTACCGAATGGAAGTAGACGCATATACATGGGGAATAATGCTTCCGCTGAAGTGCTTGGGATCGGTACTTGCAAGCTAGTGTTGCGGGGTGGTCGCACTCTATATCTTCATGATGTGCTTACGCTCCGGAAGTTCGACAAAATTTAGTTTCTGTGCTTGTTCTTTTGAAATTAGGATTTTGTGTTGTGTTTGTGGACAACTCTGTTAAGGTGTTTCTAGACAATATTTATTATGGTTGTGGTTTTGTATTAGATGGTTTTATGGTGATGGACACCGTACCTATTGATGTAATAGACAATGCTACCGTTTATGTTGTTGGTAATTCTAGTATTGTTGTAGATGATAATCTTCTATGGCATGCTAAATTAGGACATATTGGGCAGGATCGTCTTAATAGGTTGGCTAGAGAAGGCTTATTAGGCTCACTAACTAAAGTCGATTTACCAACTTGTGAGCATTGTTTTGCTGGAAAATCAACAAGATTACTATTTGGCAAAGCCAAAAGAGCCACAACACCATTGCAATTAATCCATTCTGACATCTGTGGCCCAATGAATGTGAGGGCTAGGCATCGAGCCTTCTATTTCATCACATTTATAGATGATTTCACAAGATTTGGACATGTTTATTTGATCTCTCATAAGTCTGAAGCATTAGATTGCTTCATTCGTTATACTAATTTGGTTGAGAATCAATTAAACACAAATATCAAGTCTCTTAGGACTGATCGAGGTCGTGAATATCTATCTGATCAATTTAAATGTTTTTGTGATGTAAAGGGTATAGCTAGACAGCTAACTATTCCTTATACTCCACAACAAAATGGAGTTGCAGATTGAAGGAATAGAACCCTATTAGACATGGTTAGGTCAATGATGGCACAAGCTAATTTGCCTATCTCCTTTTGGGGGGATGCATTACTAACTGCTGCTTATATACTTAATCGTGTGCCCTCTAAAACTGTATCCTCCACCCCATATGAATTATGAAATGGCGAAAAACCTAATTTAGGTAATTTGTATCCTTGGGGTTGTGCAGCTTATGTACACATAATTTCTCACCAATATGGAAAACTTGGTCCTAGGGGGAAGAAGTGTATCTTTATAAGATACTCAGATCATTCCAAAGGATTTGTGTTTCTGGGTGAAGAAAATGATGGGAGAGTTACAGAAATTGAGACACGAGATGTTATTTTCCTAGAAGAGGAATTCCCTAAACGAGGAGAGATTATTGAGGATTTTCATCTTTATGAAATAGATGATCTAACTGATAAAGCACCCAACCGAATAGTTGAGGAAGATATTCCTGAACAAGTAGCGGTTAGTGGGAGAATGATATCACTCCTATGGAGCATGATCATGATCAATCTCAACCTCGTAGGAGTATCCGTGAAAAGATTCATCGTCGTCGATTTGAGATTGAGGGGGAAGCTTTTATGGTTGCTCCACAGGATGAAGAGGAACCTAAGACTGTTCAAGCAGCTCTTTCTAGTCCTAAAGCTGGGGAATGGATTAAAGCTATGGAGAAGGAAATGGAGTCTATGAAAACCAATCAAGTTTGGGAATTAGTGGACTTACCGCCAGGACATATATCAATTGGGAACAAATGGGTTCTTAAGATTAAACGAAAGGCGAATGGGACTATAGATAAATACAAGGCTCGACTAGTGGCCAGAGGCTATACTCAAAAAGAGGGAATTGATTATGAAGAAACCTTCTCACCAGTAGTAAGGTTTTCTTCAATTCGCCTCATCTTAGCCATTGTCGCTCAAATGGACTTAGACCTTTACCAAATGGACGTGAAGACTGCATTTCTTAATGGAGAACTAGATGAAGAGATATATATGGATCAACCTATAGGTTTTGAATCTAAAGATCATGAGCGCAAAGTTTGCAAGCTTAAAAGATCCATATCTGGTCTTAAACAAGCATCTAGACAATGGAACCACAAATTTCAACAAGCTATTCTACAGGATAAGTTTGTAATGATGGAAGAGGACCATTGTGTATATGTGAAACGTTCAAAGAATGGTTTTGTCATTCTGTCCTTATATGTGGATGACATTTTATTGGCTGGAAATGATAAGGAATTGATTGAAAACACTAAGAAGTGGTTATCATCAAATTTCTAGATGAAAGACATGGGTGAAGCTAGCTTTGTGCTGGGTGTGAAAATTCTAAGGGGCGTCGGAACGCGCGGGCGTCGGGGCGCGGGGCGTCGGGCGTCAGGGCGCGGGGTGTCAGGGCGCCAGGGAGCGGGGCGTCGTGTGAGAATCCGCTCCTCTAACCCGGTCCGACCGCGTTGGGTCGATGGCTTGGCTTGGTTGGTTTAGGCCCGGTTGGCCTTGGGTTGCGATCGGTTGATCACATCGCTGTTTTTGGACCCCAAGGGCAATTTGATAAATTGCGCCTTGGCGGTCAGTTTCACACTCGCGTAGTGTACACACGGCCTTGATTGATGTACGCGATTGAATAGATCCAGTAGGAGCATCCGTGATCATCAGATCTGGATGAGATTGCGACGAGATCGCAATTTGGGGTCAAATCGGTCTCGGTCCGATTAGTTGACTCGGCTAGACCAAGTGGCTTAGCTTTCTCTCTCTCCCTTTTTCCCTTTTCTCTTCCTTTCTCTTCCTTTTTCTTTTCTTTCCTTCCCTCTTCCTTCCCTGGCTTCCCCGCGCCTGACCCCCTCTCTTCTCCTTCGCTCGCGACGACATCGGCCTCTCCCCTCTTCTCCGGAGCTCCTTCGCCACCGTTGTGGGCCGTCGTCTCCTTCGAGCTCCCCCTCCTCAGATCCGGCCAGAGCTCCTCTTCCCCGACATCTCTCCCTCCTCCTTCCCGTTCTCTCTTCCGCGGCAACCCACCCTCTCTCCCGCGGCGACCCCTCTCCCTTCCCCGGCGGCCTGGAGGCGGCGGCAAGGTCCCCTCCACCTCCTTCCTCCCCTCTCTCTCTCCGGCGGCAGCTCTCTTCCTTCTTCGATGACGGCTGCGGCTGTGGGAGGCCTTCGGCGGCTCTCCGACGAGCTGGAGATGGCGGCGGCGACGTAGGACGGCGGATTAGCAGAGGATTGAAGCTTGGATTGCGTTTAAGGTAGGGTTTCTACCTTGATCTTTAGGATTAGCTAGATCTAGGGTTTGATTGTTTGATCTATTGATTTCTATGTGCTAATTAGTCCCTCTAAGCATGCTTAACAACTGATCTAAGTTTGGGAGGGTTTGATTTCGCTTTATGCTAGATTTAAGCATGTTTTTCCCGGATTTTTGTCGGTTCCCTGTTCTTCGATGAACAGTCGCGTTCGAGCTCGATTTGTGTGCTGTGTGAACATGTTCTCGTAAAACTTTCAAGATTAAAGTTATAGATCATTGAGTTATCTTTCGATTGCCATTGATTTCATGATTTTTGGATTTTCGTACGATTTTTAACGAATTGTTTCCAAAACTGCTGCGAAACAGAGATTAAGAAATTGATTAGTAAAATCTGTGGAAATTAGACATCAATTATATCCAATTATTGGGATGCATGTTCCTAGTATGCTAATCTACATTTGCCCAAGTTTAATTTCCAATTCGATGTCGTTTGAACGTCGAATTGATGAGATTTCATCGCCTCTAACTAGGGTTTAATGTAGAAATATGGGATTTGGCTATTTAGCGGATTTTTGGTGTTTTACCGTATTTAACTCTTCGAGATGCATGAAATTAGTATTCCTAGTAATCTCAAGGATTAGCATGTTCTAATGGATGGTCTTTAGATGATTAATGGTTTGATTTTCGGTATGATTAGTTAGTTATGAATCATCCCTGTCCAATTAGTAATAAATTGCATGTCATGCTTATTTTATATCGTATTGTATACATGTATGCTTGCCTTGTGGGTGAACCAAGGGAGTCATGCCCCTTGGGATGTTTAGATAATTAAATGGCCGAAGGTGTGCCCTAGATTGTATACACTATATTTATTGTTGTTGTTGTGATTGCGTGGCCGGGGTTGTGCCCCCGTTGTAGAAATTGCGGTTGACGGCTGTGGACGCCGTCGTAATGCCGAAATTTCGATTGAATGTGTTGTTGCCTGTTTACGGCCCGTGGGCGCCGTTGTAATGTCGGATTTTGATATGTTGGATACTTGTTATTATAGCTTTGCTAGATAGATCCTTATTGCTTGAACCCTTGCTATGTTTACCCTCCGGCAAGCTTGATGCTTCGCCTAGCCCGTGTATGTTGTCTTGGTATATTGTTGCATGCTACTATTCCTGTATTCCTGTGCCTGAGCATTGCATGCATCTTGATTGCATTAGAAGCATTTGGCTAGGTGGTAGGCGAGGATTAGGGCGTGATTGTCATCAATGATTATGTTTGATATCATTCGAGGATTATTAGGTAGTCGGACTGGAATATTATATTGTTTGAGGTTTAGAGGTCGTGTCGGTCCTCCAAGGCCAAGTGCTAAGGATGGTTGTCGATGTCCCTGATGTGTGTCCCCAGGCGGTGGTTTCCTATTGGGTAAAGGGTGTTCCTACTGGTTCTGGTTCTTTGTTTCCTCCCAGCGTGTTTGGTTGATATTCCCAGCGTGGTCGTTTGACAAAAGTAGGATCCCTTGGGGAATCGATAGGGGTTATGGGACCCCGTGGCATCCTTTAGACTTAGGCGGAGGAACGACACTGTTGTTGTTTCCCTTCCTTTCTATGCGACGTAGAATAGCGTAGAACCCTACTGAGCTTTGTTGCTCACTCCTACCTGGGCTGCATCGGCGATGCAGGTCGATGCAGTCCTTTCCTTTCAGGTGATCTTCTGGGCATTGGCGCGCTATTCTCGAGGTGATCGCAAACTTGGAGTTTCGAGGAGCACTTGACGATTTTGGAGTTTTCCCGTTGTTAATAGTTGTATATTTGTAGTTATATTAAATGTATAATTTCCCTCTTCGAGAATTTGATTGTCTGTATTAAATTTTATAATGAGGGTTGATGAAAGCATTGTATCTGAACCTGTACTAGATAGTAAGATTTGTGATAACAGATTCATCTTCATGTTGAAATTTAGAATTATTAGATTTATCATTTTAATTTATTGTGAAGATTATAACTGTACAGGGTTCAAATTGAGAAACACAGGGGAAACTCTCGCCGTTTGATTTGAGAAATAGAGTTTAGGACCCTCACGTCCCGACCCGGATGGGTTTTCTGGGTCGGGGCGTGACACGTCGGGCGTCGGGGTGATCGGGGACGGCGCGACTGAGGGCGAGGTCAGGCGAGGGACGTCGGCGTCGGGCGAGGTCGGCGTCCGGCGAGGTCGGCGTGGGGAGATGAGAGGGATGGGTGAGGGGAAAGAGAAGGAGAGGGGACGGGGACGAAGGAGAGGGGACAGGGGATGGGGATGGATAAAGGTCGAGGGGACGGGGAAGAGGGATGGGACGGGTGTCCTGTCCCTCTCTCTCTCTCTCAGTGGGTGGGTGGGTGGGCTGAAGGAAATTTGGGTGGGAAATTTTTGTGGGAATCAAAATTTGGCTATGAATCTCAAAGCTGATGATCAAATCTGGACCGTTGGATGTGTTTGGAGATGAATCTGGACCGTTTTTTATATTTTATAGTTGAGACATTTCAAAAACCGCTCTTCTTTATATAATAGATAATTTGTATGTATATATATGTATGATTGCTTTATTCGCTTTATGGGTAACTGGGGGAGTGACGACCCCCGGGAATGTTTAGTATAAATGGGCCGAAGGTGTGCCCCGCATGCTTAAAATAGTTTTACTGCTTTGATTAATAGCCCCGCTGATTGTCGGCGTGCGCCGGGGGCATAACCGGTTGTACTGTTAATCTATCTTGTTGTTGTTGGTTGGCCGGGGTTGTATCCACGTTGTAGCAATCTCGGTTGACGGCTGTGGGCGCCGTTGTAATGCTGAAATTTGATATGTTTGGTGTTTATTGTAATTGCTTTCTAAGATAGGTTTTCCTTCCTTTACACCCTTACTATGCTCACCCTTTGGCTAGCTTCAGGCTATGCCCAACTCTGTATAATTGATGTCATCCTATTGTATGATTATATCTCTTTATATGTGCCTGAGCATTGTATACATCTTGTTTGCATTAGAGCATAGTGTATAAATTCCCTCATTGAGAAGTTTCTGCTAAATCTGTATATGATGTCTAGAATGTATAACTATAATATTTTTTAAATAGAATTATGTTTCTTTCGATATTGAGGTTAGATCTTTATTAGATTATAAGAATTGTTGTATTGCCACTAGAAGTCTTAAATTTCAAATTAACTTTGTTTTCTGCAATGCATCGCGTCGTATGAATGTAAATAGTGTAGGTTTCTCGCCTCACATCTCGCTCCGGGTCAGTGCGTGGTTGTTTGGTATCAGAGCAGACTGTAGGTTCTAGGGATTAGTTTAGGATTTTGGTTGAGATTTTGAGTGTCGAATGGGATAGTTCTTGGTCTAGAACATCCTTGCATATTTGTTCTTGCTCATGTGTGATGTGTTTCCACTTCACTGCTATTTGTTTTGGTTTTTGATGGGAGTATTTGATCGCTTGCAAACGCGTTGTTAAATCAGATACAAACTCAATCAAAAATAGAATTTATAAACCCTTATTCAAAATACTAAACTATGTGGTAGAATAGTGATGAAATACGGGATCGAACCACATGGAAAACTTTGATTACGAAGGAGAAACCAGAATTAAATCTCGAAACTCTAAATCTAAAGCGAAAAGAATTGATTTGGGTTTTAGAAACTTATTAATTAAAACTAATTAAGAAAGAGATGTAAAAAGATTGAAATATATTAATGAGAGGAAACCTAGGGATTACTCAATCCACTTTAGTTTCACTTCCTGTATTCTCTAATTATCCTATTGTTTTCTTATTTTGACATTATAGATTCATAGCTTCTTAAGCTTACATGAATCCGTAAAAGAAGGTAAGTGTTTTCCAAAGGCATATTTTATCTTCGATTAGCATAGATTGTCTTCGGGGTAACCTTAGCACAACCTATCATCACTAAGCATGAAATATCTCATCGGTTATTCACAAACCACATGAAAACTATCATATAGATATTTACCAATAATCACCGAAATCATGTAGGACTAAAAGTACGTCAAGGAACTCTATTCCCTCAACTCTATTGACAATAAAATCGTATCTATAAGATCATGTCTAGCAAAAGAATGCAAGTATCAAACTAGAAAATACAAAGAAGCTATACTGAAGCTTCATGAGATCCCTAAGTATAGAAATTAGCCACTCATCTTTGTGATGGAAGCCATAGATTTGATGAAGAATGATTGAGATCCACGCCCCATCTCCATCTTCTCTTTTCTTTCTATGGGGGCCTCCAATTTTCGGCCAGCAAACACCCTTTTATAGGTGTACTCCCGGTATTAGGGTTATGGCTAAGTTGAACTCCTACAACAACTCAGATTCCCTTAATTAATTCCTGGAAGTCTATTCCGGTCGTAATTGGGTCCAATCAAGCTGGAATTAGAAAACAAGTCCAACATGAAAGACGTAGACTATGAAGTCTTCTGCCTGATCCCAAAGATTTGATAATATTCAGACTTATCTGGAATATTTTCCGAATATGTTTCTGAACGTCGACGGACCAGTTTCCCACCATCAGTTTATCTTCATAGTCTTCAAAACTGGTACTAATATGTCAGTAATCTCGGAAAGTGTCTAACATTAAAGTTGTTCATCTTGATGTCTTATAGAATTTCTCCAAATTTCAAGAATTTATGATTTGTCTAGAGAGTTTGGTGAAATCTTTCCAAACTGACAGCGAAGCAACATAATTTCAACATAAATGCCTTTTTCTGTATTTTCTAACTTGAATCTTCATTAAACCTGAAATCAACTAACAAACTATCAAATACAAACACTCTCGGGCTAACAAAGGTAAATTAACGGGTTTAAGTATGAATATTTAGTGACTCATCACACCTCCCAACTTACACTTTGCTAGTCCTCGAGCAAAGAAAGTATTAAAAAAGCAATAAATCTATACACTCTCGGGCTAGCCACTTTCGTAGGTCTCAGAATTGCACTTAGCATGTGCACCAAGCCTTTAAACCCCTGGGTTATCTCAGTGGAGGAGTTATAGTCTCATGAGGGTTTTCAGGGATGACACCCACAAACATCTATACAATCCCTTGAATATGTCATTAGAAATCAATTGTAATATTCATCAAGTCTAATGCATGAAATACAAATTATATCCATAAATATAGTAAGTCAAAGCATGTCATAACATATTTCCAACACTTCAAAATATTTAATCATGATTAAAAATAACTTTAACATTCTTGTGTGTGAATGGGCTTCCACATGATTCAGAGTATCAATTATATCTCAACACTTCAACTATTCAAGATCACAATCCTATTCAACTGTTTTACGCGAACAACACACCTTGTTAGGCACCTTGCCCGGTTACTAAGTATGAAACCTGAAGCTCTAAGAGGGGGGGGCTTATCTTAGGTTTTAAACAATAAAATCAATTAAGGAAAACTGAGTAGGAGGAGTCTAATCAAGTAATATGCTTGCAATGATAAGAGTAGATACTTAAGCATATAAATAGAAGGATAGAGGAGAGTTAGAGAGATTGCACCAGAATATTTATAGTGGTTCGGCCAACCATGCCTACGTCCACTTCTCCCAAGGGCCTCCTTGGAGTTCCACTACTTGCAAGACCTCTTACAAGCTTCCACCAAGCTTACGGGTGCTTGGCAACCTATCCACCAAGCTTACGGGTGCTTGGTAACCTTACAATCGAGAATCTCACTATTGGATCTCTCTCTCAAAGTCTACTTCACACTTGAAGTAGTTTTACAAAGGTTTAGCTCACTAATAAGAGATAGAAACTTGCTAGAATATTATTACAATAATCCCTTAGCTCCCTCTAAGTACCTGGCAAGTTAGCTGGACTTTCTCTTATATAGCTGAGCCTCCAACCCCTCCAAATAGCCTCCCAACGGCTATTTCTTTCTCCTGCAACGGCTCTTTAACGGCTAGTTTCTGGGCTCACGGTCGACCGTCGCATCGTCCGTGACATCGTCCGCCAGCCTTTCTTGAGCCACGGTCGATCCACCAATCGACCGTCGCACCGCACGGTCGATCCGCCTATCGACCGTCACTCCTCACGGTCGACCGTCCCATCGACCGTGACATCGTCCGTCAGGCTCTGTTGCGAAAACCTCTTCCCAGGGTCGATGCACCGATTGACCGTCGCTCCTTCGAGCCAAGTCACATAGGCCACGGTCGATCGGTCCATCGACCGTCACACCTCACGGTCGACCGTCCCATCGACCGTGACATCAACCGTCGCCTATATTCCCATTGTCAGCTTCCGCGGTCGATCCTTCCATCAACCGCCATATCCCACGGTCGATCCATGCATCGTCCGTCGCATCGACCGTCAGTACAAAACTCAATAAATATGATTTAAATGCTTTCCAAATTAAGGGATAATAATATTAAATCATTGTTTTATCATCAAATATATATTGACATCATCAAAACAATATCTGGGCTAACAAAACCCTTATTGTTTCTTAGGAATTTCAACTGTTTTAGGAGAACACCACGCTGGTTAGGCACACTGTCCGATTACTAAGTTGAAAATCCATTTTTTTATATTCAGATAATTGCATGTATTCATGTATTTTCTGTGACATGATATAAAACTGTAAATCTATCATAGTATCATGTTTAGAATCCAATTTCAACTCTTAAACATGTGAAAGTGAACATGCGTATTAGGATATGGTCAAGTCATCCTTAAATCATGGTAAAAGTGTTAAAGTATAGAAATGAAGTCATGCATAGCAAAAATTTACTATCCCTTATATGACATACATGTCACAGAATAATTCATAGGAAAAATTTCTAAAACAAGCATTTTTGTCAAATCATATCATAATTGAATATAAAACTTTGATAATCAGTCATCTACATGAGGCAAAGTATAAAATATAATCCAAAAGGAAAAAAAAACTCACTACACTAGCATCTCTACATCAGCAAAAGTTCTCATTCATCATCCATCTCGTCCTTGCTATCTTCTTCCTTAAAATCATAGTCACTAGGCAACCGGGTCGGTCGACGGTCAGGGTCATCTGATGCATATGGTGACTCAGGAGGTGTCAGAAGAGCATGTTGGACCACCAAGACTCTAGAAAGATACTCAGGGATCCTCAAGGTATGGAGCATGTTGAATGCCATATACGATGCGAGCAAAAAAATCCGCAGTAGGTAACGGCCCGTAGAACTCAACACCAGCGGGATAGGCATCAGAGGAATCAACAGGTGCAGCGGACTCAGAAATTACTCGAGGTGGAAAGCATAAGACCATTGTTGGCGATGGTGGCATCGGGGAATCGGCAGTGGTCATCGAGTCATCATCTGAGGAGAACCACGACGCCTGCGACAGTGCAGATCCAGGTGCGAATTCAGACATTGAGGAGTGGGGTGGACTATCATCAGAAGAGTAGGAGGATTGGCTCGATCAAGACATATCAAAGTTTAGTGATCTGGCTAGGCCTAATGAGGTCGCGATGCGTGTTTGCGAAGAATTAAGCGAAAACTTGTAGCAAGGCTCGGTAGAGGAACAAAGTGAAGTTTGGGAGGAAACGGCGAAGCACACCAGTGGCGGAAGAGAAGATGCCGAGGAAAGTAAAGGATGACTATAAAGGTGGAAGAGGAACGGAGTGAGGAAGGCAGTGGCCTGGGTGGTGGAAGAGGTGATCGACGATGGTCGGAAGGGAAGCAGACGAAGCCGCAGATGATGATATCGACGCGCAAGAAGTGGTGTGATAGCTATGAATTAGGTATGAAAGCGACGGCTATAAATAGAGGATGAACTTAAATTTGAGTTAAAGTAGGAAGACAAGTAAGATTAGATTTAAATCCGATTGAAGATCCGATTGAGGAGAAAAATTGTTATTGGCGGTTGATCGGACGGTCGACCGTGAGAGTTGGTGATCTGGGACACTAAGGCAACGATCTACCGTGTGATGAGAAAATAAGCTGACGGTCGATGCGACGGTCGATCGGCCGATCGACTGTGAATGATAAGATTTGGTTGAGGGGACAACCGATCATGGCATCGACCCTGAGAAGCCTTTTTCGTGACAGAGGCTCACAGACGATGCAACGATTGATACGTGATTTAGTGGAGGGGGTGAAGGTCGATCCGGCGGTCGATGGGACAGTCGACTATGGTTCAACAAAATTCAATTTTTCTAGATATGATGATTATTATAGGAAAATAACAGAAAAATATAGGAAAGACAAAAAAAAATGTGAGAAGAATCCTAAAAATTAAAGAAAAATCTAAAAGGCTAAGGGAAAAAACAAAAGAAAAACAGGGTTGACTCCCAGGAAGCGCGTAAGTTTACGTCTTTCGCTAGACGAGCCTAAAAGGTCAGTTATATCACGGGTCCGTCAGCTCGACGGACTCAATAACATCACCGTGAGCTATGTCCTCCAGATAATGTTTTAATCGATGGCTATTAACAGTAAATATTTCATTTGTGTGTGGATGCTGATGAGTCACAAAATATGCATAATTCACCCATTTAACTTGGCTTTGTTAGCTCTCAAGCAATGCATTTCTAATATCTTTTCATGTTATTTCAGGTACAAGAGTTTCCAAAGAGAGTTGAATCGATTCCGGGCTTAAAAGACATAAATTGCACAAAATCTGCCATATTCGGATTGAACCAGACCCAGTCTGAATTGAATCCAGACCAGACCCAGTCTGAATGGGTCCAGAATTGATCCAGACCCAGTCTGGATTGATCCAGACTTAATCCAGACCCAGTCTGGATGAATCCAGAATATTTGGATCGATCCAAACCAGTCTGGATCGATGCAAACTTATTCTGGATCGATCCAAACCAGTCTGGATCGATCCAAACCAATCTGGATCGATCCAAACTTATTCTGGATCGATCCAAACCAGTATGGATCGATCCAAAACCCTTTCCAAGGACCAGTTTTGCAGTTTTAACACATCGGATCGATCGAAAACCAGTCTGGATCGATCCAAACATATTCGGATCGATCCGAACCAGTCTGGATCGATCCAAAACCCTTTCCAGAGAGCTATGATTCCCAGACCCATATTGGATCGATCCAAGTTGATCGAAACCCAGATTTTGAGATCTTGGATCGATCCAAACTTATTCTGGATCGATCCAAACCAGTATGGATCGATCCAAAACCCTTTCCAAGGACCAGTTTTGCAGTTTTAACACATCAGATCGATCCAAAACCAGTCTGGATCGATCCAAACATATTCGGATCGATCCGAACCAGTCTGGATCGATCCAAAACCCTTTCTAGAGAGCTATGATTCCCAGACCCATATTGGATCGATCCAAGTTGATCGAAACCCAGATTTTGACATCTTGGATTGATCCAAACCTATTTCGGATCGATCCAAGATCGGCTGATGGTTAAAAATGGACGGCTCGGATCTAATCCGAGGGTCCACGACTTGGGGCCTATAAATAGGGGTTTTGGCTCTTATTTTAGGATCTTTTCTCCACTCTTGTTCCCTCCTTTCTCCAGCCTTCTTTCCCCTTAGTGTGAGAGAGAGATTGAGTGCTTCAAGGGTTGGATTTTGATGGAGAAGATGGGTAAAGCCTCATCTTCCATGGAGATCCTACCTAAGATGAGTAGCTAAATCCCTCTTCCTTGGAAATTTTGTGATGTCTTAGGGTTAGATCTTTGATTTCTTTATAATTCTCCATGTAATGACTCTTGTGATGATGGATTTTGTATGAATTCACATGTAATTCTTAGTTTTCTTCAATGAATGCTTTATTTCTTACAAGTGTATGTAGAGAGATTACATGCTTGTTTAGTCTTTGATTCATTTCCCCAAAGAAGAAGTCATATTAGAATCATGCCTAATTCTAGGGTTTGAATCATAATTCATTGAGGAATTAAATAATCGAATGGTTTCATGATAAATTCTTATATGTAATTACTTGTGAAATAGATGTTTGATAGGTGTTTGATGTAATGTCTCAAAGAGAGGTCCATGCTAGAACCATGGCCAATTCTCCTTGATCTAGGGATAGGATCTTGAGGTGCTAGAACCACCCAAGGCAAGCTATGATCTTGAGGTGCTAGAACCACCCAAGCCATAGCTATCCTATCCACTACTTGGGTGCTAGAACCATCCAAGCCTCATTCTACCCTATCTACCATTCTTATTCATGCAAAGCCTAGATCTCTAATAAACAATAGGACTCTAAGCCGGCCATTGTTGCCAACAATAGGACCCTAGCCGGCCATTGTTGAGCCATGATCGAATTAAAGCCTTGATCCTGGATCCTACCCTTGTGCTAAATGCGATGAGTTGATCCTAACCCGACATCTCATTAGCGACGAGCGATACTAATCCTATGCTCGTCGATCTCTTATTTTGACCATCTCATTTAGAAGTCATGCATCTTGATTTATAGAGAACATCCTTAGACCCTAATTCGGATCAAAATCCCTTAGGACCTTTATCCTAATAAACAACCTTCTTTACTTGTTTTTAAAATACTTTAGTTAACTAGTTAATCAAAACCATTCAAATTTTATACAACTCTTGTAGAGATCATCTTTGTAATTCAACCATCAAATTCCCTGTGGACTCGACCCGTACTCCTACTACCTACGTTGTATTTAAGTAATAGTTCGGTATTTTGTTTTGTCCGCCTTTGAGATAATTAACGACGCATTTCAAGGTGAGTCAGATGCTAATTTCAATAGCGCCATGTAGAAATACTCTATTTATAATAAAAGGCCCTAACCATTTAGAACATAATTTACCTGGAAAAAGATGCAGTTTAGCATTAAAAAGCCAAGCGTTCTGCCCGACATCAAAAGTCATCATTGATATTTGTTTATCATGAAAGGCCTTTGTCTTATCTTTATAAATTTTGGAATTCAAATATGACTCATTGCGAATTTCCTCAAGTTCACATAAACTAAGTTTCCTATGTGTTATGATGGCATTGGAATCAGTACTGAGCTTTTTAATGACCCACATAGCCCAATGTTCTATTTCTACAGGCAAATAACATGGCTTCCCAAAAACTAATCGATATGGGGACATACCAATAGGCGTTTTATAAGCAGTTCTGTAAGCCTACATGGCATCATCTAACTTTATGGCCCAATCTGTGCGATCAATGCGAACAGTTTTATCTAATATGCACTTTATTTCCCTATTAGAAAGCTCTACCTGACGACTGGTCTGAGGGTGATAGAGAGTGGCTACTTTATGTGTAATAAAATACTTTCTAAGGTGGGAAGCAAAATGTTGATTATTAAAATGAGAACCACCATCGCTAATAATCGCAAAGGACAACCAAATCTAGAGAAGATATTACTTTGAAGAAATTTAACCACAACTCTATGATCATTAGATTTGGTTGCTATAGCTTCTACCCATTTAGAAACATAGTGTGAGGACATGTCCCTCTATTCTTGTGGCTCGTTGTTGACCACAAGGGCAATTTGGTAAATTGCACCTTGTCGGTTTGTTTCACACCCGTGTGCGCACACAGCCTCTGATTGATGATTGTGTTTTACTAGATCAGTTTAGGAGGTTTTTGACCTGTGTATCCATCCAAGCTAGAGTTGGATCGATCCAGCTAGGTCTTGGATCGATCTGACTTAGTCTTGGATCGATCCGGATACTGTAGCATGTTAGCGTCTTTCTTCCTTGAGAGGACGGCCGTCGTGGGCGTCGCTCTCCGCTGTCAGGGGAGAGAAGACTTTCTCTCCTCTGCTCCCCCTTTTCCCCTCCTTCCCCGGATTTACCCCTCCCTTTTCCTTCCTCTTCCTCCTCTTCTCCTTCTCTTCTGCTTCTTTCTTCTCCTTCTGCGGTTCTACTTCCCCTGTTTCCGGCTGAACCTTCTTCTCCACCTTTTTCCCTCCTACGGCCACCGTTTTGGGCGTTCCAAGGCTCGTTGGAACCGCGGCGGCGTGAGGAAGATCCCTGGTGTGGTTTGAAGCTCTGTTGGTGACCGGCTTGCGGGGAATCAGCCGAGGATTGCATTTCCGGTAGGTGTTCTACCTACAAGAGTTGTTGAATGGGTTTCTCTTAATCTAACCGTTAGATCTTGTTGTTCTTTGTGTTATTGGATGTCTCTTGCCTAGTACAATTTCTGGTATAAGTTTCATAAGCTTTGGTTGAGATTTTAGTAGAATTTAGGCATGTTTAATCACGGATTTTCTGGTTTTTGCTGGTCTTGAAGAACAGCCGGCTTGCGGCGAGTTTTCCGATCAGTACGTGCATGTTCTTGGGCTGTAATGAACATAAGAGTTGTAGATCTCTGAGTTATCTTCCCATTCCAGCTTATTTCGTATTTTTCCGATTTTCCTATGAAGTTTGGTGATGTTTCTCGTGGCCTGCGATGAGACTGATCTGAAGCTGGTATGAAGCTGTTCGGATCGATCCAGAATAGTTCGTGTGAGGACCTGCCCCTCTACCCCTGTGGCTCGTTGTAGACCGCAAGGGCAATTTGGTAAATTGCGCCTTGTTGGTTTGTTTCACACCCGCGTGTGCACACACTGGCCTTGTATGTGTTAGTGTTTGTTTAGAATGGCTAGGTGGACTCGGGATCGGAAGATCCCAGCTCGGGCGCGCGGAAGCTTGCCGTTGGGCAGCTGACGACCCTTGAGCGATCGATCGCTCCTTGGAACGATCGATCGGACTCGTGAGCGAGTCGGTTAGTTTTGACTCGGGGTGATAACGATCGATCGCTCCTTGGAGCGACCAATCGGAATCGCGTCGGTGGCTTTTCTGCTTCGCGAGGACGGCCACCGACGACCGTCGTTCTCCTTTGTCAGAGGGGGGGAGGACTTTCCCTCCCCTCCCCTCACTTTCTTCCCCTTTTCCCGGCTTTCCCCTCCCCCTTTCCCCTCCTTTCTTCCCCTCCTCTTCCTCCTCTCTTTCTTCTTCTCCCGAGAGCTCTGTTCTTTGCCCTGTTTCCGGCAGCCTCCTTCATCTCCTCCGTTCTCCCTCCTCCAGCCATCTTTTCCAGCGTTCTAAGGTTCGTTGGATTCGTGACAACGAGAGGAAGATCCCTGAAGAGGTTTGGAGGCTTGTTGGTGATTAAATCGCGGGGAATCAGTCGAGGAAAGCGCAGCTAGGTAGGGTTATACCTACTGTGTTCATTTCGGGTTTTCTTGAGATCTAGCCGTTGGATCTTGTTGATCCTTGCTTTGTTGGTTTCCTTATGCCTTGTAGAATAACGGATTTAAGTTTCATGTTAATCAGTTGAGATTTGAGTAGGTTTTATGGATGATTAGTCTCGGATTTCTGGTTTTCTGCTGTTCTTGAGAAACAGCTGGCTTGCGGCGAGTTTTTCGGCCGGCCAGTACATAATCTTGGCTTTTCATAAACATAAGAGTTGTAGAGCTATTCGTTAGCTTTCCATTCCATCTTGTTCCATATTTTTCCAATTTATGTACGATTGCTTATGAATTGTTTGCTGGAGGGCTGCGTTGCAGCAATTAATGGGTAAGTTAGTTTGATTAATGATTTTGATTAGCGTTTTCCCGTTAATCCAACCGTTAGATGATTATGATTTTTGGATATGATGATCCCGGTTTATACACCTACTGGTGGCTAAGTTGGATCTTGAATCCGACGTCGTTTGGATGTCGGATCGACGGGATCAATTAGCCCCTAAGTAGAGGCTTTGGGTGTTTTTGAATATAATATTATATTTCGGAATATAATATTATATTGTGTTTTGTTCATCATCGTTTTCGGGGTTGCTTCCCGTTGCAGGAGTCCGCGGTTAATGGTCGCGGTACCGTCGTAATGCCGGGACCCACTGCGGATCGGCTGGCAGCGGTTGGTGGTACCGCTGTAGCGATCCAGTAGACTTATAAGATGCTTGACATACTGTTGCATGCCTTTCCTATTATCTGTGTATGTCATAGCATGCATCGTTGTTGTGTGCATTAGTTGCATTGGTTAGGGCGTGGGTGATCTTTGGGTCGCCGTCCCGAGGCTGGAAGCTCGGACTTAGCCCTAGGACCGGGGTTGGGCTGTTTGGACCCGGTTTGAATTGTGATGTCCAGTCGATTCGATGATAGGCTTAGATGACTGGTACACTTGTGGCTTGATGATTGTAGAGGTTGTGTCGGCCTCGAGTTGGATCTGAGGTGTAGCCGGTGTCCGGTTCTTCTTAAAACTCTTGAGTAGAGGATTTGCATACTCAGTGGTGTCTCTTCCCACCAAACAGTGTTCAGTGTCCTGTTGAGAGTCAGCAGTGCCGTTTCCTGCTACTGAGTGTGACCCGACATGTGACCAGCCCGGCTGGAAGACCATGATCGGGGCCTCAGGGACACGCGGTGGGGTTATGGGACCCCTGTATATACCCAGGTCTTACTTGAGGGCGACACTGTTGCGTTTCCCTCTTCCTTCTGTGTGTCGTAGTGTAGATCCCTACTGAGCTTAGTGCTCACACCTACCCGGGCTGCGTTTTGTAGGTGCAAGCGTCAGTTCTTCCTCTGTGGCCCCTACCGGGCAGTTGGTTGGCGGTGCGGCGGCGCCTGGTGGCTTTTGAGAGGTGGCGATATTTACCGTTTTTACCCTTATGTTAGATAGTCTCCTACGGGAGTATGTTGTATTTGAATCTTCCCCTCTCCGAGGATTTGTATATTAACACTTGAGTTTTTTTAAATCTGTGATTCGAGATTTGGCTATTTATAATATTATTGTTTTAAATTGAGGGTGCTTTTGGTGAACTGTTAGGGAGACCAATAGGTTAGAGGGAACCCTCGCCGTTCTTTTTCCGCGTTGGTTAGGTTCCGGTTCGCGTCGCCCGGCCCGGTTGGGCTTTCGCGGGTCGGGGCACGACAGTCCGGATCGATCCAACTAGTCCGAATCGATCCAAATATTTCGAATTGATCCCAAAGCTGTTTGATGTGGCTTTATTGACCATTGTTAGTGATATTGCTATAAACTGCTGTCTGTTACCGCTTTGTGGTTGAACCGGGAGAGTGATGGCTCCCGGGATTGTGTAGAATAAATGGGCTGACTGTATGCCCTTTATCGCTTTGTGGTTAACCGAGGGAGTCATGACCCTCGAGAATGTTTTGTATAAATGGGTCGAAGGTGTGTCCTTGATTGTTGCCTGTTTATACTGTTGTATTGCCTAGCTCTCGTGTGCATTAGAGGCCTAAGGTTTGACTGTAGCACTGTTAGTCTGTTGTTTGGGGTTTGTCCCTAGTACTCCGGTATCAATTGCTAAGAGGTGGATGTCGTTACCCCGACATGTGTCGTCATGCTTACTATCCAGCATGGGTAAGGGTGTCCTACATGTGCTGAGGTTCTGCTTGTTGTGGCGGGAGAGGGTTACATGGACAGGAACCCTGGGGGTATCGATGGGATTTATGGGCTCCATGGCAAGCCTTAGCTTTTGAGTTGGAGTTTAGAGGTCGTGTTAGCTCTGTTGCTTGGAGTGCTGAGAGATGGTTGTCATAATCACGGTTGTTTCGCCAAGTGCGGAGATCCCGCTTGGAGAGGGTTGTCCTACTGGTACGTCATGTCCACCCTGTGTCAGGGAATGTCGGAGAATGTCCACCCTTGAACAGTGGCTGTCGGAGGGACATACTTTGGACAGGTACCCTTCGGGTTTTTGACGGGATTTATGGGGTCCTTGGCAGGCCTTAGTACTTGGCACAGAGTTAGTTCAGTTGCAGTTTCCCCTTCCTTGTGTGTGTCGTAGAGTAGAACCCTACTGAGCTTAGTGCTCACTCCTACCCGGGCGGCGTTTGCAGGTGCAGGTACCAGCTCTCCTTCGGTGGGCCCCAGTTGCTCGTCCTGCGGTGGCTCGACGACATCAGGGCATGTTTGATGGCCAAGATGGCTTCTGCTGTGCCTTTAGGGAGACCTCTGTTGATGTAACCTTTTTGAGTTTTATAACATCTTTTGTACATGAGAACTGTTTATGTAAATCTTGATGTAACCCTGATGTATGTACAGCTTCGTAATAGCAGATGTTAGATTTACTTCTGTCCTCTGACTGCTTGTTGTAACTGTTTCCACCAGTTGTTGTTAGTAGATGTAGGAATCCCCCCCTCGTGTCCCGGTCCGGATGGGTTTTCTGGGCCGGGGCGCGACACATAGTCAACCGCTACAAGGATACACTAAAAACCAAAGGAAGGTGGAAAGGGACCCATGAAATCAATAGCCCAAATATCAAAGATATCGGTAACTAAAATCGGAGTTTGAGGCATCTCGTTCTTATGACAGATATTTCCAGTTTTTTGACATTGAATGCACAATTGGCAAAAATTATGAGAATCCTTAAAAATTGAAGGCCAATAAAATCCACTTTGCAGAACTTTTGAGGCGGTTTTCTTCCCATAGAAATGACCACCACATGCATGTGTATGACAGAAAGTGAGAATGTCATAATTTTTTGACTCGGGCACACATCGTCTAATTACTTGATCAGAGCAATGCTTAAACAACTCAGGGCCCTCCCAAATATAATATTCAATCTGAGAAAAGAATCTATCTTTAGCATTTTTAGACCATGAATCGGGAAGCTTGCCTGAAACAAGATAATTCACTACATGTACATACCAAGGTTGTGAAAGACGAGTCACCTGAAAGAGATGCTTGTCTGGAAAGGAGGTATTAACAGGAGTGTTATCAAGAATATGTTCCAAAGGAAGGCGAGACAGGTGATCAGCAACAACATTTTCTGAACCTTTCTTATCCCTAATCTCTAGATCAAATTCTTGGAAAAGCAAGATCCAATGAATCAGTCTAGGTTTGGCATCCTTTTTAGCTAAAACAGTGTAGATAAGGATTTTGGAACCTAGGAGGTAGGGACGAAACTTTTCCAATGCAAATATTACGGCTAATAATTCATTCTCAGTAGTGGTATAATTCAATCGAGATTCAGAGAGGGTCTTAGTAGCATAATAAATCACATGTGGAATTTTATTTACTCGTTGTCCTAAAACAACCCCTATGGCAGAATCAGGAGCATCGCACATCAGTTCAAAAGGTAGAGAATAATCAGGTGCATGAACTATAGGTGTGGTAGACAATAAATCACGAATGATCTTAAAAACAATCAAACATGCATCATTAAAGACAAAAGGGACATCCTTGGCTAGTAATTCACACAAAAGTCGTGAAATTTTAGAAAAGTCTTCGATGAATTGACGGTAGCATCCATCATGACCTAGAAAAGAGCGAATCAGACGCACAGATGAAGGTGGAGGTAATTTGGCAATTAATTCAACTTTAGCCCTATCAACTTCTATTTCACGTTTAGAAATGATGTCGCCGAAAACAATTCCTTCCTGAACCATAAAATGACTCTTTTCCTAACTCAGAACCAAATTGGTTTCAATGCAACGATCTAAAACATTAGACAGGTTGTTTAAACATGATTCAAAAGAATTTTCAAACACCAAAAAATCATCCACGAAGACTTCTAAGAATTTATCAATCATGTCAGAGAAGATATCCATCATATATCTTCTCTTGATCAAAATTCCACATGAAGACTTCTAAGAATTTGCATTACAAAGACCAAAAGGCATCCTACGATAAGCAAAAGTACCAAAGGAACAAGTAAAAATAGTCTTCTCTGGATCTTGAGGATCGACTGCAACTTGGTTATACCCTGAATATCCATCCAGAAAACAATAATAACTCTGGCCGGAAAGTCTTTCTAAGATTTGATCAATGAAAAGAAGAGGAAAGTGATCTTTTCTAGTCAAAGCATTTAGTTTTCTGTAATCAATGCAAACACGCCATCCCATTGACTAGTGCATTGGGATCTGATCACCATTCTCATTTTCTACCACTGTTAAGCCGGATTTCTTAGGAACTACTTGTGTATTGCTGACCCACTGGCTATCAGAAATTGGGTAGATAATGCCGGCGTCTAAAAGTTTCACTACCTCTTTCCTCACCACCTCTTTCATATTAGGATTAAGGTGGCATTGCATTTCCCTAATGGTTTTTGATTCATCCTCGAGATGAATCTTATGCATGCAAATCGAAGGGTCAATACCTTTCAAATCAGTCACTGACCAAGCTAAGGCTTTCCTATATTGGTTCAGAACCTCTATAAGTTGGCTTTCCTGATCGTTTGAATGTGAAGAAGAGATGATAACAGGAAGAGAGGAATCCGCTGCTAGAAAGACATATTTTAGCGTTTTAGGCAGTGGTTTTAATTATAAATCAGGTGGTGCTTCCAGTGAAGAAGGTGCAGGAGTAGAAGAGAGCGATGAAAGGGGTTCAAGCATCCAAGAAACACATTTAATCTTCATTGTGTCCTGACCGATTGATCGTTCTTCTTACTGATCGGTCGGTAAATCTAATTTGTGTGTGTCAATGTCTTCTTTCGATTGTGCAATTTTTAAATTAACATCATCATCATTATCAGAGTCATAATCGTGCAAAATATAAGAGAATTCATCAGAAATCATGGCATGCGATCTATCATCAATACATTCAGTCAAAATATCAACATTATAACATTCATCATCCTGCTCAGGAAAACATGCAGTTTTGAAAATATTCAATTTAACATGCATATGTCCAAAAGAAACATCCATAACACCAGTTTGACTGTTTATACATGCATTTGCTATGGCCAAAAAGGGATGTTCTAAGATAATAGGTACGATCTTTTTGTAGTGGACAGTAGGTTCCATATCCAAGACAACAAAGTCGACGGGAAAGAAGAAATTATCCACTTTAACCAAAACATCCTCTAAGATACCTCTCGGTGTTTTAATAGATCTATCACCTAATTGCAAAATTACCGGCGTCTCCTTAAGTTCTCCTATCCGAAATTTCTTGTAAAGGTAGTAAGGCATAAGGTTCACACTGACACCTAAGTCAAGTAGGGCACCATCTATATGATAGTCTCCTATACAACAAGGTATGGTAGGGGTACCGGGATGTTTTAGTTTGGGAGGTATATCATGTTTCAAAATTGAACTAATCTGTTCAGTGAGAAAAATCGTTTTCGATACTTTGGATTTAGCCTGGCATTTATGGGTACACAGATCTTTAAGAAACTTGGCATAAGAAGCAATCTGTCTAATGGCATCAAGCAAAAGTATGTTGATATTGACTTGCTTAAAGGTTTCAAGGATTTATTCGGCAGTTTTTCAGGATTTTATGGTTGAAGAAGGGTCCTTAATGGCTGTAGAAAAAGACACTTCAGGAATATATTTAACTGGATCAGGCTCTATAGAATCAGATGGGGGCTAGTATCAGGTGAAAAATAAGAATCATCTTGGGATGGATGATTGATCGTCGGATCAGGCGTTTGATCGTCCAGACTGACTGGTTCACCTATTTGATTATCTACTGTTTTGCCACTTCTAAGGGTCACAACAGCTTTGGCACTCTCAAAGTTTTGGCTTTCTATATAGTGTTGGTCTCTCGAGTTGGTGACAGATTGACTTGGCAAATGTCCATTCTCTCTTTTAGCCATGTTATTAGATAATTGCCCAACTTGTTTCTCTAATTGTGATACGGATTGAATAGTTGAAGATAAATTATTTTTCTTCAAGGAGACATCACCTTTGAAGGTCACCATTTCTTCCTTCATAGATGTGAGACCCGGGGTACTGGGTGTCGGTGTTTGCCTGGAGGGCGTGTGGCCGAACCATGTAACCGGGTAAACAACTCTATGTATATAATAAGTATATTAGTAACCCTTATAAGACACAACGCATTTTAAAGCCGTGATGGCAGTGATCCGCCAGAAAACTCCGAGGTTAAGCGCTCTTCCCTTAGAGCGGTCCCGGGATGGGTGACCCACTGGGAAGTTTTCCCAGATTTCTATGGTGAGCCAAAAGCGAATAATATTGTGTCGGGTGGGGCCCTCAGGTAGATCCTGGACGGAGCCCGCAGGCCCTGGGTGGCCCCAGACGGCGGGGGCCGTTACAATAGATGACATGTCACTATTGATATCACCCCTCATCTCCAAAAGTATACTCATGATAGAAGTCAAAGTGGGTTCATTAGATCATTCAGCAAGAGAAGGCTGAGGTGTATTCTGCAGATAATGTGGAAGGTACCCAGGATTTGGATTTGCAGAACGTTTGGGTGGGTACTTGAAAATAGAAGTATTGGATGTATTGTTTTGTCCTTGAAAGTTACTTGATTGTTGTTACTTCCAACTAAAATTAGGATGATTCCTCCAACCTGGATTGTAGGTATTAGAATAAGGATTGTTATGAGGTTTGGAAAAACCATAAGTTGCATTAGCTTGTTCCTGAACAAAGTCAGGGAAATTCGAAGCCAAGTAACAATCAGTGATATGATGATCTGAGCTAAGACAAAGGGCACAGGTTTCGGAAGAAGTGTGAGGCAATTGTTGAGTAAGAGTTTGACCTGTTTTCAACTGATTTAAATCTTTAGTTAGGAGGGCTACTTGTGCGGAGAGACTTTGGAATTAATAAATTTCATGAATTCCCCGAGAATTACTAACAGTGGTAGACCGACTCCTAGAAACGAATGGGCTAACTACCACTTATGTACCTCATGATGGGGACATCTCATCTCCATTTACTTTAAAAGAAATAATCATGGTTCGATAATTTTGAGTTTTAATGATAGGGAAATATTTTTTAAGAAAAGCATCCTGAAGTTAGTCCCATGTTGAAATCAAATTTTGACCTAAGGTTTGAAGTCAATGTTTAGTCTTGTCTTTTACAGAAAAAGAAAAAGAAAAAAGCTTGAGTCTAAAGGCATCATCATTAAAATGTTGGAGTTTAAACATGGAAAGGATTTCAAAAAAGCTAGCAATGTGTCTATAGGGGTCCTCATTCGCACGCCCATAGAAAGAAGGTAAAGTTGTAATCCAATTGGGTTTAATCTCATAATGTGTAGGATTGATGGCAGGTGGGTTGATACAAGAAGATAGGTATAAGGTCCAGGTCAGATGTGATTCCTAATTAGGCCTTCTCTATTATTGTTATCATTTCCACTCCCACCCATATTAGCATTAGGGTCAATGACATGTTCCTCGTTTTCATCCATTAAAGATTGCAAGTTACATATGGGTTCCCCGTAATTCCTTAAAGATTTCTGTCCTAAGGTTCTAGTTGCTCAAAGTGTGGCCTCTATTTCTAGATCCAAAGGTTCCAACGGATTATTTAGTAATCACCTACCTTACATACAAGATCACACCAAAAAGAGTAAAAGAAAACAAAATATTCGGAGGAGAGGTGAAAATCCGAAAAACAATGATTGAAACAAAAACTTTTGAAGCAAGAAAACTAACCTGACTGCGCTCCCGGTTGATCTCACGGTCAATCTAACGGTCGACCATGGGACTGTGCAACCTGATATCGCTCAAATGTGTCTCGCACAGCGGTCGCGGTGTTGTACACCATAAGAGAGGTCAAACCCACAGAGAGACAAACAGGAAAGATCCAGAAACACAAATAACAATGTATCGAAAACAATCAAGAACGTTAAAGTTAAGAAAGTAGATCGTAGATGTAATGATGAGATAAAGTTAATAAAAGAAATCAAGATTTGGATGAGGCTAGGCTTCAGGAATCACTTCACTCGGATTTAGGTTCTTCTCTTCTCAATGCTTCATATAATACTCAGTTAAGGGATTCACATCCCAATCACCTTAACCGGAAGATATGGAACTATAAACCTAACAAAATATATACATGTCTTTTCCTACGATTGATTCTTCCTTATTATAGTTCCAACTTCATCCAACCCAAACCTAAGAATACACGATACCGTAAAATGTCACTACACGCAACGCGCAACAAAAGTTCATCGGGACAAAGCCCTAACTCTATCTAACCAGATCTCTAAGAATACACAATACCAACTCTCACAATCGGCAATGCATAGCAAAGATTTCACAAGATAAAGTAGGTAAACGATAGATAAAACTATGGGATTATAAGATCATGAAAGAAGCATGACTGGATTCATAATATTAATCATCCACATAGGAATCTATAATCTGAATATAATCTTTGAAGATCCAATACATAGAAAAGAGTTTAACAATAAAGATTAAAACTATGAACCATTGTTGGAGAAGAAGCCCTAGTCCTCGCTAGATCATCCGTCCACCATGCCCGCGGATTACTCGGCCATAGATGGAGATTTCTTCATCTTCTTCCTTTTGAAAACGTCCAGAAAAGAGCCCCCAAAAACGTCCAAGAACTCCCCTTATATATGGACATGAAACTCTAGCTTTTATTTCAGCCTTTGGATTAAATCTGATGGCCGGTATTCAGATCCGCCCGACAAAGGATCGATTCTCTGAAGGTCAAGGATCGATCTTCTCCTTCTCTATTCCTCCGTAACCTGGGTCGCCCGAGTAAGATCGATCTTTGTAAGGCAAAGGATCGATCTTCTTCTTCTCGAGCGAAAAGAGGATCGATCCTTTCATGGGTCCTCTGAAAGTGTGCATTCTATCAGGGTCGGATAGATCCTTTGAGCATCAAAATAGCATATCTTCCTCTAGGAAACTCCAAATCACGAACCGTAAAAACTCCCGGAAACTAGATTTCCAGAGCTTTCCTACCATATATGGCATATCATCTAGTTTGTTCCGAGAAGGTACAGTTTTGGCGTTAAAGACCCATCTTTGCTTCAATTTCCTGCATAATATAAATAACTTTGTGAAGCAATATATACGGACGAAATCATCTATGTTAATCATGAAAAGTAAGAAAATAAGTTGGTCTTAATCATGTTCAAAGTACACTTTCATGCACTCATCACACCCTCCAACCAGCTTATTGCTAGTCTCTAGCAATTCAAAGCGCATAAAATATAATTAAGCGCACTAACGGTTCAAGGATGTAGACTTGCATAATAAGAATTCTACCTTATCAGGTCAATAGTGTTTTATATTGTACAGAGCATGAAAACTTCTTATACTCATACTACCAACATATGAAATCAACTTCTACATATTAAACATGCTAATCACAATCCAGAAGAACACATGTGACGTGACAAATAAATGTTACGTACAGAAGCAACTTCTACCCACCATTAGTCCAAACATACTACTATTTTCTTGACAAATCATCCAACGGTCGCACTTTAAGTACAACATGCTCTTTCTGTTTTTCTTTTTTTCTTCAACTATCAGACATTTTGCCTTTTTACACGAGCACTCTCCGCTTCTTGAGTCGCAGAGACCCGATTACTTAGCAAAACATTGAATAGTTTTTTTTTTATATCAGTGATTCTACCTTTTTACACGAGCTCCCTGCTTCCTGAGGCAAGAACACCCGGTTACTCAGTAGATCACCTAATAGTTGTTTAGGCACAGTTTGATCAAGCTCCAGAACTTTTTCTTTTTTTTCTTCTTTTTTTTTTCTGCTTGCAATCCTCAACACTAGCTAATGCTGAAGTTATGGTCTAGATTGACAATAGAATGATCATTCCTCTGGTGAGTATAATCACCACTGCACAGAAAGTGTTCGTGTGTGACTCACATAATGTTCTACCTTTAGGTTATCACGCATGCAATCAATGTATGGGCCAATCCATGTGAAAGCAACATGTATAATAAGCATAAAAATTTCAGCTCATGTATAATTTCTAATAACATACTCAATTCAACACGATTAAACTCAATAAGGTAGCATGCATGAGATTATGTATGCCTACACCCCCCAACCTGAAATTCACATCGTCCTTAATGTGTGCTAATCATGTAAATAAGCATAAGGGTGTTGGCTGAATTTTCATATATAGCATAAATAAGAATAGGAAATAGAAATAGGAGCGAGGCCACCTGACAGAATATCTGAAATCTTGCACACGGCTCTTCATTGTGGCCGAATTTCACAAGCAAGGAAAACGGAAGTCCAAGCATCCTAAAAACATAAAATAGCAAACAAAAGCAAATAAGAATGAAAGCAAACAAACTAAAACAATCTAACCTAAATAAAATAGATATAATAAATAAGAATAAAATCATCCCTCGTAGACAGGGTCTACGAGAGAAACGGTGTGCTCCTCAGGGTCCGCTTTCTCTGGAATCTGCTTCAAGCGTTGTCCATTAACCTTAAACAGCCTCCCATCCATTGGGTCTTCAACTTCCACAACCCCATTCTCAAATACTCGGCTAACAGTAAAGGGGCATGTCTAACGTGATCGCAACTTCCCAGGATGGAGATGCAGTCGTGCGTCATACAGATAAGCTTGTTGTCATACTTTAAACGTCTTCCGTAGGATCTTCTTGTCATGGTAGGCCTTTGTTTTTTCCTTAAAGATCCGGGAACTCTCATAAGCATCATTCATAAGTTCCTCCAGCTCAGACAGCTGGAGTTTTCGTTCCTGACCTGCACCATCCAAAGTCAGATTTAGTGACTTAATAGCCCAATATGCCTTATGTTCTAACTCAACTAGAAGATGACATGGTTTTCCATAAGCTAGGCGAAAGGGCGACATCCCCAGGGTAGTCTTGTAGGTAGTGCGATAGGGCCACAACGCATCTGATAATTTCAAGGACCAGTCTTTTTGGTTGCGGCTTACTGTCTTCTCTAAAATTTGCTTGATCTCCCTGTTGGCTAGTTCAGCTTGGCTATTCGTCTGTGGATGATAAGCAGTGGAAACCTTATGTGTGACTCCATACCTGCGCATCAAGGCCTCAAAAGAGCGGTTACAAAAACGTGAGCCTTGGTCACTAATAATGACCCTAGGTGTACCAAATCTAGACAAAACATGCTCTTTAAGAAACTTGATGACAGTGAAATGATTATTATTCCTACATGCAATAGCCTCCACCCACTTAGACACGTATTCCACAACCAACAATATATATAAATAGCCAAAAGAAGAAGGAAATGGTCCCATAAAGTCTAAACAATCAAAAATCTCTACAGCTTGAATGGGGTTCAAAGGCATCATATGATGTCTAGATAAGGCTCCTAATTTCAAGCATTGATCACATAATCTGCAGAAAACTTTAACATCGCGGAACATAGTAGGCTAATAAAAACCACATTGAAGAATTTTAGCAGCAGTTTTTTTCATGGAAAAATGGCTTCCACATGCAAGAGAGTGACAGAATGTAATCATGCTTTCTATTTCATAATCAGGCACATAACGGCGCATAATCTGGTAAGGACAATACTTAAACAGACAAGGATCATCCCAATAAAATTTATTCACCTCACCAAAAAATTTACGCTTATCCTACGCACTCCAAAATGAATGGGATCTCACATGTCGCGAAATAATTAACAATGTGTGCATACCACGGCAGCCGTGCAACTGAAAAGAGTTGCTCATCATGGAGGTCATCCATGATTGGTGGCTCATTTTCCCTACTTCCACAATCAACCTTGATTGGTGATCAGCGACAACGTTCTCTAAGGGAAAGCAGGGACTGCTCGAGCACCTAAAAACAAAAGCAAAACAAACCGAAAACAAAAGCAAACATGCAAGGACACACCATAAAAATAACTCAAGCATTCTCAAGCATACAAGAAAGCAAATCGAGGAAACTAAACTACTATATACAAGACAGGGATTTTTAACCGCGCCCTTGGCGGCCGTGCCCTAGCATGATGAAATGCAAAATCAGTAAGTGCAATGATCTGAAGGGTTAACCTTAGAAGTATCACCAAGGGTAATTCACCATGGGTGCGTTTGGCACCGCCGGATCCCGGTAGATTTGCGGGATCCGACAGATGGGGGGATCCCTATGCGGATCCCGCGGATGGGACGCAATTCGCGCGGACGCCGGGGGCGGAATTCGCGGGCGCGGATTCTGTCCCTTGGATACCGCGGATCCCGCGGATCTGCGGTATCCAAATAGGCCCCATGTGAATCCAAGTGGCATATTACTAGTGGGAGAACTAGCTTTTGCATTCTAACACCAATAAACAAGATAGCTGGCTTTCTTAAATAGAAATATGTGTCATCATTGTGCTAAAGTTTCAGTGACTCATCCAATGACCTATCAATAATGTCATCATGCTCGTGGTCAAGGATGGTAAGATCACAAAATCTGAAATAAATCCGTCAAAGTCTAAAAGTATCTATCAAGGTCATGTTCTTTCTAACTATCCAAGGAGATGAAAAAAACATAGGAAATATACCTCGTGGCTTAGAAACAATGAGTTGAAGTTCAGCCGATGGAGGTTCAACAAATACATTATCATGGTGGTCTTGGTAGTCGTCCGGATCTTCCTCGCTGCTGACCGGCCCGTACTGGATTAATTCATGTTCTTCGAACCAATGTATCCATTCGAGTTCATGCACACTAAAAGATGTGATTACCTCGCATAGTTGGCCTGCCTTCTTCCATCCTTCATAAGTAACTGCAGAATGAAAGAGTCAAAATTAGGCTTGGTTTTAGCCTCCTTAAGTAAGTCCAAAATCTCTGGCATAGAAAATTGAGCAGAAACACGTGCATCTTCAGCATCAGAGGCATGAACATGTGCATTACTAACATTGAAATCATGAGCATATGCATAGTGAATGTTAGTATCATGAACATGCGTATGAGCACTAAAATCATGTGCATATGCATCACACACATTAGAATCAATAGCTTGTGCATCAATAGGACTAGAATTTTGAACATGCACACCAACATTACAGTCAAGAGTATATGCATCATTAACATGAACATCTTGAGCATGTGCACCATAAGCATTAAAATGATGGATCATACGTGTTAGGCTGATCAACATTCACATCCTGGGAAGTAGTAAAATAAGTATCATGCACATAATCATCATAAGCATTAGGATAAGACTAAAAAGGCTAATTGTGTTGTAGATAGCTGTTGGACGTTAAGGTGACATTGGGATGCTTGTAGAATTTGGCATTGATATGACCGTGATAATCATCCAAGCGCCCCGGAACCATCTATGTATAAGTCGTCTCCACAAGCTCATCCAAGTGTTTTATAGCTTCATCTGGATCAATCTGCAAAAACTCACCCTTGCTTATTTCAAGAATTTGACGTTCATGCTCAGTTAATCCATAATAAAAATAGCTAACTAAATGCCAACTAGCATAACCATGGTGAGGGCATGAAACTATTAAACTTTTAAATCGATGCCATGCATCATATAATGTCTCATCATGCTTTTGTGCAAAGGATGAAATCTTTCTTTTCAATATGTTAATCATATAATTAGGAAGATACTCATTGACAGAAATATGACTCATTCTATTCTCCTCCCTCAATTCGTATATACTTTTCTTACCAACTATTGTTTGAGACATTCCATCTCTCGACTTCATAGAACATGATCTAAAATAGTCTTGATATAATTCATTTTCCATCCTCTTTTTTTTGTTGTTAGTTTTTTTTTTCAGCAAGTAAAAAAAAACTAAAAATCAAAATAAAACTAAAAATAAAAATAAAACTAAAAAGAAAATAAAGAAAACTAAAGAAAAAGAAATAAAAATCCAAAGAAAAGGGAACAAAGTTACCGCCTTCGATATCTTCAATCATCGTGATCTGATGATTCTGGCGCTTTTCTGAACCATCTCCCCGGCAATGGCGCCAATTTTTGATATCGCTCAAATGTGTCTCGCACAGCGATCGCGGTGCAGTACAACATAAGAGATGTCGAACCCACAGAGAGACAAGCAGGAAAGATCCAGAAACACAAATAACAATGTATCGAAAACAATCAAGAACGTTAAAGTTAAGAAAGTAGATCGTAGATGTAATGATGAAATAAAGTTAACGAAAGAAATCAAGATTTGGATGAGGCTAGGCTTCAGGAATCACTTCACTCGGATTTAGGTTCTTCTCTTCTCAATGGTTCATATAATACTCAGTTAAGGGATTCACATCCCAATCACCTTAACCGGAAGATATGGAACTACAAACCTAACAAAATATATAAATGTCTCTTCCTACGATTGATTCTTTCTTATTATAGTTCCAACTTCATCCAACCCAAACCTAAGAATAGACGATACCGGCTGTCACTACAGGCAATGCGCAGCAAAAGTTCATCGGGACAAAGCCCTAACTCTATCTAACCAGATCTCTAAGAATACACAATACCAACTCTCACAATCGGCAATGCATAGCAAATATTTCACGAGATAAAGCAGGTAAACGATAGATAAAACTATAGCATTATAAGATCATGAAAGAAGCATGACTGAATTCATAATATTAATCAGCCACATAGAAAAGAGTTTAACAATAAAGATTAAAACTATGAACTATTGTTGGAGAAGAAGCCCTAGTCCTCGCTAGATCATCCGTCCGCCATGCCCGCGGATTACTCAGCCATGGATGGAGATTTCTTCATCTTCTTCCTTTTGAAAACGTCCAGAAAAGAGCCCCCAAAAACGTCCCAGAACTCCCCTTATATATGGACATGAAACCCTAGCTTTTATTTCAGCCTTTGGATTAAATCAGATGGCTCGTATTCAGATCCGCCCGACAAAGGATCAATCCTCTGAAGGTCAAGGATCGATCTTCTCCTTCTCTAATCCTCTGTAACCTGGGTCGCCCGAGTAAGATCGATCTTTGTAAGGCAAATGATCGATCTTCTTCTTCTCGAGCGACAAGAGGATCAATCCTTTCATGGGTCCTCTGAAAGTGTGCGTTCTGTCAGGGTCAGATCGATCTTTTGATAGAGTAAGATCGATCCTTTGAGCATCAGATGATCTTCTTCTTCCGTAACTGCTCTGTCTGCCCCTCTCATATTCAAAATAGCATGTCTTCCTTTAGGAAACTCCAAATCACGAACCGTAAAAACTCCTGAAAACTAGACTTCCAGAGCTTTCCAGCCATATATGGCATATCATCTGGTTTGTTCCGAGAAGGTACAGTTTTGGCGTTAAAGACCCATCTTTGTTTCAATTTCCTGTATAATATAAATAACTTTGTGAAGCAACATATACGCAGGAAATCATCTATGTTAATCATGAAAACAAAGCAAATAAGCTGCTCTTAGTCATGTTCAGAGTGCACTTTCATGCACTCATCACAACCGTACTTGAAGAAGCGACGGTCGATCGTTGCATCGACTGAGAGAAGCTTTTTTCGTGACAAAGCCTCAAGGTCGATCCGACGGTCGATCCGGTGGTCGATGTGGCGGTTTACTGTCCGTCTGCTTCAAGGTAAAATCGTTCCAATGTTGCAAAAATTCCAGCAAATTGTTAGAAAAATCCTAAAAAAATGCAAAATAAAGTAATTAAAAATAAAAATCTAACTACTCTTAGAAAAAGAGTTAAGAGAAAATTAAATCGATACTCCATTGAAAATCAGAAGAGTCCCCGACAACGGCGCCAAAAATTGATCGCTTGCAAACGCGTCGTTAAATTAGATGCAAACTCAATCAAAAATAGAATTTATAAACCCTTATTCAAAATAACAAACTATGGGGTAGAATAGTGATGAAATACGGGATCGAACCATAGGGAAAACTTTGATTAAGAAGGAGAAACCAGAATTCAATCTCGGAACTCAAGACCTAAAACGAAAAGGATTGATTTGGGTTTTAGAAACTTATTAATGAAAACTAATTAAGAAAGCGATGTAAAAAGATTGAAATATATTAATGAGAGAAAACCTAGGGATTACTCAATCCACTTTAGTTTCACTTCCTATATTCTCTAGCTATCCTCTTGTTTTCTTATCTAGACATTATAAATTCATAGCTTCTTAAGCTTACATGAATCTCTAAAAGAAGGTAAGTTTTTTCCAAATGCATATTTTTTCTTCGATTAGCATAGATTATCTCCGGGGTAGCCTTAGCATAACCTATCGTCTCTAAGCATAAAATATCTTATCGGTTATTCGCAAACCACTTGAAAACTATCCTATAGATCTCTACTATCAATCACCGAAATCAAGTAGGATTAAAAGTACATCAAGGAACTCTGTTCCCTCAACTCTATTGATAATAAAACCGTATCTATAGGATCATGTCTTGCAAAAAAAATGCAAATTTCAAACTAGAAAATACAAAGAAGCTACACTAAAGCTTCATGATATCTCTAAGTACAGAAGTTAGCCACTCATCTTTGGATGAAGAATCATTGAGATCCACGCCGCATCTCCGTCTTCTCTTTTCTGTCTATGGGGGCCTCAAATTTTCGGCCAGCAAACACCCTCTTATAGGTGTACTCCCGGAATTAGGGTCATGGCCAAGTTGGACTCCTACTACAACTCGGATTCCCTTGATTAATTCCTGGCAGTCTATTCCGGTCGCAACTGGGTCCAATCAAGTTGGAATTGGAAAATAAGTTCAACACGATAGATGTAGATGAGGAGGTCTTCTGTCCGATTCCAAAGATTGGATAATATTCGGACTTATCATAAATATTTCCCCAATATTCTACTGAACATCGACGGACCAGTTTCCCAGCAACTGTTTATCTTCATAGTCTTAAAACTGGTATTAATCTGTCAGAAATCTCGTAAAGTGTCCAACATGAAAGTTGTTCTTCTTGATGTCTTATAGACGTTATCCAAACTTCAGGATTTAAGGATTTATCTGGAGATTTTGGTGAATTCTTCTCAAACTGACAGCGAAGCGATGTAATTTCAGCATATTAGCCTTTTGCTGTATTTTCTAACTTGAATCTTCATTAAACCTGAAATCAACTAACAAACTATCAAATACAAACACTCTAAGGCTAGCTAAGGGAAATTAAGGGGTCTAAGTATGAATATTTAGTGACTCATCAGTATTCTCATGTTTCTGGTGCTCGTGTAGATGGAAGGGTAGTGAGGCAGCCCTCTTGTGACAGACTGAGGCACATCTCGTGATGAACGCGTCGCCCGGCGGGCCATGGAGGCCAAGGGAAGCCAGCGCCAGGGTCCTACTTCAGTACCAGTGTCACGCCCCGACCCAAAAAACCCATCCGGGCCGGGACATGAGGGTCCTAAACTCTAAAATCAAACGGCGAGAGTCTCCCTTGTAAACATCACTTTTAAACCTGATCTATGATTATAATATTCACAATCTATTTAAACTATCCTATCATCAAATCATAATACAAATTAACCACTATAATACTCAATTAACTTTAAAAAGATACAATAATGGTTCAAGTCATCTAAGTACAACAATCTCTGATCAATTACAATTCATACATTCAAGGCTGTACATCAATTGAATAAGATAAAGTGAAGATGTCCTTGATCTCACGCGCCGCCAAGGGGAGTGTCGCCTCCAAGCCGCAACTACCTGAAACAGAAGGAACTGCATCGACCTGCATCACCGATGCAGCCCAGGTAGGAGTGAGCAACAAAGCTCAGTAGGGTTCTACGCTATTCTACGTCACACTGAAGGGAGGAAAACAACAACTGTGTTTTCTCTCCGCCTAAGTCTAAGGAATGCCAAGGGTCTCATAACCCTATCGATGTCCCAAGGGCTCCCGTCATGAACCTCTCTTTTGAACATGTTACCAAGATCACCCTAAGCACCAACAGGAGAACGGTACCATGCGGGATCACCCTTACCCAAGTACAAACGAGAGAAAACAAAGACTGCGGGCTCTTGTCCAGGTACCACCCTGCCCAGTCATACCATCTCTCATGGAGACACACATGTCAGAGAACGCATCGACATCCATCCTTAGCACTTGGTCTTGGAGAAACAACACGACCTCTAAACCTTATCGACAATAATCTAGTCCGACTACCTAATAATCCTCGAATCATATTAAATATAATCATTGATGACAATTACGTCCTAATCCTCGACTACCCCAAACCCCGGTCCTAGGGCTAGACCCGGGCTATCCGAGAACCCCGGATCGGCGATCGAATCCATCGCCTACCACCTATCCTTAATGCTGCTAATGCAAACAAATGCATGCAATGCTCACGCACACAGAAATACAGAAAGATAAGCATGCAACAGTATGACATCACAACATATAGGGCTAGGCATAGCCTACACCTTGCCAAAGAGTAAACATAGCAAGGGGTCTAAAGCGGATAAAGGTCTAAATTACAAGAATCCAATAGTATAATGGTGCCCACGGGCCGTAAAAAAGCAACACCACATTCAATCGAAATTTCGGCATTACAACGGCATCCAATACCGTCAACCGCAATTTCTACAACGGGGGCACAACCCCGGCCACGCAATCACAACAACAACCATAAATATAGTGGATACAATCTAGGGCACACCTTCGGCCCGTTCAATTATCTAAACATCCCAAGGGCATATCTCCCTTGGTTCAACCACGAAGTGGTAAAGGGCATACTGTCAGCCCATTTATTCTACGCAATTAAATACACACATAAATCTAACAAGATTAACATTAATTGCGAGGAAAGATAATATTTGCATGATTGAAACCTAAAGCTACACATGCTTACAACTCGGCATAAATCCTTCATAATTACCCTAGAATTCATATACATGATATTTAACCACCTTATCAATCTTTTGAGGGAAGACGGAAGCAAATAGATCAAGAAAAACTCCATTTTCGGCCAAAAACCCAAGCTTTTATCAAAGATTCAGTTTCGTCGCAGATCAGGGAACAATTCATAATAAGTCGTACGAAAATCTGAAAATTATAAAATAAGCATCAATTGAAAGTAGATTCGATGATCTACGACTTTGATCTGGATAATCAAACGAGATCATGCACGTACGAGCCCAGATCTGAGCAATAACAGCTCAGCTGGTAGAAAAACTGAGCTTCGGTAAAATCCGGGAAAAACTTCCAAAAATCCGGATAAAACCCACATCAATTAGCATGAAGCTTCAATCAATTACTAAGCGTGCATCAAGGGACTAATTAGAACATAGGAATCCACTAACAAACTAATTCCTGGATTTCTACATTAACCCTAGTTGGAGGCGATGAAATCTAATCAATTCGACGTCCAAATGACGTCGAATTGGAAATCAAACTTGGGCAAATCTATATTAGCATACTAGGAACATGCAGCCCAAGAATTGGATTAATCTAATGGCTAATCTTCCCAGAATTCACTAATCAATTCACTAATTTTGGTCTCGTCGCAGATCCGAAGAATAATCACCATAAATCGTAGAAAACTACAACAATTATGAAAATGTGCGGCAATTGAAAGTAGATTCAAAGATCTACGACTCTCGTGTTGATGATCAAATGAGATCATGCACGTACGAGCCCAGATCGGAGCTAGAACAGCTCAGCTCGCAGAAAAACAGAGCTTCGATAAAATCCGGGAAAAACATGTATAAATCCAGCTTAAATCCGAGATAAAATCCTACCAAGCTTAGATCAGTTGATAAGCATGCTTAGAGGGACTAATTAGCACAAAGAAACAGTAGATCAAACAATCAAACTCTAGATCTAGTTCAAACCAAGGATCAAGGTAGAAACCCCACGTTAAACGCTAATGCAAGCTTCATCCTTGCTAATCCGCAGTGATCCCGCCGTCCACCGTCGACCTCGCCGTCTCCAGCTCGCCGGAGAGCCGTTAGAGGTCCTCCCACATCCGCAACCGTCGTCGGAGAAGAAAGGGACATCCGTGGGAGAGAGACAGGGAAGGAGAAGGGAGAGGGGGCCTCGCCGCTGCCTCTGGCTCGCCGGGGAACCGCCGGGAGCCGTCCGACGCCTCCCTCCAAACGCGACGGGAAGATGAAGGAGAGGAGGGAGAAGCCGGAGGGGGATCTGGGAAGAGGAGAGGAGAGCTCGGGAGGAAGGAGGAGGAGGAGGGGTCCTCGCCGCCGGGGAAGATGGCCGGAGGGAGAAGAAGCCAGCGCAGGGGGAAGAAAGGGAAGAAGGGTTGGGCACGGGTAAGGCAGGGAAGGAAGAGGAAAGGAAAGAAAAGAAAAAGAAAAGAAAGGAAGAGAAAAGGGAAAAAGGGGAGAGAGGAAGCTATGCCACTTAAGTGGCTGAGCTGGTCTAGTCGAGTCAGCTAATCGGACTGAATCCGATTTGACTCAAATTGCGATCTCGTTACAACCTCGTCCGGATCTGTCGATCCCGAACGCTCCTACTGGATCTATTCAATCACGTACATCAATCAAGGTACTGTGTGCACTACGCGGGTGTGAAACCGAGCACCAAGGCGCAATTTTCCAAATTGCCCTTGAGGTCCAAAAACAACGATGCGATCAACCGATCGCAACCCAAGGCCAACTGGGCCAAAACGAACCAAGCCAAGCCCTTGACCCAACGCGGTCGGACCGGGTTGGAGGAACGGGTCCTCACAACCAGAGACAACTTCGGTTGGTGGTAGCGGGGAGGAGGAAGCTTCCTTCCGCGGCAGGGAAGTCCTCCCTCCCGTTGCTGGGCGATCGTTGGCGTCGGAGATTCTCGAGTTCCGGCGGTTGGACCCTCCTAGGTTCAGCGGCCGGAGTGGGGATCCGGTAGACGCTAACGAGTGGCTAGAGGAAGTCACTCGTGTGCTTGACCTTCTGTTTGGCGAGGATGACCCACTCCGGGTCAAACTCGCTGTGTTCCAGCTCGACGGGGACGCCTTGAACTGGTGGTGCACCGCTCAGGCCACCAGGGTAGAAGGAGAGCAGCCATCTTGGTCCAAGTTCTGTGCCATCTTCCTCGATGCGTACTTTCCCTACAAAACGTGGGTGGCCATGACCGAGTAGTATCTCACCCTCCCACACAACACACTCACTATTCAACAGTTCGCCACCCATTTCACCCACCTGGCCCGCTATGCTGGACCAGTGGCAGCTGACCCTTCCGCCAGAGCCCAGCAGTTTGAGAGGGGGCTCCGACCAGAGATTCGAAGGCTGTTTGCCGTGCAGCAGGCAACCACGTAGTCGGTGGTGTTGGGTGCAACACTGGCAGTGGAGGGCAGTTCCACTGCTAGGAGAGGCCGAGAGCAGTTCAGCCACCTCCAGTGGCAAGTGGGGGAGGAAGAGGGTAACTTCAGAAGGCCCGAGGCAGAGGAGGTTCGTGTCGGAGACCCCAGCACCAACAACATCACCAACCCTACCCCCTACAGCACCATCTGCAGTGGCAGCAGCCTAGGCAGGGAGGCCAGCTTCATTTCTCAGCTGGGCCTCTAGGGCAGACGTCTACAGGAGGAGTCCAAGCTCAGTACCTTGGGCCTCCCTTGTGTTTTGAGTGCCAACAGCCAGGGCAATTTCGTCGGTTCTGTCCGACGTAGGAGCGCAAACCGCTCGAGGCAGAGGCGGGCAGAGACCAGGAGCCGGGCGAGGCAGAGGCCACGGTAGAGGTCGAGGCGGTTCTAGAAGGGGAGTCTATGCACTTTCAGACCATCCGTACCCCGATAGAGTCCAACCACCCTTCCAGCCTTACTACCAGCCACCTTACCTGCAGGCAGTACCACCTGCACAAACTCCAGCTGAGTCCCCAGTTCTCAGAGGTACCTTTCAGCTTTTCAGTTCATTCATAGATGTTCTGATAGATTCTGGGGCATGGCATTCTTTTGTTGCTAGCGAGTGTGTGGAATCACTAGGACTAGAGACAGTCACTTGGGGTTGCACTCCACTTAGACACACCGTTTGGCAAACGGGCTCGTGTTCAGCAGATTTGCCGATCTTACGAGTAGGAGGTTGGGGGCCTCCGTGTTCTTCTGGACCTTCGGATGCATAGTCGGGTTTGATGTGATTCTCGGTATGGATTGGCTGACTTCAAACCGAGTCATCATCGACTGTAGCCGTCATAGGGTAACTGCTAGGACACCTGACGACGTTTGGTTTTCTTTGTTAGGGGATCGCCAGTCGTCCGATTCCCTTGCTTGTAGTTGTTTTCACCAGGCACGAGAGCCAGCTATCAGCTCTAATGGCGTGCCTTTTCTTGTTCGCTATAGAGGGCAGTAGAGAGAGCAGTTTGCCTGCAGTAGTTTGCGAGTTTGCAAACGTGTTCCCAGACAAGCTACCAGGCCTTCCTCCTTCCAGAGCAGTAAACTTCGAGATAGACATCGTATCGGGCACCGGGCCGATTTCTTTACCAGCATTCAAGGTGGCACCGGCAGAGCAGAGGGAGCTGAGGATCCAGCTAGACAAGTTGATCGACAGAGGTTTCATCCGTCCGAGCACATCACCTTGGGTTACTCCGGTGTTGTTCGAGAAGAAGAAGGACAGTATGCTTCATCTCTGCATCGACTATAGGAAGCTGAACAGGGTGACAGTGAAGAACAAGTATCCGATGCCGAGGATTGATGACTTGTTCGACCAGCTCCGAGGTTCTTCGGTCTTTTCGAAGATTGAGCTCCGTACCGGCTACCATGAGTTGAGGATTCGGGATTACGACATCCCGAAAATAGCCTTTCGCACGAGGTACGGCCTATACGAGTTCACAATGATGCCATTCTGTGAGGACCTGTCCCTCTACTCCTAGGTCGACCGGCTGGGTCGGACCTGTGGCTCGTTTGATTGTTTCGCGTCGAGCCCGCAATCCGGTGGATCACATTGTTTCTTGGACCGCAAGGGCAATTTGGTAAATTGTGCCTTCTCGGTTTGTTCCACACCCACGCGTGCACACACTGACCATGTTTGTGTTAGTGTTTGATTAGAAAGATTAGGTGGACCCGGGATCGAAAGATTCGGGTTTGAGCTTGAGTTTTAGCCCAAGTCTAGCTTTCTGCACCTAAGGGATCGATCTTTCCTTGCTAGAAGATCGATCCTTTAGTGCCAGAAAGTCAAACCAGTTCGTCAAGGAAGATCGATCTCTTTCTTAGAAGAGATCGATCTCTCTTGAGTCGGTTCGTTTGTCTATAAAACGGACGTAACCCTTTTACTTTGATTTTTTTTTGGCAAATCCGCGTTTTGAGCTGTGTTCTTGCTAGATTTGATTTCATTTGAGGACGATCCAAGGCCTAGCAGCTGGGATTGAAGCAGCTACTGCCTAGGTAGGGATCCTACCTACGTTTGTTTTCCGGTTTTGTGAGTTTTGAGTTGATTGTGTCTTCTTTTGCTTAGATCTCATTGCATACTTGTTAGTTGTAGTATTTCCACTGATTTTGGACTTGTGGTCCTTCGTACTATCGGACCCCAAGGTTTTGTGGGATTTGGTAGAGTTTTCCGACGGTATTTCTCACCGGAGGTTCGCCGGAGAACCCAACAAGATCGATCTTTCTGGGAGAAAGATCGATCCTTCATTGTTGGTCATGCTGAACCCGAGCCTGATCGATCATCTGGTGAGGATGATCGATCCTTGTGACTTGGGTAGCATGGGATCCCCCTTGTCGCGAGGAGGATCGATCTTCCTGGGAGGAAGGATCGATCTTCCTTGGCGCAGCAAGAGGGTGCCCTCTGTCGCGTGGATGATCGATCTTCCTGGGAGGAAGGATCGATTTTCTTTGGTTTGACAGGAAGGGAAGGCTCTCTGTTTCCGGGAAGATCGATTCTTCCTTAGGGAAACGATCGATCCTTTGAGGATAGAGAGGGATTTTTCTTGGTTTTGCCCGCGGGGCTTTGTATGTACAATTTTCCTTATAGCTTTATATCTTGTACATACTCTTAAGCATCCTAGCCCTATATTAGGGGTAGTGGTGAACCAGGAGAGTGATGACTCCTGGGGTGTTTAGAATAAGCGGGCGAGTGGCCCTACAACTTTCCTTAGCCTTGCATGCCGGCGTGCGCCGAGGGCTTTTACCTGCGTGGTTTGTCTCTGTTGTTTGCGAGGCTGCTTCCCGATGCAGGTTTCTGGTGAACTGGCTGGCAGTTGGTGGTGTACCACTGCAGCAGTTCCACACCTTTAATACATGTTCACCATCCCAGGCCGACAGTGTGCCGAGCGCAGACCATGTTATGCTATCATCACATACTGCTGCATGCTATAACTGTTCTCTATGCGTATGTTCATTGCATGCATCTCTGTTGTGCTTTAGTTGCATGGTTAGGGCATGGGCGATCTGTGGATCGCCATCCCGAGGCTGGAAGCTCGGATTTAGCCCTAGGACCGAGGTTGGGTAGTTTGGACCCGGTTTGAATTGTGGTGTACAGTCAAATTCGATGATAGGCCTAGATGACTGGTGCACCAGTTGCTTGGTGATTGTAGAGGTCATGTCGGTCTCGAGTCGGATGCTGAGGTGTAGCCGGTGTCCCACTGTGTTGACTCTTGAGTAGAGGAGTCACCTACTTAGCAGTGTCATTTCCCGCCTGCAGTGTCGTTCCCTGCTTGTGAGCCAACAGTATTCGTTCCTGCTTACTGAGTGTGACCCATCATGTGACCAGTTCATCTGGAAGATCATAGTGGTGGACCTCGGGGCACGCGGTGGAGTTATGGGACCTCTGTATACATCCAGGTCTTACTTGAGGGCCACAGTATTGTGTTTCCCTCTTCCTTCTGTGTGTCGTAGTGTAGTTTCCCTGCTGAGCTTAGTTGCTCACTCCTACCCGGGCTTCGTTTTGCAGGTGCAGGCGTTAGCTCCTCTTTGGTGGCCCCTATCGGGCAGTTGGTCGGCGGTGCGGCAGCGCCAGGCGGAGTTTGAGAGGTGGTGATCTTTTACAGCTTTTGAACCCTATGTTAGTTAGTCTCCTACGGGAGTGTTTATATAAATGTTGTACTTGATCTTCTCCTCTCCGATGATATGTATATTACACACTTTTTGGATTTGTAATCTTGGGTTCGAGGTTTGCTTAATTATTGTCTTTTAATTGAGGGTGTTTTTGGTGAATTGTTAGGGAGACCAATAGGTTAGAGGGAACCCTCGTCAATTTTTTTCCACATTTCGTTAGGTTCTGGTTCGCGTCGCCCGGCCCGGTTGGGCTTTTACGGGTTGGGGCGCGACACATTCGGCCTGACGACATCCTAGTCTACTCACGCACAGAGGAGGAGCACGAGTAGCATCTGAGGACAGTTTGCGTGTGCTAATGGGGCATAGGCTATACACGAAAGCCTCCAAGTGTCAGTTCTAGCTTCCAGAGGTACATTTTATGGGGCACATGGTGTCAGCGGCAGGCATTTCAATTGATCCGACCAAGGTTGAGGGAGTGCTACAGTGGCAGAGGCCGACGACAGGAGGTCCGTGCGGGACTTCTCCAATGTTACAAGGCCGTTGACCAGATTGACTCAGAAGGTGGTCCCTTTTGTGTTGGGATGATGCTTGCCAGCAGGCCTTGATTGAGTTGAGGGCCAGGCTGACGAGTCCGCCGATCCCGATCGTCCCAGAGCGGGATGTCGGCTATAGTGTCTACTGTGATGCCAGTGGAGAGGGTCTAGGTTGTGTGTTGATCCAGTTGGGCCATGTGGTGGCCAACAATTCCAGATAGCTAAAGATCCATTAGAAAAGCTACCCCATCCATGACTTGGAGCTTGCAGTGGTCGTTTTGCTCTGAAGACCTGGCGGCACTACCTCTACGACGACTGGTTCCAGGTCTATTCAGATCACAAGAGTTTCAGGCACGTGTTCACCTAACGTGACCTCAATCTCAGGCAGCGAAAGTGGATAGAACTATTAGAGGACTACGACTTCGAGTTGCATTATCACCATGGTAAAGCAAACGTCGTAGCAGAAGCTCATAGCAGGCAGACCAGAGACAGTAGAGTGACCTTGCCAGTGATGTCAGTTCAACAGTGGCAGATGATAGAGACAGTTGGTCAGTTCGGGCTTGACTTCGAGGACCAGGCAACAGGCAGTTTCCTATATGTTGTTCGCATCATCCAAGTTCTTATGACCAAAGTGATTGAGGCACAGGGTGGAGACCCGAAGCTCGTGGAGACCCGTGCTACGGTCAGCACCAAGCACGCGGTTGAGGGCTGGACAGTGTCAGCAGACAGCAGACTACTCTTCAGAGGTAGAGTTGCAGTTCCAGCAGACCCCAAGTTGCGAGAGGAGATCCTTCACGAGTTCATCCCAGGGCTGGACAGTGTCAGCAGACAGCAGACCACTCTTGTTTCGCCATTCATCCCAGGAGTACCAAGATGTACCATGGTCTACTGATGAGTCACTAAATATTCATAATTAACCCTCTTAACTCACCTTTGTTAGCCCGAGAGTGTTTTTATTTGATAGTTTGTTAGTTGATTTCAGGTTTAATGAAGATTCAAGTTAGAAAATACAGAAAAAGGTTAATATGTTGAAAATACGATGTTTCGTCGTATGTGAGGAAATAAATCGTCTGAAATTCTGTATAAGTCCAAATATTCTGAAACTTAAGTACACGATAGAAGATTTCACGAGCTACAACTTTCATGTTGGACACTTTGCGTGATTCTTGATGGATGGATACCAGTTTGGAAGAATATAAAGATATAGAGATGATGGAAAATGGGTCCGTCGTTGTTCAGGGGAATATTCGCCAAATAATCCAGATACGTTCAAATATTATTAAATCTTCGGGATATGATAGACGACTTCCTAGTCTACATCTTTTGTGTTGAGAACGGTTTCAAATTCTGGCTTGATTGGACCCAGTTGTGAGCGGAGTAAGACAACCAGAATTAATTCAGGGAATCCGAGTTGTAGTTAGAGTCCAATTTAACCAAAACACTAATTTCAGGAGTTAACCTACAAAAAGGAGTTTGCTGGCCAAACAACAGGGGTCCATAGAGATTAAAGAGAGAATTAGGGTTTTGAAGATTTCATGGAGAAGACAGAGCCGCGGCGTGGATCCCAATCATTCTTCATCGAATATATAGCCTTCATCTCAAAGATGAGTGGCTAACTTCTTTACTTAGGGATCTCATGAAGCTTTATTGTAGCTTCTTTGTATTTTTGATATCAGAAAACTGGAAATATGTCTCATAGGAATGAGATGCATCAGACTCCGATTTTAGTTGCTGATATTTTTGATATATGGGTATCGATTTTATGGGACCCTTTTCACCTTCATTTGGTTTTCAGTATATTCTTGTCGTTGTTGGACTATGTATCTAAATGGGTAGAAGCTATAGCAACCAAGTCGAATGATCATAAAGTTGTGGTTAAATTTCTTCAAAGTAATATCTTCTCTATATTTGGTTGTCCTCGTGCGATTATTAGCGATGGTGGTTCCAATTTCAATAATCAATATTTTGCTTCCCTCCTTAGAAATTATTCTATCACACATAAAGTAGCCACTCCCTATCATCCTTAGACTAGTGGTCAAGTAGAACTTTCTAATAGGGAAATAAAGCGCATATTAGAGAAAATTGTTCGCATTGACCGCACAGATTGGGCCATAAAGTTAGATGATGCACTGTGGTCTTACGGGACTGCTTATAAAACACCTATTGGTATGCCCCCATATCGATTAGTTTTTCATAAGCCTTGTCATTTACCTGTTGAATTAGAGCATCGAGCCATGTGGGCCATTAAAAAGCTAAATACTGATACCAATGCCGTCGCAGCACATAGGAAACTTAGTTTATGTTAACTTGAGGAAATTCGCAATGAGGCATATTTGAATTCCAAAATTTATAACGATGAAACAAATGTCTTTCATGATAAATATTTTTTAAGGAGGACTTTTGACGTCGGGCAGAAAGTTTTGCTTTTCAATGCTAAATTGCGTCTTTTCCCAGGTAAATTACGTTCTAGATGGTCAGGGCCTTTTATTATAAATAGAGTATTTCCACATGGCGCTATAGAAATTAGAAATCCACACACGAATGAAAATTTCACTGTTAATGGGCATAGAATAAAACATTATGTGGAGGACATCGCTCATGGTGATGTTATTGAGTCCGTTGAACTGACCGACCCATGCTCTCACTGACCTCCAGTAGGGGCGTCTAGCGAAAGACGTAAAATTTTGTGCTTGCTGGGAGGCAACCCAGTTTTCGATTTGTAGATTAGGACCGTATCTTAGTTTTTGTTCTCTCCTATCCTTACATGAGGCTACTTAATAATAATAAAAAAACGATGAAAATTGACAAAATTGAATAATTCGCCCTGGCGGTAGACCGTCATCCCATCATCCGCTACAGCATCCGTTGCCCTCAAGCGACACGGTCGACCATCACATCGACAATTGCTTCATCCGTGAGCCTCTGTCACGAAAAAGGCTTCTCAGGGTCGATGCGACGATCGATCGTCGCTTTATTTTCCCACGATCACTCACTCCCACGGTCGACCATCAGATCGACCGTCGCTTTTTTTTTGCTCGATCGGATCTACCATCGGATTTAAATCTAATCCTACTCGTTTTCCTACTCTAACTCAAATTTTAGTTTATCCTCTATTTAAATCCACCCATTCCTGACTTCATATCTCCTCTCTTGCGCTTCGTCCTCTTCATCGATCGACCTTCGTTCCTGCTATGCTCCTTCGTCTGCTGCCTCTCTGTGACCAACCCGATCTCCTCTTCTCCTGCCTCCCACCGCCTTCATCACCTGCACTCCTTTACTTTGCAGGATTATATCCATGTCTTGATCGCGCCAATCGTCCTACTCTTCTGACGGTAGTCCGCCCCGTTCCCCGACGTCAAATTTTGCGCCTGGATCTCCATTGTCGCAGGCGTCCTGTTTCTCTTCTGATGATGATTCTATAACCACCGCTGACTCCCCGAGACCACCATCACCACCGACGGTCTTATGCTTTCCACCTAGGGTAATTTCTGCCTCTTGTACCCCTGTCGGCTCATATGATGCATACCCTAATGGTATTGAGTTTTACGGTTCATTTCAGCGTCGTCCACGACATTCAATATAATCTAGAACTTCAGGACCCCTGGATTTCTTTCCAGAGTCCTGGTGGTTCAAAGATCGTAGTGCCTCCACGTTCCCTCATTAACCCTGCTCTCCTAACGTCTCATGAGTCACCAAATGCGTCGGACGATGCTGACCGTCTGCCAACGTCGATGCCTAGTGACTACTATTTGGACGAGTCTTGTTCGTTTGCTGGCTCCCAACATTATGAGTCTAAGGACGACGATAGCGAGGAAGAGATGGACGAAGACTGAGGAATTATTCTGAATTTGTTTAGTTCGGCCTATTTTAGTGGATGATTGCTTCTCTAGGTTTTCTTTTATCGTGGTGATATGGTTTGTTGTAGGGCTGCTAGTGTCGTGAGTTTTTTTTCCTTTTGGATTATATTTTATATTTTGACTTATGTCGATCATTAAAGTTTTATGTTCAATTAATACAAAGGATATTCTGTCAAATGTTTCCATATCTTTTATACCGCTCTGCTAATTTTTGCTATATTTTTCTTTCTATTATATTCGATCTTTTGGAAAGGTACTTTTAAGACAGGTTTTCCTGTGGAAATCAATAGTAGGTGATTAATTCGTACACCAATCAGGGGGGTATTATTTTTATTGCTTTTAAATTGTCTCTCATATAACATGATGATTTTTATAACTTTATTCTTTTAGTAACTTCTAGAGATATGAATTTATTCAGTGGTGCCATTTTTATTATGTGGGCGATGTGGTGATCATAATGCGGGAGACGACTATTTCTCACACGATATTATGGTGATTTCTACCCTATTATTCTTTGATTTATTTTATGACTTAGTGTAATTGAGGACAATTAAATTTAAGCTGGGGGGTAGAATTCTAGGAATTCAATACTTATTGTTTTTAGAATAAAATATTACACATCTCTTGAATTATGTCGAAAGAATGAAATTATGATATTTATTGACAAAGATGTTTGTTTTAGAAATTTCTTTTATGAATTGTTTTGAGACTTGTATGTCATATAAGAGATAGTAAATTTTTGCTATACATGACATTATTTCTATACTTAAATACTTTTAACATAATTTAAGGATGACTTAACATATCCAAATGCACATGTTCACTTTTACATGTCAAAGAGTTGAAATTAGATTCTAAGCATGATATTAGGATAGATTATAGTTTTATGTTATGTCATAGAAAGTATATAAACACATGCAATTATCTGAATATAAAACATTATTATATTTTCAATTTAGTAACCGGGCAGTATGCCTAACCAGTGTGATTTTCACGGAAAACGGTTGAATTTCCTAAAACATATTATGACTAGTTATGATTTGTAGCGTTCATGATTTGAGTATCAGAGTCAGAAGGGTGTTCTACACTTAGTGCCCTAAAGCCATGTAGTTTGGGAGTCACTGGTTTGAATCTCGTTACATGGATCATGAAGAAAGCTTAAGAGATCATAATATTGCATATGTCATAAAAAAAAGAAGGAAAAAAAAGTAAAAGCAGAGATTGCTATGTGATAAGTGGAAAATATGTGCTTGAATAGGAGACAATAGCTCTTCCACTGGGGTAACTTAGGGGTTTAAAGGCTTGTCGTAAATGCTAAGTGCAATCGTGAGACCTACTAAAGTGGCTAGTTAGATTTATTGTTTTCTTTTTATCTTTTCATTGCTCGAGGACTAGCAAAGTGTAAGTTGAGGGATGTGATGAGTCGCTAAATATTCATAATTAAACCCCTTAATTCACCTTTGTTAGCCCAAGAGTGTTTGTATTTAGTAGTTTTTTAGTTGATTTCAGGTTTAATGAAGATTCAAGTTAGAAAATACAGAAAAAGGCTAATATGTTGAAAATACGCTGCTTCGTGGCCTGTCAAGAAATTAATCGCTATAAATTATGTATAAGTCCAAATATTCTGGAACTTGTGTAAGCAATCGAAACCTTCAAGAGCTACAATTTCCGGAGTTTTTTTTTTTTTTTTTTTGATCAATTACAAAAAAATCCCCTCTTACATCACAAACCCAGATACTCCGGGGGGGGGGGGGGGGGGGGGCGAACTCCTTGGCCCACCACAAAGCTGTGTTTACTATCTGTACCCATTCTAGCTAGCTTATCAGCAACCATGTTCCCTTACCTAGGGATATACAAAAAGTTAATATCTTCCATTTGAGAAGATAACTAGCATATTCTTTGGAGGAAACTTATGAATTCCTCTGTCCATCTCATCCGACCATTTATCATCTCAATTAGGTCTTTAGAATCAGATTCAACTATTAGTCTTCCAATCTTGTCTTTTGTTGCTTCTTCCAATGCTCTCAAGACTGCAACAATCTCTCCTTCCATCGGCCCACTTATGGATACCGGCTTCGTAGTCAACCATGTCGGCCTCCCCTGAGCATCTCTACAAGCTAAACCGACCCCTCCTTTCTTCATCCCCGGATCAAATGAGGCATCATACTAAATGGAGGGATAGTCATAGGTTTCCTTATTTTTCTGTCCTACTTTTGTAGACAACAACCATTCTTCGGACAACCACCCTATTTTCCGGAGTTAACCTATAAAAAGGGGTTTGCTGGCCGAAAAACAAGCGCTCCATAGAGGAAAAAGAGAAAATTAGGGTTTTGAAGATTTCATGGAGAAGACGGAGCCGCGGCGTAGATCCCAATCATTCTTCATCGAATATATGGTCTTCATCTCAAAGAGGAGTGGCTAACCTCTTTATTCATGGATCTCATGAAGCTTTAGTTTAGCATCTTTGTATTTTCTAGTTTGATACTTGTAATCTTTTGCTAGACATAATCTTATAGATGTGAATTTTTTATTAATAGAGTTGAGGGAACAGAGTTCCTTGACGTATATTTCGGCCTACTTGATTTCGGCGATTAATGGTAGAGATCTATAACATAGTTTTGATGTGGTTGGTGAATAACCGATGAGATATTTTATGCTTAGTGATGATAGGCTGTGCTAAGGTTACCCCGAAGACAATCTATGGTAATCGAAGATAAAATATGCCTTTGAAAAATACTTAACTTTTTTTAAGGATTCATGTAAGCTTAAGAAGCTATGAATCGATAATGTCTACATAAGAAAATAAGAGGATAACTAGAGAATACAGGAAGTGAAACTAAAGTGGTTTGAGTAATCCCTAGGTTTTTCTCTCATTAATATATTTCAATCTTTTTACATCACTTTCTTAATTAGTTTTAGTTAATATGTTTCTAAAACCCAAATCAATCCTTCTTCGCTTTAGGATTAGAGTTTCGAGATTTAATTCTGATTTTCCTTGTTACTGAAAGTTTTCCCTGAAGATAGACCCCGTATTTCACCAATATCCTATCTTATTAATTTAGTGTTGAAAGAAAGGTTTATAAATTTCTAAATTGTGTTTTGCGTATGACTTAACGACATCGTTACCAGACTGAGCCAGAGATACGTTGACGAGGTGGCCTGACTACACGGCATCCCAGTGTCAGACAGAGATCCCAGATTCACCAGCAGATTCTGGAGCAACTACCAGGATTCGTTGGGGTCAACGTTCACATTCAGCACAACATTCCATCCTCAGACAGACATGCAGTCAAAGCGGACAATCAAGATCTTGGAGGACATGCTCAGAGCATGTGTGTTAGATGATGGAGGCACTTGGGAGCAACACTGTGAGGACCCGTCCCTCTACTCATGTGGCTCGTTGTGGACTGCAAGGGCAATTTGGTAAATTACGCCTTGTCGCCTAGTTTCACACCCGCGTGTGCACACACTGACCATGTCTGTAGAAATGTTTGGCTAGAATGGTTAGTTGGACCCGGGATCGAAAGATCCGGGCTTGGGCTTAAGTTTTAGCCCAAGTCTAGCTTTCTGCACCTAAGGGATCGATCTCCCTAGCTAGAAAACCGATCTCTTAGTGCTAGAAAGTCAAACCCGATTTGGCAAGGAAGATCGATCTCTTTCTCAAAAGAGATCGATCTCTCTTGAATCGGCTCGTTCGTCTATAAAACGAACAAAACCTTTTCTTTTGATTTTTTTTTGAAAATTCGAGATTTTAGATGTGTTATTGCTGGATTTGGCTTCGTTTGAGGAAGATCTAAGGCCTAGTAGCTTGGATTGAAGCTGTTATTGCATAGGTAGGGATCCTACCTACAATCTTTCGGATTTTTGGAGTTCTTCCGGTTTGATTGTGATCTTTTGCTTAGATCTATTAAAATACATGTTTGTTTTCCATGATTTCACTGGTTTTGGACTCGTGGTTTCTTGATCTACCAAATCCCAGAGTTTTGGGAGATTTGGTTGTATTTTCCGTCGGTATTTCTCGCCGTCCGGTCATCGGAGAACCCATTCGGATCGATCTCCCTTGAGGGAAGATCGATCCCTTGTGGGGCGTCATGCCCAGCCCGAGCAGGATCGATCCCTCGGCTGGAGAGAGATCGATCCTTGCCTAGGCTGAGGTGGTTGGGTTCCATGTCACGAAGAAGATTGATCCTTCTAGTGGAGAAGATCGATCTCCTTTGGTTGACAGGGACGAGTTTTCTCCCAAGTACTAAGAAGATCAATCCCCTTGGGAAGCCCAAGGGTATCGATCTCTTAGTGGCTGAAGGGTGTTTTTCAAGTGGCTTTTGCCCACGGGGCTTTGTATGACGATTTTCCCTACCGCTTTATATCCGGTACATATGTTTAAGCATGTTAGCCCTATAATAGGGGTAGTGGTGAACCGGGGGAGTGATGACTCCCGGGATGTTTAGAATAAACAGGCGGGTAGCCCTACAGCTTTCCCTAGCCTTGCATGTCGGCGTGCGCCGAGGGCTTTATCTGTGATATCTGTGAGCTGTTGTTTGCGGGGCTGCTTCCCGATGTAGGTGTTGTGCTGGACTGCTGACAATTGGTGGTGGTACCACTGTAGCAGCTCCTAGACCTTACTTACCTGTTCACCACCCCGGGGCGGCAGGGTGCCGTGCCCAGACCTTGTTTGATATACAATCACATACTAATGCATGCTTATATGTATATTCCTGCGTGTGCTCGTCGCATGCATTGCTTTGTGCATTAGTTCAATCTGTGTAGGACGTTGGCGATGGGTTGATCGCCTATCCGGGGCTTTCGGGTAGTCCGGATCTAGCTCTAGGACCGTTGTGGGTAGCTTGGTCCAGGACTTGATTTTTAGTATTCAGTTGTTTCTCGATGATAGGGGTAGATGACCTGAATACATGTGGTTTGATGTTTAGAGGTCGTGTTGACTCCAAGTTGTATATGAGGTGTAGCCGGAGTCCGCAGTTCTTGACTCTTGGGTCGAGGAGTGCCTACCCAGCGGTGTCCTTGCCCGCCAAACAGTGTTCAGTGTTCTATTGTGAGTCTGCAGTGTTTTGGGCCTGCGTTCACGGACTTCCGGTAGGGTTATGGGACCCTTGTATACACCTAGGGTAGACTTGGGGGTGGCACTGTTGTGTTTCCTCCCTTGTGAGTATCGTAGTGTAGTGTCCCTACTGAGCTTAGTGCTTACTCCTACCCGGGCTGCGTTTTGCAGGTGTTGGCGCTAGCTCTTCTTCGGTCGCCCCTACCGGGCCAGTGTTTGGTGACGTTGCAGGGTTTGACGGTGCTTGAGGTGCGACGATCGTCAGTTCTACCCTTTGTTTAGTTAGCCACATACGGGAGAGATTTTGTATAACTTTTACCCTGTTGAGGATTTGTATATATTCAGTTTCAGTCTTTGAGGTTTGTGATCGATTGTATAATACAGGATGATTATGAATTGCTAGGGAGACCACTATGATTAGAGGGAAACCTCGCTAAATTTCCGCAGTAGGTTAGGTTCCCGTTCGCGTCGCCCAGCCCGGTTGGGCCTACGCAGGTCGGGGCGCGACAACTTGGTATCAGAGCATAGGCTGTAGATCCCATGATGTAGGATCAGGTTTCGGTTGAGATTGAGCATGGGCTGGGATAGTTCTTTGTCTAGAACATCCGTGCATGCTCTTTGTGATGTGTTATGCTTTTTCGCTTTAGCGTTGTGTTGCTTGTTTTGCGGTTTCGGATGAGTGGACGCTAGTTTGTCGTTGGTGATTGCGTAGATGTCGGGAGCTCGGGGCCGACCTTCGGTTGTTGGTCGGGGTGGGGCATGACTTGGTCGACCCGCCCGACCAGACAGGGTAGCACCTATCAGGGAGGTCAGAGCTAGACGGGCTGAGCCATCACCAGCGACGGCTTCGATAGCGTAGGCGGAGGTCTTCCCCGCCGAGGAGGAGGCCCCTGTTCCTGTCGACGGGTGGGCCTCGGTGGCTATCATGATGGATTTCTAGCGGCTCAACCCGCCTAGGTTCAGTGGTGAGACTGGAGATCCGACTATGGCAGACGACTGGCTCCGAGGAGTCACGCGCGTTCTCGACACTCTCTTCGTCGAGGATGACCGGGTTCGGGTCTTCCTCGCGGTGTTCCAACTCGATGGAGACGCCCGTGACTGGTGGCGCACTGCCCAGCACACCAGTGACGGAGAGGTGCCACTGTGGGAGGAGTTTAGGGAGATGTTCTTGGACGTGCACTTCCCAACGAGTGCACGTGACGCCCTGACCCGTGAGTACCAGTCCCTTTTGCAGGGTACTCACTCCGTTCAGCAGTATGCCTCCAGGTTCACGCACCTTGTTCCGTTTGCGAGGGGAGTTGCAGCAGATTAGACATCCAGGGTGCGACAGAGATCTGACGGCAGACCAGCTCACACTGCTTCCAGTCGTACTCAGCGATCCTGAACTATGCCTTAGCAGTAGAGGGTCAGTTGTGGGACGACAGGTGCCGGGCAGTTCCACCGGCACCCTTCACCAGCACGCAGCAGCGACCCCAGGGCAGAGGGGGGTTCAGTAGAGGGCAGCCGCGGCGTCAGCGACCCTTTCAGCAGCAGCCGCCGCGTGCACTACAGTACCAACAGCCACTACCGAGCCCACCAGCCTCATTCCTATTGACGACCGGGCCATCTGGGCAGGCTCTGTCAGGGGGAGGCCAGGGTTAGCAGCCTAGCGGCGCGTCGACCACGTGTTTCTAGTGCGGGCAGCCGGCGCACTACAGTAGATACTGTCCTTCGTGAGGAGCCCGGAGCGCTATGCCGCAAGGCAGTAGAGGCGGAGGGTCCGGTGCTTGGCAGGGGAGCGGGGGTGGGTGCAGATTGGGGCGTCCCAGAGGTAGAGGCGGCCAGTGGGGGCAGGTGTTTGCCCTCCCAGTTCATGAGCAGCAGGACAATGTTCAAGTGTATCAGCCGCCACCGCAGTACCAACAACCTTTACAGTACCAGCAGCTGCAGCAGTACCAACAGGCCAAGGCAGAGCCATCCGTCCTCAGAGGTATCTTTCAGCTTTCTAGTTCCTTAGTAGATGTGCTTATAGATTCAGGGGCGTCTCTCTCCTACATTGCTAGCATGTGCGTGGCATCGCTAGGGTTAGAGACGAGTCGGCTAGAGGTGGCACAGTCTGTAGACTCACCGATCGGCGGGGCAGTCAGGGTAGACCGGGTCTGCCGATCGTGTTTGTTGGAGGTTGGAGGCCTCCGGGTCTGTCTAGACCTGCGGGTACTAGACATGACCGGCTTTGACGTAATACTCGGTATGGACTGGTTGGCAGCATACCGGGCCATCATAGACTGTGGTCGCCGGAGGGTAGTCGCTTGGACACCCGACGGGACACGGTTTGTGTTGCTGGGGGATCGGTTCTCCGCCGATTCCTTTGCTTGTGGTATGGGGAGGCGTGGCAGCGAGCTCTCAGCCTTGTTGGCCAGCCTGTCCCAGTCCGGTTCTGAGGGAGTGTAGCAGCGCAGTTTTCCCAGGGTCATGTGCGACTACACCGACGTGTTTCCCGAGGTATTGCCAGGGCTTCCACCGCCCAGATAGGTCAATTTCGAGATCGACCTAGTACCAGGTACCGCACCGATCTCTCTCCTAGCTTTAGGATGGCACCAGCAGAGTAGAGTGAGTTGAGGACCCAGCTAGACGAGCTTACCAGCATAGGTTTCATCCGTTCCAGCAAGTCTCCCTGGGGGGCGCCAGTGTTGTTCGCAAAGAAGAAGGATGGTACCCTTCGACTTTGCATAGACAACAGGCGGCTCAATAGGGTGACGGTGAAGAACAGGTACCCGATGCCAAGGATCGACGACTTGTTTGACCAGCTGCGAGGATCTTCAGTGTTCTCATAGATCGATCTCCGCACCAGCTACCACCAGTTGAGGGTTCGGGATTGCGACACCCCGAAGACGGCTTTTCGGACTCTGTACGGCCTATACGAGTTTGTGGTGATGCCGTTTGGGCTGACGAATGCACCAGCAACGTTCATGGATCTCATGCAGAGGATCTTTTGGCCTTTCGTAGACGAGTTCGTGGTGGTGTTCGTCGATGACATTCTGATCTACTCACGGTCGGAGGCGGAGCACGAGCGACACTTGGCGACAGTGTTGCAGCTACTTCGGGAGCATCGGCTATATGCCAAGGCTTCCAAGTGTGAGTTCTAGCTTGCACAGGTGGGATTCCTTAGACACGTGGTGTCGACAGCAGGGATCTCAGTCGACCCCGCCAAGGTCGAGGCAGTCATACAGTGGCAGGCTCTAGAGACGGCGGGCCAGTTGGGGCTCGAGTTTGAGGATCGGGGATCCAGCAGCTTTCTCTACGCAGTGCAGAGTATGCCAGCAGTTCTAGCCAGAGTGTTAGAGGCACAACACAGTGACCCAGAGCTCGAGGAGTTACGCACAGCGGCTGACACTGAGGGAGCAGACGGAGACTAGACAGTATCGCCATACGGAGGGCTACGGTTCCGAGGCAAAGTAGCAGTTCCAGCAGATCCGGTTCTTCGAGACGACGTCCTACGAGAGTTCCACCACTCTCGCTTTGCAGTTCATCCCGACGGCACCAAGATGTACCAGGATCTTCGGCGACAGTTTTGGTGGCGCGGGATGAAGAGAGCAGTGACGGAGTTCGTATCGCGCTGCCTTACCTGTCAGAAGGTCAAGGCAGAGCACCAGCGGACTCTGGGGTTACTTCAGCCGCTTCCACTAGCTGAGTGGAAGTGGGAGCACATCACGATGGACTTCGTGACCGGGCTACCAAGATCGCCTAGGGGGAATGACGCGATTTGGGTCATCGTTGATCGATTGACCAAATCGGCTCACTTCCTGCCTATGCGGACGACAGACTCTACTGACAGGTTTGGCAGCTTGTACGTCAGAGAGGTGGTCAGACTGCACGGAGTTCCAGTTTCTATCGTGTAAGACCATGACCCTAGGTTCACCAGCAGGTTCTAGCGAGGCTTTCAGGAGGCAGTTGGCACACTCCTGACCTTCAGTACGTCGTTTCATCCGCAGACTGATGGGCAGTCAAAGCGGACGATCCAGATCTTGGAGGACTTGCTGAGAGCATGTGTCCTCGACGCAGGAGGCAGCTGGGAGGAGCACGTTCCCTTGGTAGAGTTCGCCTACAACAACAGCTACCAGTCCAGTGTTGGAGTAGCACCTTTCGAGGCGTTGTACGGTAGGTCGTGTCGTTCCTCAGTTTGCTGGACAGAGTTTGGAGAGGCGTCACTCACCGATCCAGACATCGTCAGGAGGTCGTCAGAGAGATTAGTACAGATCAGGCAGAGGTTTCTGACGGCTCAGAGCCGGCAGAAGAGTTATACAGATCAGAGGCGACGACCGCTTGAGTTCGCAGTTGGCGACAGTGTGTTCCTGCGGGCAGCACCATACAGAGGGTCCGTCAGGTTTGGCAGTGGGGGCAAGTTGGCTGCGAGGTTCGTCGGACCGTTTGAGATCCTAGAGAGGGTCGACGAGGTAGCCTACCGCTTGGACCTTTCTCAGCACATGTCAACTGTGCAACCGACTTTTCAGGTGTCGATGCTGAGGAAGTACCACCCCGACCCATCGCATGTCATCAGAGTGGATGACATCGAGCTTGAGTCAGACGCGACGTTCGTTGAGCAGCCAGTTCGAGTACTTGACCGGAGGGATCAGGTCTTGCGGGGCAAGACGATTCCCTTGGTCGAGGTACTGTGGAGGCACAGAGGCGTCGAGGAGATGATCTGGGAGCGCGAGGCACGCATGCGGCAGGAGTATACGCACTTGTTCCCTTCCCGAGGTAACTTTTGTCCTGTCTTCTAGTATAGCTGTTTCTTTTGTTTCCGAGCCCTACCTTTATCGAATCTCAGGACGAGATTTCCTTTAAGGGTATTAGGATGTAAGGACCCGTCCCTCTACTCCTGTGGCTCATTGTGGACCGCAAGGGCAATTTGGTAAATTACGCCTTGTCGGCTAGTTTCACACCCACGTGTGCACACACTGACCATGTGTCGCGCCCCGACCCGCGAAAGCCCAACCGGGCCGGGCGACGCGAACTGGAACCTAACAAACGCGGAAGAAAAGCTGACGAGGGTTCCCTCTAACCTATTGGTCTCCTTAACAGTTCACCAAAAGCACCCCCAATTAAAAGACAATATAATAATGAAGCCTCGAACCACAGATTTAAAACTCAAAAAGGTTTAACATACATATCCTCGGAGAGGGGGGAGTTCAAATACAACATTGCTCCCATAGGAGACTATCTAGCATAAGGTATAAAAGCTGTAAAGATCACCACCTCTCAATGGCCGCCTGGCGCCGCCGCACCGCCAACCAACTGCCCGGTAGGGGCCACAGAGGAAGAACTGACACCTGCACCTGCAAAACGCAGCCCGGATAGGTGTGAGCACTAAGCTCAGTAGGGATCTACACTACGACACACAGAAGGAAGAGGAAAACCCAATAGTGTCACCCTCAAGTAGGATCTGGGTGTATACAGGGGTCCCATAATCCCACCGCGTGTCCCTGAGGCCCAAGAGTAGCACTTAGTAGCAGGAACAACACTGGCGACACACAACTGCAGGGAACGGCACTGCAGGCGGGAAAAAAGGCACCGCTGGGTAGGCAACTCCTCTACCCCAGGGTCCGCACAGTGGGACACCGGCTACACCTTAGCATCCGACTCAAGGCCGACACGACCTCTACTGTGAGGACTGTCCCTCTATCTCTGTGGCTCGCTGTAGACCGCAAGGGCAATTTGGTAAATTGCGCCTTGTTGGTTTGTTTCACACCCGCGTGTGCACACACTGGCCTTGTATGTGTTCGTGTTTGTTTAGAATGGCTAGGTGAACCCGAGATCGGAAGATCTGAGCTTGGGCTTGTGTTTTAGCCCAAGTTTGCCTTTCTGAGTAAAGGAGATCGATCTGAATGGCTAGGGAGATCGATCTGGATTGCAAAGGAGATCGATCTGGTTTTCAAGGAGATCGATCTGGATTGCAAAGGAGATCGATCTCACATGTCTTGGAGATCGATCATGCTCGAGTCGGTGCTTTCTTCTCTTTCGCGAGGACGGCCGTCGGCCGTCGCTCTCCCCTATCAGAGAGGGAAGACTTCCCCTCCCCTCTCCCAGCTTTTCCCCGTTTTCTCCGGCTTTCCCCAGGCTTTTCCTCCCTTTTCTTCCCTTCCCTTCCCTTCTCTTCTTCTTCTTTCTTCTCTTCTTCCTGCGGTGCTCTGTTTTCTTCCCTTTACCGCCGGCGAACTTCTTCTCCTCCGTTCTCCCTCCTCCGACCATCTTTTCCGGCGTTCTAAGGCTCGTTGGATTCGTGACAACGAGAGGAAGATCCCTGAAGTGGTTTGGAGGCTTGTTGGTGATCAAATCGCGGGGAATCAGTCGAGGAAAGCGCAGCTAGGTAGGGTTATACCTACTGGTGTTCTTTTCGGGTGTTCTTGAGATCTAGCCGTTGGATCTTGTTGATCCTTGCTTTGATGGTTTTCTTATACCTGTTAGAATTACTGATTTAAGTTTCATGTTAATCAGTTGAGATTTGAGTAGGTTTTATGTAAGATTAGTCTCGGATTTCTGGTTTTCTGCTGTTCTTGAAGAACAGCAGGTTTGCAGCGAGTTTTATGGCCGGCGAGTACATGATCTTGGCTTTTCATAAACATACGAGTTGTAGAACTATTCGTTAGCTTTCCATTCCATCTTGTTTCGTAATTTTCTGATTTTTCTACGATTTTGTATGAATTGTTTACTGAAGGGCTGCGTTGCAGCAATTAATGGGTAATTTAGTTTGATTAACGATTTTGATTAGCGTTTTCCCGTTAATCCAACCGTTGGATGATTATGAAGTTTGGATATGATGATCCTGTTATATTCATCTACTAGTAGATAAGTTGGATCTTGAATCCGACATTGTTTGGACATCGGATCGACGGGATCAATTAGCCCCTAAGTAGAACATCCTTGCATGCTCCTTTTGATGTGTCATGCTTTTCCGCTTTATGTTGTGCTGCTTTGTCTTGGGTTTCTTACGAGTGAACGCTCGTTGTCGTTGGTGATTGCACAGATGTCGGGAGCTCGAGTCCGACCTTCGGTTGTTGGTCGAGGTGGGGCACGACCTGGTCGGCCCGCTCGACCAGACAGGGTAGCACCTGTCAAGACGGTTAGAGCTCAACGGACTGGACCATCACCAGCGACGGTTGCGGTCGCACGGGAGGAGGCTCCTCTCGCCGAGGAGGGGATCCTCGCTCCGGTCGACGGGCGGGCCGCGGCAGCGGTCATGATGGACTTCCAGCGGCTGAACCCGCCTAGGTTCAGCGGTGAGACTGGATATCCGACCACGGCAGACGGCTGGCTTCGAGGAGTCACGCGCGTTCTCAACGCTCTCTTCGTCGGGGATGACCGGATTCGGGTCACCCTCGCGGCGTTCCAGCTTGATGGTGACGCCCTTGACTGGTGGTGCACTGCCCAGCACACCAGTGACGGAGAGGAGCCGACGTGGGAGGAGTTCAAGGCGTTGTTCTTGGACGCGTACTTCCCGGAGAGTACGCGTGACGCCCTGTCTCGCGAGTACCAGTCCCTCTTGCAGGGTACTCGCACTGTTCAGCAGTATGCCAACCGGTTTACGCACTTGGTCCGTTTTGCGGGGGCAGTGGCAGCAGATTCGGTGGCCAGGGCACGGCAGTTTGAGTGGGGTCTTCGTCCAGAGATCAGGCGCCAGACGTGTTCCCACCGCTTCCAGACGTACACAACAGTTCTGAACTGCGCCTTAGTTGTGGAGGCGCAGTCGCAGGACGAGAGGTGCCGGGCAGTTCCACCGGCATCCTCTACCAGTGCACAACAGAGGCCCCAGTTCAGAGGGGGATATAGCGGAGGGCACCAGCGGCGTCAGCGACGCTTTCAGCAGCGGTCGCAGCAGTTCCAGGCTCAGTTGCCGAGTCCGCCAGGCCAGTTTCTCCTGACGGTCGGGCTGTCTGGGCAGGCTCGGTCAGGGGGAGGCCAGGGTCAGCAGCCTGGTGGCGCGCTAGCCATTTGTTTCTAGTGCGGGCAGCCGGGACACTTCCGCAAGGACTGTCCCATGCGAGGAGCGCGGGGCGCTATGCCGCAGGGCGGTAGCGGCGGGGGGTCCGGTGTCTGGCAGGAGAGCGGTAGTGGGCGCGGATCAGGGGCTGGACCGGGCCGCTCCAGAGGTGGAGGCGGTCAGCGGGGGCGCGTGTTTTCTCTTCCGAGGCGCGAGCAGCCGGACACTGTTCAGCCTTACCAGCCGTACCAGCAGCCGCAGCAGTATCAGAATGCAGCGGCAGAGCCAACCGTCCTCAGAGGTATCTTTCAGCTTTCTAGTTCCTTAATAGATATGCTGATAGACTCTGGGGCGTCTCATTCCTATATTGCTAGCATGTGTGTGGCATCGCTAGGATTAGAGACGAGTTGGCTAGAGGTGGCACAGTCTGTAGATTCACCGATCGGAGGCACAGTCAGGGTAGACCGGGTCTGCCGTTCTTGTTCTTTGGAGGTTGGAGGCCTCCGTGTCTGTCTAGACCTGCGGGTGCTAGACATGACGGGCTTCGATGTGATACTCGGTATGGACTGGTTAGCAGCATACCGAGCTATCATCGACTCTGGTCGCCGGAGGGTGGTCGCTTGGACACCCGATGGGACACAGTTTGTGTTGTTGGGGGATCGGTTCTCAGCCGATTCCTTTGCTTGTGGTGTGGGGAGGCATGGCATCGAGCTTTCAACCTTGCTGGCCAGCCCGTCCCTGTTTGGGTCAGAGGGAGTGCAGCAGAGCAGTTTCCCCAGGATCGTGTGCGACTACACCGATGTGTTTCCCGAGGTGTTGCCCGGCCTTCCACCGCCCAGAGAGGTCGATTTTGAGATCGACCTGGTACCGGGTACCGCACCGATCTCTCTCCCAGCTTTCAGGATGGCACCAGCAGAGCAGAGTGAGTTGAGGACCCAGCTAGACGAGCTTACCAGCAGAGGTTTCATCCGTCCTAGCATGTCTCCCTGGGGGGCGCCAGTGTTGTTCGCAAAAAAGAAGGACGGTACCCTTCGACTTTGCATAGACTACAGGCGGCTCAACAGGGTGACGGTGAAGAATCGGTATCCGATGCCGAGGATCGACGACCTGTTTGACCAGTTGCGAGGATTTTCAGTGTTCTCGAAGATCGACCTCCGCACCGGCTACCACCAGTTTAGGGTTCAGGATTGCGACATCCCAAAGACGGCTTTTCGGACTCGGTACGGCCTGTACGAGTTCGTGGTCATGCCGTTTGGGCTGACGAACGCACCAGCAGTGTTCATAGATCTCATGCAGGAGTTGCACGTAGTTTCCTACGGTTCTCGTCAGCTGAAGAACCATCAGAGGAACTACCCTACTCACGACCTGGAGCTAGCAGCGGTAGTCTTCGCCCTAAAGACCTGGCGGCATTATCTCTATGGCGAGAAGTTCTCAGTCTTCTCAGACCATAAGAGTTTGAGGCACGTTTTCACCCAACGTGCCCTCAACCTGAGGCAGCGACGCTGGATGGAGCTACTGAAGGACTACGACTTTGCGTTGCATTACCATCCTGGTAAGGCAAACGTCGTAGCAGACGCGCTGAGCAGGCAGGTGAGAGACACCAGAGCAGCAGTTACAGGGTTGTCAGCGCGGCAGTGGCAGGCTCTAGAGACGGCGGGCCAGTTGGGGCTCGAGTTTGAGGATCAGGGATCCAGCAGCTTCCTCTACGCAGTGCAGAGTATGCCAGCAGTTCTTGCCAGAGTATTAGAGGCACAGCACAGCGACCCAGAGCTCGAGGAGTTACGCACATCAGCGGGCACAGAGGGCGCTGACGGAGACTGGACAGTATCGCCAGACGGAGGGCTACGGTTCAGAGGCAGAGTAGCGGTTCCAGCAGATCCAGTTCTTCGAGACGACGTCCTGCGAGAGTTCCATCACTCTCATTTTGCGGTTCATCCCGGCGGCACCAAGATGTACCAGGATCTTCGGCGATAGTTCTGGTGGCGCAGGATGAAGAGGGCAGTGACGGAGATCGTATCGCGCTGCCTTACCTGTCAGAAGGTCAAGGCAGAGCACCAGCGGACTCCGGGGTTACTTCAGCCGCTTCCACTAGCTGACTGGAAGTGGGAGCACATCACGATGGACTTCGTTACCGGGCTATCGAGATCTCCTAGGGGGAATGACGCGATTTGGGTCATCGTTGATCGATTGACCAAATCGGCACACTTCCTGCCTATGCGGGTGACAGACTCGACGGACAGGTTGGGCAGCTTGTACGTCAGAGAGGTGGTCAGACTACACGGAGTTCCAGTTTCTATCGTGTCAGACCGTGACCCTAGGTTCACCAGCAGGTTCTGGCGGGACTTTCAGGAGGCAGTTGGTACACTCCTGACTTTAAGTACAGCTTCCCATCCGCAGACAGACGGGCAGTCAGAGCGGACGATCCAGATCTTGGAGGACATGCTGAGAGCATGTGTCCTTGATGCAGGAGGCAGCTGGGAGGAGCACGTTCCCTTGGTGGAGTTCGCCTACAACAACAGCTACCAGTCCAGTCTTGGAGTAGCACCTTTCGAAGCGTTGTACGGTAGGCCGTGTCGTTCCCCAGTATGTTGGACCGAGGTTGGAGAGGCTTCACTCACCGGTCCAGACATCGTCAGGCGATCGTCAGAGAGGTTAGTGCAGATCAGGCAGAGGCTTCTGACGGCTCAGAGCCGGCAGAAGAGTTATGCAGATCAGAGGTGACGACCGTTGGAGTTTGCAGTCGGCGACCGAGTGTTCTTGCGAGCGTCGCCGTACAGAGGTTCTGTCAGGTTTGGCAGAGGTGGCAAATTGGCGCCGAGGTTCGTCGGGCCGTTTGAGATCTTAGAGAGGGTCGGCGAGGTAGCTTACCGCCTGGATCTTCCTCAGCACATGTCTGCTGTGCATCCGACTTTCCATGTGTCGATGCTGAGGAAGTATCACCCAGACCCATCTCATATCATCAGGGTAGATGACATTGAGCTCGGGGCAGAGGCGAGCTTTGTTGAGCAGCCGGTTCAGGTAATTGACCGGAGGGATCAGGTCTTGCGGGGCAAGACGATTCCCTTGGTCAAGGTACTGTGGAGGCACAGAGGCACCGAGGAGGTCACTTGGGAGCGCGAGGCGCGCATGCGGCAAGAGTTTCCGCAGCTGTTTTCTTCTCCATGTACTTCTTGTCCAGTCTTCTAGTGTATTTGTTTTGTTGTTCCGAGCCCTACCCTTATCAAATCTCGGGACGAGATTTCCTTTAAGGGTATTAGGATGTGAGGACCTGTCCCTCTACCCCCTGTGGTTCGCTGTAGACCGCAAGGGCAATTTGGTAAATTGCGCCTTGTTGGTTTGTTTCACACCCGCGTGTGCACACACTGGCCTTGTATGTGTTCGTGTTTGTTTAGAATGGTTAGGTGAACCCGAGATCGGAAGATCTGAGCTTGGGCTTGTGTTTTAGCCCAAGTTTGCCTTTCTGAGTAAAGGAGATCGATCTGGATGGCTAGGGAGATCGATCTGGATTGCAAAGGAGATCTATCTGGTTTTCAAGGAGATCGATCTGGATTGCAAAGGAGATCGATCTCACATGCCTTGGAGATCGATCATGCTCGAGTCGGTGCTTTCTTCTCTTTCGCGAGGACGGCTGTCGGCCGTCGCTCTCCCCTGTCAGAGAGGGAAGACTTCCCCTCCCCTCTCCCAGCTTTTCCCCGTTTTCTCCGGCTTTCCCCAGGCTTTTCCTCCCTTTTCTTCCCTTCCCTTCCCTTCTCTTCTTCTTCTTTCTTCTCTTCTTCCCGCGGTGCTCTGTTTTCTTCCCTTTACCGCCGGCGAACTTCTTCTCCTCCGTTCTCCCTCCTCCGACCATCTTTTCCGGCGTTCTAAGGCTCGTTGGATTCGTGACAACGAGAGGAGGATCCCTGAAGTGGTTTAGAGGCTTGTTGGTGATCAAATCGCGGGGAATCAGCCGAGGAAAGCGCAGCTAGGTAGGGTTATACCTACTGGTGTTCTTTTCGGGTGTTCTTGAGATCTAGCCGTTGGATCTTGATGATCCTTACTTTGTTGGTTTCCTTATACCTGTTAGAATTATTGATTTACGTTTCATGGTAATCAGTTGAGATTTAAGTAGGTTTTATGTAAGATTAATCTCGGATTTCTGGTTTTCTGCTGTTCTTGAAGAACAGCCGGTTTGCAGTGAGTTTTCCGGCCGGTTAGTACATGATCTTGGCTTTTCATAAACATAAGAGTTGTAGAACTATTCGTTAGCTTTCCATTCCATCTTGTTTCGTAATTTTCCGATTTTTCTACGATTTCTTGTAAATTGTTTACTGAAGGGCTGCGTTGCAGCAATTAATGGGTAATTGAGTTTGATTAACGATTTTGATTAGCGTTTTTCCGTTTATTCAACCGTTTGATGATTATAAATTTTAGATATGATGATCCTGGTATATTCACCTACTGGTGGCTAAGTTGGATCTTGAATCCGATGTTGCTTGGGCGTCGGATCGATGGGATCAATTAGCCCCTAAGTAGAGGCTTTGAGTGTTTTGAATATAATATTATATTTCGGAATATAATATTATATTGTTTTTTTTTTGTCCATCATCGTTTTTGGGGTTGCTTCCCGTTGCAGGGGTTCGCGGTTGACGGTCGTGGTACCGTCGTAATGCCAGGACCCGCTGCGGATCTGCTGGCAGCGGTTGGTGGTACCGCTACAGCGATCCAGTAGACTTAAATGATGCTTGACATACTGTTGCATGTTTTGCCTCTTATCTGTGTATGTCATAGCATGCATTTTCTCTGTGTGCATTAGTTGCATTGGTTAGGGCGTGGGTGATCTTTGGGTCGCCGTCCCGAAGCTGGAAGCTCGGACTTAGCCCTAGGACCGAGGTTGGGTTGTTTGGACCCGGTTTGAATTGTGGTGTCCAGTCATTTCAAAGATAGGCTTAGATGACTGGTACACTGGTTGCTTGATGATTGTAGAGGTCGTGTCGGCCTTGAGTCGGATGCTGAGGTGTAGCCGGTGTCCCACTGTGCTGACCTGTTGTGTCGCCAGTGTTGTTCCTGTTACAGAGTGTCGTGCCTGGGCCTCAGGGACACGCGGTGGGGTTATGGGACCCCTGTATACACCCAGGTCCTACTTGAGGCGACACTGTTGCGTTTCCCTCTTCCTTCTGTGTGTCGTAGTGTAGATCCCTACTGAGCTTAGTGCTCACTCCTACTCGGGCTGCGTTTTGCAGGTGCAGGCGTCAGTTCTTCCTCTGTGGCCCCTACCGGGCAGTTGGACGGCGGTGCGGCGGCGCCTGGTGGCTTTTGAGAGGTGGCGATATTTACCGTTTTTACCCTTATGTTAGATAATCTCCTACGGGAGTGATGTTGTATTTGAATCTTCCCCTCTCCGAGGTTTTGTTTATTAACACTTTAAGTTTTAAATCTGCGGGTCGGGGCGCGACATCTACAATCATCAAGCAACAAGTGTACCAGTCATCTAAGCCTATCATCGAATCGACTGGACACCACAATTCCAACCGGGTCCAAACTACCCAACCCCGGTCCTAGGGCTAAGTCCGAGCTTCCAGCCTCGAGACGGCGGCCCAAAGATCACCCACGCCCTAACCAATGCAACTAATGCACACAACAACAATGCATGCTACATACACAGATAAGAAGCAGAGCATGCAACAGTATGTCAATCATCATATAAGTCTACTGGATCGCTGCAGCGGTACCACCAACCGCTGCCAGCCGATCCGCAGCGGGTCCCGACATTACGACGGTACCACGACCGTCAACCGCAAACTCCTGCAACGGGAAGCAACCCCGAAAACCGCTGATAAACAGTAAACAATATAATATTATATTCCGAAATCTAATATTATATTCAAACACCCAAAACCTCTACTTAGGGGCTATTTGATCTTGTCGATCCGACATCCAAACGATGTCAGATTCAAGATCCAACTAAACCACCAGTAGGTGTATATACCAGGATCAATATATGCAAATTTCATAATCATCCAACGGTTGGATTAACGGAAAAACGCTAATCAAAATCATTAATCAAACTAACTTACCCATTAATTGCTGCAACTCAGCCCTCCAGCAAACAATTCATAACAAATCGGGAAAAACTCTGAAAATTACTAAACAAGATGGAATGGAAAGCTAACGAATAGATCTACAACTCTTATGTTTATGAAAAGCCAAGATCATGTACACGCCGGCCGGAAAACGCGCCGCAAGCCGGCTGTTCTTCAAGAACAGCAGAAAACCAGAAATCCGAGCTTAATCATGGAATAAACCTACTCAAATCTCAATCAAATAACATGAAACTTATATCAGTAATTCTAACAGGTATAAGGAAACCAGCAAAGTAAGGATCAAAAAGATCCAACGGCTAGATCTCAAGAAAACCCGAAATCAACACAGTAGGTATAACCCTATCTAGCTGAGCTTTCCTCGGCTGATTCCCCGCGATTTGATCACCAACAAGCCTCCAAACCACTTCAGGAATCTTCTTCTCGTTGTCACGAATCCAACGAGCCTTAGAACGCCGAAAAAGATGGTCGGAGGAGGGAGAACGTAGGTGAGGAAGATGGCTGCCGGAAACAGGGGAAAAACAGGGCTCTTGGGAGAAGAAAGGAGGAAGAAGAAAGGAGGAGGAGGAAGAGGAGGGGAAGAAAAGGAGGGAAAGGGGAAGGGGAAAGCCGGGGGAAGGGGAAAAAAGTTAGGGGAGGGGAGGGGAAGTCTTCCCTCTTCTGACAGAGGAGAGCGACGGCCAGCGGTGGCCGTCCTCGCGAAGCAGAAAAGCCACCGACGCGATTCCGATCGGTCGCTCTAAGGAGCGATCGATCGCTCGCACCCTGGCTCGACCCCACCACCGACTCGCTCACGAGTCCGACCGATCGCTCCAACGAGCGATCGATCGCTCGAGGGTCGTCAGCTGCCCAAAGGCAAGCTTCCGCGCGCCCGAGCTGGGATCTTCCGATCCCGGGTCCAACTAGCCATTCTAAACAAGCATTAACGCAAACAAGGCCAGTATGTGCACACGCGGGTGTGAAACAAACCAACAAGGCGCAATTTACCAAATTGCCCTTGCGGTCTACAGCGAGCCACAGGGGTAGAGGGACAGGTCCTCACACCATGTCTGTGGAAATGTTTGGCTAGAATGGTTAGTTGGACCCGGGATCAAAAGATCCGGGCTTGGGCTTAAGTTTTAGCCCAAGTCTAGCTTTCTACACCTAAGAGATCGTTCTCCCTAGCTACAAGATCGATCGCTTAATGCCAGAAAATCAAACCCGATTTGCTAAGGAAGATCGATCTCTTTCTCAAAAGAGATCGATCTCTCTTGCGTCGGTTCCTTCGTCTATAAAACGAATGAAAACTTTTCTTTTGATTTTTTTGGAAAATCCGAGATTTCAGCCGTGTTCTTGCTGGATTTGGCTTCGTTTGAGGAAGATCTAAGGCCTAGTAGCTTGGATTGAAGCTGCTATTGCATAGGTAGGGATCCTACCTACAATCTTTCGGGTTTTTGGAGTTTTTCCGGTTTGATTGTGATCTTTTTCTTAGATCTGTTAAAATACATGTTTGTTTTCCATAATTTCACAGGTTTTGGACTCGTGGTTTCTTGATCTACCAGATCCCAGAGTTTTGGGGGATTTGGTTGTATTTTCTAACGGTATTTCTCGCCGTCCGGTCGCCGGAGAAGCCATTCGGATCGATCTCCCTTGAGGGAAGATCGATCCCTTGGGGGGCGTCATGCCGAGCCCGAGTAGGATCGATCCCTCGGCTGGAGAGAGATCGATCCTTGCTTAGGCTGAGGTGGCGGGTTCTATGTCACGAAAAAGATCGATCCTTCTGGTGGATAAGATCGATCTCCTTCGGTTGACAGGGACGAGTTTTCTCCCAAATACTAAGAAAATCGATCCCCTTGGGAAGGGAGATCAATCTCTTAGAGGCTGAAGGGTGTTTTTCAAGTGGCTTTTGCCCGCAGGGCTTTGTATGACGGTTTCCCTTACCGCTTTATATCTGGTACATATGTTTAAGCATGTTAGCCCTATAATAGGGGCAGTGGTGAACCGGGGGAGTGATGACTCCAGGGATGTTTAGAATAAACGGGCGGGTAGCCCTACAGCATTCCCTAGCCTTGCATGCCGGCGTGCGCCGAGGGCTTTATCTGTGATATCTGTGAGCTGTTGTTTGCGGGGCTGCTTCCCGATGCAGGTGTTGTGCTGGACTGCTGACAGTTGGTGGTGGTACCACTGTAGCAGCTACTAGACCTTACTTACCTGTTCACCACCCCGGGCCGGCAGGGTGCCTTGCCCAGACCTTGTTTGATATACAATCACATACTGATGCATCCTTATCTGTATATTCCTGCGTATGCTCATAGCATGCATTGCTTTGTGCATTAGTTGCATCTGTGTAGAACGTTGGCGATGGGTTGATCGTTGATTCGGAGCTTTCGGGTAGTCCGGATCTAGCTCTAGGACCGTTGTGGGTAGCTTGGTCCAAGACTTGATTTGTAGTATTCAGTCGTTTCTCAATGATAGGGGTAGATGACCTGAATACATGTGGTTTGATGTTTAGAGGTCGTGTCGACTCCAAGTTGTATCTGAGGTGTAGCCGGAGTCCGATGTTCTTGACTCTTGGATCGAGGAGTGCCTACCCAGCGGTGTCCTTGCCCGTCAAACAGTGTTCAGTGTCATGTTGTGAGTGTTCAGTGTTTTGGGCCTGCGTTCACGGACTTTCGGTAGGGTTATGGGACCCTTGTATACACCTAGGGTAGACTTGGGGGCGGCACTGTTGTGTTCCCTCCCTTGTGAGTGTCGTAGTGTAGTGTCACTGCTGAGCTTAGTGCATACTACTACCCGGGCTGCGTTTTGCAAGTGCTAGCGCTAGCTCTTCTTCGGTCGCCCCTACCGGGGCGGTGTTGGGTGATGTGGTGGCATCTGGCGGTGCTTGAGATGCGGCGATCGTCAGTTCTACCCTTTGTTTAGTTAGCCTTTTACGGGAGAGATTTTATATAACTTTTATCATGTTGAGGATTTGTATATATTCAGTTTCAGTCTTTGAGGTTTGTGATCGATTGTATAATACAGGATGATTATGAATTGCTAGGGAGACCACTATGGTTAGAGGGAAACCTCGTCAAATTTCCGCGGTAGGTTAGGTTCTGGTTCCCGTCGCCCGGCCCGGTTGGGCCTACGCGGGTCAGGGCGCGACAAACACGTTACACTGGTGGAGTTTGCCTACAACAACAGCTTTCAGGCCAAGTTGGGTTTTGCACCCTTCGAGGCGTTGTACGGTAGACCATGTGTGATGGATAGAGGTTGGCGAGGCGTCTCTTACCCGTCCAGATATCATCAGGCAGTCATCAGACTGGTTAGCTCAGATCAGATAGAGACTCTTGACAACACAGAGTAGGCAGAAGAACTACGCAAATCGCAGGAGATGACTCCTAGAGTTCGCTGTTGGCGAAAGAGTGTTATTAAAGGTGTCTCCGCACAGAGGATCGATAAGATTTGGCAACAACGGCAAGCTAGAATCGAGGTTCATGGGCCCTTTCGAGATTATCAGACGCGTTGGAGCCGTCGCCTACCAGTTAGCTCTACCCTCGCACATGTCAGTTGTCCATCCTACCTTCCACTTGTCGATGCTGAGAAAGAACATTCCAGATCCGTCTCACGTAATCAGACACGACGATATCATAGTCGAGGAGGATGCCACCTATATAGAGCAGCCAGTACAGATTCTGGATAGACGAGATTAGGTGCTGAGGGGTGATGAATAAATTTTATTTCTCGCAAGTATACGAATCGGTGCAATCAGTATAGTAGCAAGACGAGTATCGTACCCACAGAGATTTGTAAAGATTATTAGAGTGAAACGCTAAAGAACAGAAAAGAAAAAAATAAGAAAGGGAAAATAAGAAATATGAAGTATCGAAAATAGAAGATCTAATAACGAAATAAGAAAATGATGGAAATATGATGGATGAATACTAAGGTTCCGATTTCACCATAACATCCTCATTCTATGCATTGAATCAATCAAGATCTCAGTTTAATTCCAAGGGCTCGTTCTTCCGGTATAATGATCCGTTCGATCGTGGTCTTCACCAACTACCCTCAATTAACCCTAGTTAATGAACCCATAGCTAAGGGTCAATCAAGAATCCATTAAGCTCAAGAACAATTATGAACCAAGAAGTGTCTTAGCTTGAACCCGGCTTCGACTAAATCTCATTCATTCATAGATCCAGCAAGATTAAGGAATGAACCCTCGTCCAATCTCACATAAAACAATCTATAATACTTCTATTGGCCAGATAAAGGTATTTAAGATCTCAGTTATAATAATGAATGAAACTAGGAAAATAAACTGAATAAATAATCATGATCCAATAACATAGAATGATTCAGTTAGGCTACATCGGTTCCTTAGCAAAGGGATTAGCCTCTCATGTTCATAAAAACAACCAAGATATTCATAAGAAAGATAAGAAAGAAAAACCCTAGATCTTCGTGCGGTCTTCTCCCCTCTTTCCGGCCTTAAAAACTCCTCAAATAGTGCTGGCTAACCTCCCTCATAAGTCTTGGACGACCTCCTTAAATAGGGGTAAGAAACCCTAATTTTGCTTCAGCCTTTGGATTAAATCTGGTCCGTTCGTTTTCAAGTCGTCCGACAAAGGATCGATCTTCTTAAGGATAAAGATCGATCTTCTTTCTTTTCTCAATTTTCGTAACCTGGTTCGCCCCGACTAAGATCGATCTCTTTAAGAAAATGATCGATCTTCTTTCTCCGTAGACTAGGTTCCTTCCAACACGCCCAGGTTCCGATCGATCTTTTTTCAAGGAAGAGATCGATCTCTTTCATCAATTGTTGACGACGCCCACAAAGGATCGATCTTCATAGTAAAGAAGTTCGATCTTTTATTCCAACTTTCTTGTTTTCGCTCACGGTCGATCTTCGTATCGACCCTGCGAAGTATTTTTCTTGACATAGGCTGACGGTCGATGCCACTGTCGACCGTGAGTCTTTTTCATCTCTGCATGCATAAGAGATCGATCTTTTATTTAAGGAAGATCGATCTTTTATTTCCTGCATCTTTCTTCTGCTATTCTGCCCTGCTCATTGGTACGAAAAACACTGTAACTTCCTCTATGCAGCTCCAAATCACGAACCGTAAAATTCTCCCGAAACTAGACTTCAAGATCTTTCTAAAGGTGTATGGTACATCGTCTGGTTCTTCATGAGCAGGTACAGTTTAATATTTCAAGTTGATCCATGTAATCTTTTCAGCTTCTTTGCTCCTTTTTCCTGCATTTTGCAAACAACTATGTGAAGCAACATATATATATATATATATATATAAATAGTAATAAAGATGTTGATTAAGGATAAAAATCTAGCAATTGAGATGGTTATAAGGCTGTTCAGAGTGCACTTTTATGCACTCATCAAGGGGCAGATCGATACCGTTGGTGATGATCAGATGGAGGCATGGTAGTGTAGAGAGCTTGACGTGGGAGCGAGAGGATCGCATGCACCAGGAATTCCCCCGACTGTTTGACCCAGCAGGTAGTTTCCTTTGTTGTGTGTGTTTGTGCCACTAGGACTAGTTGGTTCTTTTTCTTCCGGCCCTACCCTTACTTGAATTTCGAGACGAAATTCTTTTAAGGATGTTTGGTTGTGAGGACCCATTCTGTTAGTCCTAATATTGTTTTGATGATGTCAATATATGTTTGATGATAAAACATTGGTTTTATATTTATATCCCTTAATTTGGAAATCATAATGTTCAATATTTATATGTTTTTGTATTCGCGATCGATGCGGCGGTTGATGCACGGATCGACCGTGGAGTCTGGCCGACGGACGATGTGACGGTCGATGGACCGGTCGATTGTTGCCTATGTGACCTTATGTGTTGAAGCAAGGGTCGAACGAGGCATCGACCCTGAGAAGCGGTTTTCACAACAGAGGCTCACAGACAATGGGATGGTCCATATGACGGTCGACCACGAAGCTTGAAGGTCGATAGGTGGATCAACTGTGGCTCAAGAAGAACGTGACGGACGATGTGGCGGACGATGCAACGGTTGACCGCCACTCAGGAAACTAACCGTTAAAGAGCCGTTGCAGAAATGCAAAGTAGCCGTTGGAAGCTACGTTTTGAGGCCCTCAAGCTCAAGTAGATATGGAAAGAAGCAGCAAACTTGGTGGAAGACTAAGGGAGATATTAGTATACATTGTAACAAGCTTTAGCCTTCTTTTGAGATCTTTAATCTTTGTAAAACTACTTCAAGTTGTGAAGTAGACTTTGTGAGAGATATCCAAGAGAGAGCTTGGAGAGATTGTAAGGTCGTCAAGCACCCTCATACGAGCGGTCTACTCGTAATCCTCTCGTATTGGGTCTCTACTACTGCAATTGATCAGAATTGAGTATGATCAGGCTTGATTGGCTGAATGTGACTAGCTGGATCAAGTATGGCTTGAGCTGGTTCAGATCTGGCTGACCTTGATAGCAATAGGACTTGATTGGGTCAAGTGTGAGTTGATCTGGATCAGGTTGACTGGGTTCAATTGACTAGATAGGATCAGGTTGACCGGGTTCATTTGACTAGATGGGATCAGGTTGACCAAGTCAACTAGTGAAAGCTGTCAAGGCAGATCTGACGGTTGAGGATCGCCGGAAGTGGATCGCCGGCAAGGAGAAGTTACCGGCGGTAGAGACTTTGGCAGAAGGGTCGTAGGTCGATGGGGACGAGATCCACCGAAATGGATCGGCCGGGGAAGGGCTAGATCGACAGGATCTAGTATAGCCGGCAATGGGTTTAGAGGTAGATCGGCGTCGGGGACGACGGCGAGGGCTCTAGGGACGTCGGGAAGCTTTGATATCAGGTCTAGGGAGGTCGATGAGGATTTTACAGGGTTTTGGGGGTGAGATCAGGGTCGGACGCGGGTTGACGACGATGGGGACGAAGATCGGGTTGCCGAGGGAAGACGCCGGAGGAGACGACAGAGGCGGAGGAGGGGCTGGACGGAGTCGTAGTGCCAAGAGGAGGAGGATTGGGGACTTGGGTGGCAGTGGGGCGGCCGGAGAAGTAGAGAACGGCGGTGGACGGTGAGGCTAGCGAGAGGTAGGGGACAATGAACAGTGATGGTGACGTGGCAGGTGACTGGGCAAGGGTGCTGATGTGGTGGAGAGAGAAAGTAGCGTGGAGAGAGAAATACCGGTGGAGGTGGTGCCGTCTGCGGAGAAGGTGACCGACGAGGAAGAAGGTGGATTGATGGACATCAGTTAAAGAGAACTCTTGCGGAAGAGAACTCAGCCTCTAGATAGTTCCTGATGGAGAACTAACCCTAGATAACCCTAGCTAGAGGATTAAGCCATTACTCTATGAGAAGCTACTCCTGAACTACTTTCTACTTCATTCATCTAACTCACATCCTTGATCATCCATCATCATAGATAGATGTTGAGGTCTTTTTATAGAGACTCGACTGAATCCTAATCCAACTAAAAAACCCCCTTGCTTAATTAGCTAGTAATAAGGCTTCCATACTCAAACTCAACTTCTAAAAATAACTTCTTAATTCAAATAGTACTCTTAATTAATTCCTAATAAGCAAAAATCAACGAGGACTCAGTTAAATATAAAAGACTAATAATAAATCCTAATTAAATACTCTAGTTTGAACTAGGGAAATCCAAGTCAAACTAGGAAAGAGGGTAAGCCCATTTGGGTCCTCTTCTTGGTGTGGGTCCAGTTGGTAGAGTTGAATCAATTCGTATCACACCCGGAAGCTTGGTGTACAACTTGTAAAAGGTTTTGCAAGTAGTGGAACCTCAACGAGGCCCTTGAGTGAAGTAGACGTAGGAAAGGTTTGCCGAACCACTATAAACTCTGGTGTAATCTCCCTTAACTCTCATCTCATCTTTCTATTTACTTGTTTTGTTTATCATTCATTTCATTTACAAGCATATGGGTTGTTAGACTCCTTCTCTCTAGGTTTCCATAATTGATTTTCTTTTATAAGGCCTAAGACCAACCCCCTCTTAGAACTTCAATTGGTATCAGAGCTATCTCTCTATTTTAGTGGTTACAACCCTTCGAGGATCCGAAATCAATATGGAAAATATAGAGGGACAATCGACCAATAAGCCACCCTATTTCAATGGATCAAACTATACATATTGGAAGAATAGAATGGAGATATTTATCAAATTCATGAATTATGAAGCATGGATGGTTATTGAGGATAGTCCAACTATTTCAACCAAAATTCATGAAGGAAAGGAAGTGCCTAAGCCTAAGAGTGAGCTCACCCGTGCCGATTTAAAAAATTTGCAAGTCAATGTCAAAGCTAAAAACTTTCTATTTTGTGCCCTTAGCCCAAATGAATGCAATAGAATTTCAGCTTGTAAATCGGCTAAGGAAATATGGGATAAGCTTGAGATAATTCAAGAAGGAACTAGTCGAGTCAAGGAGTCTAAGATTAGAATGCTTGTTAATGATTATGAGTTATTTTCTATGAAGGATGATCAGAATATAAATGAATTGTTTTCTCGCTTTACCAATATTATTAATGTTCTTGATTCTCTTGGTAAAAGCTATACTAATGATGAGATGGTAAGAAAGGTCCTTATGTGTCTACCTAAGACATGGGATGCCAAGGTGTCAGCAATCGAAGAGGCCAAAGATTTAACCAAGCTGTCCCTTGATAAGCTCATGGGTTCTCTCATGACATATGAGATAAACTTGGAGAGGAGAAATGATGAAGAAAGGAAGAAAAAGAAAACCATTGCCCTCAAGTCCACATACAAAGATTCATTTGACTTAAGCGGTGAAGATGATGATGAGGAGATGCAAAATATCACAAGGAGAATTAAAAAGATATTGAAACTTCAAGGTGATAAAGCAAACTCGTCATCTTATTTTAACAAAATTATTTGCTATGAGTGTAGGAAACCCGGACATTAGAAGTCCGATTGTCCAAAGCTCAAGAAATCTTCAAAGAAGAAAAGAAGGCCAAGGGAGAGAATGATTTTAGCTCCACCTCCGAAGAAGATGAAAACGAAATTGCAAAATTTTGTTTAACCACTTTCAGAGATAAAAAAGATGAAATTGACAAGTGGAGGCTCAAGGTATTTGAAGGTGGATAACAAATTGCTATCTAAACTAATGGAGGTATGCATTAATTTTTCATTGATACATGATCTCTCCGTTATAACTTGTTAGTCCATGTTATAAAGTTATTGTATGCTTAACTTCAAATGGTTTAAGAATGTCCTTCTTGAGAACTTATTTTTGTGAAGATTTGATTGCTTTTCATTGTAAAGTGATTTTAACACTTATTCTTTCAATTCGTTTTCTAAACAATCCTTATCTTTCAATTGTTCGTTTAACTTGATTCCTCTTCCCCCTCCACTAATTCTTTTTAATGATGTCAAAGGGGGAGAAATATTGTGATGATTCTTGGTTTCGAAAGTTTTTGAAACTTTATATTTTCTACATACTTGAAACCTTTGGATGTTTAAAGAATTTTTCTATCTATATTTACTGGAGATTTTATGAGAATATAATTCATACTCAAATATCATGTCTCATGTTTCTATACAAAGAGGTACAGATGTCAAATTTTGCACTTTCACACCATTTGACTTATAATCAAACCTTTTATATCTTTTTAGTGACATATGGCCAGCATGCAACAGTGAAATTCACTTTATAACATATTTTATGAGAAAAATGAATGCATAAATTAAGGAGGAGCTTTCAAGGTTTTATCATCACAATTTAAAAGGTTGCCATCATCAAAAAGGGGGAGATTGTTAGTCCTAATATTGTTTTGATGATGTCAATATATGTTTCATTATAAAACATTGGTTTAATATTTATATCTCTTAATTTGGAAATCATTGTTCAATATTTATATGTTTTTGTACTCGCGGTCGATGTGGCGGTTGATGCACGGATCGACCATGGAGTCTGGTGGTTGATGCACGGATCGCGGATGTCATTTATGGGTTATAGGCCGACAATCGATGTGACGGTCGATAGACCGGTCAACCGTGGCCTATGCGACCTTATGTGTTGAAACGACGGTCGAACGAGACATCGACCCTGAGAAGCGGTTTTTACAACCAGAGGCTCACGGACGATGTAGCGGACGATGCAACGGTCGACCACCTGTCAGGAAACTAGCCGTTAAAGTGTCATTGCAGAAATGCAAAGTAGCCGTTGGAAGCTACATTTTTGAGGCCCTAAAGCTTAAGTATATATGGAAAGAAGCAGCAAACTTGGTTGAAGACTAAGGGAGATATTAGTATACATTGTAACAAGTTTTAATCGTCTTTTGAGAGCTTTAATCTTTGTAAAACTACTTCAAGTTGTGAAGTAGACTTTGTGAGAGATATCCAAGAGAGAGCTTGGAGAGATTGTAAGGTTGCCAAACACCCGTAAGCTTGGTCGATAGGTTGCCAAGCACCCGGAAGCTTGGTGGACAACTTTTAAGAGGTCTTGCCAGTAGTGGAACCTCAAGGAGGCCCTTGAGTGAAGTGGACGTAGGCAAGGTTTTCTTAACCACTATAAAATCTATTGCAATCTCCCTTACCTCTCATCGCATCCTTCTATTTACTTGCTTTATTTATCATTCATTTCATTTACAAGCATATGGGTTATTTGATTCCTCCTGTCTAGGTTTCCATAACTAATTTACTTTTATAAGGCCAAAGACCAACATCCTCTTAAACTTCACGTTCCTCTAACCTGGCTCGACTGCGTCGGTCGAGCGTCGTTTCCTGTTGGTTTGGTTCCGCGTCGAGTACGAATGGATGATCGTATGCCTGTTTTTGACCACATGGAAAATTTTGTAAAATTGCTCCCTGACGGTCAGTTTTGCACCCGTGTTGCACACACTGCCTTGGATTTATATATGTGATTGATTAGGATCTTAGGGGTGCTTCCGATTGGAAGATCGGAGCTCGATCGGAAAAGATCAAATCAGACGGGCGAAATCGGTTCTGATCTCTATAAATAGCCCTTTATTTTCTCTCTCTTCTCTTTCTTTCTCTTCTCTCTCTTCTCTTTCTCTCTCTTCTCTCCTTTCTCTCTCCCCTTGGCTGCTGGCTGGAGCTTGGGCTGTGGTTTTTTGGCATGGATCCACGTGGATCGGAGACGAGAGATTCGTAGATGACTTGCTTGTTGCTACATGTAAGTGTTTCTACCCAATTTTGGTGAATTGATAACCCTAGGATCTCTTTTATGTGATTTGTGACTGCTATGTCTTTTGGAATGCTTCTGTATTCTAGTTCCTTGCTATTCTTAGAAGCTTTCTATCGAATCGTTTCTGTATTCTTTCGGTCGAATTCCGTATTTTTGTCAGTTTTTCCACGGGTTCAAACTCAGATCTGATATTTCACGATCTGAGTTTGGTTTTTATTGCATAAATGAATCCTCCACCATCATATAGACCTTCTTGCTAAGGTTGAATGGATTCTATCACCGTTTGATAGATCAAATAAAACAAATTCAGTTTTTCGTCGGTTTCGTCGGCTTTCGGGCAATTTGATTTAATCCTGAGGATTTGATCATCCAAAGTTGGATTTCATGATGTCATTTGATTTCCCACATCCAATTGCACACCTCAGCCAAATTTGGTTTGATTTTGATACGTTTTGATATATCAAATCCTAGAAAGTGGATTTTAGGCACTATTCACCTTGGCTGCCGACAGATAAAGGATCGATCGTCCTTGGTAAGAGATCGATCTTTCGTGTGTTAGTGTTCTTTTATCTTTGGGAAAGATCAATCTTTCCTCATGTGAAGATGGATCTCTTCCCTTGACTGAGGAAGCACTTAAGGAAGATCGATCTTCATGGTATGAAGATCGATCTCTTCTTTCCAAGACAGAACCTTAGTTTAGGAAGGATCGATCTTCATGGCATGAAGATCGATCTATTCTTTCCCAGATAGTGGACTCCCTTAGGGAGGATTGATCTTCGCTTGGGTGAAGATCGATCTCTTTCTTAAGGCAGAGAACACTCGTATAGAAGATCGATCTTCTTGGGTAAAAAGATCTATCTCTTATATGCTGATTGTTAATATTGATATGAATTCGATGTTTTCGATTTCCTTTTGACTCGGTATTCTCATGGGGCTTTCCCGATAATAAGTAGTGAGTATTATATTATTTTTATCAAGATTTTGACAAGTTTTTCTCTGGATTACACCGTAAGTTGTATTCCGAATCGGTTGATCAATTTCTACTGATGTCAAGCCGTTTCTCGATAAGCATGCTATATCTATATATATGTAGTTTGTGATTGCTTTATTTGCTTTATGGGTAACCGGGGGAGTGACAACTCCCAGGAATAGTTTTCTTGCTTTGATTAATAGCCCCGCTGATTGTCAGCGTGCGCCGGGGGCATAACCCGTTGTATTGTTAATCTATCTTGTTGTAGTTGGTTGGCTGAGGTTGTATTCCCATTGTAGCAATCTCGGTTGACGGCTGTGGGCATCGTTGTAATGCCGAAATTTGATCTGTTGGGTGTTTATTGTAATTGCTTTGTTAGATAGATCTTCCTTGCTTTAGACCCTTGCTATGCTCACCCTTTAGCTAACTTCAGGCAATGCCCAGCCCTGTATAATTGATGTCATCCTGTTGCATGGTTATATCTCTTTATTTGTGCCCGAGTATTACATACATCTTGTTTGCATTAGAGCACAAGGTTAGGGTGTGAGTGAATAGGGTCTTCGCTGATCCGAGGCTCTCGGGTAGCTCTAATCTAGCTCTATGACCATGGCTGGGTAGCGAGGTCTAGGGCGATTGTATTGTTGAATCTTTGTATTCTCGAGGGTGGGTCTAGTTGGCTACTATCTATTGTTTGAGGTGTAGAGGTCACCCAGAGTTCTCATCTCATGCTCAGTATCAGTGTTAAGGGAAGTTACGTACTGCCCTGAGTTCTACCCCTTTGTTGTTTAACGTTGGGCGCTTGGTTGTTGAGAAGGACAGCTGTTGACAGTTGAGGTCACAGAGCGCGTGCCCTAGGGTAGGTGGTGGACGTAACGTGACTTTCCCATAGAGCTGAGACAAAACTCGGGACTTTGTGGCTTCCGGAGGCACTTGAGGTTGTTGTGGGACACTTGTTGTACTTTTGATAGCTTTGTATATAGATATCCCTCGAGTATTGCTTTAAATGTATAATTTTCCTCCTTGGGAAGTTTCTGCTAAATTTGTATCTGATGTCTAGAATGTACAACTTTAATGTTATTTAAATAGAATTATGTTTCTTCTTATCTTGAGGTTAGGTCTTTAGTAGATTATCAGAATTGTTGTATTGCCTTTGGAAGTCTTAAATTTCAAATTAACTATCTTTTCCGCAATGTATTGCACCGTATGGATGTGAATAGTGTAGGTTCCCCGCCTCACGTCTCGCCCCGGATGGAATTTTTGGGTCGGGGTATGACATTTCAAGTTTTCTGACATCTAATATAGGATTAGAAAAAATTATGTGAATCCTTACAAATTATAGGCCAATAGAATCCGCATTGAAGAACTATCACACCGGTTTTTGCATCTTGAAAAATTACCACCACATGTATGTGTATGACAAAAATTGAGAATATCATGAACTTCTGACTCAGGCACGCATCGTCGAATTACTTGATCAGAACAATGCTTAAATAACTCAGGTTTTCCCCAATTATAATATCGAATCTGAGAAAACAATATGTCTTTGATATTTTCAGACCAAAAGTCAGAAAGCTTGCCTGAAACAAGATAATTAACTATATATGAATATCAATGCTGTGAAATATGAGTCACTTGAAAGAGGTGCCCGTCTGGAAAAGAAGCACTGACAGGAGTTTTGTCAAAAATATGTTCCAACGAAAGGCAGGACAAATGATCAGCAACTACATTCTCCGAACCTTTCTTATCCCTAATATCAATATCAACTTCTTGCAAAAGCAAGATCCATCGAATAAGTCGAGGTTTTGCATCCTAGCATATTCAGTATAAATAAGGATTTTGGAACCTAAGGGTAGGGACGGAACTTTTTCAATGCAAATATTACTGCTAATAATTTATTCTCAGTAGAAGTATAATTTAATTGAGATTCAGAGAGGGAGAGATCAATCACATGTGAAATTTTATTTACTCGTTTTCCTAAAACAACTCCTATGGCAGAGTCAGAAGCATCGCACATTAGTTCATAAGATAAAAAATAATCAGGTGCTTGAACTATTGGTGCCGTCAACAATAAATCATGGATGGTATTAAAAGCAATCAAGCATGCATCATTGAAGTCTAAAGAGACATCCTTGGCTAAGAATTCACACAAGGGTCATGAAAGTTTAGAAAAGTCTTTGATGATTCGACGATAAAATCCAGCATGACCTAAAAAAGAACGAATCTGACACACAGACAATGGTGGAGGTAAATTGGCAATTAAATCAAATTTTGCCCTCTCAACCTTTATACCATGTTTAGACACAATATGTCCTAAGACAATTTCTTCTTGAACCATGAACTGACTCTTTTCCCAACTAAGAACCAGATTGGTTTCAATGCATCGATCAAGAACTTTAGAAAGATTGTCTAAACAAGATTCAAAGGAATTTCCAAACATAGAAAAAATCAACCATAAAGACTTCTAGAAATTTATCAATCATATCAGAGAAGATGGCCATCATACACTTTGAAAAGTCGCCGGTGCATTACAAAGACCGAAAGGCATCCTACGGTATGCAAAAGTACCAAAAGGGCATGTGAAAGTGGTCTTCTCTTGATCTTGAGGATTGATGTGCTGTCGCAGGCACTCAAAAATAAATCCAGTACTCGTTAAAATGAATGTAGTAGTGCGAGTACGAGTCGATCCCACGAAGAGTGTTTAGCCTAGTTTTGTGCTCAGTGAATAAAGATGGGGGGTTTTAAACGTGAGGAAAAACAATAAAGAAATAATCTAAAGCGAAGAAACAAGTTGAATCAAGAGAACAAACCTTTGTCTGAGTCAACATCCACCATCGGAATCCAATAACTGATCATAGATGCAAGTATCAATCAATTTATACCATGAATATTCACCGTCCGAATTAAATTCGAAGCTCTCCTCGATCATAGTTAATTAGAAACAAGCGATCTAATCAACCCTAACTTCTAGACAACCTAAGACAAGCGCTGTAGATTTAATCTAGTAGCAGCGTTAAGAATAGGGAGATCGATGAAGCTAAACAACACAAGCACAAGCGGTTGCATTTAATCTAATTGAATATTCTTCCTAAGATCTAACAAGATCTGATCAGCAGTAAATTATTAGATCCTAGTTGCTTCGCAGATTAGAGGGATCAAACAATTCCGGATTTGATATCAAACCTAGCAGTAGATCACCATGGATAATAAACTAGTAGGCCTCCTAGCAATTAGACAAGGTAATCATGAAGATTTAATCTCAGAAGAACATCCAATACTCATGTATAAACTGAACAATAAAAATAAATTAGATCTCACAGTTTCATTGATTCCGAGGTTTCAGTCTCCTCGACCAAGGATCAAGATTTAGCCACGCAGGGCCATCAAGAACAATCCTCCAAAAGATTTCATAAAGCAAAAGAAAACCTAGAAAAAATATAAAAGAGGAGAAAGAGTAGCCAAAAGTGTCCAAGAATCCCCCTCAAACCTTAGAAAGAGTCATATTTATAGCCTCAAGTGTATCCACCCTCGGATTAGATCACAATCGTCGATTTTATTCACTGGGGAAAGTCCGATCGATCGGACCTTGGATGCTGGATCGATCGGTCTCATTAAAATCTTCAACTTCTATTCACGCCCGAGCTCGATCGATCGGACTAAGGGAGTCGGATCGATCGATTTCGTAAAAATCCTTCGTCTCTGGCTCTTCCCGAGTTCGATCGATGGTCCGATCGATCGAACTGTGTTCCTCTAAAAAGCATACGTTCTGTCACCCTTTTATTCCCAAGTCCGATCGATCGAACTTTAAGTGCTTGATCGATTGGTTGAGTAAAAATTTGCTGTTTTTGATTTTTTCCGAGTCCGATCGATCGAACCATTGGTGTCGGATCGATCGGACCCATAGGAGCGATGGAGGGATCGATCGGATGTGTTGTGGCTGAAAAACACATGTTCTGTCACGTTTTTGCGTGGTCCGATCGATCGGCGGATCGCTCGGACTTCCAGCTTATTTTCCTTTCTGCCATTCAGACTGCGCATCGGTACTGAAATTGCCGTAACTTCCTCTAGGAAACTCGGAATCACGAACCATAAAATTCTCTAGAATCTAGACTTCAAGAGCTTTTCAACCATGTATGGAACATCCTCTGGTTCTTCATAAGCAGGTACAGATAAATCTTTAAAGTTGATCCAAGCACTCTTTTTAGCTTCTTTTCGACTTAAGGACTTCAATTGCATCCTAAATCAAAATATAAGAATAATGAGTGTATTTAGGAACTAAATAAGCACAGGAGACTAAGTATTAAGAGATAAAAACATAACATTATGCATTCTCATCAAGGATCAACAACGATCTGGGTATAACCTGAGTATCAATCTAGGAAACAATAATAATTCTGAGCAGAAAGTCTTTCTAAAATTTGATCAATAAAAGGTAAGGGAAAATGATCTTTCCTAGTCAAGGTATTCAGTTTCCTATAATCTATGCCAATATGTCATCTCATAGTCTGGTGCATTAGGATCTACTCACCGTTCTCATTTTCTACAACTGTTAAGCCTGATTTCTTAGGAACTATTTGTGTAGGGTTGACCCACTAGCTATCAGAAATTGGGTGAATAATACATGCATCTAGAAGTTTCACTACCTCTTTCTTGACGACCTCTTTCATATTTGGGTTGAAGTGGCGTTACATCTCCCTCACGGTTTTGGATTTATCCTCGAGATGAACCTTATGCATGCAAATCGAAGGGTCGATACCTTTCAGATTGGCCACTAACCATCCTATGGCATTCTTATAGAGTTTCAGATCCTCTAGAAGTTTACTCTCCTGATCGCTCAAAAACGAAGAAGAGATCATAACGGGAAGAGATGAATTTGTCCCTAGAAAAATATATTTTAACATTTTAGGCTGTAGTTTTAATTCTAAATCAGGTGTTGTTTCCAGTGAAGAAGGTGCTGGAGTAGAAGGAGCGGTAGATGGGTTCAACCAACCATGAAACAGTTTTTGTATCCGCTGTGTTCAGACCGATGGATCGGCCGTCTGGCCAATCGATCGGTTCGCGACCGATGGATCGGTCCTCAGGACGATCGATCGGTAGAGCTGATTTGTGTGTTTCAATGTCATCTTTCGATTGTACAATGTCTAGTACATCATCAACATAATCATCAGAGTCATATTCTTCCAAAATATCAGACAATTCATCAGAAATCATAGTATATGATCTAGCATTAATACATTCAGCCAATGTCTCAACATTATAGCATTCATCATCACTCAGGCAAACATGCATGTGATCAAAAGAAACATCCATCACACCCGTTCGATATTTTATACATGCATTTGTTGTGGCCAAAACAGGGCGTCCGAAGATGATAGGTATGGTCTTTTTGCAGTGAACAACAAATTCCATATTCAAGACAACAAAGTCAACAGGAAAGAAGAAATTATCCACTTTAACTAAAATATCCTCCAAAATACCTCTAGGTGTCTTAATAGATCTATCAGCTAATTGCAAAATTACTGGTGTCTCTTTAATTTCTCCCACACCAAATTCCTTGTGCAGGTAATAAGGCATAAGGTTCACACTGGAACCTAAATCTAGAAGGGCACCATCAATATGGTATTTTCTTATACAATAGGGTATGGTAGGGGTACTAGGGTCCTTCAGTTTGAGTGGTATATCATGTATCAAAATTGAACTGACTTGCTCAGTAAGAAAAATCTTTTTGGAAACTTTGGATTTAGCTTGGGGTTTATGGGTACACAAATCCTTAATAAATTTAGCATATGAAGTAATCTGTCGGATAGAATCAAGTAAGGGAATGTTGATATTGACTTTTTTAAAGGTCTCAAGGATCTCTTCAGCAATTTTTCGGGATTTTATGGTTGAAGAAGGATCGTTAAGGGCTGCAAGAAAAGGAACTTTTGAAAGATATTTAGCTGGATCAGGCTCTCTAGCATCGGTTGGATCATAATCAGGTGGAAGATAAGAGTCATCTCGGGTTGGTCGATTGATCGGACCCTTGGCCAATCGATCGTCCGACGATAATCGATCGTCGGACTAGGCGATCGATCGGTTGGACTGGCTGATTCACCTATTTCATTATCTGGTTTTGCCACTTCTAAGGGTCACAACAGCCTAGGCACTCTCAAAGTTTTGGTTTTCTACATAGTGTTGGCCTCTAGGGTCGGTCATAGGTTGACTCGGCAGGCGTCCTTCCTCTCTTTTAGCCATGTTATTAGATAACTACCCAACTTATTTTTCTAATTTTAATACGGATAAGTTATATTTCAACAAGGAGACATCACCTTTGACGGTCAAAATTTCACCCTTCATAGATGACATGTCCCTATTGATATCACTCCTCATCTCCAAAAGTGTACTTATGATTGCAGTCAAAGTGGGCTCAGTAGATGGTTCAAGAGGAGGAGGCTGAGATATATTCTATGGATACTGTGGAGGGTATCCAAGATTTGGATTTGTAGAAAGTTTCGGTGAGTACTTCAAAGTAGAAGTATTAGTTGTATTATTTTGCCCTTGAAAGTTACCTGACTATTGTGGCTTCCAACTAAAATTAGGATGGTTTCTCCACCCCGGATTATAAGTTTTAGAATAAGGGTTGTTTTGAGGTTTGGAAATACCATAAGTTGCATTGACATGTTCCTTAAAAAAGTCAGGGAAATTGGGAGCCAGGTGACAATCAGTAATAGGATGATCACAGCTAAGACAAAGGGCATATTTCTAGCATATTAAACTTTTTCTGTAATTTCTAGCTTGAATCTTCATTAAACCTGAAATCAATTAACAAACTATCAAATGCCAACACTCTCGGGCTAACAAAGGTAATTTTAAGGGGTTTAATTATAAATATTTAGTGACTCATCACACCCCCAAACTTACACTTTGCTAGTCCTCGAGCAAAGAAAAGATAAAAAGCAAAAAAATAATAAATCTAACTAGCCAGTTTCGTAGGTCTCACGATTACACTTAGCATGTGCAACAAGCCTTTAAACCTCTGGGCTACCCCAGTGGAGGAGTTATAGTCTCCTGAGGGTTTTCAGGGATGACACCCACAATCATCTATACATCTCCTTAAATATGCCATTAGAAATCAATTGTAATATTCATCAACTCTAATGCATGAAATAGAAATATCATCCTTAAATTTATTCTTCTACCCATAGCAAGATAAAACAATAACAAATCAATGGATGCCAAACACATTTCCAACACTTCAACATATTTAACCACAATTAAGAACAACTCCAACAATCCAAGTGTGTGAAAATGATTCCACATGTCTCAGAGTATCAATTATATCTAAACATTTCAGCCATTCAAGAATATGAACATGGCCAAGTACATATTTTCATTCATCACTTTGCAATCTTTTTTTTCATTTCTTTTCTATATATGAAATGTGCAATGTTATGATTTCTTAAGCTTTCTTCATGGTCCATGTAACGAGGTTTAAGTCAGTGACTCCCAAACCAGACGGCTTGAGGGCACTAAGTGTAGAACACCCTTTAGACTTTAATACTCAAAGCATGAAGGCTACAAATCATAACTAGTAATTTTTCAGGAATTTTAACTATTTTACGCGAACAACACACCTTGTTCGGCACATTGCACGGTTACTAAGTATGAAACCATTTTCAATTGTATACTTTTCATGTAACATAGCATAAGATCATAAATCTATCATAGTATTCTGCTTAGAATCTAATCTCAACTCATCAACATGTGAAAATGAACATGTGCATTAGGATATGTCAAGTTCTCCTTAATTCATGGCAAAAGTGTTGAAGTATAGATCAATGTCATACATAGCAAAAATTTAGCTATTTCTTATATTGCATATAAGTTTCAGAATAAGTCATAAAATAATTTTCTAAAATAAGCATCTTTGTCAAAGTATAATATAATTTCATTCTTTTGACATAATTCAAGGGATGTATAATATTTGATTTTCTAAAAATACTAAGAAAAAAATTCCTAGAATCTACCCCCCGACTTAAATTTAATTTTCCCCAATTACACTAGGTCATAAAAATAAAGCAATGAATAAATGATAGAGATAACCTTAATGAAGGTAGAAATTCCGCTGTCTATATATAATTATGTTATGCCCCGCTATAATAGAAGAAATATGTCCCTTCCAACCATATCCTGCCACAGAAATATATACCTTTCCCAAAAGATCAAATATAACAAATAAAAAGTCCAAAATGGTAATACAAGCACAGAAAAATTTGGCAAAATCTCCTCTGTATTATCATGATATATCAACCTTGTACAAGCATTCATCCACACAATTTAAATTATAAACATGAAAGCATTAAAATACATTAAATCATCCATGCACATCACCCAAAATAGTCAGCAGCTATACTATCATCCTTATTGAAGATCGAGACCGTTTGATTGGAAATTGGAACTCTAGAGCAGATGGATCTCGTCCATCAACATTCAGACGGCTGAGTCCTCACCGGTGGTGGATCAACGGTGAAACTTCGCGGCTGGAGGACGGGAAGGGTACAGGAAAATTCATCGAAGGTCAAGGAGTTAATATATATGGTCTGATCTATGAATGGTGGTCTCCATGCGGTGTACAGCTGAGAGGAAGATGGTCGGGGTTGGAGTCCACCTGTCGGAGGTCCAATCGAGGTAGGCAAAGGTCGAGGAAGGATCATGGAGTCTGGATGAAGCTAATGGAGGTGGATTGGAACTGGGGAAGGTCGTGGATTGGTGGCATTGGTGACAGTCGGCGAAGGTGAATGTCGTCGGAGGTGGAATCCGTCGATCCAGGCGGCAATTATGGTTTTTGATGGTGGCAGAAGAGTCGTGGCGGCCTAGGGAAGCTTGTGGAGGGGTTTCAGAGCAATGGTAGGTGGTGGAGGAGGATATCGACGATGGCGGAGGAAACAGGGGAGGCACACCGGCGTCGGAAGAGAGGGTGCTTGGGGGCGTGGATGGTTCAGGTAGAACGGGAACTCGATGACGGAAGTTTTTGTACTGGTGTGGAGGGCTGGGAGTGACCAGAGGGAATGATGTCGAGGGAGGAAGTGGTCCGAAGATAAGAGGGACAATGGGCGATCGGCCGTGGGCGTCGGTGACTTGAGAACAAAAGCAAACAGTCAATCGATCGTTCGACCGTGAACTGAGTTATTTGGAAAAATAAACCGACGGTCGATCGCCCAATCGACCGTGGACCACGTGATATGTTTGAAGAGTTGACGGTCTATCGCCACATCGACCCTGAGAAGCGTTTTTTGTGACAGAGTTGACGGTCTATTAAAGAAAATTCTAAAAAGCTAAGGAAAAAACATAAAACTGGGTTGCCTCCTAGGAAGCGCGTAATTTTACGTCTTTCGCTAGACGAGCCTACAAAGGTCAGTTATAACACGGGTCCGTCAGCCCGACGGACTCAATAACATCACCGTGAGCTATGTCCTCCACATAATGTTTTAATCTATGCCCATTAACAGTGAAAATCTTGTTCGTGTGTGGATTATAAATTTCTACTGCACCACGTATAAATACTCTATTAAAAGGCCCAGACCATCTAGAATGTAATTTACCTGGGAAAAGACGCAATTTATTATTGAAAAGCCAAACTTTATGCCCGACATCAAAAGTCTTCCTTGAAATATGTTTATCATGGAAGGCCTTTGTTTTATGTTTATAAATTTTATAATTCAAATTTGACTATTATGAATTTTCTCAAGCTCACAAAAACTCAGTTTCCTATGTCCTGTGATGGCATTAGTATCAGTATTTAGCTTTTTAATTGCTCATATAGCTCGATGTTCTAATTCTACGGGCAAATGACAAGGTTTACCAAACACTAATTGATATGGGGGCATACCAATAGGTGTTTTATAAGCTGTCCTTTAAGCCCACAGTGCATCATCTACCTTAGAGCTCTACCTGGCCACTGGTTTGAGGATGAGAAGGGATGGCTACCTTATGTGTGATAGAGTATTTTCTAAGAAGAGATGCAAAGTGCTGATTATTAAAATGAGAACCACCATCGCTAATAATCGCACGAGCACAACCAAATCCAGAGAAGATATTACTTTGAAGAAATTTAACCACAACTCTATGATCATTTGATTTGGTTGCTATAGCTTTTACCCAATTAGAAACATAGTCAACAACAACAATGATATACTGAAAACCAAATGAAGGTGGAAAGGGTCCCATAAAATCGATGCCCCGGATAACAAAAATATCAGCAACTAAAATCGGAATCTGAGGCATCTCATTCCTACGAGAGATATTTCCAGTTTTCTGACATCTAATGCAATATTGGCAAAAATTATGAGAATCCTTAAAAATTGAAGGCCAATAAAATCCGCTTTGCAGAACTTTTGCGGCGGTATTCTTTCCGAAAAAGTGACCACCATATGCATGTGTATGACAAAAAGTGAGAATGTCATGAACTTCTGACTCAGGCACACATCGTCTAATTACTTCATCAGAGCAATGCTTAAACAATTCAGGGTCTTCCCATATATAATATTTAATTTGAGAAAAGAATTTATCTTTAGCATTTTTAGACCATGAATCAGGAAGCTTGCCTGAAACAAGATAATTCACTATATGTGCATACCAAGGCTGTGAAAGACGAGTCACCTGAAAGAGATGCTCATCTGGAAAGGAAGTATTAACATGAGTATTATCAAGAATATGTTTTAAAGGAAGGCGAGACAAGTGATCAACAACTACATTTTCTGAGCTTTTCTTATCCCTAATCTCTAGATCAAATTCTTGCAAAAGCAAGTTCCATCAAATCAGTCTAGGTTTGGCATCCTTTTTAGCTAAATGATATCACTGAGCAGCATGATCAGTATAGATAAGGATTTTGGAACCTAGGAGGTAGGGACGGAGCTTTTCCAATGCAAACATTATGGCTAATAATTCCTTCTCAGTAGTGGTATAATTCAATTGAGATTCAGAGAGGGAAGAACTGGCATAATAAATCACATGTGGGATTTTGTTTAATCATTGTCTTAAAACAGCTCCTATTGCAGAATAAAAGGCATCGCACATAAGTTCAGTTCAAAAGGTAAAGAGTAGTCAGGTGCATGAACTATAGGTGCGGTAGATAATAAATTACGAATAGTTTTAAAAGCTGTCAAACAGGCATTATTGATGACAAAAGGAACATCTTTGGCCATTAATTCACATAAGGGCCGTGAAAGTTTGGAAAAATCTTTAATGAATCGACGGTAGAATCCAGCATGACCTAGAAAAAAGCGAATTTGACGCACAGATGAAGGTGGAGGTAATTTAGCAATTAACTCAACTTTAGCTCTATCAACTTCTATTCCATGTTCAGAGACAAAGTGACCTAAAACAATTTCTTCTTGAACCATGAAATGACTCTTTTCTCAACTGAGAACTAAATTAGTTTCAATGCAACGATCTAAAACATTAGACAGGTTGTTTAAACACGATCTAAAACATTAAACAGAAAAATCATCTATGAAGACTTCTAGGAATTTATCAATCATGTCAGAGAAGATGGCGATCATACACCTTTGAAGAGTCGCAGGTGCATTACAAAGACCAAAAGGCATACTACGGTAAGCAAAAGTATCAAAAGGGCATGTGCAATAAGAGGTAAGGGAAAATGATCTTTCCTATCCAAGGCATTAAGTTTCCTATAATCAATACAAACACGCCATCCCGTAGTTTGGTTGATTGGGATCTGATCACCGGTCTCATTTTCTACAACTATTAAGCCTGATTTTTTAGAAATCACTTGTGTTGGGCTGACCCCACTGGCTATCAAAAATTGGGTAAATAATACCTGCATCTAAAAATTTGACTACCTCTTTCTTCACCACCTCTTTCATGTTAGGATTAAGGTGGCGTTGCATTTCACTAACAGATTTATTTTCATCCTCGAGATGAATCTTATGCATCCAATTCGAAGGGTCAATACCTTTCAAATCAGCCACTGACCATCCTATGGCTTTCCTATGTTGTTTCAGAACCTCTATAAGTTGACTCTCTTGATTGTTTGAAAGTGAAGAAGAGATGATAACGGGAAGAGAGGAATCTGAACCTACAAAAACATATTTTAGCGTTTGAGGCAGTGGTTTTAATTCTAAATTAGATGGTGCTTTCAGTGAAGAAGGTGCAAAAGAAGAAGAGAGCGGTGGAAGGGGTTCAACCATCCAAGAAACAGTTTCAATCTTCGTTGTCTCCTGACTGATTGATCATTCTTCTGATTGATCAGTCGATAAATCTGATTTGTGTGTATCAATGTCATCTTTTGACTGTGTAAATTCTAAATTAACATCATCATCATTATCAGAGTCCTAATCGTGCAAAATATCAGAGAATTCGTCAAAATTGATGTGTTGCGAACGTGTCATTTAAACGTTGCAAACTCAATCAAATATTAAATTTATAATCTTTATTCAATCACTACACTACTAGGTAGAATTGTGGTAAAGTCCGGAGTCGAACCACAAGGAATTTACCAGGAAAGATTGAAATCAATTCTCAAAACTCTAAACCTAAGCAAAAGAAGCAAGGATAAGTTTGAATTAACCTAAAACTATCTAACGAAAGGAATTAAAAATGATTAATTGGAATCAATGGATAGGTGACTTAGGAATTACTCAATCCGCTCTAGTTTCGCCTTCAATGTTCTCTAGTTATCCTCTTGTTCTCTTCTCTAAACATTATGGATCCACAGCTTCTCAAGCGTACATGTATCTCTAAAATAAGGTAAGTGTTTTCCAAAGTCGTACTTTATCTTTGGTTAGCATACTTTATCACTAAGCATTAAGTATTTCAAAAGCAAACCTATAACTTCATAAAAACCATCTCATAAATCTCTATAATCAATCACAAAAATCATGCAAGACTGAAAGTACGTCAAGGGAACTCTATTCCTTCAACTCTATTAACAATAAAACCATATTTATGAGATCATGTATCGAGAAGTTCACAAGAATCAAACTAATGAAAGACCAAAACGACACTAAGGTTTCATGATATTCCTAAATAGAAGAAGTTAGCCACTCATCTTATGGATGAAAGCCATTGGATTGGAATAGGAAGCCGTCGCCATCCGCATCCTCTCCGTCTTCTCCTTCCTTCTCTAAAGATTGTCAAAAAGATGATAAATTCGGATTGAATAACACTATTTATAGGAGAACTCCCAAAATTATTATTTAAGTTGAGTTGGACTTCAATTACAACTAGGATTTCCTAAATTAATTCTTGCAGTCTTTTCCGAGCTCAATTGGGCCCAGCGAGTTTGGAATCTGAAACCTTGTCCAACAGAAAAGTTGGTTGGTAGGAAGTCCTCTATCATATCATGAATATTTCATAATATTTGGACTTATCGGGAATATTTGATGAATATTCTTCTAAATGTCGACGGACCAGTTTTCTAGCAGCTATATATCTTTATCTTCTTGAAAATTGGTATCAATCCATCAGGATTCTCGACAAATGTCCAACATAAAAGTTGTAGCTCTTGAAGTCTTCTATCATGTACAAAATTTCCAGAATATTTGGACGTACACAGAATGTATGGAGAATATTCTCGTAACAGGTGACGAAGCAGTCTTTATCACATAAATTCATCTTTTTAACCGAATTTCTTGTATTTCTTCTCAAATTATGATTAAACCTGAAATCAACTAACAAACTATTAAATACAACTACTCTAGGCCTAACAAAGGTAAATTAAGAGGTTTAATTATGAATATTTAGTAAGTCATCAATGGCCTACCATGACAGTGTCTACCTTAGCATGCACCAAGACCAAAGTGGTCAATGTAATTCACGAAGGTGTAGAATAGATATAGATCTCGTCGACAACTCAACTGCTTACCAATACTCCCCGATCACTTACAAGGCTTTTGTTTTTACTCAAATTCTTGCCCAATAGCATATTCATGAGTTCGATTGGTCCTAACTTAAGCATGTCAAATAACTTGCATTCAGGTTAAGCAAAGACAAAAGGGTGAAACATGAATACATAAGCCCTATTCAGACGTTTAACCTCGCAGGATATAACATCCACCAGATAAACCTACTCCAGAAAATCAAACGACCAAAAATGTAGAATGCAATCAAGGAAGACAACTTCAAAAACTCCACGGACCAAACCGAGGCTTCAACATAAAACTCATGCCATCGAGCATAATCAAGTTTTCAGGAGGAAAAATAACTTCTATTCCAGTTAAGGCATGCAATCACAGATTATGGAATCCAAACATTGCAAACAAGGGAACTAGATGTTATCCGATGTCTGACAGGGAAGCTTTCTTATTGGCATTTCATCAAACATGAAGAACCAAATCCGAGGCAGAGAAGAGGGATACAACGCAATCCAACATTACCCATTAGTCCATGTTGATCCTAACTTTATTTTGATGATGCTAATATATATTAAATGATAAAATATATATTTAATATTAATTTTTCCTTTAATTGGAAGTCGTAAAATTCATTGATGTGCTGTCGCAAGCAACCAAAAATAAAACTAATACTCTTTAAAATAAATCTAATAGTGCGAGTACGAGTCGATCCCACGAGGAGTATCTAGCCTAAGTCTTGTGTTATGTGAAAAAAGATGGGGGGGTTTGAGTAAAACGAAAAAAAATAAGAAATAATCTAAATTGAGGAATTGAATTTAATCAAGAGAACAAACATTGGTCTAAGTCAGCATCCACCATCATAATCTTTATAACTGATCATTGATACAAGTATATATCAATTCACAGCTTGAATATTCACCGTTCGAATTAAATTCGAATCTCGGCTCAATCATAGTTAATTTAGAAACAAGCGATCCAATCAACCCTAACTACTAAACAACCTAAGACAAGCGTTGTAGATTTAATCTAGTAGCAGTCTTAAGAATAGGGAGATCTATGAAGCTAAACAACACAAGCACAAGCGGTTGTATTTTATTTAGTCGAACATTTTTCCTAAGATCTAACAATATCTGAAACACAGTAAATCATTAAACCCTAGTTGCTTCGCAGATTAGAGGGATCAAACAATTATGGATTTGATATCCAACCTAGCAGTAGATTACAATGAATAATAAACTAGTAGGCCTCCAAGCAATTAGACAAGACAATCATGAATATAATCACAGAAAAACATTCAATACCCAAAGCATAAACTGAACAATAAAAATAGATTAGATCTCACAGTTCATGGATTCCAAGGTTTCAGTTTTCTCGACCAAGAATTAAGGTTTAGCCACGTAAGGCCATCAAGAACAAAGAAGAAAGAAGAACCCTAGAAATATAAAAGAAATAGAAAGTAATAGCAAAAATCTCTAGAATTCGCCCCCCTCAATCTCTAAAAAGAATCATATTAATAGCCCATAAGTTTCCCATCCTCGGATTAGATCTGAGTCCTTTATTCTGCAAAGTCGGTTAACAAAGATCGATCTTTATGAAGTAGAAGATCGTTCTTTTCTTCCCAGATTGTGGCTGCGCCCCAGCTAAGATCGATCTCTTGTGTAAAGAAGATCGATCTTTCTATTCTAGATTTCCTATTTATGCTCGCGATCGATCTTCGCATCGATCCTGAGAAGGTATATTTTTTACAGAGGTTGACGGTCGATGCGACGGTCGACCGTGGGTCTCTTTCATCTCTGGGTGCATAAAGGATCGATCGTTTATGGCTAGAAGATCGATCTTTTAATTTCTGCATATTTCTTCTATTATTCTGCCCTGCGCTGGTTGTAGTAAAAGCATTGTAACTTTCTCTAGGAAGCTCCAAATCACGAACTGTAAAATTCTCCAGAAACTAAACTTCCAGAGCTTTTCCATCATATATGGACTTTCACCTGATTCTTCCCGAGTAGGTATAGGTTAATCTTTGAAGCTGACCTATCTTCTTTGCAATCTTTTTTGTACCTTCTGGCCTCGATTTCCATAATCCAATAAACCTGAATCTCTTAAAGCTCAAAACATGAAAGTTGTAGAGATCTTTCTGTCTATTCTATGGCATCTTGAATCATCCCAATCAGAGCTTGGATGGAAAAGTAATGCTCCGATTACGAATTGCTGTCAAAACTGTCCAGAATTGTCCATTTTCCTTCGTTTAGCACTCAAGGCCTCCAATTGCACTCATGGTCTCCAATTGCATCCTAAACCAAAATATAAGAGTAATGAGTATATTTAGGTACCAAATAAGCACAGAAGAGTAGGCATTGCGGGATAAAAATATGACATTATGCATTCTCATCATTCATATTTGAGAATTTTTGGTACTGACGATCAATGTATAGATCGACCGCGGGATGTGATGGTCCATCCATGGATCAACCACGGGGTTGCCCGGTGGATGCACCAAACTTGGCTAAAGAAAATGTTGGCTTGCGGTCGATCTAGGCTTTTTTCTTCACAAAGCCTCACGGTCGATGCGGCGATCGATGCGCGGATCGACCGTGGAGGTTGTTCTGATTTTTTATATTTTGAATCAGTATTGGTTGGAGGGAAATTGTTTTTCAAAATGTTGTAGGCTCACGAACGATCTGGCGAATGATGCGTAGATCAATCGCGGACTATGGTGACTAAATCTGAAGAAGCGGTCGATGGGAGCATCGACCCTGGAACAGGATTTTCACGATAGAGGCTCACGGTCGATCTGGCGGACGATGCATGGATCAACCGTGGCTCAAGAAGGCAGTGTTTTGAATCTGACAGTCAATGTCGTGGACGATACATGGATCGACCGCCAACAATGCACGGAGTAAAAAACATTGTAGGGAGTCGTTAGAGCAGCTTTGAGAGCTGGTTGAAGGCCAGATATAAGTAGTCTTGTTTCATAAACATTTGATAACTATTATTTATATTTTTAGAGCATTTGGGCAAGTTTTAGATCAAGTTTCTACTCATTTCACTTGAGTTACAACCTTTGTGTAAATCTTCTTCGAGTGTGAAGAAGGATCTTGTGAAACATCATCAAACAATTGATTGGAGTGATTATAAGGTTACCAAGTACCCGAAAGCTTGGAGAAAAAGCTTGTAAATGATTTGCAAGTAGTGGAATCTCAAGGAGGGCCTTGAGAGAAGTGGACGTATACCAAGAGTTGGGTCGAACCACTATAAATCGGTGCAATCCTTCTTACTCTCATCACATATATTCTTGCATGCTTGCTTTACAATGATTTCATCTCATGCATTTAAGGTCTTAGATCTCCCCTATATGGTTTTTCCATTAATCTAGTTTTTTCCATTTTCGGAAAAGAGTCCTATTCACCCCTCCCCCCCCCGCTCTTGGACTTTCAATTGATATCAAAGTTAGGTCTCTATTTTTTAGGTTTAATGACACTATAGGATCCTATCTAGAGATGGAAAATGTAGATCGACAAGCTACCAATTGGCCACCATACTTCAATGGATCGAATTATACGTATTGGGAGAAAAAAATGGAAATCTTCATTCAATCCATGGGCTATGAAGCTTCGATGGTGATAGAGGATGGACCTCTTATTCCTTATTCCTATGAAGATTGTTGAAGGAAAAGAAGTTTCAAAAACAAAGAATGACTACACCCCGACTGATCTCAAAATTCTTCAAACCAATGCCAAGGCCAAAAGCTTTCTATTTCGTGCCCTTTGCTCTAGTGAATTCAATAGGGACTCGACCTGCAAATCAGCAAAGGAAATATGGGACAAGCTTGAGGCTACCTATAATGGAACTGGTCGAGTTAAAAAATATAGAATAAGTATGCTTGTACATGAGTATGAACTTTTTTGCATGAAAAATGATGAAACCATTAGTGATATGTTTACACGTTTTACTAACATACTAAATGTGCTTGAATCACATGGAAGAATTTATGTTAATGATGAAGTTGTGAGAAAGATACTTAGGTGTCTTCCGAAGTCATGGGATCCCAAAGTGATGACAAGAAGAAGAAGGTTTTTGCGTTCAAGTCATCGAACAAACAGTAATCGGATTCAAGTGAAGGAGAGGATGATGAAGAATTGGCGATGATTTCAAGGAGAATTCAAAAGATCATCAAGCATCAAGGAGGAAAGAAATTCTTCAAGAAAAAGTTCTCCAAAGGTGAAAAATACAATGCAACTTCTTCTAACTCTAAAGATGTCATATATTGTGAGGACATGTCTCTCTACTTGTGGGTCGACTGACTGGGTCGGGCCCATGGCTCGTTGGTTGTTTCGGGTCCAGCGCGCCATCTGGTGGATCACATTGTTTCTTGGGCCGCAAGGACAATTTGGTAAATTACGTCTTGTCGGTTGGTTTCACAGTCGCGTATGTACACACTGACCGTGTTTGTGATAATGTTTGGTTAGAATGGTTAGGTGAACCCGGGATCGAAAGATTCGGGCTTGGGCTTACGTTCTAGCCAAATTCTAGCTTTCTGCACCAAAAAGATCGATCTTCTCTTGCTAAGAAGATCGATCCTTTAGTGCCAGAAAGTCAAGCTGGATCGTCATGAAGGATGGAGATCATTCATAGGTCGGCTCGTCCGTCTATAAAATGGACGCGTCCTTCTACTTTAATCCTTTTGAAATCCGCCATTCCTGAGCTCAGATCTAGCTAGATTTGGAAGAGGTTGAGGGCGATCTTGAGCTTCGCAGCTGGGATTGAAGCTGCTCTAGTCGAGGTAGGGATCCTACCTACTTGCTTTTCCGATTTTGTGAGGTTTGAGCTTGGTTGTGTTTGATTTGAGTAGATCTCTTTATATGCTCGATGTTTTTTGTATAAATACTAGTTTTGGACTCGTGGTCCTCCGTACTACCGGATCCAAAGGTTTTGTGGGGTTTGGTAGAGTTTTCCGACGGTATTTCTCGTCAGCCAGTTGCCGGAGAACCCAACGGGATCTATCCTTTTTTAGGAAGGATTGATCATTCTTAGGGCGTCATGCCTAGCACGTGCATGATCGATCTTCTAGTAGAAGAATATCGATCTTTTGCTTGGTGGCATGGACGAGGTCCTTGGTCATGAAAGTGATTGATCTTCCTCTTCCTGAACGGAAGATCGATCCTTTTTTGCATGACAGGGATGGAACTCCTTATTTGCTAAGAAGGTCGATCCCTTCTTGGAAAGGATCGATCCTTTTGGTCAAAGGGAGGTGTTTTCGTTGGATCTTGCCCGCGGGGCTTTGTATGTACGGTTTTCTTTACCGCTTTATAACTTGTACATATCTTGAGCATGTTAGCCCGATAATGTGGGGCAGTGGTGAACCGGGAGAGTGACTACTCCCGGGATGTGTAGATAGCATGTTGTATTGTAAGCTGTGTTTGTCGGGGGTTGCTTCCCGTAACATGCTGTCTCTTTGTGGACTGGCTGCAGTTGGTGGGGTTACCACTGCAGCAGTCCCTTGCCCAGTTTTATCTGTTCACCACCTCGGACCGGTAGGGTGCCGAGCCCAGACCGTGTTTATTTCTCGTCACATGTGTTGCATCCTTATCTGCTTTCCTGCTTGTGTTCATAGCATGCATTTGGTTGTGCATTAGTTACATAAGATTAGGGTATGGGTGATCTATGGTATCACTGTCCCGAGGCTTGGATGCTCGGATTTAGCCTTAGGATCGGGACTTGGTAGCTTGGTCCAGGTTTGAATGGTTGTGTTCAGTCAATTTCGATGATAGACCTAGATGACTTGAACATTCATTGATTGATGATTTAGAGGTCGTGTCGGCCTCGAGTCTGTTTCTGTGGTGTAGCCGGTGTCCGGTTTTCTTGTCTCTTGAGTAGAGGGTGTGCCTACTCAGCGGTGTTGTCTTCCTACCTAGCAGTGTCTTCTTCTTGCTGTACTTGGTGTTTCCGGGATGGGCCCAGTTCGTTAGGGTGACCATGGTCAGATACCTAGAGACACCGGTGGGGTTATGGCACCCCTATGTACACCCAGACCTTGCTAGAGGGCAATACTGTTGTGTTTCCCTCTTCCTTCTGTGATTGGTAGTGTAGTTTTTCTGCTGAGCTTAGTTGCTCATTCCTACCTGGATTGTGTTTTGCAGGTGCAGACGTTAGCTCCTCTTCGGTGGCCCCTACAGGGCAGTTGGTCGACTGTGCGGCCGCGCCTGGTGGAGTTTGAGGAGTGGTGATCATCTGTTTTCTGAACCTTGCATAGTTAACCTCCTACAGGAGTGTGTAAATGTTTGTACCTTATTTCCCCTCTTCGAGGTTTTGTAGACTTGCGCTTCGGATTTGTAATCCTTAAGTTTGATGTTTCTGTTAATTCTAGATTTATTAATTGAGTGTGTTGAATGAATGCTTAGGGAAACCAGTAGACTAGAGGGAACCCTCGCCAAAATTTCCACAGTTAGTTAGGTTTCGGTTCGCGCACCCGGCCCAGTTAGACTTTCGCGGGTTGGGGCGTGACATATATTATGAGTATAGGAAGCCTGGGCATTACAAACAAATTGTCCTCAACTCAAGAGGCCTACAAAGAAGAAGTTTAAGAAAAAGAAAGCAATGATGGCTACTTGGGGAGAAAGTGATGTGGAAACCTCATCCGATGAAGAGGAACAAGAGGTAGCCAACATATGCTTGATGGCTCAAGAAGATGAGGAAGAAGAGGACAATGAGGTAAAAGATGAACTTGGATTTGATGAATTATTTGATGCTTATCATTCCTTAGCTAGGGATTTCAAAATCCTTAGAAAGAAATACTATGCTACATGTAAGGACTTGAAGAAAGTAGAGGAAGAAAAATTAGATGCCATGCATAGGATTGACACTTTACAAAAAGAAAACAAATGCATGCTAGATAAAAATACTTGTGACACTCATGACACACTTTAGAAGGAACTCAAGGACACTGATTATGAGCTCACCATATTGAAAAACACAAATTATGTTATGCAAAAGGAACTCATCAACTTGAGGAAATCGAAGAGAGATCTCACCCATGAGGTTGATAACATGAAGACTACTCTATCAAAATTTATGAAGACTAACTTTGATAGCCAACAGATCTCCTTAAACAAGGAAGGAATTGGCTATAACCCTAGAAAGATCAACAAACAATAGAAGACTAACTTTGTTAAAGCTTCTTCTCATCCTCCTAAGGTAGCACAAGCGCCAACTTATCACTATTGTTGCAAAATAGGCCATATTGCACCTAGTTGCTATCTCATGAGACATGCTAGTGCTAACACATTTTGGATACAAAGGCATGTTTCATCTATATATATATCTAGAACTAATGCTCAAGGACCAAAAAAGATTTGGGTACCAAAAATCAAGACTTGATTTTGATTTGTACGCGTGCTTGAGATCCAAGATCAAGACCAATTCAAAAGAAAAACGGTAGTACCTTGATAACGAATGCTCAAGACACATGACCGGTGAGAGATGCATGTTCTCCACATTTCAAGCCAACGATGGAGGAATAGTGACCTTTGGAGATAACGGTAGAGGAAAAATTATCGGAATTGATAATATTGGTAAAACTTCCTCCATCAAAATTGAGAACGTTTTATTGGTAGAAGGCTTAAAAATTTGAGAATGTTTTTAAGAGCACCAGCACAACTATGAACAACAGAGAAAAAGGAAACAGAGATCCAAATCTGAGAGCAAGGGAAAGCAGGGAAATCCAAACACTCAAGCAATCCGATCAATCACAAACACCTCGAGCAATCCATGGCAGCAAGGGCAGAAACAGAGAAAATGAATACAGGGGAGAGAAAGAACACCACATGAGCCACGAACACAAAACATTGAAACACCAACCAAGCCACGCAAAACAAAGCAGATGCAGAAAGCCCAAGTTAACAGCATCGAAAACCATTCCTAATGGCCTAATCCAATATCAGGGTAGAGTTCCCTACCTCTAGGTTTGATCTTGGTTCTCCATCCGCGGTCGTTGTCCTCTCCTCTCTCCTCCGGTCGCCATCATCGCGCTCTCCTCTCTCCTTCGAAAAGGAACGCGATCGATACCCTAACGAGAGAGAGAGAAGGGTTTTTATACGATAACTTTGATCGTAGATCCTAGCCGTTTGATCAGCCTCAGATAATCACAGCCGCTCAAATCCCGATCCGGATGATCTAACTCATATCCCTGATCTAGAGTACTCCTAATGGTCTAATTAAGCACATACATCAATATAAGGCCATGTGTACTCTACGTGTGTGTGAAACCGACCGCCAAGGCGTAATTTTACCAAAATGCCCTTGGGGTCCAAAAACAACAATGCGATCAACCGATCACAAACCAAGACCAACCGAGCCAAACCAACCAAATCAAATCCTCGATCTAACGCGGTCAGACCAAGTTGGAAGTACGAATCCTCACACCACCACTGTGACACACCCCCGCGTCGTGTCGTGCCACTCCTTCATCCGAGTCAACTCCACTTCCGCCGCACCAACCTCCGACTTCCCCAGGTCGACTCGTGTCAACTACCCCGACTCCTCATCAAGAGGATTTGGACTACGTGCTGGGACTGTCATCCCTCTCCACCATCATCTGGAAGGAGAAACCCATGCCTAAGGGAACCCCCACACCGGCATTCTGCTCGCACCGATTCAACAAGCGAACTTGGAAGGCTTACGAGCAAAATGCTCGTAACAATGTCGCACAGAAAGGGAGGGATAACAAGGGCGTTGGACTTCTCCGTGGCCCTAAGTCAGGATACACGTCCTCTCATATCACACCGCCCATCATCCTTAGCCGCGATGTGAACACCGACGCACGTGGGAGGGAAACACCAAAACACCAACGGCCCTCGACCCCTTCCTCCACCATGCATGAGAGGGAGTTTTTCACGGGAATGGTAACCGGGATGGAGCTCTCGTTAAGGTCATAAGGATCGGAAGTCTCAACACCCCAACTAAACCTCAAATATAACAAACTCAAAGTCGACTACACAATAATCTCAAATGATAGCACAATCGATTTGATGATAACAATCATGCCCTAGAGCTCAACTAGCCAAACCCCGGATCGGTAATACTCCCATCTACCGCATCCTAACCCTGAATGCCTCTAATGCAAACATTATGCATGAGTTTACACAATCAACTAGGTTAGGTGTCTATAGATGGCATTTCATCGTACAAGTCAACTATAGCATGCAACATACCTAAAGAGAGCTAATAATAAAGTATAGTAAAGTACTAAGTTTGACATAAAGTATAAACGAAGCTAATAAGACATAGGGCATAACATAGCTAAACATTACCAACCCATCAAGGGTTCACAAGCATCCACGTTATACAATAAACATCCAAGCTCTTTTAATGTTGAAAAACTTTAAATACAAAGTTTCAGTTACCATCCTGATTAATTCCTTCCTTTCATTGTCAGTCCTCAATACAAAGTTCAATTGAGTGTTCTTGTGCGAGTCTTCAGTTTTGTTGTGATTTTGTTGTATCCTGTAAGGTGATTTGTTCGAAACCCATCAACAAACTCAATTATAGTGGGGGCAAACATCATTTTAACGATAGTTGATAGTGTTTGTACACTTCTCAAATCACAAGTTTCCTACTCAATTTTTCTGATGCAGATATGCAGACTAGCCATGTCTTGCTGAGAGTTTGTCTTGGCTACGGAGATGCTTCAATGCGCCATGATCAGAGTATAAGACGAACTCTCGGTGGGCAAAATAAATCTGCTAGTCTTCTACATTGTTCTCCAATCATGGGATGTGAGAGAATAATGTCCTCTTATTGTGAATGGACTCCATCAAATGGGCTTGAGGACAAAAGGTAAACTAGTGGGCACTCCAAAACACCGTTAAGTTATCCCTCTGCATGTGTGTGATCCGATTCAGTGATGATCTCATTCATGACTTGCCTTTTAGCTTCTATGAGTCTTGCTAGGATAGTCTTAAGCTCGGTCTCAACAACAGAACCCGCCTAGTCCACCCCCAAAGACTATGCTAAAAGGCTAAATTTTCAATTAGTACCCTGTAATTTGATCGAGATTTTTATTTGGTCCCTGACATTCAAAAAGTTGAAATCATGTCCCTCAAGTTTCAATTATTGGCTTATGTAGTCCACCACGTCAGCTCCCGTTACGCTGTCAGACTAGCTAATGAGAAAAGACTCAATATTGATCCAATGTGGTAATTTTGAATTCTATTATTATTTTTTATGCCACATCAGCCCCATCTGTCTCCCCTCCACCCCAATCTCGGATCGGAACTTCGACGGCGAACCCCTCGACGACGATGGTCTCCAAGAGGATCTTCACCGTCGAATTTGGTGGAGGAGGTGGTGATGCTCGGGTAGTGCTCACCTTGCCACTCGCGGTGGTGGACTTCCTCCCGCGAGCTAATCTCTTCTTTCACACCGTCGCGTTGTCCTCGTCGAGTTCGGTTGGGAGGTGGGGGTCGAGCTTGGCTTCGCGTTTGGCATGAGGTTGTTGGGATCGAGGGAGAGTGGATGCGGCAATGGAGGTGGGCAAGGGGTTGTTGGGATCGGGAAGGAGTATGGGAGGGGTCTGATCGGAGACAGTGAGAGGCTCGCCGGAGGAGAAGCGGGTGAGGGCGGAGCCGGTGAGGCGGAGGGAGCAGAGGTAGTCGGAGTGGGCGGAATCGAGGAGATGGTGAGACAAGATGTCGTGCCCCGACCCGCGAAAGCCCAACCGGGCCGGGCGACGCGAACCGGAACCTAACTAAATGCGAAAATAATGGGGAGGGGTTCCCCCCAACTGATTGATTTCATTAAACAGTTCATAAGCACCCCAAAATATACAATAGATTCAGACCTCAAAAGATATAATATAATATTCAAAAACGTCAAAGGAATTACAACAGTTTATACATCATACTCCCGTAGGGAACTAACTATAACAAAAGTGTAGAATGTGATCACCGATCCTCAGACCCCGCCAGACGCCGCCGCGCCACCAAACACCTGCCCAGTAGGGGCTACTGAAGAAGAGCTGGCGCCTGCACCTGCATAACGCAGCCCGGGTAGGAGTGAGCATAAAGCTCAGTAGGGTTCTACACTACGTCACACAGAAGGAAGGGAAACGCAAGAGTGTCGCCCTCAAGTAAGACTTGGGTATACACAGGAGCCCCATAACCCCACCGCGTGTCCCTGAGGTCCAGGGACGGCACTCAGTAGCAGGAACAACACTGGCGACGCACAACTGCAGGGAGCGACACTGCAGGCGGGAAAAAGGCACCGCTGAGTAGACAACTCCTCTACCCCAGGATCAGCACAGTGGGACACCGGCTACACCTCAACATCTGACTCAAGGCCGACACGACCTCTATAATCATCAAGCAACATGTGTACCAATCATCTAAGCCTATCATCAAGTTTGACTGGACACCACAATTCGAATCGAGTCCTAACTATCCAACCCCGGTCCTATGGCTAAATCCAAGCTTCCAGCCTCGGGACGGCAATCTACAAATCACCCACGCCCTAACCTTATGCAACTAATGCACAACAGAGAATGCATGCTATGAACATTCACAAGCAAGAGAAATAGGCATGCAACAGTATGTCAAGGCAGCATACAAGTCTAAATAGATCGCTGCAGCGGTGCTAGCAACCGCTGCCAGCCAATCCGCAGCGAGTCCCGGCATTACGACGGTACCACGACCGTCAACCGCGAACTCCTGCAACGGGAAGCAACCCCGAAAACCGAAGAACAATAAAATATAATATTATAATCCGAACATATAATATTATATTAAAACACCAAAACATTCTCTACATAGCAGCTAGTTGACCCCATCGATCCGACGTCCAAACGATGTCGGATTCATGATCCAACTTAGACTCATGTAGATCTACATGCTGGGATAAACATATCCAAAATCGGGAAACATCCAACGGCTCGATTACCGGAAAAACACTAATCAAAACCACTAAAAATAATCCACAAAACCTCATCAAACAGCCTTGGGATCGATCCGGAACATTTGGATCGATCCAGAAAGTATTGGATCGATCCGGAACATTTGGATCGATCCAAACAGCTTCAGCTTCATACCAGCTTCAGATCAGTCTCGTCGCAGGCCACGAGAAAATTCACCACAATTCGTAGAAAAATCGAAAAAATACGAAATAAGCTTGAATGGAAAGATAACTCAGAGATCTACAACTCTTATTCTCAACACAACCCAAGATAATACACGTACCAATCGGAAAATGCACTGCAAACCGGCTGTTCTTCAAGAACAACAGAAACCAGAAAATCCGAGATAAAACATGCATAAATCCTACTGAAATCTTAACCAAAGTTCATGAAACTTAAACCAGAGATTATACTAAGCAACATGCATCCAACAACACAATTACAGCAAGATCTAACGGCTATACTAAGAGAACACCCCTAAACCACTCTCGTAGGTAGAACACCTACCGAACTCCAACCCACGTCAGGGATCGTCCTCACGTTGCCACGAATCCAATGAGCTTTCAATCTCCCAAAATGGTGGCCGGAGGAGGGAGAACGACGAAGAAGAAGGGGTTGCCAGAACAGGGGAAACAGAGCCCGCGGGAAGAAGAAGAAGGAAGGAAGGAGGAGGGGAAAGAGAAGAGGAAGAGAAGAGGAAGAGAAGAGGAGGAAAAGTGAGGGGGAAGGGCGGGGAAGGTGAAGGAGAGGTCCTCTCCTCTGACAACCGAGAGCGACGGCACACGGCCGTCCTCGCCGCTCAACTGCTCTGCTACAAGCTCAACTGCTCTGCTACAAGCTCAACTGCTCTGCAACAGTACCCGGATCGATCCAAGGCCAAAATGAATCGATCCAAGACAGGCTGGATCGATCCAAAATGTTTGGATCGATCCGAACGGGTCAAAAACCCACCGACTCGCTCACGAGTCCGATCGATCGCTTCTAGGAGCGATCGATCGCTCAAGAGCCGTAAGCTGCCCAAAAGCAAGCTTCAGCGCGTCCGAGCTGGAATCTTCCGATCTCCGGTCCACCTAACCATTCTAATCAAGCACTAACACAAACAAGGTCTGTGTGTGCACACGCGGGTGTGAAACAAACCAACAAGGCGCAATTAACTAAATTGCCATTGCGGTCAACAACGAGCCACGGGCCCGACCCAGGCGGTCGACCCAGGAATGGAGGGACATGTCCTCACATAAGACGACCTCTTTCATCAGGCGGCGCTGCTCCTTGCACCGCCACACAACGCCCTCGTTGTCCAGCCGCAACGCCGTGCACCCCATCGTTCACCACCTCGCCGCCTCCCGATCTCGTCGTCGGCAATGGACTACTACTATTGTGAGATCGGGGACATCCTCCTCCTCTATTCTCTAGGGAACAAAACAGGGGAGCTAGAAGTACCAATTTTGGATCTCATAACCCATGGGCTTTAAAACCATAGGATAAGAAATTGGTGGTCGACGGCGACCAGGACTACTCGAACCAGCCTCAGTGCTCGAGGTTTTGATGCAACAACGACGACCACACATGCATGAATGGCCCAGCGGAGCCCTGCCAGCCTTCCAAGCACGACAGCACCACCTCCCCAAACCACCCCTCCCCCATGGCATCATGGACCTTGTCTATGTACTCTCTGGGTCTCGCCATCTTCTCACCGGTGAGCATCTCCGTCCCCACCTCCTCCCTCATGAACTTATAAACCAGGTACGTCGGGCACCTCTTGATCCGGTTGCTGACGATGAAGTCGCCGCTCTCGAACCTCTCCCAGGCCTTCACGACGTCGTGTTCTAGGAGATGCTTGAGCTCTTCTAGGAAGGGCAGGATGCGCTTGAAGATGGCTAGGTCGGCCAGCGTGTCGGGCCCGTCGACGAGGGATTTCTCCACCAGGACCTCCCGGAGCTGGAGGATGAGGGCGTACGAGGGATTGGCTAGGGAGGTGAGATCATGCTCGACGTCGTCATCACCGACCTCGACGCCCAGGTCGTTGGCCTCGTCGTAGAAGTTCCGATCTGGGCTGGAGGGGAGAGAGATGGGGCTGATGTGGCAAAAAAAAAAATTAAAAATTAAAATTGCCACATTGGACCAAAATTGAGTCTTTTGTCGTTAGCAAGTCTGACAGCATTTAACGGGAGCTGACGCGACGGACTACATAAGCGAGCAAATGAAACTTGAGGGACATGATTTCAACTTTTTGAATGTCATGGACCAAATAAAAATCTCGATCAAATTACATGGCACTAATTGAAAATTTAGCCATGCTAAATTATTATCTCTCTTTTATCCCATCACCATGTAGTGAGTCGATGGAAACCCACAAATATAACAATAAATCTTCTTCTTTTTCCATGTGAAAGCAAAACCCCTCTCCGCGCGGGTCCCAGTAGTCAGAGCAAGACCCGGAAGATTTAGAATAATAAATAAGTAAGAATACATTGAAAGCAATAGATCTAACAAGGCAAAGCCTAAAAAGATAAAAACCTTTGACAATATCTATTTATTCTCCTGTCATAGATAAAGAAAGTAGGATAAAGGAGAGCTCTTTCTCGCCTATACTAGATGTTGGGAGGGACACTTTCAAATATATCGGTCTATGTGAGCTGGAGTATTACCTTTCTATAGCTAAGCAAAGCATATGTAAACGATGTAATAGCATATGCATTGTCAATATATTTCATGTATTGCAAATTCACAAAAATGATTCATTCACATGCATGTTTAATTTCTTCCTCCAACTACAAATCGTTGCTAACGTGAATGAAATGAAGGCTTCAAGGGGTTGGGTTGATTGAGTCAAGTCGGCCTAGTTGGCTGGGTCAATAGGGTCTTAATCAGAGTAGTTGATGAATTGAGTTAGACTGAACCAACTTGATTTGACTGAACCAATTTGGTCAAGTGGCTTGGAAAAGGACTAGGATCGATCCAAGGGTTGACGACTCACAAGAGTGGATCGCTGGCGTAGGGGCGTTGACGGCAATCGAGAACTTGGCAGGAAGGGTCGTTCGACGGTGGGGAAGAGTTCCAACGGCATGGATTGTCCGTAGGAGTGGTAGGGACGGTGGATCTGGAGTATCGTCGGCAGTGGGTATAGAGGAGATCGGCGTTGGAGACGACGGCGAGGATCAGGAGTGACTTAGGAAGGTTGGGATCAGGTCTAGGGAGGCCGGGGAAGGGTTTTAGGATGGTTTAGGGGTGAGATCGAGGTCGGACATGGGTTGACGGCGATGGGGACAGAGATCGGGTTGTCGAGGGAAGGCGCCGGAGGGGACGACGGAGGCGGAGGAATGGCTGCACGGAGTCGTGGTGCCAAGGGGAGAACGTTGGTGGGCTTGGATGGTAACGGGGACGGTCGGAGAAGGTACGGGAGAGATGGCCAGCGGTAAGGTAGGGTTCATGCACGGGAGAGAAGGGAAGAGGAAGGAGATGCTAATGTGGCAGGTGATGACGAGAGAGAGTGCTGACATGGCGGAGAGAGAAAGTGGCGGGGAGAGAGAAATATCGGTGGAGGCGGTGCCTGCTTTGGAGAAGGTGACCAGCGGGGAATAAGGTGGATTGGTGGACGTCGATTGAAGAGAACTCTTGAGGAAGAGAACTCAGCCTCTGGAGAGTTCCTGATGGAGAACTAACCTTTGGATAACCCTGGCTAGAGGATTAAGCCATTACTCTATGGCCTTGTTTGGTTGGGGGATAGAGAATCCCTATCCCGGGTTAAGCCCATTTTATCCATGCATTGCAGCCAAACACCATCTAATCCTCATTTTTATCCCCGCTTTTATCCTCATTCATATCCCCACTTTATCCCTACTTTATCCTTACTTTTCAACCAATCATTACTACATTTTCTCTTTTTTTAACAATCACATCAACTTTATCTCTACGTTTTCACTTTCAACCATTCATTACTTCATTATCCCTACTTTTTAACCAATCACATCAACGTTTTCTCTAGTTTTTCAACCAAACATTAATAATTTATCACTACTTTTCAACAAATACCATACATATTCCACTACTTATCCCAGGATACCAATCCTTATCCCCTCTAATCCCAGAATAGACTATCCCGCAACCAAACACACCCTATGAGAAGCTACTACTAAACTATTCTCTACTTTATCAATCTAACTCATATCATTGATCATTCATGGTTACATCATATTTGGCTATTAAGGTCCTTTTATAGAGGCCTCGACTGAGTCCTAATCCAACTATAAAACCCCCTTATTTAGTTAACAAGTAACAAGCAAATATCAACTTCTAACAATAACTTCCAACTATACTCAAACTTAACTTCTAACAATAACTTCCTAACTCAAATAGGACTCTTAATTAATTCATAACAAAAAAATATCAACTAGGACTCAATTAAATATAAAAGACTAATAATAAATCCTAATTAAATACTCTAGTTTGAACTAAGGAAGACCAAGCCAAACTAGGAAAGAGGGTATACCAGTTTGGGTCCTCTTCTTGGCACGGGTCCAGTTGGTCGAGTCGGATCGACTCGTATCATCTAGGTACTTCTGTTGGTGATTAGATGTTATATTTCTTCATGATTCAACTGTTAGCAAATTATACCGTCATGTTAAGATCTTCTATCTATATTCATGTAAAGCGATATTATAATGCAGAGATAAATCATACCTTCTGTCAGCGTGTACGTAATACGACGACCCATTCATCGTTATCTTCGCTGCACCACCTATTCAAGATGGTAGGTTGGATTGGTCTTCTCTCTCTTAATCTCACTCTCCAACTCTTGTGCTTAAGGACAAAATGGATACTTTAGGTTTAAAATCGTGAGTAGAGAAAGGGACCAGATCCTCATATATATAGCTATCAAAGTGTCCAACCATCATAGGACTTAGAACTCTAATTGTGGTAGAACTACATAAGTTGAGTGGGAATAGGACTCTGATTAATTGGGTTCTTTTAGTAGAATCAGGAGTTGACCCAAGAGTTAAACCTAACCAAGTTATAATTAGACCACATAAAGAAGTTAAATCCAACGTTCTCTCATTTGATCTATATTATGACTTGAATATAACTCTTAACCTTTCATTTGAAAAACAGTATCAAACTAATATTTGAAAACAACATTTCTGATTCAAAATTTGAAAATGAGTCGATGGATGCACATTCAATTTGAAAAACAATCCCCAATAAACTATCCCAATCAAAACATTTATACCCATATTACCTTTACTATAGAGCCACCATCGACCAGGGATAAGTGGGGGTAATGGATTTTGAGCTTAGAAAAAGTGGTGATAATGAGCGGGGATAAAGTTATTGTTTAAAAAATAGGGATAAATAAATGATTATTGTTTGGGATAAGAAATGATGTTTGAGGATAAAGTAGGAGATAATGGGTTATTCCCATCTTATCTCCTAACCAAACGTAGGGCTTAAAGTTCCTTGGAAGGACCAGAGCGAAGGTATTAGATGATGCCTTGCTCAAGCCTACGGTGCATTAGACGGTGCCTTGCTCAAGGCCTGCACCATGGGCCTTGGTCGGAGGCAAGAGCCCTGAAGACGGGGTGAAGTCCCAAAATAGAACATTACTTGGAGTTAGAGCTGGACCGAAGAGTCCTTTTTAAGGAAAAGACTTGGTATCTCCCCTGTCTAAAGATTAGGACGGCCGTTGGTAAGAGGGAGCGAAGGGCTGGTGCGTCGGCCCAAGGAGAGATGATCTTCGTGAGGAGATCAAAACGTGAGGAGATCAAAAGAGAGGATGAACTTTGATTAGGGTACATGTCATGTGCATGTACACTCCTACGTGGCTAACATCAAACCCCATAGTGATGTTATTAGGAGAAAAAATAATGACTTGGATATTAGCCACATAGGTTGTGTATATGCACGTGGCATGTACATAAATCTTTTTCCTGTAGGTAATGATCACAGCTAAAACACAACCAAGAATGAATAGATAATCAACACGCCATGAAATACCACACAACCTTATCAATGAGCTGAACTCAGACTAAAACAGCAAACACCCACATATACTGAAGCAAAGATCAGCATAATGCCAACAAACTTATTATTATTTTGCAGATTAAAGTCCAAAATAAATCTAGACAAAAATATTGGCAGCAAACCCCAACTTTATGGAATGCTACCAGTTTACCTATGATTTCCCAAATTGTACGTCGATGTGATGGGATAAGGGGGGGAACCTTTGTCCACGAATGTATGGCTTTGTGCCATTACTGTTATGTTAAAGCATGTGCTATATTTTAGAGAACTGGATTTTTCTCCCACAAGTGGAATTGATGGCATCTTCCAAGCTCCCGATCTGCTCATAATCTACTCTGAAGGTGATCATGGTGAAACCATCTTTACCAGTATCATAGTCCTCTTTGATTTCTTGGGCTTTAAAATACTGTAACTGTGATAAAAATAAGCACAAAACCACACAACACTCAAAGCTGCAGAATCAAAAATTAATTATGGAGAGCAATTCATGAACTCAAATTAGTAGCAGTTTTAGGATAAGGAAACGATATGCTGATTGCAGTATATCCACACACAATCCAGTCATAAAGTGTTCACGTAAGAGACTATACACACCTGACGGTAAACACTCCCCAAAAGTTCAAATGGGACCTCCATAGCAATTGGGGCCTGCGATGAGAAATGACTCAAGTGTCAAAAGCCTATTTCTGAGAAATTACAGAAATTATTCAGCGAAACCAATTACCATTCATATAAATGGGTAAATACTTTTAGCACTCTGGGAAATAAAGAAGTTTGATTTGGATATGAGTACCACCTTGGGTTTAACAAGACATGTTGAGGCACCTTTAAGACATTCCAAAGAAACTCCTCCATAAGCCCTCACCAATCCTCCTGTCCCCAGCTTTATACCCCCAAAATGTCTGCATATAGGTTTGAGAGTAAAACTGGTAAAATTATTTGATTAGAATTTAGAAACTCTTCTGAAAACGAGAGTACATGAGATGAAAATATTTTCACTTCCAAAAGCTCATCAAGCTGGAATTTCGTATCCATTTATGGGAGCAACATGACACATAACTAGAATTTTGTTCGATTTCCAAAGAGATAACAGTGATGTAGTGATAGACTCGTGACTCGACCAACTGGACCCGCTCCCAGAAGTGGACCCAAACGGGTTTAGGCTCTTTCCTAGTTTGATTTGGACTTCCCTACCTCAAACTAGAGTATTTAATTATAATTTATTATTAGTCTTCTATATTTTATTGAGTCCTAGTTGTTATTTGCTTGCTAGGAATTAATTAAGAGGCGTATTTGAGTTAGGAGTTATTGTTAGAAGTTGAGTTTGACTATGGAAGCCTTATTACTTGCTAATTAAGCAAATGGGTTTTCTAGTTGGATTAGGACTTAGTCAAGCCTCTATAAAAGAACATCAATAGCTAGGTATGATGTATGGATGATCAATGATGAATTAAGTTTATGAATAAAGTAGAGAGTAGTTTAGGAGTAGCTTCTCATAGAGTAATGGTTAATCCTCCAGCTAGGATTATCCAAGGGTTAATTCTCCATCAGGAACTAGCCAGAGGCTGAGTTCTCTTCCCCAAGAGTTATCTTCAACTGACGTCTACCGATCCATCTTCTTCCTCACTGGTCACCTTCTCCGCAGCCGGCACCGTCTCCGCCTCCATCGGTATTTCCCTCACCTTCACCTTCATCTCCACTCTCTCCACCACATCATCGCCACGTCAGCACTCTCTCTCCTTGTCGCTTGCCACATCATCGTCTCTTTCTTCTTCTCTTCTCTCGTGCCCAAGCCCAGCCTCATCGCCGACCACCCCGCCGTACCCTCTCCGGCCGTCCCTGCTGCCACCCAAGTCCCTAATCCTCCCCCCCTTGGCACCACTACTCTATCCAGCCCCTCCTCCGCCTCTGTCGTTTCTTCCGGTGATCCCCTCGACAACCCGACCTCTGTCCCCATCGTCGTCAACCCGTGTCCTACCCTAATCTCACCCCCAAACCACTCTAAAACCCTCGTCGACCTCCCTAGACCCGATCCCAATCCTCAGCCACTCCGGAGCCTCGCTGTGGTCCCCGATGCCGATTTCCTCTAACCCACCGCCGACGGTACCCTAGATCCCGTCGATCCGGAATCCCTCCGGCCGATCCGCTCCGTTGGATCTAATCCCCGTCCTCCCACGACCCCACTGCTAAGATCCCGACCCCCGGTAACATCTCCTCGCCGGCGATCCACTTTCGGCGATCCTCAGCCATCGGATCTTCCCTGCCACCCTTGACCAACTCAAGCCATATTTAACCGGTTCAGCCCCACCACTTAACCCAATCCAAGCCAAATTCAATTCCTTGAGCCAATCAACCAATCAGACTTGACCCAGTCAAGCTCTATCCCAATCATGCTCAGCCAGATCTGCACCAGATCAACCCAGACTTGATTCAGCTAGCCAGATTCAGCCAATCAAGCCCGATCAGACTCAATTCTGATCAATTGGAGTAATAGAGACCCGATACGAGAGAATTGCGAGTAGACCGCTCGTATCATGTACCAATACTAATACAAAATAAGGTCATGGATTCAACAATCTGAAAGTAATGGAAAAATAATAACGATTGGTGAGGGCAAAGATCAATTAGGTAATGTATTTTCGAGTTAGAAAACAAATCTTAAAGAATAAAAAGCATAAAAAGCCCAAAGCTACGGGAGCAATGCAAAGAAATACCTTATCACAACTACCATCACCATATCAATCCCAGACGATGTAATGGAAGAATACATTGGTCTTCCAGCTGTACCTGATGGTTCGCCATCATCATTGCACCGGTATTGTTCTCCAAGCTACATACAAGTGTCCATCCATTCAGCAAGAGAAGAGTTTGTTGATGCTCATAACTTGCTTGGACATAGTATTACCTTATAAGCCCAGCAATTATGTGTGGCACGGGGATCTCGAACCTAGGTTCATACCAACAAGATATCACCATCCAAAACATAGTGCCTTATGAAGTCATAATGATTAAAACCTTATGAAGTTTTTCAAGAAAAAGAAAAGAAGCAATTATCCTAAGTCGCCATGATTTCACATTGTTCAAGAACCCATTAACAGTCAAGATACAACATGAACAAATCTTGGCACAGATGCCCAGCATTACAATCATGAAGTAAAACCTCTCCTTCGTTTAACCCACAAGAAAGCCATTCAAAACATATTCGCCTTGCAAATGATGACAATTATCTTTTGCCTTCAAATAGTATCCACCCCTTTTATATAGATCTTAGCGTATCACACTCCTATGATTTAGATGCTATTGGATTGATCACCAAGTCCAAAAGAAAAATAAAATATTGATGAAAACAGAAATCAGTCAAGAAATCATCAATTGGCATCACCTTCATAAATCTGTTAGTTCTTAGTGGATAACATTGCTATATTGTACAGTACGCTTTTTCTTATTGATTGACTGCCTAGTAGCTTACTTGCTTCAATATCATGTATGCCCTAGATACAAGCAATAAAGAATAAGAAGCTAAACCGCCTAAGACGAGCCAAACCCTTCAAAACCCTGTACATTGTGCCTGCGGAAGGCCGGTATGACACATGCCAGCAGCAGGGCAACCTTGATTGAGATATTCTAACTTTCAACCATTGGGATATTAAATGAGTATCGATTGATTATTATTTACTCATAGTGAGAAAACGAAAGCAATCCCGGCAAATATCCAAGTAGACATACCTCAATAGAGGTCAAAGAGTTAAACTTAGGGGTTATGCAACACAGGGCAAGGTTCCAAACATGATACACCTCAAGCGTGCAAAAGAATCAACCGATTTACTCATGCAATATCCTTCCTCAATAATGGCTCATATATTGCCATCACATCATCTTAAGCTGTCACCAAAAATAATGGCTCCCCCATCAATGCCTCAGTAGATCCTTTCCATCTACTGGAAACAACCTCCTCACTACAAGAAGAGAACTATTTCCCAACTGTCCAACATGAATCCAAATGTCATGCATATTTTCTCCTTAAGTTTGTACATTTATAGGACTAAAAGGAATATGTTGATGTCCATCAGATGCGTACTTTCCCAACAGTGCAAGATAAACGCTGCAATCTAACATATCTACTTATTGATGGCTTGAATAAAATAGCCATGTCTAGAAGAATTCCACAAAGTAGATATACCAGTTTGCATCCAGTTCATAGAGAATACTATCAGATTGCTCAGAAGGGCATAAAAACAACCAAACCAAATAACTTCCGTTCAGTGATATCAGCAAAATCATTTCACATATTCTTATCACTTTTGACATACAGAATTTGAATTTTCCACGAAGATTTTTTTTATAGTTTTTCATGAAAGAAACTCAATTGCAATAACAACTTATTACCTATTCAACTCTATCTAACCTCCATCCAAAGCAGGAGATCCATCCATACAAAGCGTTCCAATTTTCCGTATCACATATTTTTCCAGAGAATCCTCAAACATCAAAATTGAAAGAGAAATTACACGGAAACAAAAGCCTCGACCTTTCGCAAGGCCCAAATGTAATTGATTCCCAAGATGGATATGAGTGAAATAACCAAATATGATTCACGATGACTAAAGAAACAACAACGGAGGGGTTTCAGAGGTACCTCATCAAGAAAGGAATGGGCGGAGCGCTCGTCGGAAATGGGGGCGGCGATGGCGATGAACTTGCTCTTTTTTATCTCACACTCGCAGCTTGCGCGATCTCTCAGCGTCGTGTACGACGGCAGCATCGACATGGCGCGATCACTTCCTCCGGCAGAGACGGCTGCGGCGATAGGCGGCGACAGCGCCGTCGTGGTGGTCTCAGCTCGGGCGGCCGTGAGGAGAAGCGAGGAGGGCAGCCCGAGCGGTATTCGCACCACCATTTGGGGACCGTTTATATCGTGTCTTTCTCCTGCTCGAAACCAAGCTGTCGATGCAGATCAAGTTCCTGCGACGAGATATGCGATGACAGCTGGGATTGGATTTGTATGTGTCAGAAGTCTATCGTACGATGAGCTATCCTGAATACCTCGTGTGGTAGCCCCGTGGATGTCGTTTCTCTCGTGAACTCTAGGCCCGTTTGGCATGGGGATGAGGTTACCTTATTCCGAGTTAAGGAGGTTAAGAAATTTTTGAGTTAGAAAAGTGGCATTAAAAAGTGGTGATAAATTTATTCCCATTTTGGTGTTTGGGGATAAGTAGTAATGATTATTTGAGATAATGGTAGAATTTGTAGCTAATATCAAAAATGCCCTTATATATAATGGCACGCCGAGAAGTGGTAAATAATATTAATAATATCGTGCTGTAATAAAATATTAATATAAGTGGGTCCCATGTGCTACGTGTCACATTGTGATTGGTCCATGTCATCCAAAATAGTATTATTTTAATATTAATAATATCATAATGTAATAAAAATATTAATATAAGTGGGTCCCACATGCCACATGTCACGTCGTGATTGGTCCATATCATCCAAAATAACCTTATTTTTAATAATAATAATATCATAATGTAATAAAATATTAACATAAGTGGGTCCCCCCACGTGCCACGTGTCACATCGTGATTGGTCTATTTCATCCAAAATAGTATTATTTTAATATTAATAATATCATACTGTAATAAAAATATTAATATAAGTGGGTTACACATGCCACGTGTCACCTCGTGATTGGTCCACGTCATCTAAAATAGTATTATTTTAATATTAATAATATCATACTGTAATAAAATATTAATATAAGTGGGTCACACATGCCACGTGTCACATCGTGATTGATCCACATCATCCAAAATAGTATTATTTTAATATTAATAATATCGTACTGTAATAAAATATTAATATAAATGGGTCCCACATGCCACGTATCACCTCTTGATTGGTCCACATTAATTTAATAATTTAACTATATCTCCACTTCAAGCACCAACCAAACACCAGAACTTAGAAAATCCCAGAAAGTCACTCCCCAGAAAATCACTCCAATGAAGTCACTCCCCAAAAAGTCACTCCACTTCAGCTCACTTCTCAGCAACCAAACAAGCTCATATTAAAACAACATCATTTGAGGGTAGTATAGTAATTTAGGTCATGGTGTGATACGAGTCGATCCGACTCGACCAACTGGACCCGAACCAAGAAGAGGAACCAAGCTGGTTCAACCTCTTTCCTAATTTGACTTGGACTTCCCTAGTTCAAACTAGAGTATTTAATTAGTATTTATCATTAGTCTTTTATTGAGTCCTAGTTGATTGTTAGGAATTAATTAAGAGTCCCTTTGAGTTAGGAAGTTGAGTTGAGTCAGAAACCTTATTACTTGCTAATCAAGCAAGGGGGTTTTTCTAGTGGATTAGGACTCTGTCAAGGTCTCTATAAAAGGACCTTAGTAGTTTGTATTAGGTTATGCATGAGATGAATGATTAAGAGTAATTAGTAGAATATCATAGGAGTAGAATATCATAGGAGTAGAAGTAAAGTAGATTCCACCCGAAATCCACCATAGATCCACCTTCTTCCTCGTCGATCATCTTCCCCGCAGCCGGCACCGCCTCCACCAGTGTTTCTCTCTCTCCCGTCACTTTCTCTCTCCTCCACATCAGCGCCACGTCACCACTCTCTCTCCTCGTCACCTGCCACGTCATCGTCTTCTTCCTTCCCTCTCTTCTCTCCCGTACCCTAGCATCCGCCGACCACCGCCGTTCTCTCCTCTCCGGCCAGCCCCGTCGCCACCTAAACCCACCATCGTCTCCCCCTACCTCCCACAACTCCGGCCATACCCTTCCCTCCGTCCTTCGTCCCCTCCGGCGCCTTCCCCGACAAGCCTACCTCCGTCCCCTCCGCCGTCAACCCACTTCCGATCCCCGAACTCACCCCCAAACCACACTAAATCCATCGCCTATCTCCTCCAACCCTCTTTTCGACGTCCTCAGCCACTCCCGGAGCCTCCCTCGTCGTCCTCGACTCCGGCCGACCCAACCTTCACCGCCGTCTTCACCCGATCCGGCCGATCCGCCACCCATCTCCCAGATCCACTCCGTTGGAACTCTTCCCCACCTCCAGGCGACGCTTCCTGCCACTACCCCGACCGCCGCCGCCGCCCCTACGCCGGCGATCTACTCCGGCGAACCACAGCCCTCGGATCAACTCCGGTTCAGCCCAACCAAGTTGGCTCAGCCAACTCTAACTTGGTTCAGCCAGCCAGTTGATTCAGACTCAGCCCACTCTGATTTGGCTCAGCCACTTAACCCACTCCTAGCCGTTTCAGCCAAGCCACTTAGCCCAATCCGAGCCAGATTCAATTCCAAGAGCCAATCAACCAATCCAGACTTGACCCAGTCGAATCCTACCCCAATCTGAGCCAGATCTGAACCAGATTCGATCCAGATTCAGCCAATTGGACTCAAATCAAGTCCGATCAGGGCGATTCTGATCGATTGGAGCAGTAGAGACCCATTACGAGAGGATCACGAGTAGACCGCTCGTAACATGGTGCTTAACCCAGGATAAATTTATCCCCGCCTAACCCCATTAGCTAACCCCATTCTTGTTTGGGGATAAATGGGGGGTTAAGGGGGGTTTAACCCCCCTTAACCCCACACCAAACAGACCCTAAGCCCCCGTTTGCCAACGGGGTAGGAACCAGGGTTAAGGGTTAACCACATTCTTATCCTCAGACGTAACGTGTTTGTTTTATGGGATTATAGCCACGATAGGATAACTTTTACCTCTTATCCTGTCTTATCCTATATTTGGTGTCTTATTTGAAGGTGGGACTAATTTTATATTATCCCATGGGGGTGGGATACTATCTCCGGTAGAAAAAAGAGATGGGATATAACAATAAAAAGACTCAATTACCTTTAATTAATACCATTCTATATATGAACTAACCAGTGAGGTCTTGAATCATTCTTCTCCACCGCCGTTCTTTTCAAGCACCATTTAGCCCGTTCTTCTCAAGCGTGGTGGGATACTCACGTAGGTAAATTTTCATCCCCTCAATCTCTATTTCATCGTTTTGTCCCATCCCATCCCAACCTACCTGCCTACAAATTGCCGCTTCTGGGAAACCAAATCCCTGACACAATGCATGCAAATCCTTGCTCCTATGAAACCAAATCCCTGACACAAATTTTCATCTATTGAGTATTGTGATCACCACTCTTATGACCACCTGTTCTCACTCATGTTCTCACTCATGATGCATTAAAGCAGATGTACGTATCCATAGAATAGACACTTCAATTTGAATAGATTAATGAGGTAGGTATCCATAGATAGATAGAATATTGTATGTTAATTGTGCACAATTGATTGTAATATTGTATGTTGACTGTGGAATTTTTTTTTTTGGTAATTTGTGTACTCTAATTAATTAATTGTTTTCTTTCATTCAATGTGTGAATGCAAGTTTTCTTTGTTTTGATTTGCTACTATCAGAGGTGATGATAATAAGATGACAAGTTTTTTTTTTTTTTTGCATGTTGCATTATATGATGAATGTGGATTTTTTTAATGTAGATGGAAGAAGAATATAATACTGAAATTTGGGATGAGAATACGGAAGAAGAACATATTCTTTTAGCCTTAGAGGAAACTCTTCGTCGGATTATCATGATGTGTGCTACTGCCACTGTGGTTATTCACGCATTCTTAGAGCAATACTATGCCAAATACCAACTTAGGCAGTGACGCCCCAATTCTCTTGGTCAACAGATGAAGATTATAAATAGATTGGTTTGGGAGAGTGATACAACTTGTATCGAGCAGCTGTGTATGGATTGACATTGCTTTGCTCGTCTTTGTCGAGATCTTCGATCCACTGGATTGTCGAACTCAAGACATGTCAAATTAGAAAAAAAAAGGTGGCAATGTTTTTGTATGTCTTAGCCCATCAGTACAAGAATCGCAATATAAAGCATTACTTCATTCGATCTGGTCAGACAGTTAGTAGGCATTTTAATGAAGTACTCAAGTCTGTTATATCACTACATGCTAATATTCTGAAAGCACCCGAGCCGGTCTCAGAACATAGCACAGATAATAGATGGAGGTGGTTTCAGGTAGGAGTCTAATATCATAAATAATATCTATATTACATTTACTTAATCTAAGCAAGCATCTTATTTGGTGTAGAATTGTCTTGGAGCTCTAGATGGCACATATATTAGAGTACGTGTTCCTTTGGAAGACAAAACTCGATATAGGACTCGAAAAGGGGAGATTGCAACTAATGTTTTGGGAGTTTGTTCCCAAGACATGCAATTCATTTATGTGTTACCGGGATGGGAGGGATCTGCTGCAGATGGTCGGGTACTAAGAGATGCTATCACTAGGAGAAATGGCTTAAAGGTTCATACTGGTATGAGTGATAGTCATGAGCATTCTTTTGATTGTCCTTATAATTGTAGTCATTAACAATAACATCTCTTATATAAAATATAATGCAGGTCATTACTATTTAGTAGATGCTGGCTACACAAATGGAGAAGGATTTTTAGCACTATATAGATGGTTACATTATCATCTATCTGAATGGAGGGATCATGGACAACCAACCAGTTATCAAGAGTATTTTAATTTTCGACATGCATCTGCTCGTAACGTTATTGAGCGATGCTTTGGGTTGTTGAAGATGCGATGGGCCATTCTTAGGAGTGCATCCTTCTTTCCAATTCAAACTCAAAATCGCATCATAACAGCATGTTATTTGCTACACAACTACATACGAACGAAGATGCCTTATGACCCTCTTGAAAATCATATTGAAGGACAACTTGAAGCAACTGAACCTGGGGAAGAAGAGGAGTATATTGACACGATTGAGCCATCAGACCAATGGTCTGAGTGGAGAGATACCCTAGCAATGCAAATGTATAACGAGTGGTTGGCTAGTAGGGGTCTTGGTCAAGCTAACTAATAGATTGAATAATATATTGTGGATTGGATTGTATTTGGATTTTTTCTTGCTTAATTTAGTAAGCATTTGACTTTTGTTTTAAAATGTCTCAAGACTATTGCACCTAATTTTGAGTAAATTGTTTTATTTTATAATGTCATACATTTGGTCGCTTGTGAAAATCTTCCATGTGTCTTTTGGATATTCAACAATATATTGTTCTCCAACAACTATTCAATGTTGGTATTATTCCTCTTACCTTCATTTTCTGCTACAATGAATGTTATATTATTTTAGGAATGGATAACCAAGCACCAAGCTTCCAGAATGTTACTGAAAAAGGAAAATCTAAGATGAAGGCAAAGGATTCAAATGACGTTGCAAAGAGGAGAGTATGGACAAAAAAGGAAGAGGAAAATTTGATTTTGGCAATGAAGGAATTAGTGGTTGATGGATGGAGACAAGAAACTGGATTTAAACCAGGTTATTTGCAATTACTTGAAGCAAAACTAGTACGTGTTTTTCCAGGCACAGACCTTCGTGCCAATCCTCATATTGAATCAAAGATCAAAGGATGGAAAAAGACATACAATTGTATTTGGGGAATGAAGAGTACTAGTGGATTTGGATGGAGTGATGTGGACAAAATGGTAACTATTGAGGATGAAGATGTTTATCAAGCTTACTGCAAGGTAAAGTTTATACCAATGCCAAACTAGTTTTGCAAATATTTTTAGCACCATATAATTGTGATGCATGACTTTATCTTTTCTTATGTGTAGAAAGTTTTTGATGCTAAATATGTTAGAAACAAATCATTTCCTTATTTTGATGATTGGCAAGCTATTTTTGAAAAAGATAGAGCTACAGGAGATTTGGTTGAAGGACCAGTAGATACAATTGAGATTATAGAACATGAAGAACAAAATGGGCACAATATTCCTATTGACATAAATGATTCTGCAAACATTGACGGATCACAACCAGCTAAGCAACAGACTCCCAGCACAAGCAAAAAATCAAGAAAAAGAAGTAGAGGCATCTCAGAGTTAGCATAGTATCTTTCTCAATTTACCGAGACATTTGGTACATTTTGTGAGAAATCTGACAATATATTGAACCTTATTGCACAGAGGATGGATATGCACATGATAGTTCAAATTTAAGAAAATTGGTTCCTGCCGAACTTGATAGACTTCCACTTTCTGAGGATGAAAAATTTGATGCGGCAGAGCTTATTGTGATAGATAATCGCCGAGCAGAGCTTTTCTTCAGTTATAGTGACGACAACAAAGTTCGTTGGGTGCGCCGATTGCTTAATAAGAATTCAATAGATGATATTTTTAAAGGAATGTAATGATCTGCTGAGAATATTAGGATTTGTTTTGCTTATTTGAGCCAATAGGCTTGGTTTTGTGGGATTTTAGTTGGATGAATGTTAGTTGTTGTTGGTTTATTTTATTTTTTCTTAATTGATTGAACATGCTTGGTATTGGGGATTTTAGTTGAGACAAATGTTAGTTGGTATGAATAATTTTTGTCTAACTAGTATATATGTTTTGATATTACAACCATTCTATGTATTTCCTATGTAGCATTCTTTAGACAACTGTCTTGTTTTTATCTCTTTAATGGAACTAGTTGTTACAAAAAATTGTTTGAAGTAAAAATCAAGCATTTGATATTTGCAGGATAAATAATTACATGATATCTTAAGTGAAAAGGAATGAATTGGTGGTACAATAAATATGTGGTATGTGCTAGGGCAAATTGGTCTTTTTGTCATTTATTCGTTTCCATTTTTTTATATTTAAATATTAACTAATATCTTATCCCACCTTATCCTGTTACCTACCAAACATAGGAGAAGAATATTATCCCTCACACCATCTCCTAGGATATCTTCTCCCAGGATACTATATCCCCCCTTATCCTATCCCATGAAACAAAGGTTAAGCTTTTGGGGTTAAAACGGGTTAAATCTGAAAATAGGGTTAAGTTTTTCTCTCTCATTTACACCCATCACATATATTTTAATATTATTTTGATGATGCCAATATATAAAGAAGGATAAAATAATATTTTTTTTAAATAATGTGGACCAATCATGGTATAACATGTGGCATGTGAGACCCACCTATATTAATATTTTATTATAATAATATGTTATTAATATTATTTAATACACTACGCATAGGAAATTGTTTTTTACGCCAGTAGACATTTTTATACGCTTCTAAAAATACATGCAAATATTTTTATGATGGTATAAAAATGTTTACGTGCGTAGTAACATTTTTTGTGCGTGTTTGTTTTTCTATGTGCAAATATTTTTGTGAGCCCATAAACATTTTTGTATGCGCTTTTATGAGCGTATAAAAACTTTTGCGCGCACATAATATTTGTTTTATATGCGTACTGTATTAAATAATATTATTCATATGTTATTATAATAAAATATTAATATAAGTGGGCCCACATGCCACATGTCATATCATGATTGGTCTACATCATGCAAAAAAATTTTATTTTATATTATTTTAATAATAAATATTAAAATAATATTATTATATTAATATAAGTGGGTCCGCATGGGGATACATTGATGTGTACAAACATTATTTTATATTATTTTAATAATAAATATTATATTTTTATTATATTAATATAAGTTGGTCTGCATGGGGATGCATTGATGCAATATTATATATTTTATGCACTTCACTACAGACATTTGAATTAACTTAATAATTAATTCAAATGTTATAATCTTAACCCACTAGCTTACCCACTATTATAATATTATATATTTTAGGACACATTACGTATATATATTTGAATTAATTTAATAGCTAATTCAAATATTATAATCTTAACCCACTAGCTTTTCCACTATTATAATATTATATATTTTACAATTTCTTATCCCTATCCCAATCTTAACCCACTAACTTACCCATGTTTTCTGAGCCAAAAGTAGATTAAGTTTACCTTCATTTCTTATCCCCACTTTTTTTACCCCTAACCCCATTAACCATATTCCCCTTAACCCCGAACCAAACGGGGGCTAATATACTAGGAGAGAATAAAAGACACCGCTATTATTGAGAGAGCTGCATTATTATCAAAGTGGGTGCAAGGACCAATCTTAATATAATTAGTTAGAACATGGCTAGTCTAATAACTTAGACTAGAACCCAAATGTCCATACGGGACACACCACTGGATTAGACTCCATGCAGCATCTCACATTCGTACACAACGGGGCATTGCATATTTCACCCAACAATCGTCTCTCATCGTATTCTCCCTTCATACAAGGAACTGAAGCTTGCGACCGCGCAAGAATAAGTAGCAATGAAGGGTGACATTAATCTACCATCACACCAACATAACACCACTTCTAAAATCTCGTGTATACCCCCTGTTGCTCAAAAATGTACTTGGGATGGATACATGGTCGTCAGGCACGTGAGGTGTGCCAACCGTAGCGCAGGGTTATCAGAAGGGTGTGTGGATTCAGCCGTGCC